>OY720430.1:71183418-71783418 GCA_963082735.1 Pocota personata
CGGCCTCTAGCCTACTTGTTGAACTATTTAGAGCTTCTGATGAAGCGTAGAATGTACCTAACGTCAAACAGAAGGCTCCTAAGTGGAGTTTCCTTCTTTGGGAGAGAGCTTGGCAGGTGCAAAGAAGGTGAAAAATAGTTTCTTCCTCCTCCTCGTCCATGCAACTTCTGCAGAAATCGTTAGAGAAGACGCCAAGCCTTGTTGCATGCTTGCCTATTAGACAGTGTCCAGTAATGACACCTATAACAGCACTAATATGCTTCCTATTTAGAGAAATCAAATTCCTAGAACGTTTCAGATCCAACATGGGCCAAATCTGTTTTGTCGCTAGACAAGTTGTTCTTATCCACCTAGAATGTGTTTTTACGGAAGCATCCAGCTTTAATTTAAGTTTGCATGTAGCGATACCCAGTGAACTTTTGCCTGGAAGGATGGGTATTGTTGCTCCATGTCTGGCAAGTTCGTCAGCCTTACAATTCCCTGGAATATACTTATGCCCCGGCACCCAAATTAGGTGAATGTTAAACTGCTCCGCCATCTCTATAAAAGACGATCGGCAGTCTAGAGCTGTTAAAAAATATGTTGAGAAAGATTCCAGGCATTTGATTGCGGCTTGGCTGTCTGATGTACGATATCATGATTTCCTTTAGCCAAGACAAGACTTCCCTTATTGCCTTCATCTCCGCCTAGAATACGCTACAATGGTTTGGGAGACGAAAAGAGAGGTTTAAATCAGAGAAGACACCACCACCCACCCCGTCATTAGTTTTTGAACCGTTGGTATGCCACCTTCTTCCCAGAATGCTCTGAAAGGGACGGTAACTTCGATGGTTTTGTCAATATTAAACTTGTTTAAGATGGAGGCGTGGCCAAATACCTTTTTGGACCACTGTGAAGTAGCTTTAAGGCGAATAGCTGAGTTAGCTGCCATTTGCCTGCCATAACTATCAACGGGTGTTAAATGAAAAAGAATGTCCATAGCTGCGGAAGGTGTCGTATGCAATGCTGTTTCGACTGATTTGCCCTTACAGTATGCATGTTGAGCCGTGGGCAGTAGTCGTATGTCAATACTATCACGTAAGGGGATATCAATCAGTCGTTCTAGTGTTTTTAGAAGGAAAGATGATAGACTAATAGGTCTGAGGTCTTTTACCAGCTTTGGGTATGAATACCACATTGACTTCTCTCCATATATGCGGAATATGGGCCAGATTCAGACAGCTCTGAAAAATATTTTTTAGAATTGGCAGGATAATGTCAGATGACTTTTGTAGTTCAGCAGGTGTTATGCCGTCTGGTCCAGCGGTTTTATATGATTTGAAGCTATGTAGCGCCCAAAGGAGTTTGTCCTCCGCAATCAGACTTGAAAGGTTGGTTTCTTGAGCATTTGACTTGATAGAGTCAATATTGTTGGCAGTCAGGGAATTACTTGGGAAATGTGTATCAGTAAGTAAATTTAATGTGTCTACACTAGAAGAAAATTATCTTACTCGTATGAACATGGAATACAAAATAATATATCACATCCAACAAAGTGAGATGCTTCTAAAGAAGCCAAAACAACTACGTAAGGCAGAAAATATCAGTGATGCTCGAGTGAAAGTCCTCAAATCTTCGAGAACCAAACGATATTTACAGCCTTGTTGAATCGGGAATAGCGACTGTTCTGGAGACCCCAAATGATTGGTCCGTAATATAATGATAAACTTTTATATATTTAAAAACGTACTTGGAATTACTTGTAGATGATTGCTCAAAAAATTCGACAGAACGTGGAGTTTTGGTAACAATTATGGGTGTTATTAATGTCATTGGAAACCATCCACCGTCCTAGTGATGTTGTTGTTGAAAAATCTTATACGTTCACAAACAGCTTCGAAACAATTTACCCCACAAGAGAAACTTGGACGAACCGAAGGACGACACGAAACTTCAACAGGTCATCAGTGTATACAGACGGCTCTAAAATATCAGGGAAATCAGGGACTGGCATCTTCTGTGCTCACCCACCAATTGAACTTGCTATTCACCTAGAACCATTTGTAACCGTGTTCCAAGCAGAAATCTTTGCAATTATGAAAGCAATAGAAATACTCACAAAAGACACCAGCGAAGAGAGGAAAATAGACATCTGCTCGGACAGCAAAGCAGCAATTAGCGCGATCACAATCTCTGTGTCAAAATCACGACTAATAAAGGAGTGCAAAAATTAAACTGAAACTACTTGCCAGGCATAATAGAGTTTCCCTTATATGGGTACCGGGGCACGAAGGTGTACCGGGTAACGAAAAGGCAGATGAACTAGCAAGGAAAGGGGCGAGTGACACAGAAAGAACTGAATCCTGTTAAGACTATACTCGTAGGGGTTCCTCTGACAACTATTAAAACGATAATCAATAAGAAGATTAGACAGGAGTTCAATAGCTACTAGACTAATCTAGACACGTGCAAAGTGGCTAGAACTGTAATAACAAAACCGAGTAACAACACAGCAAAAAGAGCTCTTAACTCAAGCAGAACACAATTGAGATTGATGGTGGGACTTTTAACAGGGTACATCAATCTCAATAAACATTCATTCAGAATCGGGCTAGCTGAAAGAACAATCTGTGCCAACTGTGAGGAGGAGGAGTAAAATATAGACCACTTCCTCTACTTTTTGATACTCCCACGATCCCAATACCTACATCCTCTCAACGCATAATTCCCAAAGCACAGCACTATTCCTTACAGTTCCATAGACGAGAGGGGAGCACAACGGGCCCAATGGAGGCCTAAGTGAAGAGCAAAAAAAAAAAAAAAAGTCTTCTGCCGTCCTAAGTTAAGGGGTTCCATTGCGTAGCATGATTCGCTATGGAGCTGTCACCCTTTCGGAGCGTGTGATCAATCCACTGCCACTTCCGTCATTGGATGGTTGTGCCTATTGGTTCCTGACCCGTACTCCCGTAAAGGTGTTCGTTAGAGATACGATTGGGCCAGAAAATCCTTAAGATATTGCGCAGGCACCTATTAACGAACGTTTGCAGCTTTCTGGTGATATCAGTGGTCACTCTCCATGTACCGCATCCATATAACAGCACGGATTCAACGTTGGAGCGGAACAGTCTTAGCTTGGTGTTCAAGCTGATTGCATTGCTTCGCCATATTTTGGACAACATCCCGAACGCGGACTTTGCTTTGGCGATTCTGTTGGCTATATCCAGTTCGGTTCCACCATCGGTCGAGACAATACTCCCAAAATACTGGAAATCCTCTACTCTCTCTACCGGTTGTCCAGCAACGCATATTTGAGCCGATGAGTTAGTTCTAAGACTGATAATTTTATTTTTTCCGATATTAATTTTCAGCCCGACGACGCCAGCCTACCTCTCCACATCTGCTGTCATTTGGTGGAGGTCCATACTCCTATGAGAGAGTAAGCATACGTCGTCAGCGTAGTCAAGATGTTTAAGTTGGGATGTAAGAGTCCATCGAATTCCTCCGCTTCCCGTCGACAAAGCTGCACGAAGCACATCGCTAATCACCAATAGGAATAGTATTGGTGAAAGAATGCAGCCTTGTCTTACCCCACTTTGGATCTCAAATTCAAATTCCTCAGACAACCTTCCTCTGTGCAGAACGTGACATTTGGACCCTTCGTATGTAGCTTTGACAATAGCAATTAATTTATCAGGAATACCTCTCCTGAGTAAGGCACGCCAAATAAACTCCCTGTTAACACTATCGAACGCTTTCTCAAAATCGATGAACAGCAGGTGAAGTGGCGATCGATATTCAACGCTTTGTTCGATGATAATCCGCAGGGTGTTGATGTGGTCGACACAGGCGGAAACCTGCTTGTTCGGCATCGAGTGAGTCTTCGAGACGTTGTTTGATTCGCTCCAGGATAATTTCAGCTATTATCTTAGCTACAAGAGGCAGCACGCAGATACCTCTCCAGTTTCCGCACTCCATTAAACTACCTTTCTTAGGAAGCTTGACGATCATTCCCTTTTTCCACTCGCCAGGAAAGCTCTCGGCATCCCAATTCTCTCTATAAGTGGAAGCAGAAGCTCAGCCGATGTTGTTGAGAGCGGCTGCAATGCGAGATTTTTTAGCTGTTTCCGTTCGTCAATCTGTCTCCAGGTATCCTCGGAAAGCCACGCCCTATGCCTTTCATGTCCTGCTCGACCGACAATTCTTTCAGCACCAGATGTAAAAACATTTTTCACAGCACACCAATGGTCTTGAATGGTTGTGTGCAGTGTGCTGCTGATTGCTTCCACACCTTGCGAAATGTGCTCCCTCAATTGTTGGCGCACTGAGGGATCACTAAGTCTATCGATGTTGAACCTGGGCATCGAACGGCAGCAGTGCGTAGTTGAAGAGTAGCTATCATAAGATGGTGATCTCGTACTATCCCCACATCTGCCCCTCGCCTGTTTCGGACGTCCAGGAGGCTACTTCTAAAGCGGCGACTGATGGCAAAATGGTCAATTTGATTGGAGGTTCCTTGCCTGTCATTGGAAATCCGGCTGACTTTGTGGCAGGTCTTGTGCTCAAACACGGTGCCACCTATCACAAGGCGGTTGGCATTGCAGAAATCCACAAACCTTTCGCCGTTGTCACTGCAATTGCTTCCCGATTACATGTTTGAGCCCTTCGTTGTCGTTACCTACCTTGGCATTCAAATCCCCCATCACTATGACAATGTCTCCATTTGGTGGTGTATTGAAGACGTCGCTTAAGAGATTGTAGAAGCTCTCCTACTCGTCCTCAGACGAGCCCTCCGTTGGGGCATTTTTTTTTTCTTTTTTTTTCCCCGAGGGTTGGTGAAAAATCTTCCATAGACACTATGAGGATAGCAAGCGCGTGCTCATAGTAGTGTCAGATTCTTACTGACTAAAAAAACACCACCCTGCGATTTAATTTGTTATATATTGCAACTAAGAAGGACCTTATCAAGCAATTTTTCGTTTGGCAGGTTACTTTCCACTGAAAGATCCTGCATGTTCCGCAATCTAGGTGCGGTTGATTCCTATCTCGCCAAGTCGAAAGGTTTCGTCCTTTGTAGTCGGCGCAATAAATTGCTTTCATCCAGAATTTGTTGGATTATATTGTTGACATGTCCGATTAGTCGGTTTCTATGCTTTCTCGCGAAGCTTCTAATTTCAGCTTCGATTGTCGGAATTCCGAGATCCCTGTGGATATCATCGTTTCTAGTATACCACGATGCGTGGACAATTTCTCTTAGCACTTTATTTTGAAAAGTTTGTAAAATATTTGCGTTTGTTTTCTTGGTACAGCCCCAAAGTTGTATACCGTAAGTCCACACCGGCTTTAATACTTGCTTGTATAAAAGCAGTTTGTTCTCAATACTGAGCTGGGAGTGTTTTCCGAGCAACCAGTTCTTTTCTCTATATTTGATTTCGAGTTCTTTACGTTTAATTTTCACGTGCGTATTCCATTTCAGTTTTGCGTCGAGTCTCATTCAAAAGGTAGTCGGGCCAAGTTTAGGAAAATTGGCAAGACATTAGTTTTGTTATAAGTGAAATTCACGTGAACAGATTTAGATTCGTTGAGGGCGATCCGCCAGTCCCTCGTCCATTCATTTACTTTATTCAGTGCGTTTTGCAGTTTTGCAGTCGTTTCTTCGATTGTTTTACCTACGGCTAGGATAGCGGTGTCATCGACAAACGTAGCCAGGATAGTGCCATCTTCTTTCGGTATATCTCGAGTATATAACAGATAGAGAAGTGGCCCAAGAATGCTTCCTTGCGGTACACCGGCCGAAATTTCTTTTAGATCCGAATATTCATTTCCATGTCTAACACGGAAGAGTCTATTCCCGAGATATGATTCTAGAATGTCGTATAGGCATACAGGGAGAACTTGTCGTAATTTGCAATTCAAGGCATCGTGCCACACCTTATCAAAGGCTTGCGAGACGTCAAGAAATACGCTTGAACATATCTTTTTCTCTTCAAGTGCATTTACAATATGAAGAAGCTTAATCAGTGCTTTTCTAGGTAAAGCTTTGAGAATTTCTCCGGTGATCAAGTCATAATCAGGAGCTTTCTTAGGTTTTAAATTCCCGATCTCATGTTTGAGTTCCCTTAGCGTTGCACTTATAAGTGCTAAATCGTTAGATGGTAAATCCGGCCTATTGATATTGTCGTAAGACACTTGTCTTCCAGGTGGGCCGCAAAAACGTCCGCTTTTTCTTTATCTTCCCTTGCCATTCATTGTGATTTAATTTAATTAGCGGCGCGGGAACTTTGAGCCTTTTGGTGCCTTTTACAGCTTTCCAAAGTGAATAATTGGAATCTTTTTTCGCTGTTAAACTTTCAAGATAAGAGCCTATCGCACGATTCTTAAAATCCTTTATAGTCTTCTTCAACGAATTGCACAGGTGATTCAAGTGAGCTTTATGTTGCGAAGCACGACTCTGTTGCCATTTCTTACGCGCTTTTCTTTTTTCCTTGACCAATTCTTTTATTTCCGTAAGATATCGTAGACCATATTTGTCCGGAGTTTTCCTTGGATTGGGAGTATTATTCCAAGAGGCGAGCTGTACGATCTCAACGAAGCGATCAACTTCAACCTCAAGTACATATGGTGTCATAAGTGGAACGCTCAGTTCAACATTATCTTCAATTTCGTTCCTAAAGCCTTCCCAGTTAGTTGTTCTACCGGTTTATCTCACTGGCTCTAGGGTATAGACTAGGTTTTCGCTCAATGACACTACTATGAGTACACGGTGTCTCATAGTGTCTTATGAAGATTCTCACCTACCCACGAAAAAAAAAAAAATACTAAATATACACAAATACAATGCTAATGAAAGTAGGTCATTATCACCCCGACAAAGTTCGACAAAAGATGGTTGTTATATTTAAATTTAACCTGTTATACAGAAAAAAAATGATACAACCCTTCAGACTTAAAAGAGAAAACACCTTAAGGTAAACAGAAATACGGTTCGAAGACTCATATTTACCCATCCATAGCCTACAAAAATGCGTCAGCTTGTTCGGTTCAACATGGAAAGAATCAATTAACCTTAAAGTACGCATTTGAAACATCAGCAAATTTAACCTAGCAAAACCGATTTCGATAGGAAAATTCTAACGGCTCCCTGGGATTACCTTGAAAAAAAAAAAAAACCATTACGATTTCGCAATCAAGACAGATACGAGTACACTACATCTACACGACTACAACCACAGAGTGGTGGTCAAGTAGTCCAGACATTGTTCAACGGTAACTGAAACCCATAGTTATTTAATGCCAATTTGTTATCCTTTCTTTATTAAAAACGGCCAAGTATGCTTTAATTAATGACTAACACATTAGTTTGATTACAAACACCCACCATCCGGGCCTATTTGTCAAGTTTTCTTCACAACATTCGAATTCAAGACAAAGGGCTGCATGTGTCGTGTAAATATCGATTGGGGTTCATTCAACACTCACTTTTGTGAGTGTTAGAGCCAAGGTAAATATACCTACCAAACGCAATTTGTGTGTATGTGCCAAAGCTTTGGCATTTCTAATACAGACGTACGAGTATGTTGAAGCGTTTAGATGCGATGTCATGCGTCGAGGCTGTTAGCCAAAAGCAAAAGCTTTTTTTGTTTCAGGACGACTCCCACACCTCCAGACTACCATATGTTCTGGATGTACACAGAAATACCTAACTCTTCCCCCAATTCACCATTTCTAATAAAAGCCAACAAAGGACGAGAATAACTTTGAATTTATTGTATTTTTGAGTGTAGTTAAACATTTAACTGCTGGAACAGTGTGGGTGTATGTGTGAGAGTGAGTTATAACCAACCAACCAACCACTTCTAACTCTCTTGCCTTTGTGAACTCATTAAGTTCTTAAATTTCAGGCAAAAAAAAAAAAAAAACGTTCATTGTAAGGACGAGATACTCTTACTGTCTTTACCTTGAACTCCTTACAGTCTAACGTGTACGTTGCACGTATTGTGTCGCGGATTGCTGAGAAGAATCCAGCAGTTTACTGGGTGTTTCATTCTCTTGAGTAGCACTGCAGGGGGTGGCGCACTAATGGTGGATGTTGTGTACAGCTTAACTCCTTTTGTAGATACGAGTAACGTGTAATGGAGAATCTATATGTACAGAGCTCGTACATGCTGTTTATATTTTCTAGCTGTGTATACCCTTGGGGATTATTACGAATGTATTTTTGGATCCAGATTCGATTTAAATTTTGTGTATTTTTTTTGCCCCCCTAAACATGGACGATATATAATTTTATTGACATTTTTATACTCCGAACGATAATGGTACGAGTATGTGGTGGTTTTTCTTGTTCCAATAGGTGGGCTTTGGCAAAAGAATCGCTTACCGGAGATAGGGATGCATAGGGTTACGATGACGATTTATTAGTTTTCACTGTTTCTGAATATACTCGTAGTTTTTGTGAAGTTTATCCGGGCACCTATTGCATTTTTGTTTGTTTAATAAGTAAAGTACTCGTAAGTCAAATTACAATCCACAAAAATTTGGATTGAAATCGAGGTGCATTATTTGATATCGCGTGAATGTTGTCGAATTTTCAGAATTCATGGAGGATACTGATTTATAAAGGGTGGTTAAATTTTAAGGGCCGATGTTGAATGTGAACCACACCTAAACGTCAAGTTTTTTTCTGCATTTCATTTGACATTTCTCAATTTCAGACTAACTCAATTTGAACCATGGAAAGATACACAATCGAGCAACGCGTTAAAGTTATTCAGGCTTATTATGAAAATGGGCGTTCAAATCAAAATGCATATCGTGCATTTCGTGATTCTTTCGGTCAATTTAATCATCCAAATGTGCGTACAATCGGAAAAATCGTGCAAAAATTTGTGCAAACCGGGTGTGTAGAAGATGTGAAAACACCAGTGCATGCTCGTACAGCTCGTACTGCAGAAAATATTGCTGCTGTTCGCGATAGTATGGCTGAAGAGCCGTCCACCTCAACTCGTCGTCGTGCCCAACAATTGCACCTCTTACGCTCGTCGTTGATGAACATTATGCATAAAGACTTGCATTTACGCGCTTACAAGGTGCAATTGACTCAAGAACTAAAGCCTCTTGACCATTTCAAGTGTCGTCAATGGTCACAATGGTGGCAAGAAATGGCAACAGTGGATGATCAGTGATGAGGCATATTTTCACCTCAGTGGATTCGTCAATAAGCAGAATTGCCGCATTTGGGCGAATGATAATCCAAGAGTGATTGTCAAAAAACCAATGCACCCACAAAGAGTGACTGTTTGGTGCGGTTTATGGGCTGGCGGCATCATCGGGCCGTATTTTTTCCAAAATGAGGCCGGTCAGGCAGTTACTGTGAATGGTGTTCGCTATCGTGAGATGATAACCAACTTTTTATGGACCGAATTGGAAGATATGGATGTGGACGATATGTGGTTTCAACAGGATGGTGCCACTTGCCACACAGCTGACAAAACAATGGCTCTTTTGCGCGACAAATTCAATGGCCGTGTTATCTCACGTGGTGACGATGTCAATTGGCCGCCAAGATCATGTGATTTGACACCGTTGGACTTCTTTCTTTGAGGTTATTTGAAAGAAAAGGTGTACGTCGATAAGCCAGCAACAATTCAAGAGCTAAAGGATGAGATAATTCGGCATATTAACGGCATAGAACCTCAATTATGCCTCAGCGTCATCGAAAATTTGGACCATCGGATAGAGGTGTGCCGCCGACGTCGCGGCGGCCATTTGGCCGACATTTTGTTCCATACATAATTGAACCATACCAATATTATCATAATAAAAAGAAATGACAGTAATTTCCTAAATAATTTGTGTTTTATTCAAAATCAACATCGGCCCTTAAAACTTAACCACCCTTTATTTATAGCGTCAAATGTAGTAGATAGTCAGTGATGGCCTAATAGTTTGCGGGTCCCTTTTGGCCTTTTTTTAATACTTACTGCTCAGAATGTACGAAATCTATGCGTTTGTGGCAATACGAGTATACCCACGTAGGTGGGTCAATAAGTCCCTGAAAATTAACACAAATTGTGTCGTCACCTTAAATTTAATTCTTTTTTTGTCAAGAATTATCTTTCAAAAGAACGCACCTAAATGCTCAGACAGATCTGTCAAATAGTTTTGTTGTGGCAGCCATTTTATATAGACGCCTACTAGCATTTTCGTTAAAATGGAAAAAAGTGAATTTCGAGTGCTCATTAAACACTATTTTTTGCGAGAAAAAACTATCACGCAAACCAAACAAAAGCTTGACAAATATTATGGGGACTCTTCACCATCGATTGGAACCATTCACCATTGGTTTACTCAATTTCGGTGCGGTCGTTCAAGCACAAGTGACGCCGGACGTTCTGGTCGCCCAATTGAAGTCACCACACCAGAAATGGTCAACAAAATCCATGGTTTGATAATGGACGATCGGCGAGTGAAAGTGCGTGAGCTTAAAGAGGCCACAGGCTTATCACATGGCTCAGTGATTTCGATTTTACATAAATATTTGGACATGAAAAAGCTTTCCGCAAGATAGGTGCCGCGTTTGCTCACAATCGACATTCGTTTGACAACTTCAAAGGTGTGTTTGGCGATGTACCAGAAAAATTCGGCTGAGTTTTTGCACCGTTTCGTAACCGTGGATGAAATCTGAATTCACCACAACACACCAGAAACCAAGGAACAGTCAAAACAATGGACTTCTCCTGGTGAATCGAAGCCGAAGAAGGACAAGGCGGGTTTGTCAGCAAACAAGGTCATGGCGACAGTTTTTTGGGATGCGCGCGGTGTTATTCACATCGATTACCTTGAATGAATAATTCAGATTTGAATTATTTTTTTTTAAATCAGCTAAAATTAAAAAACAAATTGGTACTCGTATGACAATCCGTTCTTGGATTGGTATTATGCCATGACCTTGCATACAAATATGAAATATTGTAAAGAATGATTATTTTTGGAGAATTGAATGAAGAAGGAAACATTTGATCCAAGGTCAGGGAACAATTCTGAGGTAGATATGGTTTTAGTCACCAACGCTCTACCAACTGAGCTATGCTTGGATGCTTTATGCCTCGGTCAATTCTCCAACACCACAATTTGCTGTCATATGCGCTCTTTACTATTCGAGTTGCAGCTGATTAAGAACAGTAATTCATAGAAAACGGAGTTAAAATCTCGTGCTAACACCAACTCATGTGCATTATTATAAGTGGACTTTGTTATTGAATATCTGCAGAACGGACAAGTATAACTTTTGACATCGTTTTTTCTAAAATCGGTGATTAGTAAAGTACCGTTGCGATTTCGGATCGAATTGTAACTCAATAGACCCCAGGCTGCAGTCGTGCATATGGACGACAGACAGACAAAATTTAGAGACTCATTTTATTAAGTTTTTCTACCACAAAGGGTGTTCCAAAATTCACGCAAGATTTGAATTTTGCGCCATTCGTGCGGTAAAGTGTTGCCAACGAAAAAAAAAAAAAAAAGACAGCGTGACAGCTAACAGTTCAGGGTTATCAAAAATGGAGTGCTACACGAAAGAACAACGCGTTTTCATTGTTGAGCAATATTTTAAAAATGATGAAGGTTTGGCAGCTACAGCTCGCAATTTTCGTACAAAATATGTTCGGAATAGTGATTTAACTTCATCAACTGTGAAGAGATTAATTCAAAAATTCAGGAAGACTGCATCAATTAATGATCTTAGACACTCTGGCCGTCTTTCAACAAGTCGCTCAACACAAAACATCGAAGCAGTTCGTGAGAGTGTTGTTGAGTATCCAGGAACAAACGGGGAAAACAAAGACCTGAGACCTATCAGTCTGTCGTCTTTTATGCTAAAAACACTGGAACATTTAATAGATGTATATATAAGAAACGTGATCGGCGATAATTACCTATCTAAATCACAACACGCATACATCTGCGGCAGATCGGTAGATACTGCGCTACACAGGGTGGTATCAAGCATAGAAAGATCCCTCCACTTTAATGAGTTCAATCTCGGGGCGTTCCTAGACATTGAAGGGGCTTTTAACAACGTAAACACTGAAGCGATCCTGGACAGCCTACACAGAGCACATCTAAACATGGGCCTCTGCAATTGGCAGAAACACAGATGCTTCAATTGAGGGTTATATTTTCAATGCTAGGAGATGTAACCATCCGGAGAAGGGTCTGCAGCGAAAACCCCCCAGGGCGGAGTTCTATCTCCATTAATATGGCTCCTCGTAGTGGATGAGATCTTGGTAATACTGAAGGAAAACGGTTTCAACGCGACGGACTATGCCGACGATGTGGTCATCCTGGTTCCGGGAAAATTCCCTCCAGTCCTAAGCGAAAGACTAAATCTTGCACTACAACTAGTGAATAATTGGGTCAGCAGCAAAGGGCTGGGAGTGAACCCATCAAAAACGGAGGTAGTTCTTTTCACTAAGAAGAGATTAATTCCTACCTTCAGACCCCCAAACATCGGTGGTATTGAACTAAGTATTTCAAGTTCAGCTCGATACGTGGGCGTAATTCTAGATTCCAAACTGAACTGGAAGGACAACACTGCCGAACGCATCAAAAAAGCTAGCGTAGCTTTCTATTCTTGCAAAAAAGCATTCAGTAACACGTGGGGCTTCAAACCAGCTGTAGTGTACTGGATATACACAGCGGTCGTAAGACCCATTCTCACATATGATTCATTAGTATGGTGGATGGTTCTTGAGAAGCAATATCAGCTTTCAATTCTCATCAAAATCCAGAGGGCAGCGTGTATCGGAGTCACGGGGTCAATAAGAACAACACCGACAGCGGCAATGGAAACCATGTTCATTTTCATTCCGCTTGATGTATACTCTAGCAGTCTGGCGGCTCAAACCGCTGTAAGATTGAGAGAAGGCCGATTGTGGTTATCGAGACTTTACGGCCATGCCTCCATTTTATCCCGATGGGAAACTACCAGCAGATCGGCGGAAACTGATTTTATGACCCCTACGCTAGCATTTGAAAGGAGATTCAACATACTCGTAAGAATTCCTGACAGAACGCACTGGAGGAACCTAAGAACCACGAAGAAAAAGGAACTGGCATTCTATACCGACGGTTCTAATATGAACGTTGGCACGGGAGCTGGAGTTTGTTGTGAGGCCCTAGGAATAAACAACTCCTTTAGCGACGACTGCAGCGTCTTTCTGGCCGAAATCACAGCCATCATACAGGCTGCGGAAATTATACGCGACACTAATGTCGTTGGCAAAACGATAACTGTCTATATAGACAGCCATTAAGACTCTGGACTCTGCTGTAATTAGATCAAGGCTTGTGAGGACCTGCAAATCAGTCTTAAATGGAATATCCAGAGCTAATGCGGTGACCCTCTTCTGGGTACGAAGGCATATGGATATTTACTTATCGCCGGCCCTCCCTTTTGTAGTAATCCCAATCAGTTCCCTACGGAAGAAAATAGCAGATGAAAGCATCGATCGAGCATACAGACGATGGATTCATCTGGAAACATGCGCAACGGCCAGGGCGCTATGGCCGGCCTTTAGCAAGAAGAGATCAACTTCTTTGGTGAAACTTAGTCGTTATAATACACGGGTCGTTTCTGGAATAATTACTGGTCATTGTGCCATTGGAGTTCAAGATATGGATGTGGACGACATGTGGTTTCAGAAAGATGCCATACAGCCCGAGAAATAATTCAATTACTGCATAAGTCACTTCCTGGTCGTGTAATTTTCCGTTTTGGTGATAAGAATTGGCCGCCCAGATCATGGTCATAAAAAATTTCGAAAAAAGAGTGCGTATGTGCCAGCAAAATTCTGGAGGCCATTTACCCGGAAGTAGGTATTTTGGGGCATTGTGGTATTTAATTTACATCGAGTGTCACACGAAGGTCTCCGAATAGCAACTCTAGTAAATCGTTTTTGAATCTTTTCCATTCTTAAGGCGAGAAGTTCGTAAAAAGGGTTCCAGACTATACTACAGTACTCTAGAATGGACCTTAGAATGAAAGAAAAGGGACATTTTAGGGTATGAAGATCGAAAAACTCCAAAAGACAAAAAACCAAGCAAAACTAAAATGCCTATCTGACTTAAAATGTCCAATTTTATGTCAAAAGTGAAGCCAAGGTTTTTTTTTTAAGATATAATCGACAAGGGCATATTACCAATCTTATATATATAAAAAAACAAACAAGGGAGAGGTAGCGAAAATAGGCAAGGCCTTGACATTTCCAGATATTCAAATATAAAAAATTTTGTTTACACCAAACTGCTAATCTCTGAAGATCTTCTTGCAGAAGAAGACAATCTTGCTCAGATTTAATTGGTCGAAATATTTTTAAGTAGTCGGGAATATCAGGAATATCATTTATAAGAAGGAGAAATAGCAAAGTGCTAAGGTGACTGCCGTGAGGAACTTCCGAAATAGCATATAGGTTAGGTTAGGTTGAGGTGGCTGTCAGCTAAAAGCCAACACACTTAGACCAATAATAGGTCCATTGTGATACCACATGGGTTTAGGAAGCGCTCTCTAGCCTACTCATTCAACCATTTGAAGCTTCTGATAAAGCGTAGGTGGTCCCTAACATCTATTTCTGTTGAAACAGAAGGCTTCTAAATGGAGTGTTCTGCTTTGCGAGGGAGCTGGGCAGGTGCAAAGAAGGTGAAGAATAGTCTCCTTCTCGTCCATACAGCTCCTGTAGAAATCATTTGAGAAAACGCCAAGCCTTATTGCATGCTTGCCTATTAGACAGTGTCCAGTGATGACACCTATAACAGCGCTGATATGTAGTCCATTGAGAGAAATCAAATTCTTAGAGCGCTTCAGATCCAGCTTAGGCCAAATCTGTTCTGTCGCTAGACAAGTTGTACTCCTTGTCCACCTAGAATGTGTCTTTACGGAACCATCCAACTTTAATTTAAGTTTGCATGTAGCGATCGGCATGGCCAGTGAACTTTTGATTGTAAGAATGGGTATTGTTGTTCCATGTCTAGCAAGTTCGTCAGCCTTACAATTTCCTGAAATATTCATATGCCCCGGCACAAAAATTAGGTGAATATTAAACTACTTCGCCGTTTCTATAAGAGACGATCGGCAGTCTAGAGCTGTTAAAGAATTTAATGAGGATGATTCCAAGGATTTGACTGCTGGTTAGCTGTCTGAAATTGCAAAAAAATTGACAAACGAGCTAGCACACATTTTTAAAATAATAGGATGGATTTACCCCTGGCCTTTTATCCAGTTTCAAATTAGACAGTGCTGATTCATCATTGGGGATTGAAAAGTTCGTTCTACCAATGCTGACGAAATTATATACTGAAGAATCAATGTCTGTAGTAATAGTAGGAAATCTTATTCGTATAAACAGACTGAAAATGTTTAGGAAACAAGTTGCAAATTAGCCTTATTCTTACAGTATTTGTTGTAAAATGGGATATTTAGTGAAAGGGATATCTACTTTCATAAATATTGGGGCATTTGCTGTAGAATGGTGTTATGGTTAGGTGTTTTAGAGTTTGTAAGGATATTTAGTAGTAAACAAGGCGTACTAGTGGACCTTTGCTATTGTCGAAAAGATGCTGAAGTCGAAGAGTGACTGGAATGCGATAAAATACATCGTTAACTTGCATCCAAGTCCATCTCAGGCAGGCCGAAAGTTAAAAGAAAGTGTTTAGAGCACAGACGATGACAACAGCCGTTTGCAAACGAAAAACCGGCTCTGCGAAGTGGTCATGGTGTAGTGGTAACATCATCACTTGTCACGCTGCAGGTTCACGGTTCGAATCCTGATGTCAAGAATCATCTATTTATTTCGCATGAAAAAAATCAAAAAAAATCGATCAATTGCGAAAGCTAAGTCAACTCCACTGTGAAGGCATAACACTGGCAGTAGGGTTGTCATATGGCTAAAATGCAACTTGATCGTGATGATGGCATCAGGAGGACGGAAAAAAATACTGTGAATCATAAGCAACGACAATACAAAAATACTCCCCAGTTATCTAGACGCCACCCTTGGAGTTCACTGAAACTTAATAATGCCTAAGTTTCAGACCAACTACACCAATGTGTCTTCTCTCTGTCTCTTTCCCTTTCCACAAAAAAAAAAAAACTCCCGTGTCCTAAAAATTAGTATAACGGTATTCATACCCCCTTTCACACATGCAAATTACAAAAAAAAAAAAATACGTTGTTAGGTTTAGAGTGTAAGAATATCACACTACCGTACCACCTTTAGACAATAAAATCAAACTGCGCCCCAATAACTTTAGTCTTTTTAAATTATAGACTTCCTAACTTTGTAATTTTTTAAGTCAAAATGTCCTAAAATTAGTTTGTTTCATATTAAACAAGCGTCTTGCTGCTGATTGGAAAGAGGACGTCATAAAATTGTGTTGTTGTACATGCTGTTGTTCATTATTGCATTTTACAGTTACGCAAGGGTGTACCAAACAATCACTAATCAGCATTAAAATTTATAAGCTATTTAGTCTTCATACCCCTTCAGTTTACTCTCAGATGATTTTCGGACGTTTTCGAGAGGATACCACAATGCGTTCTAAAAAAATCCCAGCATTTAGCTGATATTACCTCAACATATCGTAGACCAAATTCACCATTAAATGGACATTAACTGTGTGTAGATATGTGAATTTTCAAGTACCTCATGACCCATTTACCACCTTATCTTATAACATACTATTTACTATTAAACACCCTAACTTACAATCCCCAAATATTACAAAGTACCACACTATACTCTAATTACCAAATACTCAGCAGCCGACAAAATGCACATATTAAAACTTCATTATAACCTAACGTCGATGATTCCCTGTAATAATACCACAACTGGGAAAAAAATCAGTTTAAAATCTCTACCACAAACGATGATACCACAATCGTTTGTGGTAGAGATTTTAAACTCCCAGTATGTATTCCATCTTGTGGCCGTTAGTCGCTCCAATTTACTTTATTTTTTCTTTGATTTTTTGATGAAGTACCTATACAATATTTTTATTCGGGGATTATTTTTTATTTCGGGGATTATTTTTGCATTGGGTTATTATTATAAATTGTTTGAATTTTAAATCACCTGAAACCCTACTGCACAGATTTCTCTTACATGCGCACATTTTTGCCCTATTCAGGTTTGATACATAGTTTGTAACATAAAGAAGTAATAACGATACATCCCCAAGAGATATACAGGGTGGCTGAAATGAACTGTTACCAACTTCACGTCGCTGTGTCTGCCACACTACGAATGACAGCGCGCTGGAAATTTAACAGTTGTTAATTCGTTTCATTGTTGACAAGCGTGCAAGGTGGTTTTTTTTTATCGCGTATTTAGTTTTTGTTCTATCAACAATGGAATTTAAACGTAATAGTGTTATTGCCCTTTTTTGGCTGGAAAATCATAATCAGGTATTGTTCATCAGCTGAAACATTTGAAAATGAACAAAATGTTTGTGTATAGCACCATATCGCGTTACAACGAAACTGCAACGCAAACCGAAAAAAAGGAACATCGTCAACAGTGATTCGGAGTGTGAAGGTCAGAACGGAAGCATTTTGAAAAATAAGTTTAGACTCAAGGCCTTAAAGTTCCAAAAAGTCCACGATCTCATACCTGACCAAAAAAAAGTTAGAGTGGAAAGAGTTGATCCGCTTGCACGCAAGTGGCCAATTGCCAAATATCGTCTTCTCTGATGAAGCATCATTTTCAATTGAGCAACAACAAGTTAAATGATCGAGTTTACCTGCCAGAGAGGTCTAACGATAATTTCGACCAAAGAATGGCCACCATCCTGGTGGAAGAAAGCGCCAGCGTTTTTGATGGTTTGGGCCGCAGTGACTGCCGATTTTCGGTCTCCGCTCGTATTTTTGGACCGTGGCGTTAAGATAAACGCGATGTTTTATTATGAAACTCTCTTGGAAGCTGTGTTGAAACCATGGGACATTCCAACAGGACTCTGTACCTTCCCACAAAGCTCGAGCAAATCAAAAATGGCTACGAAAAAACGTTCCGCACTTCATTTCCTCGACACAATGGCTATCGAATTCTCCCAATGCGAATCCATTAGACTTTTCTGGCTGGGGCATTTTGAAAGCCAATGTTGGCACTAAAAAATACCAAACAACGGATGCGC
This sequence comes from Pocota personata, assembly GCA_963082735.1. Classification (NCBI taxonomy): domain Eukaryota; kingdom Metazoa; phylum Arthropoda; class Insecta; order Diptera; family Syrphidae; genus Pocota; species Pocota personata. The sequence continues at coordinate 71,201,584 of OY720430.1, forward strand.
TCAAGTTAGCGCTTCGCCACACTTGCGAGCAGCTTGCGAAAAATTTATTGACCGTCTCAAGGAAATTTTTCATGGCAAAGGTGGCGATATCGAAAATATTATTTAAATCCTCGAATTTGAATAAATTTCCAACATTTTTTTCTTTGGATTCAATAAAAAATATTCACAATTAAAAAAAATACAGCTATTTGAATTAGTTACAGTGCACCCTGTACCTATATATGGTATTTGTGATCAGCAATCTAGCCATGTTCGTCGGTTCGTCCATATGTCACCAATTTGTGGGCCTTAAGTTTTGAGCTAGGAACATGAAATTTGGTATACAAGTTTCCAAAGTCCGAAGCAGTACAAGTGTAAAAATTGTTAAAATCCGTCCGTAGATACTTTTGTCAATATTTTTTGCTAGAAGCTGGGAAATATTGTCATTTTTAAATATGTAGATGTTCTCCACATTTCTTCCATACATTATACATGGCCACGCCCACTTTTTGGGAGCGCATTCCTAAAAAAAAACATATATTGCGTTTTCCTTACGGCCGGCGAAGGGAGTAGAAGGGTCACAACGCTCCCATACTGCTGCATCCCTACTGGTCCGCCTGTGGGGTTTGCAGGTTTGACGGGGTTCGAAGGATATCTCCTTTGAACATGATAATACCAACTGAGCCGGTCGTGCTCTATCTTGATTGTGATGGGTTCTTTTACATGACGACTTCCTCGAATCTTTGAACTTCTTAGCTTAGGGGTGGCCGTGGTGTAGTGGTAACATCAACGCTTGTCACGCTCTTGGTTCACGGTTCAAATCCTGATCTCAACAATCATCTATTTATTTCGTTTGAAATAAATAAAAAAGTCGATCAATTGCGAAAGCTTAGTCAACTCTACTGCGAAGGCATAACACTGGCAGTAGAGTGGTCATATGGCTTAAATGCAACTTGATCGTGATGATGACATCAGGTGGAGGGAAAAAAAATACTGTGAATCATGAGCAACGACAAAAAGCAAAACAAACAAGCTCCCCAGTTATCTGGATGCCAACCTTGGAGTTTACTGAAACTTAATACCACCTAAGTTTCAAACCCACTACACCAATCTTCCTTTCTCTCTCTCTCAATTTCTGCAAACGCCCGTGCCCTGAAATAATTTAATGGTATTCATATCCCATTTGGCGCGCGCAAATTATAAAAAAAAAAAAAAAAAAGCTTTGTTACTCCTGCTGTCATGCGAAGTATCTTTATCTCAGCTGCCATTAATTTGCCCTCATACTTTTTGAACATTGCCCAGCATTGTGAAACATATGTGAGCGCCGGACGTACAACTGCGGTGTAAAGCCTTCCTTTCAGCTTAGGGAACATTTTTCGATCACAGAAGATATCGGAGTTTTCCCGCCATTTCATCCACCCTACGATTAGGCGATGATTGACGTCATCATCACAAGTTACTTCGCTATTGATCATAGATCCCAGATATTTTAACTTTTCGCACTTGGGAAGCACTTTTAAATTCAAGTAAATGTCTGGAATAGTTCGGTGTGGATCAGAGAATGGGCAGCTCAGATACTCTTTCTTTTTTGCACTAATACGGTACACATTTCCCTCCAAAACATCCTCCCATACATTAAGTGTTCGTTGCAGGGCCATTTGATCTTCACTTATGATAGCTCCATCGTCAGCAAAGAATAACTGATGCACTTTGGGGTCCGTCACTTTTCCCTCAAACAGATAATCAAGGACTGCAATAAATAGCAAAGGACTGAAGACGCTTCCCTGGTGTACACCATGATCATGCGCATGTAGGTTTCTGGAACTCCTCGTTGTCTTAGCGCCACCCATAAGAGATCTCTTGGTTGTCTATCAAATGCTTTTTCAAAAACAACCAACACCATATGCAAGTCCTTTAAGGAATCACGATGTTTTTCCATTGTGATCCTTATACTTTGGATTGCATCTGTTGTTGATTTACCCGAGACAAACCCGCACTGGTCATCATATAGACGTATTATTTCCCGCAGTCGGCCATCTAATACCCGCTCAACGATCTTCATGGTGTGTGACATCAGCTTGACAGAACGGTAGTTATCGAAGTTCGCGTATCACCCTTCCCTCAAAGGAAGAAGATAACTTTCCCTCCACTAATTAGGCATTAGATCACCGCTCATAAGTTTGGAGATAAGAATCATGAGCCATCTGGACCCGATGTCTCCCATCTTTTTCCAGAACTCAGAGGGCATCTCGTCTGGCCCAACTGCTTTCCGTTTTTAGAGTATTTGACCGCATTCCTAACTTCTTCGACATTAATGTAGGATACTTCGTCATGATTAGGAGCGGTTCTTGGAAAGTATACCCGGGGAAACTTCAGAAGTTTTTCACAATACTGTCGCCATCTGTGGAGAATTTTGTCGTCTTCCACAAGAAACTAGCCTTGAGCATTTTTAATGAACTTTGGGAAACGAATCTCCTGAGCATTTCTTCTTCTCTGGGCGGCTATTTTGAAGATAGTTGTTCCCTTGTTCAAGTTGTTTTGTCAAAGCTCCTGGATAGCCTGGTTCCTATCAGACGCTGAAGACGATATTTCCTCCAACTCCCGATAGAGGCCTTCCATAATTTTTGCTTGAAATTGGGCGCACTTCTTCTTCGCGCGACCTTTGCATATATGTATATTACTTAATTCTTAGGTAAGTATAAGGAATTTCTCCCGTCCTACCTTAGAACCGATTGGAGCTTCTAATGAAACGATGGAGGTTCCGAACATAAGCCTCTTCTGACAGAGAGAGCTGGAGAAGTGCAGAGGAGATGGAGAGTTGTCTCCTCCTCCTTTTCGTCCCTACAGCTTCTACCAAAGTCGTTAGAGAAGAGGGCAAGCCTTTTGGCGTGCCTTCCAATGAAACAGTGTCCCGTAATGATACCAATTGCGTCGCGGATTTGCTTCCTGCTAAGGGAGACCAACCTCTTCGAGAGTTTCTGATCCAGCTGAGGCCAAATCTGTCTAGTGACATGACACTTAATGCCAGTCTCCCACCTGAAGTTGGTCTTCTTGATAGCATTTAGCTTGAGCAATTGCTTACATGTAGCGAGAGGCATGCCGAGATTCTCCTTTTCCGGTAGAATCTGCAAATTTGTGCCCTACCTGGCAAGATCATCAGCCCTACAGTTCCCTGGAATATCCCTACGCCCCGGCACTTAGCACAGGTGAATGTTCTCCTGCTCTGCCATCTCGTTAAGAGACGAGCGGCAATCTAGAGAGACCTTTGAGGTGGAAGAGAATGATTCCTCAGATTTTATAGCGGCTTGACTGTCAGTGAAGATGCTAATATCCTCAGCAGATATTACATTCCATTTCAGCCAAGATAGAGCTTGTTTGATCGCCATTACCTCCGGCAATCGATTGTCCTCGAACCATCCGTGTAAAAATGTACGGATTCTTTGTCCGGGGTCACGTCTTCCTCCCAGTCTGGTCTAGATGGGATAGTGGCCCGGAAGTTTTTATTGAAAGAGAAACTGGGGAGGGTGTAGTCGGAGTTTTCTAGAATGAATTCTAAGTTCTGAAGAGTTGCGGAGTGGCCTGTGAGGTGACATTGAGTCGAATGTCTGCACTGGCTGCCATTTGCTTGCCAAAGAGGTATCAAGTGGTATCCGTAGGAGTGGTTCTAAGTACACCATTAATGCACAGACAAGCTGTTCTCTGTATTTTTTACTAGCTGGCTGTGGTGTATAGCTTTGGAGAGAGCTGGCCACCAGACGTTCACGCCATACATAAGTACGGAGAGAGAACTAATTCTGGTGTTTCAGCTACCTAAAAGAGATGAGGTGCAATAGAGATGAATGAAATGTACTGCAGTGAACACATGTAAAATAAATTGTAAAACATACACACATACATACATACGTACATATATGTATATATTTTACGACGTAACCCCAACAGGTAGTTTTAATGTGCCTTTAGTATCATAGACTCTCAAAACCTCCAAAATTAAAAAATTCTATCTAATACAGTTTTCAGTGAAAATGTGAAAAATAAATAAGAGAATAGCATTAACGCATGTTCGGTTATTTCAAGTGATTCGGAGCAAGCTAAAGGTGTCATTAGCTGTGTTTTTTTGCGAATTGTTTCTATGGCAGCACAAAATAATGATTCGCAGTGAAATTGTCAAAAGTAGAAAAGAACGGAATAACAAAAGCACACACCACAATAAAAACTGAATCCTCCCTTAATTTGCAGTAGTAAAATGTCTCTTCAGCAAATGCGCGCCATCAGGAATACAACAACAGCATACACCACAAAAAAAAAAAAAAAAACACCAATCCTCCCTTAATTTGTGTAGTGAAATGTATTATTCAGCAATCAGTGCTCCCTTTGTATTGCGTATCCGAACAATGTGTCCAAAGCAGGACTTCCCTACGGATATTATCGACAGTGATTGCTGCTAAGTTTATGCTTCTAGTGTAAATTCAAACATTTCTGTATACACAGTTCGCAAAAAAACACGTCTAACGACAAAACATATATGGACTGCGAGCAACCAACATCACAGATGTTTATTTGACACTAGCTGTATCTATCTGTATATATGTATATATATATCTCAACGGTGTGTGAATGTGTGTACCCGCTAACCCCAAAGACCGTTCATTCGATTGACGGCAGAAGGTTTATATGATAATTCCAAAAAATTACGATAGGTGGAGCGCGAGAAACATCAAAAATCATGAGTATGCTTTAAAGGGACATGACATATTCAATAAAATAAAAATTAAAATTAAAATAGAAACTTTTATTAAAAGGCGTTACTGCGTACGTTGGAATCAGTTATAAAAGGGCGTTGCAATGCACGCTGAGCTTTTAGCTAGTTTGAAATGAAACATATTGGTTTTTGATATATGTACATACTGCTGATATTTTTGTGTCAATATAATGTTGAGACATTGTCATTAAATATTAAAAATGATATCTGTCAAATGGGCTGGCCTTGCAGACCTTCCCTCATTTAATGAAATTTAAAAGACCAATGGTCCAAGATGACTCCCTTGAGGGTCCCCTAAGTTGCTATAATACGATCAGATATTGGAAATTTAAAACGGAGTTTGTATTGGCGCTCACCCAGATACGATTTGATCAACGAAATGAACCTCGGTTGAAAACCTAAAGCTTTTCTATTACTTTTCAGCATAAATTCTGCGGTAGTTTCATAAATAATGCGTCGAATTTAGCGTACACCTACTGTTTGACATAACCCCAAAGGAAAAAAAAAAAAACAATGGCGTGATATCGCACAATCTTGGTGGCCAATTTTGGTCGCTGAAACGACAGATGACGCAGCCGGGAAACTTTCTGTGCAATAACTGCACTGTTTCTCGCGCTGTGTGGCAGGTGGCACCGTCTTGCCGAAACCACATGTCTTCCACATCAATATCGTCAAAGTGGTGCTATTGTTATCATGTCCCGATAACGTTCACCATTGACTGTTACAGTAGCACCATGAGAATTTTCGAAGAAATTATTGGTCCACGCCGCCGGCCCAAAATCCCCACCAAACAGTGACTTTTTGTGGATGAATTGGTTGTTTGTGAATGGCTCGTGGATTTTCATGACCCCAAATGCGACAATTTTGTTTGTTTATGTAACTATTCAGTTCAAAGTGAGCGTCATCGTTGAATAAAATTTTGTTCGAAAAATCGGCATCAACTTGCTGGTTCTCTAGCACCCAATCAACGCTGTTCGTGGTCTGCTAGCATAGTAGGCATGCAGATGCAGATCTATTGTTAAAATGTGCTGCATGGAGCTGTGGGCAAAGTTCAATTGCTGGTAACGATGGCGAATAGATTTTGACGGATTGTCACGTACAGCGTCGTGACTGCGGCGATATTTTCGCGTGACCGGCCAATACCAGGGACACACTGGTCTTTACACATCCAACACTGATGCGGATTAATAGAAATTTTCCATTAATTTTATAACCGCGGCACGAGATGGACGGCTATGTACAAGTATACCGCCATTATTTCGAAATGCGCGAATAGTGTTGGTTAAATTTTCCCCATTTCGGGGATGGGTTTTAACAATTAAAATGTGTTGTTCTCTCATATACCGCTCCATAATTACAAATGTCAGTGCTTAGTATTTATAGATGTCAAATATCAGCTGTTTATCTTTGACAGAATCACAGTAGTGCCAGATGACTGTAACCTCCAATTGAATAACCCTTTACATATTATGTCAATTACAATAGCCGCGTTTTTTTGTGAGAATTATCCCCAGTTCAGAAAAAGTTTTCATGACAAACAGAAACAACAACTACGAGTAACTGGGTATATAGTTTTAATAACTTTCGATAATATCCCCAACTACCGCTAACCGTGTATAGTACATTTCGACTATCGGACAACAGATGGCGCAATATAATGTTTTGCTCATGAATGTTGGCAGGCAAGAAGATAGCACATTTCAAATCTTTAATTCAATAACCTATTTAATATAAAATCATTGAATGATTATTTTAACAAGAGAAAAAGCGGGACGAGGATAAAAACACAAATTTCCTTCACAATACAATGCGATACGCAGGAAATCACTTCTTGGTGAAATCTAATTGAACTTTATAGAAAGTTACAAAGAAACAAAGCTAATAATATGTGTCATCAACGTCGATGAGGCATACACGTTCTGTCATTTTCATGAATCATCACCAAGTCCTGCTCTTTTTATGATATTAGTCGAGTTTATTTGTGAAACTTATTCCCAGTTCAGAAACAAGTAGCATGGCATACAAGAACAAAAATAAATTGAATATATAGTTTCACTAACTTTCGATATTATCCACAGCAACAGGTGTAGCACAAAGGTTTCTTATAATAATTATATTAATTTCCTCAATTCTAGATTCTGTTTAATGTAAAATAATATCAATTTTTTATGAAACCATAACTGAACTTTATATAAAGTTACAAAGAAACACGGCTATTCCATCATAGTATTATATGTTCCACTTTTCAAACACTCATTTAAATCTCCTTAAAGTCTTCGTAGAAATGAAAACTATTTAAGTCTGAATAATCAAACGTAAGGACAAAGTTTTTAATACCGCAAGGATTTTAGTATTCTGAAGTCCTTTCGTAATATTCAAAGGTGAAAGTAAATCCAATTTATTTAAATTCAATGCACGAACCATGATTTGAAGGGAATTCAGTAAAGACAAAGGAAAAAAAAACATCAAAGTAGAAATATGAGAATTCAGGAGCGTAATGTGCTTTATCAAGTGTTCGCTGAGCAAATAAAAGGTCATCAAGACTTTGGAAAATAGAATACATAAATAATAATAATTTGGTACTCGTACATACTCGTATGTATCTACTAGATCGGAGTACGATTTTAGCAAACCCCCCAAGAGAAATGATTATTAACTGCCGCGTTTCTCAACAACGATTCTATGATACAGTCTATCAATTTGTACAAAGAACCATTACAAACTCTATGAAGGTGTGCGAATGTTCTCCTTAAGGAATAATGAAACATTGAAGGTAGAATAATTCGTTCAAGTGAATATCTAATACATTTGTGTAACTTAATCATGAAATCCTGACAACAAGATACATTTTTACTTGCGAAGATCAAAAGAAAAGTTAAAGCAAAGAATGGGCTAGGGATACAATAACACGAATAGCTTGCGACATATACTGAAACCGGAGCACCCAATCGAAGTAGATTTCAATGGCATGTTCTCTCCGTGGAGCAATTTGGATATATGTACGAGTATATATATAGGCTTTCCAGAAATTATGAAGTCTTAATTGAGGTACTGTGAACTACTTTTTAGCTGAGAAAGTCGCGAGTGTAAAATTTTATTAATTTTGATTTGTTCCTATAATGGACAAGTATTGGTTTTGTGTAAATTTTGTATCTTGAGATTGTGTTCTTAGTATTGCTGGTATAGAGGTGTTAACCCCCTATTGGGGAAGGTTAAGGGTGATGAACATTTTAAGTTATTTGGAGTCGAAGGACCACCCTAATACGTACAAACTTAATAGAATTTGTTTCTCGTGCACTGAGTGCCTTCGTAGAAAATGGTAAAGAAGGTGATCTAATTACCAACGATTACAGCAAAACTTTCGACAAAATCTCTCACCAAATTATTTCCCTCGGTTTTCCACCGTTTTTCAGTTCGAGGATTAGGTCATATTTAGAGAAACGCCAGTACAGAGTCCTCTTCAGGTCTTCATTTCCTGAACTCATTAACGACTCTTCAGAGGTTCCTCAAGGCGGTCACATAGGATCACTGATCGTTTTTCTTGGTTAGGGTAGGTTAGAGTTGCTGTCTGTACAGACACACTTAGACCAAAGGAAATCCATTGTGATACCACGGGATCTATTGCTATTCTAACTACCTGAGGACTAGTTGAACTGGACGTCAATATTCGCCAGGTCGCTGAGGTCGTCGAAGAATAGAGCCCCTAGGTGGAGCAATCTTCTTTTGGGCAAGGGTGGACAGGTACAAAGGAAATGGAGGATCGTTTCCTTCTCCTCCTCGTCTTTGCATCTTCTGCAGTAATCATTTGAAAAGAGGCCCAGCCTTTTAGCGTGTAGATCGATAGAACAGTGCCCCGTGAGGACACCGATGACGGTGCTGATCCGCGATAGTTTTAGCAAAACCAATCTATCAGAGCGTTTTTTATCTAGCTTGGGCCAGATTTTTCTAGAGACTCTGCAAGTAGTAAGAGTCTCCCATCTGTGATTGGCTTTTTTGATTGCATCCAGCATGAGTAAATGTTTACACTTAGCGAGAGGCTAAGGCTACTTTTCCGGCATAACTGTGAGGGTTATGCCTTTTCTAGTAGCGAGCTCGTCAGCCTTGCAGTTACAAGGTAAGTCTCTGTTTTCCTAACATTAAACAATGTCAGTCATATCCTAAAAAATATGCATGGATGACAAACAAATCTTCAAGATAATATCTTCCCCAGCCGATTCCCTTTTACTGTGAAACGACCTTAATGCCATTATTGTCCGAAATCGGGAAGATGAACACTCAAGAAATGTATGATATTTCACGAGTCGCGAGAAAATTATTTGTCTTTCCCATTAAATTTAATATGTCGGCTATAAGGAATAAGCGAAGTCAATAGTGCTATCGTGCATGAAGGAATGGATTGGGTTGCGGGTAAGAAAGAGAAGGTGGTTGGTAAATAATAGAACCTGAGGCGGAGAGATAATAGAACCCTGAGGTACACCAGCATTAGTTGAGAAGGGGGTAGAAGTACACCCATCTACATAATATAATCTGTATTGATCGACTAGTTAAAAAGTTCGCAATCCATTTTGTGAAGATTCCATCAAGACTATGAGACTGTAGCTTATTTACGAGATCACAAAAGCTTTAAAGATATCAAGGGGGAACTACTCTATTTTCACTAAGTTAATGAATGCATTGGTTGCATTCTTCGGACACGTAAACCATTAGAATCGCTGTGGAACGCTGTTTCCGGAAACCATACTGTCGGTCATTCAGGATATGGTTTCTTTCGAAGAAGCTCATTAGGTAAAATTTGACAATGCTCTACATGACCTTGAAAAGCACTGACGTTAATGCTATGGATCGGTAGTTAGAAGGGGATGAGCAAGTTTCCACCGGAAGTTACGGAAAAAATGCCTGTGGAATACGACAGATGAAAGAGCTTACGTTGAGGTTTGGCCGGGGTAAAAGTACACTGTTCAAAACAAAGGGGACATCCCATCGGGACCTGAAGATTTATTACTATTGAGATCTTTAAGAACTTGAGCTACTGAACGGGGGTTCGGAAAAATATTTTTCCTATAAAATTGTCAAATCGGTTCAGTATAGGTGGAGAGAGATACTCGTAGAGCTATCTGGTAAGATGGGATTTGCTGCAAATATTGCAGCTAGCAGATTAGCTGGATTCCGTGATATTCTTGTCTCTGCAGACAAGCGCCGGGAAGGTTGATGATTTTATTCTTTTCACGAAGATTTACTGCCTTTAGGACACTGCAGTATTTTTGCCTCACTTATTGGTCTCGTAGAAATTTAGCACGTTGCAGTCATTTCTAGCCCACTTGGGGTTTGATGCTCTAAAATAAAAAAAATGTTTACCAATTTTCCTTAGATTTCAAATCTAAGATGAACAGTCGTGCACTTTATTTTAATTCAAGCGTCGTCCAGACAAAATCATTGTTTTCAAAAAACTGTTTCTTATCCCTGGAATGAAATGCTTTGTTGATTTAATTTATACTACCAAGCAAACACTTTCAATTGAAAATGATTTATAAATGAATCCTCTAAGTGCAGAAGTTTGCTTATTAACCTTGAAAAAGTTGACTAACCGATTAAAACTCGTTGAAAAGCCACTTGGTGAGAGCAATGTTAAAACTTCGATTTCGAAGCAAACTAAAGACTTTTTTATGCGTTGAATACAAAAGGAAACACAATTTTTATTTACGTGCTCGTAGAACGCATTTATTTAATTGAATCACGTTTTATAGCAATGTAGCTATAAAAATTAGTTAATCCTCTCTTGACGAGCGCTAATTTGATTCCATATTGATATGCATTACCGGCACAAAGGATGACACTAATTCTCTGTATAACGACATTTCGAAAGACGATGGAAATTTTAATGAAGTGAATTTTCGGATGGCACTGAATAAAGATGACGAGGACGACCCAACCCAAGCACATATCAAAGGCAACATTAAAGTGTAATCAGAGAGCATCAACAATACAAAAGAAAGTCTACGTATCCACTTACTCAAACTTAATTCGGGGACAAAAGCTCTGCACACATTATATCCATGATTTGAAAATGTGAAGACATATCACCAGCACCACCCACCCCATTGAAAATAGGGCTGGTGTGTGTACACCATCCATCTGTTATAATTTTACGGATACAACCAGGTCAACACTGATATATGCACATTATGCCGCATAACAAACCACAATTTTGAGGTCCTTTCTTCGCACAAAAGAACAGAGTCAACGAGCTCAATTTTTTTTTTTTTTTTGAAGAAAATTGTTTGCTCAAAATCACGTTCGGAGCGTGCTTCTTTCTCATGTGACACCCGGCCGGAAGTAAAACGAAGGCTAACCTTGCATTTGCCCCGAAAATTGAAAAAAAAAAAAATAAACTGACATAGTAGAAAGATAAATGTTTGTTCAAAGGAACAGATAAACAAACCTATGACCAACACAATTTGGACAAAACGAAGGTTACACCCAACAGGCAGAAACAGCCTTGACGTTGATATAAGTAGAATAGTTTCGTTCATACACAAATACCGGTATAGGAGTAGTTCCATACTCACAAAATTAAAAATGCGGCGGTACTCAAGGCCAAGAGTTATGCCACACAAAAATTTGTAATAAGCCATGGAATATTCATGATTCGAATGATGGGAGTTAATATAGGTTTACATGGAACAAGGATTGAATGGATAAAGTTTGCATACAAGTACTCGTACATCATTACGTTGTTGCATAATTTCTTCTTTTGTAAAGTTTATATTTAGTTAGTTTTTTGTCGGGTTTTGAAGGCGGATATGTACCGACATAATTGTCTGGATATTGACAGACACTTAAACTGACTGTTTGCAAATTATTTGGGAAAAGTTTTAATTAGCTTTGTGACAAGAACTATGAGGCACCAGGACAACAAACTGAAAGTCATAGTGAATTGCAAAAAATCCACAACCTATAGAGCTGCTTGGACAAAGACGTCTAGGATAAGCCATTATTGAACGAACTGCGAGAGGAGAAAGTTTAGTGTTCTCGGGACGGAATAAGTAATTAACAATTATTTTAAATGCCCAAAGTTTTAGAGAGAAATTATGGCAAAGGACGTCGTGCGGTAGAGGCGTAAAAGTCGATAACAATATACTGGTCTTTAAATAGATTTTTTCTGTCACAAAAATTAAGGATATTTACAATATTTTCGAGGTAAAGTTCTATGTTGAAATATTTAGGATTTTTGGGAAGCAGCCTGAAGCTATTTTAAGCAAATCAAAAAAAAAAAGGATTTTTGAAAACAAAATGCGTAGTTATTATACGATATTAAGGAAAGGTTCTTACCAAGAATTTCTGAAATCAATAAGCTTTAAAATATTCGACATTACAATCCGACCTTTCTCCTCTTTAGCTAAACCCCAATACAGCGACTGTTATTCGTACCGTGTGACTATTTCCAAGATTTTTAAGAGATGTCTCAAATTATTCCTAAGTGGTGTAATTTTAAAGCTTTGTTTTTCGAATTGGCAATACTTTTTTCAGCTACAGTCAATTTGACAGCTGACAGCTGATTTGTGCTCAGTTTGGTTTGTCATTTCACCACGAATAGACTTACGCCAGAACAACGCTTGCAAATTGTGAAAAATTATTTTGAAAATCGTGGTTCAGTTCGCGAAACTTACATAATCGTCCATCCGAGCAAGTAATTCGAATAACCAGAGAAGCTGTTGTTGCTACGGAACGTAGTACTGAGGAGGAACAGAATGAGTCGATTCAACATCGTGCACAGCAATTGGAGCTGTGTCCATCCACTTCATGGACGATTTTCCAGGAAGATCTTGGTTTACGAGCTCACAAAATCCAGCAGAATGGGCCGAAAACGACATTGCTCTTGATCCACATTTTCACCACAAAATATTGTTCAGTGATGAGCCTAATTTTTGGTTGAATGGCTACGTCAACAAGCAAAATTGCCGCATTTGGAGTGAAGAAAACCTACAAGCCATTATTGAGACCCCGTTACATCCATAAAAAAAAACCACTGTTTGGTGTGCTTTATGGGCTGGTGGAATCATTGGTCCATATTACTTCAAAAGTAATGCCAGTCAGAACGTTACAGTCAATGGAGAGCGCTATAGATCCATGATTACTGACTTTTTCGTTCCCCAATTGAATGACATTAATGTAGAAGATCTGTGGTTTCAACAAGATGGCTGCCGAATAGCGTGCGCCATAATCAATTTATTGAAGGAAACATTGGATCAGCGCCTAATTTCGCGTAATGCACCTGTAAATTGGCCTCTAAGTTTGTGAGATTTAACACATTTGGATTATTATCTGTGGGGATATGTGAAGTCGCTAGTCTACGCCGATACAACCAGAGACGATGGACGACTTGGAACAACTGCCAACAGTTGCTTGAAAAAGTGATCGAAAATTGGAAAGAACATGTCAAAAAGAATAGGAGTGAACTTAACATCAAAATGAAAAGAAATAACTGGCTAAGGGTCCAAAATAAGTTTTTGCTTTATAATCAAATGATAAAACCCATATGGACTTATGGTAATCAACTTTGGGGATGTGCTAGACCCAGTGTTATTGCTTCGAGTGTCCTGGGGTGCGCACATCATTTGAAAGTTTTTGTTTTGTCTTAAATGAGTTCAATGTGTTCAGTTTATTCGGTAAGAACTGAAAGAAATGATACCTTACAAACGCCTGCGTCAATATTTTGGAACAAGACGCAGAATTTATGAAGTCCAATGGAAAACCTTTTAAGGGTCTGTAATCAAAAACAAGCATCCTACAGTGAAGAGTAATTTTGGACCCGCTCGATCGTCTTTTGGCGATCTTAAATTAATTTCTGGATTGTTTGCTTGATTGTGTGATATTTTTAAATTGTGCTATTAATGAATTTTGAAATAGACTTTGTTGGTAATATTATTCCGATGTCAATTGCAATAATTGTGAAAATGTATTTACCTTCTGATCAAAAAGCACCCGGAATTTCCCATTCAAACAAACCACGCTTGAGATATTGTCAAAAGCTTTTTTTTTAGGTTGGTACATCTGTCATCTGGCGCCATTTGTCGGGAGTTTGTGCGTGATAGCTTTGTAAACAAGTCAGTGTTTATTGTGTTCTGCGAAATTCTTTGAATTTTTTTTACAGAAATAGCATCGCATTTCTTTGGTCCAAAATGTTATCGATGGCATCATTACCGGTGACGAGATATGGGTCTATGAATATGCCATCGAAACTAACCAACAATCATCGGAATGGCGCTACTCAGGCGAGCCAAAAAACCACGACAGTGTCGATCCAAAATCAAGGTTTTGTTGACCGTTTTCTTTGATTGCCGTGGTGTGGTCAACTCTGAATTTCTTCCACCAGGCCAGACAGTAAATAAGGAGTATTACGTGAGCGTATTAAAGCGTTTGAGGGAAAATGTTCGTAGCAAGAGGCCAGAATAGTGGAGAAACAACTCGTGGTTTCTTCACTACGACAACGCACCGGCTCACACATCTCATCTTGTACTCAACTATTTGATCTAAAATAACGTTCGTACCATTCCGCAAGTTCCGTATTCACCAGGATTTAATTTGTTTGCCAAAACAAATGGAAACTATGCAGCAGGAGGTGTTGGTTTTTTTTTTGTTAACCTTTAAGTGGATAGGCGGTGCTGACAACACCCCAGGCACTAAAAGTTTAGTTGCATGAAGTAAGCCCTGACAGACTATTCAAAGTGCAAGGATGTTATCAATACCCCACCTACCCAGTTGTGTCACTTTTTTAATTCGGTGAATTCGTGTGAATTTTCGATTTAAAATGTAATTTCAAAAAGAGCAGGAACGCATTCACCGTTTATTGCAAGACATATGTGAGGATTCCAGTGAAGTGCCGGAGTTTGTTGATACGGATGATGGCGAGTCTAACATCTGCCAGGAAAGCGATCACCAGACAGATAGTGAACAATCAGACTGTGAAGTTGAATTGCTTCAAAATAAGGCAAAATATTTCATCGGCAAGGATGGTAACACAAAGTGGTGTAAATAAACAGCTTCTACTGCAGTTAGAACTATTCATTTGCCGGGAAGTAAGTTAGCTGCAAAGTTAGCCAAAACTCCAAGAGAATGTTTCGATATTCTTATTGATGATATAATCCAAAATTTAATAACTCAATGAAATTTATAAACAAAAGCAAATGTCGACCAACCAATGCTATTGAAATGAAATCATTTTTTTTAGCCGGCACTGTCAGAAGTGGAAGACTTAATTTACAGGATCTTTTCAATAAAAATGGTCTTGAAATTGACATATTTCACCCAACGATGTCTCTCGACAGATTTTTGTTTTTGTTGCGAGTAATCCGATTCGATAATGTATTGGGCAGAGAAGAAAGAAAAGAACTAGACAGACATGCGGCCATCAGAGATGTTTTCACCATATTTGTAGAGAACTGCCAAAATGCATACACTCTATCAGAATATACAACCATCGACGAACAACTTGTTGCATTTAGAGGACGATGTGCTTTTAGGCAGTACCTCCCTAACAAGCCTGCAAAATACGGTGTGAAAATTCAAATTGTTGGCGACTCTCGCACTTGGGACACGAATAACATGGAAATTTATGCTGGACCTCAACTGGAGTGACCTTTTAACACATCAAACTCTTCAAAAGATGTAGTGCTTCGATTGGTAGCGTCCATTTCAGGAACGGGCCGGAATATTACTACCGATAATTGGTATACGAGTTTCCCTCTAACTGATGGGTTACTAAAAATAAACTTAACGACTATGGGAACCGTGCGAAAAAAATAAGGCATCGCTTCCACCCGAATTCATAAACACCAGAGGCAGAGAAGAGAAAAGCACACTATTCGGGTTCCACTTCATCTAGTATTCTCTCTTAAATTCCGAAAAAAGAAAGGAGTGTGGTTCTATTATCTTCCATGTATCAATAAAAAGCCAGAGATTATTACGTTCTACAATGCAACAAAAGCTGGGATAGATACTGTGGACAAGCTTTGCTCTACGTATACTGTTTCCAGAAGATGCAGACGTTGGCCACTGGTAGTATTTTTTTAGGATTCTAGATATTGCTGGGATAAATTCGATACGATTTTGTTATACCTCACGTAGTAAAAAGTATTGCTTAAGTCTCACCTTAAACCGTGTTGTACAACTTATCATCCTAACAGTTCGGGGAAGGGAGTTCCATAGCCGAGTAGCATTTATGAAAAATTGGCGCTCAGATACTAGGAATGAATAGCTAGAACGCTGAAAATGTATCTTGTTATAAAGATAAGGCGGTTGACGTGTTTGCATAACATTGTGAAGCATCGTTATCGTTCTAAATATAAAAAAGGTTCTCCAGAGTGAGGTCATATATCGATTTAGAGAAGGAGGAAATGTGATCATACCTCTGTCGTCCATAAATATACCGTGTGGTACTATTGTAGGCTACATTAAGTCTCCATCTGTGTTCGTAGTCGCAGTTGTAGAAAATTTCGCATCCGTATAACAAAATGGGAATAAGTAGAGTTTTGGCAAGCATCATTCTTGTTCTAACAGGTGTTATTCGTTGAGTGGCCCATAGCATACGAAGACTTCCATAAACTTTGCCTACGGTCAATCTGATGTGGTCATTCCTCCAGGTAAGTGTTTTATTAAATATTATACCAAGATTGGTTTTATTATTGAGGCGTATTTGTGGTCAAAAATACGACATATCAATAAGAGTTCTGGAGATTACCAGGCATTTTGATTTGATAGGATTTAGGCTGAGACCGGTTGCACGTAACCAGTTTAGAATTATATTTAGATCTTCATTTACTTCGCATGCTCCATTTTCAACAAGACCCAATGGACAACTGTTAACCAACTGAACATCATCAGCATAAATATGAATAGAGGAGCTTAATAAAGGTGATGGGAACTCATTTATGTACAATGAAAAAAGAAGCGGGCCTAACATAGACCCCTGAGGAACACCTCGACTTAAAGGTAGAAAAGAGGATACCGTATTGTTAGCAGCCACTGCTTGAGATCTTCCATTTAAATATGAGAAAACTAGATTTGAAGATGGTAGCGAAAATCTAAGTTGGGTTCTAAGTTTATTGCATAGAATATTGTGGTCGACCGTGTCAAAAAGCTTTGGAAAAATCTAAGAGAGTGAGGAAAGTTACCTTCTCGTCATCTACAGACCGTCTGATTTCTTCCACGAAATTTATTATTGCCGTAATGCTGCTATGTTTAGGACGAGCCTGATTGATTTTGGCATAGCGTATTATTACTGGTGAAAAATTTGCGCATTTGAAAATTCATAATCCTTTCTAGCATTTTAGAGTAAAAAGGCAAAATAGCTATTGGTCTATACTCATTACGATTTTTGGGAACGGGTACAGTTTTAACATGTTTCCAAGCAGTAGGAAAAACTCCAATCATGAGTACTCGTATTGTATTAAAAAGATGTGTTATATACTTTAAGGTGAAAGGAAGAGTTGCCTATACATCATCAGCAAGTTCAAGCAGGTGTACAGTTTGTCCAAGAAAATCTGACAAAAAAAATTAAATTTTTCTGCTACAAATGTAAAATGTTTATGTGGAGGCAACACATAGACAGCGTTTGCGTAAAGTGCATCTGAATAGAAAAATGATATTTAATTGATAATACTCACTTTTGTCTTGGCTACTACGCGGGTGGGTCAATAAGTCCCTGAAAATTAACACAAATTGTGTCGTCACCTTAAATTTAATTTTTTGTTGTCAAGAATCATCTTTCAAAAGAACACACCCAAATTTTCAGACAGATCTGTCAAATAGTGTTGTTGTGGCAGCCATTTTATATAGACGCCTTCGTTAAAATTGAAAAAAAGTGGGTTTCGAGTGCTTATTAAATACTATTTTTTTGCGAGAAAAAACTATCACGCAAGCTAAATAAAAGCTTGACGAATATTATGGGGACTCTTCACCATCGATTGGAACCAGTCACCACTGGTTTACTCAATTTCGTTGCGGTCGTTCAAACACAAGTGACGCCGAACATTCTTGTCGCCCAATTGAAAGTGAAAGTGAAAGTTCGCGAGCTTGAAGAGGCCACAGGCTTATCACATGGCTCAGTGATTTTGATTTTACATAAATATTTGGACATGAAAAAGCTTTCCGCAAGATGGGTGCCGCGTTTGCTCACAATCGACAACAAACGCATTCGTTTGACAACTTCAAAAGTGTGTTTGGCGATGTTCCATAAAAATTCGGCTGAGTTTTTGCGCCGCTTCGTAATCGTGGATGAAACCTGGATTCACCACAACACACCAAAAACCAAGGACTTCTCCTGGTGAATCGAAGCCGAAGAAGGCCAAGGCGGGTTTGTCAGCAAACAAGGTTATGGCGACAATTTTTTGGGATGCGCGCGATGTTATTCACATCGATTACCTTGAATAGGGTAAAACGATCACCGGCGCATATTACGCAGAGCTACTGGATCGATTCCGAGCCGATTTGAAGCAAAAACGACCGCATTTGGCGAAGAAAAAAGTTCTTTTTCACCAGGACAACGCACCGGCGCACAAGTCCGCAGTCGCAATGGCAAAATTGCATGAGTTGGGCTACGAACTCCTCCCTCATTGTTTTCACGTTAATGTTTAGACCATATTTATTGCTGTTTTATTAATGTTTCACTAAGTTCTTGTAAAAAATGTGTTTTCGATTTGTATATCACTGACCACACTATGACAGGCTTATTGGTGAATACCTCTACTCGTAAAATTAAAAATAGTACTGACTCTAGTTCATCTGATATGGTAACTAGAATACTTCGCTTAACTCATATCGATTCTTTGTTTCTAGTTATGGCTAAAAGTTTATTCTAAAAGCTGCGCCTCTAAGTCTTTTTTTTTAAGCTCGGTTCATGACGTTTTGGATATGTCAAAATCGACCAGCACTTACTGCTGGAGCCAACATGTAAAGAATAGGCTTAGAGTTAAATGTGCAGTGCATCCACAGAATAGTAAATTAAAAACTATATATAAGAAATTATATTCGCAATTAAAAAGGGAAATTCCATTATGCCGTGAAAGTTACTGAAGCAATCAATTTCTTTTTTTCAAAGGAAATCTTAGGGGTGAATGGCAGGTAGTAAATAACATCCATAATAAATCCTCTCTCTCGAAAAGGACCATAACTATTTGTGTATATGAGACTGTGGTCTCCTATAAAAATGTTATAACCGGCAAATTTAATATTTACTTTGCTACAATAGCTGAATCACTAAACCCACTTTCAAATTTACAGACGTGTAGTCATTTGGGTACTCGTATTCACGATGTATCTTTTCATGAAGGTTCTTTTTTCTTCGAGCCAAGAACTGCTTTAGAGCTCTTGAAAAGTATTAATACTTTAAAAAATTCGAACACTAAAGGTATTGATGGCGTATCAAGTCGAATGTTAAAGAATATTGCATGCTTTATAGTCGATGTCCTAGCGCATATGTTCAATATAAGTATTCTCTCTGGGGTTTTTCCTGAAGCGCTCAAATGTAAGGATATCGTGCCACTGTTAACGATATAAGCAATTAAAGACCCATCTCCCTTTTTCCATCTATTAGCAAAATTTTTGAAAAAGCTGTCAAAAATAGAATTGTTCATTTTTTAAAAAAAATACAAACTTTCTCAGTACTGTCCCATTTGGTTTTCAAAAAGGAAAATCTACGCAAGATGCTCTTTTACATTTCTGCTCTCAAATATTTACTAACCTAGACAGTAAAAAGTTAACTGCGGGCTTATTTGTCGATATTACGAAAGCCTTCAATATGGTGAACCATAATATTTTGTTGACAAAGATTGAAAAAGCTGGTTTTCGAGGCTTCATGTTGGATTGGTTCATGTCTTACCTGAATAATAGATCACAAAGAGTTAAGATTGATGAGATCAGGATTGGAATAAAGTATATTAATCGGGCGGTACCCCAAGGCACTTTCTTGGGACCCATACTTTTCTTAATTTTTATAAATTCTCTTTTTGGGTTAAAATTCAGGGGCGTTCTCACTGCGTTTGCAGATGATGTGGGTTGTGCCTATGTTATTTTGTTTGCTATTTTTTTTTAATCTGGTATAAGTTCCAAAACAGAAATTATGCTGGGTGCCGCCTAATGGTCGCCTATCGTGCCGCATGCCATGCATGATAGTAGCTGATAAAAAAGGTAGGCTGCCTAAATGGCGCCCGGTTGGTAGTTATAGAGAGGAGACCATGGATGGAGGACGGCGACGGGGCCATGCATTAGATTCTTCTTCCCCTCGAGGTGCATAGGGCGTCAACAACGGTTTGTCAGGGCGCCATCTTGTTCGGTTTGATTCCTTCTCGACTGTTTAGCGTTGCTGTTCTGCCTGCCTGCTGGGTGGGTAAGCGTATTTTTTTTTTTATTTATCAGGACTAAATAACTTTGAGGCCAACAATTTGAACTGCTCTTGTTTCCCCCTTACACTTTTTGTAGCAGTCTCAACTGCAGCGATATATGTTTCCAAATTGAAAAAGTCGATGAGTTTAAATATTTGGGGCTCATCATTGATTCTAAGATGTGTTTCTCTAACCACACCGACCTTCCGCTCCACACTCACACTTTTATTTGCGTATTGTTTGCTTTACAAATCTTTTAAAAACAATTTACTATGGTATCTTCGATCCAAAGTTACAGTATGCATTAGTTGCTGGGAAGGAGCTTTTTTAACAAAATCGAGCCTTTATTGATTTTACAAAAATCTTAAGAAAAATATGCAGAAAACATCGGCTGTATCCTAGTCTTCCATTATTTCGAGATTTGAAAATTCTACCTGTCCGACATTTATATTGTTTTAAAGTGCTAAATTCAGGAAATCTAAATTTTAGAGTACTTGATAATTATATTGTGCGTCGTAACTTTCTGAATCTTGTCTCCGTGCCCAACTTTCGCACTACAGCTTTTCGTAGTTCTTATACAGTGGTTCCTATACATGAGCAATGCCCTAGCCACGACGTTACAATTGTTCTGGGTGATTTTAACGCAATACTAGGAAGAGAGGACGTCTTTAGTAGCGTGGTCGGAAAGTACAGCCTGCATGACACCACATCCGACAACGGATTCAGTCTAGTCGACTTTGCTGCGGGACGAAACGTTGTCGTAGCTAGTACGGAACCGCGGTTCCCGCGTCTTGATATTCACAAGGGGACATGGCTCTCTTTTGATTGAAAAACTGTCAACCAAATCGATCACATTGCGATCGACGCAAGGCACTCTTCCAGTATTCTGGGTGTCCGGACTTTCCGAGGAGCTAACGTGGACTCGGATCACTACCTAGTTGTAGCCAAGGTACAGATGCGGATATCCAGAATGGAGCGAAGTCAACGAAATACTGTGAGGAAGTTTGACATCGGACGGCTACAATCGCAAGAGACCGCCAGAGGCTTTTGAGTCCTATGCCGCCTGCAGCAAACGCAGAAGACCAGTGGCAGCGTTGCCAGAAAGCCATTAGAGATGCCGCCTCCGATGTACTGGGTTTCTCTTGGCCACCACAAAGAAACCCCTGGTTTGATGACGAATGCCGGCAAGTACATGCAGCAAAACAAGAGGCGTACAAAGCGGCGCTGCATAGAAGGACCAGAGCTGCTCACGAGCTCTACGAGCAGAGGAGAAAAGAGGAACATCGACTTCTCTGAAAGAAGAAAAAGGAGCATGAGAAGCGCTCGATCGAGGAGATTGAAAGACTTTATCGCAGGAATGATGTCGAAAATTTTACCAAAAGGTAAAAAGAACATGACAGTGTTTCAAAGCTAGAACAGAAGCCTTCAGGGACGAAAATGATAACATAGTAGTAGAACCGCAGTCGGTGCTGAGTAAATGGAAGGAATACTTCTGCAAACTGCTAAACGGCGATGATGTCCAATATTCCACTGTCAGGCAGAATGAACCATTCAACAGTGACGATGATAGCCAAGATTCCCGTCAACCCGATCAGTATGAAGTGAGGATAGCGATATCTAAACTTAAATCCAACAAAGCTGCTGGAGCCGATCTTTTCAAGGCAGGAGGAGATGAGTTGGTAAGGAGCATGCACCAGCTCATCTGTAAAATCTGGTCGGACGAAAGTATGCCCGATGAATGGAACCTCAGCATCGTTTGCCCGATCCTGATGCCGTATTATGTGAACGTCTTAAACCGATCGTCAACAACCTGATAGGTCATTATCAGTGCAGTTTCAGGCCCGGTAAGTCCACCATTGATCAAATATTCACACTACGGCAGATCTTGGAAAAAACCCACCACTTTTTCATCGATTTCAAAGTTGCCTATGATAGCGTGTATAGAGACGAGTTATATAGAGCCATGTCGACTCTTGGCATCCCTGCCAAGCTCGTCCGTTTATGCAGGATGACGATGGAGAACTCTCGCTGCTCAAACAAAGTCGGAAAGAACACCACCGAACCGTTCAATGTCAGGAAAGGTCTTATACAAGGTGACGCGCTATCATGTGATCTCTTTAACATTATACTTGAAAGAATTGTACGAAACTCACAAGCCAACACCGGAGGTACAATCTTTTACAAGTCTGTACAACTACTCGCTTACGCCGACGACATTGACATAGTCGGAAGAACTCAGCGGGCCGTCAGTGGGGCGTTTGCGAGTATTGAGACCGAGGCAGCAAAGATGGGTTTAGCGGTCAATGAAGGCAAAACAAAATATATGCTGTCTACAAAAAAGGACACCCAACATCGGCGTCTTGGACAGAACGCCACAATAGACAGATATAATTTTGGGGGTAGTAAAGGAATTTGTCTACCTAGGCTCTAGGTCCATAGCTCCGCAAATGACACCAGTGGGGAGATCAAATGAAGAATTACTCTTGCCAATCGTTGTTTCTATGGGCTAAGAAGGCAACTGAGTAACAAAGCCCTATCTCGAACTACTAAGGTAACTCTTTATAAGACGCTAATCAGAGGCATGGACTTTGTCAAAATCGGATGAGAATGCCCTTGGTTACTTTGAGCGAAAAGTACTTCGAGTAATCTTTGGTCCCGTCTGCATAGACGGCGAGTGGAAGAGAAGATATAACGCCGAGCTATACGGCCTTTACAATGACATTGACTTAGCCAGAAGAGTTCATATACAACGACTAAGATGTCTGGGTCATGTAGAGCGGATGGAGCCCAACGTTCCAGCCCGGAAAGGCTTCGAATCCACCCCGGATGGACGGCGCAGTAGAGGACGACCTCGCGGAAGGTGGCGCAAACAAGTGGAGAGGGACCTCAACCAACTGGAGGCAGCTGGCTCATAACCGGGCTGGTTGGGGAGGTTTGTTGGTTGAGGCCTAGGTCCACCCCGGATTGTAGCGCCACCTAAGTAAGTACAGTGGCATTCTGCCGATTGTTTAATAAACTTCCACAATCAATTAGGATACTAAGACTAGCCGCTACGTTTACAAGACACCTAAAAACTTGGCTTTTAAACTTAGATATCGTTAACTTGGAATCTCTTCATAATGTTCAGATATAGTGAATTCTGATATATGGTTAAATAATTTTTCTCTTCACTATTTTTAATGCTTTTTACTTCTTTCTTTGTTTTCTTTTTAACTTAGAAGACGGAGATGTCTATCGGAGATTGAAGCGAAAAAAATCATATGACTTGGTGGAACCCTAAAACAACAAAGTACTCTAAAATGTTTGCTCAAACTTCATATCTAGGGTCTATAGTATCACAATTCGAGGCTAAATCGGCGTTTTCATTCCAACCCTAAACCTTAACGGGTCTTTACTAATAACTCTACTGATATTGTTTAAATTTAATATATGAGTATGGCTAGACATGTGTTACTAAATGACGTTTAAAAAAAAGTGCGTACACAGCATACCAAGGACACCGCATACCAATAATTTCGTCTTAATTTCAAATCTGTGAGATTTCCAAATGAACGCGCGCACATACATACATGTGCAAGTGGGGGGCTGTCAAATCAATCGAGGGGGCCAGTCGATATCACCTCTGTTTGATATTATGCGGCCGGGAAAAAGTTCTCGCGAAATATCCATCTTATCGTGAGCTGTGTGTGATGTGGCACCAATCGGACACCAACAAGTCTTCAAAATATGGCCCAATGATTCTGCCGACACAAATGGCGCACCATACAGTACTCTATAGGTTACAATACAGATGAAGGCGTAAAATACTACAACGTAACTGCGGGAGTTCCACAGGGATCGGTTTTAGGGCCACTATTGTGGAACATCATGTACGACGGAGTACTACGATTAGCGCTACCTGGGGGAGTAACGATAATTGGATTCGCCGATGACATTGCAGTCGTGACAGTAGCTAAACAGATCCGTGCAGTAGAATCAGCTACAAATGAAGCAATTGCCCGGATAAAAGATTGGCTAGTATCCGCCGGACTAGAACTAGCTGACCATAAAACAGAAGCTGTTCTTATAACCAGCCGGAAAACTGTCGAATTTGCCAACTTTCAGGTTGGTAACCAAACCATCAGGTCGAAAGAGGCAGTTAAATACCTTGGAGTAATGCTGGACAACAGGCTACGGTTTAAAACGCATGTTGATTTTGTTACCAAAAAAGCATCGCAAATGCAGGGAGCTCTCTCGCGTATCATGCCTAACATCGGTGGACCTGGATACGCTAGAAGGATTCTACTCTCTAGAGTTATCACCTCAGTTCTGTTATATGCCGCCCCAGTCTGGGCGGAGGCACTGAGGACGAAGGAGACCAAAAGGAAACTATCGTCATCATACAGACTCTGTGCGCTACGGACAATCAGCGGCTTTCGAACCATCTCTGACGAAGCTGCATTTGTCATAGCTGGAATGGTCCCCATCGATATTCTCGCAGATGAAATGCTGAGGATATATAACAGAAGAGCATTGAGTCATCACGATGCCACTGGTATCAAGGTGATACAAATTGAAGAAAGGGCAGCGTCAGCAGCTATGTGGCAAGCTCGTTGGGCTAATACAACAAAAGGCAGATGGACATACAAACTTATACCGACAATCCAAGATTGGATAAGTCGAAAGCATGGAGACTGCAACTACCATCTAACGCAGTTCCTGTCTGGCCACGGTGGCTACCGCAAATATCTACACCGATTCAGACACGACAACTCACCATCCTGCCCGGAATGCCCAGGTGAAGATGAGGATACGGAGCACGCAGTGTTTTACTGCACACGTTTCACGGCATGGAGAATTACTCTGCCAAGTCCGTCATTACTCCTCGACCATATGTTACGGTTGGAAGAAAATTGGATGGCAATATGTTCTTTCGTAACAACTCTACAAAAAGAGTTGCGGAGAATAGAAAAGCTAATAAGAGCAGTAGAAGCAACAGAAGCATCAGAAGCAGCAATACAAGAAGCATAGCATGAATTGCTAACCAGCCCCGCGAAGTAATACCTAACGGCAGTCCCGCGGGGAGAGTGGTTGAAGTGTGTAGGGTGTGTGTTTAGTACGTAGGCGTATTCCTGGCATCGAGTACTCAGGTTTGCGAATCGTGCATGCTAGTAGCACTCGGGCTACTAGTATCTATGAAGATTACACATCCCTGGCGCAATCCAAAAAAAAAAAAAAAAAACAGTACTCTATAGGATAAAAAGGTCGCCGATGTATCAACTGAGGATTTTTAGTGCCCCAACAGCCTTTATTAAGAAAGCCAAAGATAACTTGAAATGAGCCATCGTCACTCATGGCTTTTTCCCAAAAATGGGGGTCGTCAGTATGCAGATGCAAAACGGAGCGTACTTTACTTTACTTGCCACTGTATACTGAGTTTCAAAGTTATTTATTATACGCTAATGGTTAACTTGTTTGGTACATGATTTAAACCAAAAAAAAATTACGCAAATTTCTTCGTGTTTTCACAATTGAACGATTATTTAGATAAAATGTTTTAATAACTTCAACACGTTATTGAGGCGTGAGATGTTCCATAATATATTGCAATTGACTGCTCTTCACGATCGTCAAATGCGATCTGACAAATGTCATCCAAACCAAAATGGCGGCAAAAAAACATCGACCTAGAACTTAAGAAACACCCTGTATTATCAATGAAAAAGTAGTACATGTATGCAACGACTTTTAACGCGGGGTCCCAAATTGATCGTTTAGCTTGAGTCGACTATATATTCGACTTTTAGAGCAATTTCACGTGTGGTGACGTCACTTGGTCTACCATCATCTCGTAATGACTCTCTACCTTGTTTAAATAAGCCCGGCCACTTATAAACCATGGTTCATGGTGAACTAATTAGTAAATCAAAACATTTATACCTAGAAAGGATTACCTGACAATAAACAAATAATTCTAACCACAAGCCAATAGGGTGGGCAATTCCACGAACTTAAGCAATCCCCTCCGTATATACATATATAAGAGGCGCTGAAAACCAAGTCGTGGTTATAATGCTCTGAAAATAAAATGTAAATCAGAACCAGTATTGACTTCAGGGAAATAAAAATACAAATAAATTGCTTGGAGAATTCCCAAAGATTATAAATGAAAGCTTAAATAAAAACCACCATTGCCTAGTTCATTTTTTGGACATCGGCAAGGCGTTCGATACACTCAACCATGAAAAGCTTCTAAAGGGTGTCCCAAAAATCACGCAAGAAAAAAAAGACAGCGTGACAGCTGACAGTTCAGGGTTATTAAAAATTAAGTGATGCAAGAAAGAACAACGCGTTTTTATTGTTGAGCAATATTTTAAAAATAATGAAGGTTTGGCAGTTACAGTTCGCCATTTTCGTACAAAATATGGTCGGAATAGTGATTTAAATTCATCAACTGTGGAGAGATTAATTCAAAAATTCAGGGAGACTGGATCAATTAGTGATCTTAGATACTCTGGCTGTCGTTCAACACAAAACATCGAAGAAGTTCGTGAGACTGTTGTTGAGAGTCCAGGAACATTTCGAGAAGCTCTCTGCAGCGTATTCTCACGAAAGATTTGCATTTTCATGCATACAAAGTGCAATAGACTCAAGAACTGAAGCCTGCTTACCACGCGTTCGTTGAATGGATTATGGAACAACAACAAGTGGATGCTAATTTTTAAAACAATATCATCTTCAGCGATGAGGCTCATTTTCATCTTGATGGCTTTGTTAATCGTCAAAATTGTCGAATTTTGGGGTTCAGAAAATCCACGAGTGATTGGTGAGAAACAAATGCATACACAACGTGTCACTGTTTGGTGCGGATTTTGGGCTGGAGGCATCATCGGACCATTCTTCTTTGAAAATGCGACTAGTCAGGCAATAACAGTTAATGGTACTCGCTATCGCGACATGATACGAGTAATCCAGTTTTTTGTGCCTAAATTGCAAGATATGGATGTAGACGACATGTGGTTTCAATTGTGCCACATGCCATATAGCTTGAGAAACAATTCAATTACTGCATGAGTTTTGGTGATCAGAATTGGCCGCCCAGATCATGCGATTTAACGCTGTTGGACTTTTTTCTTTGGGGTTTTTGGAAGTCTAAAGTTTATGCCAACATGCCCACGACCACCCACGACTTGAAGGAGCAAACTGAGCGCTGTATCAACGAATTTCAGCCATATTTATGCAAAACGGTTATGGAAAATTTCGACAAAAGAGTGCGTATGGGCCAGCAAAGCCGTGGAGGCCTCCACGGCTTTGCTGGCCCATACGCACTCTTTTGTCGAAATTTTCCATAACCGTTTTGCATAAATATGGCTGAAATTCGTTGATACAGCGCTCAGTTTGCTCCTTCAATTCGATATGCTATTCCATACATAACCCCATACTGTATACTTTACGAATTAATGAAACATTTACAATTTTTAATTAAAAACCTGTAGGAGCTGTGACTCAAGGGTTAAGTGCACGATCACTAAGCGAGAGGTTCAAGGTTCGAATCCAAGAAAACACAAAAATTGAAGAAAAAAAAAGTTTTCTTAAGGTCCATCTCAAGCGAACGTCTGACAAACATCCGAGAGTAAAATTGTCATGAAAAATCTTCTCCCAATCGAAGAAATTGCCCTTCGGAAACGGCATAAAACTGTAGGTCCCAACCATTCGTGAGGCGCAGAGCACGAGTGGCTGCGAGAAGCTAGGCCAGGGCCAAAATATTTATTTATTTTTTATTTAATTAAAAATGGTCTTATGAACCATTTGTTACAAAATTAGGACAGAACGTATTTTTCTTTCTTAGTATTTTAGTTACTTTCTAAAAGGGACTAGAATTCGAATCGAGTGACCTTAGTTTATTGTTCCAAGTACAGTTTCTGAACTCCAGTATACGAAAATGTATCAAGCGAGTAAGAACATTCATTTCGTGGAAATCGTAATCAAGTCTGTTCCTCTGCCAAAGCCTTCGGTGGCGGTTTCTTATTTTTATTAAACTTAGGATTTCTCGAGGTAGCATGAATGCTCTGTTAGGAGAAGATTTTAGGGGAACAGAGGCGCTGATGCTATTGAATATTTTATTTTGAAAAATTTCAATGCAGTCGTCAATTTGTTGACAGCTATTCACTGCGGAGAGATTTTTAGGACAGGAACGAATATTGTTTGTGAGGTGGTGTCTAAACACGTCCCAGTTTGCGTTCTTAAAATCTAGGCATTGCACATTATTTTTATTAGGATTAAGCAAAATAGCACAGATAACAGGTAAATGATCAGAACTAAGCGCGTTATGAACAACTGGAGTGGAAAACAAGTTAGGTGTTGGTGTTGATGGAGAGTACCTACTGCAAGCAGGGATGTAAGTAGGACTAGAAGGGTACATTATTGAAAAGTTATGTCTTAAACATAAGTTATATAGTGCGTTTCCCCACACATTTGCTCTTAAACACCCCCACACATTTGCTCTTAAACACCCCCTTCAATAATTGTACGCTCCGGGAAAATTTACGGAAAAAATTTTTAAATAAGTATTATTGCTTAGTTTGATTTCGATTCCGGTATTTTCTATTACTAAAGTACGTCTAATTGGCAACACAGAATGAACAATACTATTTTTGACAAGGATGGCAACACCACCACCTCTACTATCACGATCACAACGATAACAGGAATAATTATTATATTGAAAACGAATACTATTATGAAGGCCTGTTTCACATATAAGACAAATATCGATATCCAGATTGGAGAGAAAATTGAAAAACTCTGTGCTCTTGTTGCGAATGCCTCTTGCATTCCAACCAGTGTTACCGAAAGTACTCCCATGGGAGTATTGTACTACTTTCAACACCTCCGTACTCCCGTACTCCTCCTTTCACATTCGTACTCCTTTCCTTTAAAGACCTAAAATATCTTACACTTGCAGCAAAGTGTGATTTCAACCTCAATAAATTTAATTCACTTCAAATTGAATGCAACTTTGGCACCACTTTTATCTTTCAAACTGTCGTCAAAAAGAGAATTTCCCTCTTTTATTTTATTTTATCAAATCGGAGTTTATACGTGATGATTTTCTCTCTGATCCGAATTTTTCTGACAACTATTTAAAAAATATTGACTCTGTATATCTATGTTGGGGCTAAGGCTGAACTTTTTATTAAAACAAAAAAAATTTAAATAAATCAAGTAATTGTATTTAATGGTGTTTGCCGAGAATATTATAAGACCCTGTGTGCGCAAATTTTAAAGCGAATCGATTTTGATGACGAAATTTTGAAATCTATACAAAGCATTAACCCTTTAAATTTAGCAGAAAGCGCTACTGAAATAATTTCTTCCATTCCTGATTTGATTAATGAAAATGAAATTGAAAACCTTGACATGGAGTGGCAAACACTACTTAATCAAACTATGGTTTCTAATTCTTTAGAAATAGAAGAATTTTGGTCAGAGATATTTTTCTTAAAAAAATGCCCTTGATGAAACACTTTTCCCTCTGACAAGGGATTTTGTAAGTGCTTTGTTAAGTCTTCCGCACAGCAGCGCAGCGGCAGAACGAGTTTTTTTCCCAACTGTTTCTCATTAAAGATAGAAAACGGAACAGATTGGAGGTAAATACATTGAATGCAATTATGAGTTGCAAGGAATTATTAAATGGAGTTTTATTATTATTTTATTTTTGAAAATTAAAAAATGTATGTACTACTATTTTTTTCAAAATACTCCCCTTTTTTGGCTGCAGTACTACCTTATAATATTTCTCTCCGGCAACACTGATTCCAACATAAAAGCTTAATATTGGACTGATTATTACTTGACATTAGCATATCTGAATATCTACGTGCAAGCTGAGCAATTACTTTAAATTGTTGTGCTTTAGCAGCACATTTTTCAAGTTCGGAAATCATGTTATACATAAGAGAAGAGAGTTTGTTTATATTTTTCAGTTTATTTGCAGTAATAATTTTCGGAATCAGGAGCCAAAATTACTATAAAATCACCTATTGACGGCTCTTAGGTGCAATTTATTTACTTTTGAAAATCAATTGGAACAGAAATTAGGAACAAAGAGGAAGTGAGTAGTAATACTTTGCTGAACTTTTGAGGAGTCGAATTTAAAAAATAAAAATTGTTTTTTGTGTAGAGAAAGTTCAAAAACAATGGCAAAAGTGTCGAAGCGCCTGCAGACACGTTCTTGAGTTAGATGGCTAACAGAGGTGTTTTAAATACTTTTCAAATGCCGCTCCCCACATTTCAGCCACACACAATTCCATTTTGATGCAATTACGTATAGTCACATATCGAAAAAAACATACAAATAAAATTTCATTAAAATCTGTTCAGTTGTTCTTAAGAGGGGCCTTTTTTAAAACAATCATGCGGGCAGATATGGAAAATGGTTGTATTCACTTGACCATTTAGAAAAAAAAACCGCCCGAGGCCTGACTCGCACTTGACGATTTTTTTTTAAAGCAGAGGCATCTAAAGTCGCATTTCAAAATTATTTGCACTTCTACTGCTTCGGGATTACAAAAGTTTCTTCGCATCAGAGCAGCCACTTTTAATCAAATTGAAATAGATCTACTCCCCTAATGACAGAGGAACAGAAAGGTCAAGTTGAAACCCAAACTTTTTTTTAAAGCTGCCAAATGGGCAGCAAAAGGTAAAGATGGTGATGATATCGGGTGATTGAGCGAATATGAGGCTTATTATTAGGCTATCCAAAAAGGCTTCCGAAATCAGGAAAAATCCAGTATATCAGGTGATCTGGCGACCGTGTATTATCAATGACTTAAAAATCGCTTCTGCGCGCGATTCTTTCAAAAGCAATACTTTTTACATTCAAGATTCTTTAAACGATGCAATTCTTCTTTAGGTTTGGATCGAGATTAATGGTTTTCTTTGCACAGTCACAGTCACAATCCATTAATAAAAGAGTCATTTCACACTATTTCAATACTGAATAGCTAACGATCTTGCATTTGGCTAACTATCTACGCGCGTTAATCATGCGTTGACAAAATATTACAAAAATTTATGTTAAGTCTATGAAAAGCAACGACTGAGAATACTGAAGGCCGACGAATAGGTTGGGCTACTTCCGACGAACCGTGCTAAAATGCACTATTGTTTCCGATAGATCTACAGTTGAAAGTGAACAAAAGTGTCAACACTTTTTATTTTAAATTAAATACCCACGTAAATAGTAGGTCGTGTCACCACATGACATGTTAGACAACCCTAAATCTATTAAATCACTCACCTGAGGTGTCCGAGTGTCTTCGTTCGTGTAATTACACTGACAACCCTCCTCACAGCACAGTCGCACCAGTTCGTGTTCACCGCATGTGCACGGTTCTTCGTCCTCCTCATCGTACGCACAATCTTCACGAATCAAAATAATGTAATCGGCCTCGAAGAATTCATTACGCGTCTCATCGAACACGACACGATTCTTGCGGGCGGGCGGCGGTCGATTTGGTTTCTTAAGCAAACCACGCAACTGACCGTTTATCTCACGCATTTCGATATGCAAATCACCCGTCGACCGATCTGAGTTCGTCGTCGTTATAAATTCGTTTGACCGAGTTCCCGGATAATAGAAATTATAAACGGAATTGTTTGTCGTTGTGTCTACGTTTGACTTTTCGACTTTTTTTAAACAGCACTTTTGACAGTTGCACCCGCACACGGTTTCGTTGTTGTCACATTCATTATCACAGGCGGCGAGAGGTGTAGGCGAATCCGTGTAGCCGTCCTCCTCGTCGTCAAGCAGTTCGTCGTAACACTCAAATGTAACTATTTCGTTACAATAATTATTGTTTCTATTACAACAAAAGTGTAAATCACTTAATTGTCGAACATCGAATTCGGATACCGATGGCACCGGTCGACTAATGTAAAAAATATCCTTCTTCTTCGAATTTAAACCGAGAGCTGTTTTGCTGGCTAATGGATTAATTACAAATGAAGCACTTACATGTGAATCCTTAGAAACTTGATTTTCGTTAAAATTATTGTTATTGTTGTTAGAATGATACAAACTGTCACTTTCTGGT
Organism: Pocota personata; assembly: GCA_963082735.1. Classification (NCBI taxonomy): domain Eukaryota; kingdom Metazoa; phylum Arthropoda; class Insecta; order Diptera; family Syrphidae; genus Pocota; species Pocota personata. Next base: position 71,233,779 of record OY720430.1, read on the forward strand.
GTCAAATTTAAATTGTCATTATTAATGCTAAGGTAGCTATTTATAATTGGTGTTTGTGAGGCGCTTTTTTTATTAGTTCTAATTATATCATTATCCTGATTGGTAGTGGTGGTGGAGCTTTTATCTTCCTCTCGTTTTGCTGATAGGGAAAGCTTGATGCTGTCACAATTGCACGATGGTGATGAGTTCTTGACGTCTTTATTTGGTTCTATTTCTTTGGTGGGGGATAGAAATATTATTGGTTGGGGCCTTAATGACCTCGTTAATTCTGGTAATCGATTTTCGGACACATTACCGTTAATGACGCTTTCTGCAATCAATGGCTGCCGCTGAATGACTTTTCGCACAACTGTCAAATCTTTAAAGTTTTCCTCTAAGCGTTTTAAGCGTTGACTCGCTCTGAATGCATCATCTTCGACAAGATGGCTGATGTTTTTGTCACTGACAGTTGATGGGGCTGTTGTTTCATTGCTACCACTACCGTTGCATTGTCGTTCATTGTCACTATTACCATTGTTACTGCTCGTGTTGTTGTTGTCAATTTTTTTTCGTACATCACTAACCTTTAACAATGAATGAGAAGCTTTCTGTGGTGTATATGAGTCTAAAGCATGATGCTTCGTCGGAGATGTGGTATTTTCGTCGTTCGAAAGAAACGACGACGTCCGGCGACGTGGCTCGTCGCTAGCTTTTTCGTTTTTATTGTATTGAGATTCGTTTTCGCCGTCCTGCGGCTTCTTCTCCGCCTCCTCTCGAACGTTAAAGCTTTTGCAAAAATCACTTCTCAAATTTACCGCTGCTGCTACTCCTGATGATTGTGACGACGATGATGATGATGATAATAATGATGACGACGACGGTGATGATGGCGATGATAGTATTGGTGTTGGAAGAAAGTAAAGATTTTCGTTTAAATTATTAACCACTTCGTTGTTAACAAACAAAAGAACACTGCTCAGATTGCAAGCACTTAGAATAAGATAATTAAACCTATGTACACTATTCGTGGGAGGTATACCAGGAGTCACTCGATAAGCCCCCGCCGCCGCCGAAGACAGCCACTGGGAGTGCGAGCTCTGATTGGCGATGAGAAAAATCCTTTTCAGATGACAAAAATGGCCCAAACTTTCGCTGAGTAGGCCTTGCAGAGATTCTACACTGATAGAGGGACACGGATTCAAATTATAGCAAAAGATGTCACCGAGCGGACTGAAATAAAGTTCACTTAACACGAAATCACACGAATTGACCGAGAGTGGATCTTTAGCCAGGGAATTTTCAGGCCTTTTTGGAGGAGATGATGATTTTTCTTCAGCTGTTAGACATTTTACAAAATCCTGCACTGATGGTGGACTACTAACCGACGACGTCGATGCCCAACTGGTAGTGGTGGTGGTGATGGAGGCAATAGATGTGTTGGTGGGTAGTGTACTGTTGGCCTGGCCCAAGTGTTTACCAATGTCGATGTGCTTATCTGCTACTGCTGCTATTGTTGGAGTTTCTGTTTCTGATGGCTCTTGGATCGATGATGCTGCTGTTGCTGCTTTTGCTGGTTGTTCTGTGCGACGACAGCGCCTATGAACGCATTCCAACGGACGTGGCTGGGGCAGAACTGCGCATGTTACCCTACCGCTCAGTGTCGATACACATTTGAAATTCGAGTCTACTGTTGTCAATGTGCTGCCGCCATCATGGTGAGTGTCCCCAAGTACGGATGCGCACTGAACCGACTCGACAGCAAAACAAATACCTTTGCAAGTACTCTTGATACTGGCACCACCACCAATGTCCCCGTGTTTTCCATCATCGCGGAAAGGGGGTGGCAATAGAGTGTAAACAGAGTCTTTTGTGGCGGTTCCACTTCTCCACTCGGAGTCATTTGAAACTTTTTCACCACGAGTGTGGTGACAATGGTGGCTACACATATTGTTATCATTTCGTTTCTTCCCAATGCGATTCGCATTGTCTATGTCCTCCGTTGAAGTTGTAGGTGGCGGAGGCGGTGGTGATGGCGGTCGTGGTAGTCGTGGCGGTCTTGGCGGTCGTGGCGGTGGTGGCGGAGGAGAGAGGTAACGTAGTTTTTCACTGTCACATTGGTTAAGTTGAGGAATGTTAATTTGGTTCAACTGGAGTGAAGAAGACATTGTTTTGTTTTACTTTGTTGTAACAAATGTCATTATGACTGTTTGCATTTTGTCCCCCTCTGGTTTTGCTTTGTTTAGTTGAAGGTATAAAACTGGAAAGGAAATAAAAAAAAAAAACAGAGAGAAAAGTGAAACACTTCATTATATTTAATTAACGATAGAAAAGAGAGATGAGCATATCCGGTATCAACCGGAAGTTCGAAAATGTCATGCTTTTTGGCAGATGGCGCCTAGTAAGCGCTGACGTTTAATCTATTGTTAGTTGGTTATAACAGGATTCCTTTTTAAAAGCATGTTCGCTGTGAATTTGAATTTAAATTCAATTAAGGAATATAAACTTAGAGGACATGTACGGTACAGTATATTAGAGATGGCAGGAATTTTGGCGCCCGGCAAAATTAAATAAACATATCTTGGTTGCACTCATATGTAGTATGTAGTTATGTACCTAATAATGATTGGAAAATAGCAAACACAATCTGTTCCAAAGGGAGAACTGAATCCACACCAGGTGTGGATAGTATCACACCAGTCCTAATATAGAAGTCGGAAAAATAATTTCGAAGTAACAGGTTGTGTTTTTGTCAATACGAAAATAATTTGCTTCGATTTTAACAAATTAGAAATAATATATTTTAACGATTTTGATACTAATACGAGGGTAGGTCAATAAGTCCCTGAAAAATTAAATAAGGAACACTCTTTTCGGTATAAAAACATTTTATTTTTCAACATAGTCTCCTTCTAGCTCTATACACCTCATCCAACGTTTCTCCAATTTGCTCATGCCCTCCAAATAATACGATTTCTCGAGCCCCTCAAAATAAGCGTTTGTTTCAGCAATGACCTCTTCATTCGACCCAAATCTCTAACCTCTGAGCCATTTCTTATGTTTGGAAACAAGAAATAGTCGCAGGGGGCTAAATCTGGGGAATATGCTGGATGAGGGAGGAGTTCGTAGCCTAACTCATGCAATTTTGCCATTGCGACTGCGGACTTGTGCGCCGGTGCGTTGTCCTGGTGAAAAATAACTTTTTTTCTTCGCCAAATGCGGCCGTTTTTCCTTTAAATCGGCTTGGAATCTCCCAAAAAACTGTCGCCATGACCTTGATCACTGACAAACCCGCCTTGGCCTTCTTCGGCTTCGATTCACCAGGAGAAGTCCATTGTTTTGACTGTTCCTTGGTTTCTGGTGTGTTGTGGTGAATTCAGATTTCATCCACGGCTGCGAAACGGCGCAAAAACTCGGCCGAATTTATCTGGAACATCGCCAAACACACCTTTGAAGTTGTCAAACGAATGCGTTTGTTGTCGATTGTGAGCAAACGTGGCACACATCTTGTGGAAAGCTTTTTCATGTCCAAATATTTATGTAAAATCGAAATCACTGAGATAAGCCTGTGGCCTCTTCAAGCTCGCGCACTTTCACTCGCCGATCGTCCATTATCAAACCATGGATTTTGTCGACCATTTCTGGTGTGGTGACCTCAATTGGGCGACCAGAAGCTTGAACGACCGCACCGAAATTGAGTAAACCAGTGGTGAATGGTTCCAATCGATGGTGAAGAGTTCCTATAATATTTGTCAAGCTTTTGTTTGGTTTGCGTGATAGTTTTTCTCGCAAAAAATAGTGTTTAATGAGCACTGGAAATTCACTTTTTCCTTTTTAACGAAAATGCTAGTAGGCGTCTATATAAAATGGCTGCCACAACAAAACTATTTGACAGATCTGTCTAAAAATTTGGGTGCGTTCTTTTGAAAGATGATTCCTCGTAAATAGTGAGAAAAAGACAATTAAAACACTATACCCTACATTTGGGGTATTCCAATGGTTATTATTAAAGGAAAGAAAAATAAAACAAAATTAAAAAGTGATCCCCGCCAAAATGACATCCCCTGAAAGGGGAGCGGAAATGATCTATACGGCTAAAATCACGCGCGAACAGTTTATGGAAATATTCCAATCAGCAAAAAAATATGAACAAGAAGTATTATTTCTAAAACAAAAAAATAAAAGAAATGCAGGAGACTCCTCATTAAAAAAAAAACGTTACAAAAAAAAAGGAAAACACATAAAATTGTGACATCGTGCAGTGATCGCGAAAATCAATTTGCTCTACTAGACGTATATACGTCAGAACAAAATGATAATACAGGAACTACACAAGATACACCAACAACTTCGAGTACGCTCATTTCAATGATAATATCAAGGAATGAAGCGAAAAGAAAACAACAAAAAGAGACTATGAAAAATAGCGGCACAACCGAACACAAAACAATATCAGACAGTGCGGGCGAAAAAAACACCACCTCCAATTAAAATATACAAAGAAGATAGAACATTGTATAATAAGGAAGAAATAGGTAAAGATAGTTTTAATATAAAAAAATATAAATAGTAACAAAGTGAAAGAATTGCTTGACGAAGCAGGAACGGAATATTTTTCGTAGGCCAATAAGGAAGACAAGTTACAGTCATTCTCGTTAAAAGGTCTTAGTGTTAGCTTCAACCCAGATGAAGTCTTGGAAGAGTTGAAAGCACTAAAAATAGAAAACCTAAACTTTGTTGGGGCATTCAGGTATGCTACGGCGAACTCTAAGCGAGAAAATAGAGTCCTGCCTATTATAGCGGCACAGCTATCTTCGGATATAAATACAGAACCTGAGAACTATCAGGTACCTAGAGGGGCATTTAGTGTCCTTCGAAAGAATTCGGAGGAACGCTGTCCTTTAATGTCATCGATGCCAGAGATTCGGGCATGCTTCTCCGAATTGCAAGATAATTAGGAGGTGCGTCAAGTGCCAAAATTCGCATGAGCATGGTGAGTGCCAGGTGCAAAAAGATGCGAGCAAGGAGCAGCTATTTTGCGTTCTTTGTCAGAAGTCCGGTCACCCTGCCAAATGGCGGGGTTACGAAAGCTACAAGAGACTGGCAGATCGGCTTCAAGCACAGAAAAGGGTAACACAGCAAAAAGTTGCACAGAAAGTCACAATAATTGACAATCGTGTTTGGGGTGGAGTCTCCTTTGCCGACATAGTAGGGAATAGTGTTGGCACAAAACCTAAAGCATTGCGCTCCAATACTGTTGGTTCCAACATCATTGGGTCCAAAAGTATTGCGCGCCCTGCAAACGATAGTTTGCAAATGCAAGTTGACGGTCTGACCAAGACTGTTGCAGATCTGTCGGCGAAGGTAGATGTCCTTCTCAACATTTCCACTCGTCAAAATGACTGGGCCAATTTTTGCAACCTTCAAAATAGCTGCTCTCAATGGCAACTCTATTATCTCCCTTAATAGGCGCTGTGACCTTCTGCGTTTTGTGGTGGATCATAGACCCGACGTACTCTTTATGAGCGAGATAAAATTAAATGACAGGAATTGCTTGGAATTCAAAAACTACGACGTAATGCGGACAGATAGACGCGACTCAACAAGAGGTGGTGGTACGGCAATATTCGTTCGAAAACCACTACACTTCACAACGGTTGAACGGAGTGCAATTAGAAACTTTAGTTGTCTTGAGACAACCATTATCGCGCTGCCTCTCAGGAATAATGGTTGTCTGTATCTAATATCGACGTATGCTGCGTCAGGAACCGTTATTCAATTTAAAGCCGTTTAGTTTAAAAAACTTTTTCGTCTTAGCGGGAGGTCTAAACGCGAGACACACATGCTGGATGAAATCAAGGGCCAATGCGAGAGTCAGATTTCTAAATCGCTTTATTGAGGAAAACCAATTCGGGTATAAATTCAAGTTTTATAGTCCAGTTACACCAAGTTTTCCTTCTGGAAACTCTTATCTTGAATTTTGCATAGGGGACGCGCGACTGCAAATACAGACGGTCCACGGTAATAAACTTTCAATACTCCCGTATGATAGCGACCACAATGCTATAGTTATGCCGGTGACATTTGCTGGCGACTCCACGTTTAGCTTCGCAGCAGCACGAAGTCCCTAAATTGAATTTTAGGCAGACCGATTGGTGCAAATTCCAGCGTTGTGTCATAAGGAAATATAGGAATTGTTCTTTCGCTTGTAGTATTCCTTGTAGTAGGAATCTTACTAATGAAGAATGCGATTTTTATATCGGGAATCTAAATACGGCAATATTACAATCTAAATCGTGACACACAAACTCTACAAACCTACAAAAGTTTTTTAATCACTCAAATAAATCGAATACGTCGTCAGTTCCAAGAAGAATCGTCCAACATAGAGCTGCAAAGGTTGAAATCTCTTCTGAGAAATGTGAGGACTAGTGTCAACGATTACTGGCGGCAACGCGCCGAGAACATTTTGAGGTCTGATTTCAGGAATATGTTTCCTAAAATTAACCAAACCTTCAAGCTTCGTAACACTGTCAAAATTCCAAAACTGAAAGTTCCACTGTCTTCTCAGTCGCTTCTCTCCCAGGCAGAGATTAATAGCCAACACTACCCCATTATCGATAATCATTTTGTCATAATGGGATGGATAAGCTAAATCTGATCGGCTCTCATTTTGAGGCAATCCATGCTAGCGAACTCCCTACCTGCAGAACTGGCGAAATAAATTACGAATTGTTCATATTTCACAATAACGAAACAGGATCCCTTTTGAAATTTTCTGAGCGTTTAAAAGCTGACCGTGAGTTGGTCAGCTGAACAGACTGACAACTACTTTACAACCTTAAGCGAACTTACATACATATTCAGTCGACAGAATGATAAAAAGTAAAGTGGTTTAGATAACATTCCCGACATTATCATAAAGCATATACCGGACGAAATCATATGGCAATACTCGTACTGCATTTTATTTAATACGTTATTGGGTTATTGGAAAACATCGAAGGTTTTTCCAATAATAAAAAAATAAGAAGGAAATACACGACGACTAAAGTTTTTAATGTTACTAATGGTCTCCCACAAGGTACAGTCACAGCACCGCTCTTATTTAATATCTACGCTCTTATTTAATATCTACGTTTCTTGGGTAATTCGCTAACGTTATCCAAAGAGAACTCCAAAACAACTTTGATAAGCATAAAGTATTCTGCTCAGAATGGAAGCTGAAGATAAACGAGGCTAAATATGAAACCATACTGTTCCGCACCCCTGTAAGACGCGGTAATTCAGATTTGAGACGTAATTGGAGAAATCTGCAAATAACGAGCTCCAGTGGTCTTCGCATCGAGTCGAAGATGGTTGTGAAGTATTTGGTGTCCATTTAGACAAGTTTTTGTACTGCAATGAGCACGTAAATATACTCGTTCAGTTACAAAAAGCAAGGGCGGCATTTACGAGTATGTCGCTCAAACGTCTTTTTTAGTCCAACTATCTAAGATCCAAAGTGAAGATCATACTCGTATGCTACCAAGCCTTCGTCCGTCAAATTTTAACTTATGCGAGTCCAGTGTGGTGGAGCATAAGCCCATCGTATATGGAGAAGCTTCGATTATTTGACAGGAAATGTCTTCGGGCATGCATGCGGATGTACAGAAACGCACATTCCGACTTTCGGCATTACGTCTCTAATAAGAGGCTATTGGATTCTTCCGGTGTGTCCAAAATCGACAATGTCATTTTGGATCTTGTGAGGAATCATTTCGCGCGGTCAGCAAACGTTACGGAGAATGAACTTGTATCGAGCTTGTTTTACCATAATCCTGGGTATTTCAGAAATACTATGGAGAGTGGATACATTCCACCGGAGGCATTTTTGCATATGGAAGCACACGGGTACTTATCAGACTCAATGAACGTGCCAATTATTTATCATCTTGCTAGAAGGGCGACAGATAAACGCATCCTTTATGAACCTATTGAGTCTGGTGATGGAAATGCTGACCTAAGATACTGCGTTAGCTTACCTGTAAGGGATGTAACTAACGCTGAAAGGTTTGATTGGGACAAATACTGGTGGCTCGACTGGGTTGAAGCCAACGTTTAGGCTAAGTAGGACTGGGCCCTGATACTCGTATGTGATCTCTGGTTCGCCGATGCAGTGGTTAAGTAAATGTACTCATCATTTGCTGGGCATTCGTATCGACGGTCTGGAGATCGCATATCAGGGCCTAGCCCTACAGTAGGTTAGGTTAGTGTAAGTTAGTTTTAGTTATTTTACTTCCTTGTTTAGTTTTTTTTTATAATATATATATTTCTAAAAGGTTTTTCCACATTTTCCTTTAAAATAGAAAAAAGAGTACAATATTGTAAGTCCTGCATAAGAGACAAAAAATATTTATATAAGATAGACTTAAGTTCGTATAAAAATCATAGTATAAGTATTGAGAACCTTGAAGGTCAGTTACTTTAAATCATAAATATTGTTGTAGTTTTTAAGTTTATTTAAACGATGATGTACATAATAACGTTTAAGTGGATAAATAAACAGAAAAAAAAGTCCTAATACAGAAGGGACAAGAAAGACTACTACCATACCTAGTCAGAATAATGAAAAGTAGCCTCGCACTGGGATATATTCCAAAGCAGACGGGCGAAAGTTGTGTTCATACCAAAAGTGGGGGAAAAGGACTCAACACAGACAAAGTCATACAGACCAATCAGCCTAACATCGTTTATTCTCAAAACAATGGAAAAAGCTGTGGACAATTGCGAGTACGTAAGGGAGGAAGCACTAAACACGTCCCCACTCCATTGCCGTCAACATTGCATGCAACATGCCGGCAGATCCATGGAGACGGCTCTTTTCCAATTGACGGAAACCATACAGGAAGTTCTTGAAATTAAAGAGATTGTTGTCTGCGCCTTCCTACGAGTAGATATCAAGGGGGCATTTGATAATACTTCACACGAAGCCATCAAGCGAGCCCTAGATAGAAAAGGAGTGAGCAGAACAGTGTCTAAGTGGATGTACGAGTTGCTGAGAACAATATCAGCAGAAACTCAGACGTCGCATAGAATCATTAAGGTCAACACAACAAGAGGATGCCCACAAGGAGGAGTACTATCTCCTCTAATGTGGAGTCTAGTTGTGGATGAACTTCTTGAAAAGTTACCCAACCTCGAAATCAACTGTCAAGCCTATACTGATGACATAGTACTGATTGCCAAAGGAAAGTTTGAAGGAACTCTTTGCGACATCATACAAAGAGGTCTAAAAGCAACTAAAGAATGGTGTTGCAAGGCTGGGCTCAATATAAACCCAGGAGCCTAGCGGGTAAGTCTTTGGGGCTTAACCCGAGCATTCTAAGATGGATGTACATCGCCATTGTCAGACCAATGATCACGTATGGAGCAATAGCATGGGCCAAATGAACTAGTCTAGTCACAACGAGGAATACACTCAATAAGGTGCAAAGACTGACTTGCCTCTACATTACTGGGGTCATGAGAACATGTCCAACTGCTGCCATGGAAGTATTCCTGGAACTAACTCCGCTTTATATTGTAGTTGAGCAATATGCAAAGCGGACGATCCTAAGGATGGCAAAAGAGGGCATCGGGAGGGAGAAATGCATCAATTCTAGCAATTCCTAGGGACGATAGTATCAGGAAATTTAACTTTGAAAAAAAAAATTCCGGACAAAGCTAAGTAACAAAAAAACTTGGAGCAACGAATCCATAACATACGGATTGAGTAACCACACACTAAAGTGGTATACGGATGGCTCGAGAACTGAAGAAGGAACAGGGGCACGTGTATTTGGGCCAAGAACAAAGTACTCTGAACCTATGGGCAAAAGTACAAGCATCTTCCAAACTGAAATATACGCTATAGATAGGTGTGTTCAATTCAATCTCGACAGAAGATACAAAAATTGCGACATAACAATATTGTCAGACAGTCAGCAGCTATCAAGGCACTTGACTCCCACGTCATCAAAACTTGTGTGGGAATGCCTATACAAACTTAATGAATTGGGTAGCAGTAACAGGGTAACCCTCTATTGGATCCCTGGCCACACTGGAATAAAGGGCAACGAAGAAGCAGACTACTTGGCAATACAAGGAGCAGCAGAATCCTTTATAGGACCCGAACCATTCTGTGGAATAGGAAGCCACACTATACGCGAAGAATTCAGGAAGATGGAGAAAGAAAACAGAGCAAGAACCTGGGTCAATACTTCAGGTCAGAGGCAAGCTAAGAAACTTCTGGGTAACTTCAAGATTCGAAGCGTGCATCTGCCTTAACAAGAATAACCTACGTATCCTAACAGGCTTCCTAACCGGGCACTGTAAACTCGGGGAGCATTTAAGGAAACTAGGTATAACAAACGAAGGCCTTTGCAGATTCTGCAATGAGACCAGTGAGGTGCATTGACCCACAAAAGACTGAAATGCTTGGGCAAGTACAAACTATCAGATCAGGATATACCAACCATAGATGCACTTTTCATTCTCAGATTCCTAAGAGAAACTGAATTAGAGAGGGTACTCTAGGGTGAACTACTCGTATCCTTGCCAAGGCAAAGAAAGAGTTTTTGACCCTCGATAACAATTTTGAAGGAACTATATTCTAAGCGAAACACTAATGAGGGAATAAACCTCTCCTATGTATTAGCAGGGGGCACAATAGAGCATTAGGTCGCAGTGCAAGTTAACCCTACACAAATAATAATAATAATAATAGTATTGTAACATAATGTAGCATAATAACTACGCGCACAGATGTAGGCAACACATTCCGAAGTGTCTTTTAATTCGAGGTTCGTGTACGGATTATGTCTAAGACGACGTCGCGGAATTAAGAGAGATTATAACCGCAAGAGATTATTGGCTGCAGCTGTCATCTTTTAATTATTACATCAGGATTTTCTTGTTCCAGTGGTCGAAGAATTTGCTAGAAGTTTCTGGCTATCAGAAATGCGACTATATAAGGACAGATCGAGATCGAGGCAAGGCAGTTGGTTTTCGAACCGCACGAAGAGATTGAAAAAGTGATAATGGGCGAAGTTGTAATTTTGTGATAGATTGAAAGTTAAGAGTTAACAAGAAGAAGTAATTAGTTTGGATTTGTGAATTAAGTAATTGAAATGAGATAAAGTGATTTGAGAAGAAAGAGACCTTGTAAGGAAAGAATTTGCAAAGAATAATATACTGTGAACTTGAATTGTTGTATAGACTAGAAAATTTGCTAAGTAATCATTTAAAAAAAGGCGGTTAATTCAAAGTGTCTGCATTTTGTTTATTAAAAATTTCCTCGACGGTGCACTGGCCGTTGTTCGCATGCCAGTGGAAGGGTCGCTTGCAGTTTTCAAGCCTAATTCGATTTAAATTTACTTATTTATTTTTATTTCATCAACAAGCTCAGCTTCACAGATTACTAATTTATAAATAATTTTTTTTTTATTTATTACGACTGAAAAATTCATTTATTAATTTACATTTGATAGTATGTATGTATATATTTAATGGTTATAGCCCAATGGTTACACCCTGCATTAGTTTTTAGTATTGTAATATGCGAGCTACGGCTCGAGTATATAAAACAATTATTCTGTGAAATTATTTCTTTATTTTCTAGTCTATAGAACAATTCAGGTTCACACTATACTATTCTTCGCAATCCTTTTCTTACAAGGTCTCTGTCCTCTCAAATCACTTTATCTCCTTTCAATTACTTAATTCACAAATCCAAACTAATTACTTCTTCTTGTTAAATCTCAACTTTCAATTTATCACAAAATTACAACTTCGCCTATTATCACTTTTCTAATCTCTTCGCCACAGTTTAAGAACTACTGCTCTTTCTCAATCGCCATCTGTCCTTATATAGCAGAAGTTTCTGATAGCCAGAAACTTCTAGCAAATTCTTCGACCACTGGAACAAGAGAAATAATTCTTGCAGTTATAATTCCCTTTTATCCCTGATATTATTCGTCTCTTTCGTTGACATGAGCTGTGGAGACTTCATCCCAGACACGAACCTCGAATGAAAGGACAGTTCGAACCAAAATTCTGCCAGAATGAAAAGTCACTTCGGAATTTGTTGCGTCATACTTTAAGGGAGCGTAGTTATTATTATGCTACAGTATGTATATGTACATATACATTTACATCTGTCTTCAGCTCGATTTTGAAATAGTTGCTAGGTCTAATGGATCTATCCTACGTAGTCTTCTGATTCTATTCGGGTTTTCTACCATTTGACTTAGTTCTGCATTTGTGTGTTGCGAGATGCGCTGCAGATGTTTTGTTGCAGCATTGGTGATTTCTTCTTTCACTAGTTTAATGCTTAGGTCTCTATGGAGGTTATCATTACGCACGTACCAAGGCGCATTTGTAATACACCTCAATACCTTATTTTGGAATCTCTGTGTAATTTCGTAGTTAGTTTTCTTTGTACAGCCCCAGAGCTGTATTCCATACATCCATATGGGTTTTAGAATTTGCTGATATATGAGCAATTTGTTGTATGTTGAGAGTTCAGAATTTCTTCCTAGTAACCAATACATTTTCCTGAATTTGATATTTAATTCTTCCCGTTTCTTTTTGACGTGCTCTTTCCACTTTAGTTTAGCATCCAGAGTCATGCCTAAATATTTCGCCGTGTTTGCATATGGTATTTGACGTGAATTTATTGTAATTGGTATCACATTTATATTTTTAGTTGTGAAGTTAGTGTGCGTTGACTTTGGTTCATTTAGGTTTATTCTCCATTTTTCTGTCCAGTTGAGTATTTCATCAGTTCCTTTTTGTACTTTTCTGGCTGCTTCTACTGCATCACTTCCCTTTGCCAGAATTGCAGTATCATCTGCAAATTTTGCTATGCTTCTTTCGGATGGTTCAGGTAACTCTCTTGTGTAAAGTAGGTAAAGCACAGGACCTAGGACACTACCTTGAGTAACCCCTGCCGCTAATTTCTTAAGTTCCGAGTACTCTTACGAAACGATTTTTTATCATTTGCCGGTTTTCCAGTTTTATGTATCATTATTATTTCCGCTACTTTCCACTGTAGTGGAACATACTTCATTCTAAAAGCTGCATTTATAATGTATTGTATCATCCGCGGTGCTTTTTCAGGGAGTTGTTTAATGACATTACCAGTTATAAGGTCATACCCCGGTGCTTTTCTGGTATGCAAATCCCTCTTTATGACATCTTTTAATTCTTGCAGTGATACTGGATGGATTTCAAGATAGTCATTTTTGCGCACTAAGAATATGCTTTCATCTGAAGATTGTCTAGGAATTGGTTGAAATGTTTGCTCGAGATGTTCTGCAAAAAGTTTCGCTTTACTTTTAGCACTTATTGCCCACGTATTGTCATCCTTCTTTATTGGATGCGAGGGAAGCTGGGGTTGTTTTAAGTTTCTTGTGGCTTTCCAAAGCGAGTAATCAGTATGTTAGGTTGCTGTTAAGTTCTGTAGATATGCGCTCACTGGTTCGTTTTTCACTTCTTTAATTAGCAGCTTAAGTTCGTTACATAGCCTATTCAGCACTTGATTGTTCTCGGGTGTGCGATTCCTTTGCCATGTTTTACGTGCTTTGCGTTTCTTTTGCACAAGTTCTCTAACTCTGATTGGATATGTTATTTTTTTACCTTCATTATTGTCTTTTGGTGAACTTTTTCCCATGCTGACAGTTGTATGATTTCTGTAAGCTTATCTACTTCTTCTTCAATTTGATTGCTGTTTATTAGAGGTACTTGTAGGTCAATTCTCTCATCAATTAGGTATCTGAAGAAGTCCCAATTTGTTTTTTTATTTGTAAGTTTTGGTTTAAGAGTTATCTTTTCGATTGTAGTTTGGCTCACCGTCATTATGACAGGGGAATGGTCTGATGAAAGCCCTTCATAATCTTCCATGTATATGTAGTTTTGAGATATGCCTTTCGTGACAACGAGACATCTTCTAATTAGTGATAGCACTAACTGCGGCACTCTTTAATAGTATAAATACCACCTCGTTTCAATAATAATCTCATTTTGTTATTATCATGATAAAGTACCTCGCGAAAAAAGGAAAATCGCCTAAAGAAATTTTTGAAGTCTTGTCATAAACTCTTCAGGATTTTGGGCCTTGTATACCATAGTCTAAAAATGGGTTCGCTTATTTCAACAAGGGGAGAGAGCTGTGAAGACGACTCCCGCATGTCAGTGGTCACTGAAGAAAACGTCGGAAAGTTGAAAAATTAGTTCTGGCCGACCGGAGAATAAAAATGTGGCAGATAGCTAACAAGTTGCACATCAGCAAAGGAAATTTTGTACGGGCATTTAAACATGAACAAAATTTATGCTTGCTGGGTACCGAAAATGCTCACCCCGTTCGACAAGCAACTGTTCACACGGCGCGGGTTTCGAGACAGGCCTTAAAAGGCAAAGGGTTTTTAACAATACAAGTAGACCACCCACCCTACAGTCCAGACTTGGCCCCGAGAGACTTCTTCCTTTTTTTCCAATTTGAAAGAGGAGTAACGAGGCCGGAATTTTGTAGATGAGAACGAGATAAAGGCGGCAGTAGAAAGTCATTTTGAAGGCAAAAAAAAAGAATATTTTTTCGGTGATATTAAGGCACTGTATGCCCGATGTGCGAAATGCATTTTTTGGGAAATAAATTTTTTTAATGCCTTAGGCCGTGAATTTGCCAGCCGCCCATCGTACATATAACTTAACGGTGTGTGAATGTGTGTGCCCGCTAACCACAAAGACCGTTCATCCGATTGAGATGAAACTTTGGGAAATTGATATTTAAGTGACGGCAGGCGGTTTATATGATACTTCTAAAAATGTACGATAGATAGAGCGCGATCAATTTAAAGGGACATGACAAATTCAATAAAAATAAAAATTAAAATATAATCATTTATTAAAAGGCGTTGCTATGTACGACGGAATTTGTCATTAAAGGGCACTGCAATACACGACGGCTTTTAGCTAGTTTGAAATAAAACATATTGGTTTTTGATATACATACATACTGCTTATACTTTTATATCAATATAATGCTGAAACATTGTCATTAAATATTAAAAATGATATCAGGCAAATGGGCCTTGCAGAACTTCCCTCTTTTGATGAAATTTAAAAGACCAATGGTTCAAGTTGGTTTCCTTGAGAAACCCCTATGATACGATCAGATACTGAAAATTTAAAACGGAGTTTGTATTGGCGCTCATCCAGATACGATTTGATCCACGAAATTAACCTCGAATTTTCATGACCCCAAATGCGACAATTTTGTTTGTTTCTGTAGCCATTCAGTGAGCCTCATCGCTGAATATAATTTTGTTCAAAAAATCGCCATCAACTTGCTGGTTCTCTAGCACCCAATCAACGAAGTCACGACGCACGTTTGTAGTCTGCTAGCATAGAAGGCATGCTGATCTTTTGTTAAAATGTGCTGCATCGAACTATGGGCAAAGTTCAATTGCTGGTAACGATGGCGAATAGATTTTGACGGATTGTCACGAACAGCGTCGTGACTGCGGCGATATTTTCGCGTGACTGACCAATACTGGGACGCACTAGTCTTTACACATCCAACACTGACGCGGATTAATAGAATTTTTCCATTAATTTTATAACCGCGGCACGAGATAGACGGTTATGTACGAGTATACCCCGCCATTATTTCCAAATGCGCAAATAGTGTTGGTTACTATCCCCATTTCGGGGATGGGTTTTAACAATTAAAATGTCTTGTTCTCTCATATACCGCTCCATAATTGTCAACGCTTAGTATTCACATATGTCGAATATCAGCTGTTTATCTTTGACAGAACCACAGTAGTTAAAGATCTGAACTGTAACCTTCTAAGTCAATGACTGTTAATGACTGTCAATGACAACAGCCGCGCTTTTTTTGTAAGAATTAACCCCAGTTCAGATAAAGTTTTCATGGCAAACAAGAACAACAACTAACTGGGTATATAATTTCAATAACTTTCGTTAATATCCCCAACTACCGCTAACCGTGTATAGTACATTTCGACTATCGGGCCAAAGATGGCGTAATACGATCTTTTGCTCATGAATGTTGTCAGGCAAAAAGATAGCGCATTTCAAGTCTTTAATTCAATAATCTATTCAATGTAAAATCATTGAATGATTGGTTTAACAAGAGAAAAAACGGGACGATGGTAGAACCACAAATTTTCTTCGCTATACAATGATACTAAATCACTTAATGCCTTAGGCCGCGAACTTATCAGCCGCCTCTCTCGGGCAATCTCACTTTTGGCGATATTGTGAAAAATTTTCGAAAAAAGATTAGAAAAACTCTATCGAAGAAAGAAACCTTATCCTAAACCATCAACTCTGGTTAAGAAACAAACACTCGGCAATAGAGCAAGTGCATCATATAACTAATGTTGTAGAAGAAAACACTAGAAGAAAAACAAGTTTGTTCTTCCTTAGTTTTAGACGTTGTGCAGGATTTCGACACAGTCTGAGATAAGGGTTTAGAGTATAAGCTACATAGTGATCTACCTAGACAATATTATGAGATTTTTAAATCTTATATAGCAAATAGATTCATTAGGGTGTGTTATGGAAAAGCG
Organism: Pocota personata; assembly: GCA_963082735.1. Lineage (NCBI taxonomy): Eukaryota > Metazoa > Arthropoda > Insecta > Diptera > Syrphidae > Pocota > Pocota personata. The sequence goes on from OY720430.1 coordinate 71,250,371, forward strand.
TATCCTGAACTTAGAGAAAAATAAGCAGGTGTTCCACAAGGGAGTGTTCTAGGGCCAACACTGTATTTATTATATACCAGTGGTATACCACATGTGACTGATAAAATGATGGCCAGATTCGCAAACGACAATGTAATCTTAGCAGTTGATGGATGTGTGGTTAAAGCAACAAAAAAGTTGCAAAATGCAAGATTTTATTACATATGTAATCAGATATTAAAACATACCTAAACGTATGGTATCCAACTATTGGGTTGTACAAACAAAAATAATGCACAGATAATCCAAAAATTTCCAAACATGGTCGTTCGTGGAATACTTGATGCACCATGGTTTATTAGAAACAATGACTTGCATCGTAATTTACAGATTGACCTGGTAGCAGAGTTGATCAAAAATAATGTTATTCGTTACAACCAGCGTCTGCAGATGCAGATTAGCCCTGAGTTAAAAAAACGTTTTAAGATATTCAATCTATCATTCGTAGATTGAATAAAAAAAATCATAATACCTTCTCCAAAGCGATTTTTTTCATAATGAAATAAAAATCATTTGTCGATCTTTCTTTGATTAGTCATGGGTAATGAGGTAGTTTTTTAGTGCAGTTAGGATCCCAAACTACTCTGGATATTCTAGTACCTCAGTGTCTTTCGAGATTTCCACCTTGTTTCAAAACGTCTCCGTTTTCCATTCCACTCTAGTTGGAATGCGTAGAGTCACGGCTTAACCCGAAGTTCAATTTGGGAAGGAGGTAATCTGTAGAAAGTGTTATCACTTCTTGTGGAAGAAAGTTGAGGAGATTCTTTGAGTCTGACAGCACTGCACGTCGCCAACTTATGGCACTGCTGGTTTTTTTTTTTTTTTATAATTTGCAAGTGTTAAAGGGGATATGAATACCCTTATACTAATTTTTAGGACACGGGCGTTTTTTTTTTTTTTTTGTGGAAAGGGGAAGAGAGAGAGTAAGACAGATTGGTGTAGTTGGTTTGAAACTCAGGTGGTGGTAAAGTTTCAGTGAACTCCAAGGGTGGCTGTCCAGATAACTGGGGAGTATTTTTGGTGTTTCGCTGTTATTGTCGGTGCTTATGATTCACAGTATTTCTTTTTCCGTTCACCTGATGTCATCATAACGATCAAGTTGCATTTTAGCCATATGACCACCCTACTGCCAGTGTTATGCCTTCGCAGTAGAGTTGACTTAGCTTTCGCAAGTGATCGATTTTTTTATTTATTTCATGCGAAATAAATAGATGATTCTTGACATCAGGATTCGAACAGTGAACCAACAGCGTAACACCCTCACTGCACGTTGCCAAACTCGCGTGTACGTCCAGAAGAAAGCGGTGGAAGAAGACGGTAAACGCATGAATGAACTCATGATCGCAGTACGCCTGGTACTCGTACATATAGTCAACGTTCTCTGCACTCTATTTAATTTTTCGATATTCTAACGTTTTATTAGTACGGGCCACCAGACTAGAGACCCATATGTTGAATCGGTCGTACCACGGTTATGTACACTGTAGTCCAAAAGTTTGAGGCCTACCTATACAACTGACTTCATTCATGCATGGAGATTGAATGTTTTGAATTACATTGGGTTTTTGTACCTAAATGTTCTACCTCTACAATACACAACGGATTTTATACTCACGTTTTTGAACAGTGGGCGTTTTATTTACAAATGTGGGAAAACGGCTTTACATTTTATGATTTGGTTGATTCAGCACTTGTTTATGACTTCTTACATCAACAGGGTTCTCAAAAGGGTTCCAAAATTTGTCGACCTGGATTGCAAGGGTTTTACATAAAAGCCACACTTTTAAGTCATAAGAATTTATTTGAGATTCTTCTACCCTTCTTAAAGAAGTCAAATGGCAGCGGGAAGCTGCTTCGCAGTTAAAGGTATCAAGGTGCTGCGTTCAAAGTACCATTGAACGACACGCTCAAACCGCAAGTATTGAGGAAAACCACGGTCAGGACGGCCTAGAGCTACAACTAAATACGAGGATCGGCTAATAGTCACAACAAGCCAAAGAAGTAGACGAAAATCAGCACCTGAAATATGCGCCGAAATAAATGAAAAACTGAATAAACCGCTGCACTATTGGGACGAGTTGCTGTTCGAAAACCCCTGCTGTGACCGCAAAACAAGCAGAAAAGGTTAAAATGGGCCAAAAAGCATAAAGGCTGACCAAAAAGCATTAAGAAGCGATGAATCCAAATTCGAGGTATTTGGCACAAAACGGAGAGTTTTCGTTCGACGCAGCATCACAAAAGATGCTACCAGACTCTGTGGTTCCTATCGTCATGCATGGAGACGCTTTTGTTGTGGTCTGCGGATGTTTCTCTTCAAGTGGAGTGGGAGACCCGGCTGTAGTTATTGGAAAAATGAATAAGGAGGCATACAAAACAATATTGGAAGAACACGCAGTGACCTCTGGACTAAGATTAATTAGCGAAGGATTTGTATTTCAATAGGACAATGACCCTAAACACACGTCAAGGCTGTGTCAAGACTATTTGAAATAGAGGGAAGATGAAGAAATCTTACAAAGCAAAAATGGCCGCCACAATCACCAGATTTATATCCTAAAATTGTGGGAAGAACTGAATAGAAGGGTCCGGGATCAATGCCCATCATCTTAACCCGTCTAGCAATTTTCTCAACGTCTTCGTCGGTCGTTGCTCGATAGAGCGCATTAAAATATTCTTCGATCTCTTGGGTCGGAACAAATGCAAGGCTGTTTAGCATTCTAATTTGGAGCGTGAATATTCTTCTCTCTCTGCTACTGCGCCAGATAATCTGTTCGAAGGGGAACAGTAGCCCCTTGTACCTGGCGGAGGGCATCAATTCTTTCGCTGCTCCGAATGTGGCAACGATTTCAGAACGAATATGAAGGCCATAATAGCACGCAATTTTTGAAGAGATCAAAGACGAATTACGAATAGGCTTTCTTTGATTTGCTGGTCATCTAGCAAAATACCAATGGAACCATTGCACACTATATTTATATCCGTGCACGAGAAACAGTTGTGTGATCCAAGTATAATATTTTTTCACTATTAAAATCCGACTCGCTCAACACAAATAATTCATCTTCGAGAAATCGCAAATTAGTTGAAATGTTGTCGGGTCCTTTATCCAGTCAGCGCATTTGGATGGCAGTTGTGCTTGGCAGTTGGTTATCAGTTCTTACAACAGAGTCTCTGATAATTTGCAATGGCAAAGAAATTGTTAAAGTTACAGCTTTCAATCTATTCTTTGCGATGCAGACACGCTTCTGAAGTGCCACGGGATAATGATTGTGGGCGGATTTTTTTATCAAATGAGTCTGACCTGAGCTTAATGCTGAAAGCTTTGCTTTGCATCCATGGCTCTGTCTTTTTAAACCACTGAATATTTTCCTAATTATTTGCACTTTCCATTTTAAAATTGACTGCAGTACACAACTAGCACTGTAAATAAACAATTTTAAGAAAAAAATAAAAACAAGCCAATAGTAGCTAAATTTATGTGCCTTAAGTGAACTTCAAAAGAAGGAACATATCCAAGACTTCGGCTTCTGTAGAACTGCATTGTTGACGTGTCCTTCTAATCGGTTTTTGTGTTTCCGCGTCAAGTTTTTAATTTCATCTTCCACAGTGGCAATTCTGAGATCTCAATCGTTGTTTCTCATGTACCACGGTGCGCTGACAATTCCTCTTAGCATTTTATTTTCAAAAGTTTGTAAAATATTGTAATTGTTTTTTTTTTTTTTTTTTTTTTCTAGTACAACCCCAAAGTTGTATACCACACGTTCACACCGGTTTACGAGGATGGGTCAATAAGTCCCTGAAAATTAACACAAATTGTGTCGTCACCTTAAATTTAATTTTCTTTTGTCAAGAATCATCTTTCAAAAGAACGCACCCAAATTTTCAGACAGATCTGTCAAATAGCTTTGTTGTGACAGCCATTTTATATACTCGTAGACGCCACTAGCATTTTCGTTAAAATGGAAAAAAGTGAACTCCGAGTGCTCATTAAACACAATTTTTTGCGAGAAAAAACTATCACGCAAACCAAACCAAAGTCTGACAAATATTATGGGGACTCTTCACTATCGATTGGGACCATTCACCACTAGTTTACTCAATTTCGGTGCAGTAGTTCAAGCACAAGTGACGTTCTGGTCGCCCAATTGAAGTCACTACACCAGAAATGGTCGACAAAATCCATGGTTTGATAATGGACGATCGGTAAGTGAAAGTGCGCGAGCTTGAAGATGCCACAGGCTTAGCACAAGGATCAGTGATTTCGATTTTACATAAATATTTGGACATGAAAAAGCTTTTCGCAAGATGGGTGCCGCGTTTGCTCACAATCGACAACAAACGCATTCGTTTGACAACTTCAAAGGTGTCTTCGGCGATATTCCAGAAAAATTCGGCTGAGTTTTTGCGCCGTTTCGTAACCGTGGCTGAAACCTGGATTCACCACAACACACTAGAAACCAAGGAACAGTCAAATCAATGGACTTCTGGTGGTGAATCGAAGCCGAAGAAGGCCAAAGCGGGTTTGTCAGCGAACAATGTCATGGCGACAGTTTTTTGGGATGCACGCGGTGTTATTCACATCGATTACCTTGAAAAGGGTAAAACGATCACCGGCGCATATTACGCAGAGCTGCTGGATCGATTCCAAGCCGATTTGAAACAAAAACGGCCGCATTTGGCGAAGAAAAAAGTTCTTTTTCACCAGGACAACGCACCGGTGCACAAGTCCGCAGTCGCAATGGCAAAATTGCATGAGTTAGGCTACGAACTCCTCCCTCATCCAGCATATTCCCCAGATTTAACCCCCTGCGACTATTTCTTGTTTCCAAACATGCAGAAATGGCTCGGAGGTAAGATATTTGGGTCGAATGAAAAAGTCATAGCTGAAACAAACGCTTATTTGAGGGGCTCGAGAAATCGTATTATTTGGAGGGCATCAACAAATTGGAGAAACGTTGGATGAAGTGTATAGAGCTAGAAGGAGATTATGTTGAAAAATAATTTCAATTTTTAGGGACTTATTGACCCACCCTCGTAGTGTGAGCCCGTGGAGGGAAAGGGCTATCACGTTAAATCATTGCACAGCAACTATTGCTGAAAGCTTTGCGTATTTTTCCAAACTAGGGCATATCACCCTATGTACACTGTACAAGTACCGTTACAAATTCTTGTTCATCATTTTCTTGTTGTGCAACTTTGTTCCATCAGTGAAGTTAATGTGGCCATAGCATTTGCACATTGTACGAAAAACGTTAAGTTATCGTATTTTTGTCTGAATAATTTATTGAAAATCGTTTAAATTACGCACCATGTTTGTTAAACACTGTTGATTGCATGATTTTTCAAATATATGTAATTAGAAGGGCCGGCAGCAGTCGTGCACACCTGAATTCAAGCAAATAATCATTAACATGAAAAATAATGGAAAAACTGATTGAAAATGATGTGGGACGTTCAAGAAAAGTAGTGAACGCAATTCAGTTTTATGAGAAAAACCAAATACTGTAGATGCAATCAAGAAGAAGCCACCTCCAAGAAATACAAGTGCTACTGAAGATCGAATAATTGCGGCTTGTGCTCAAAAAAAATCATTTGCAGAAGTTCGATCTGAAATATATCGAATTCATGGGATAGCTGTTAGCAGAAGAACTGTTAGGAGAAGGCTGAATAAAAGCAATTTAATTGGATATGTAGCCCAGTAAAAGCCATAAGTATCAGAAAAAAAATATCGCAGCCAGACTCCAATTTCCTAAAGCCAATGCCATTTTGGAAAAACGATTTATGGAGTGACGAATCAAAATTCAATCGATTCGGTCCAAAGCAAGAGCTTAACCCACGCTATACAGCAATAACGGTGAAGCATGGTGGTGGTTGCATTATGGTGTGGGCTGCGTTCTAATGGCATGGTGTAGGGCCAATTGTAAAAATAGACGCTAAAATGGATCAGCAGCAGTATAAGAGTATATGGAGCCTTTTTGCTGACGAAAACTTGCCATTAAATTGGACTTTCATGCATGATAATGATCCTAAACACCCGTCTCGGCTTGTGAAACAGTAGATTAGTGATCATCAAATAAATGTTTTACCACGGCATGCACAGAGTCCCGACCATAACCCAATCGAGAATCTGTGGAACTATGTGGAGTACCAGATTAGATAAAAGGAAACCCAAGAACTTAGCGGAACTCTGGGAAGCTGCTAGAGATGGATGGAACTCCATTCCAGCCCACCGATGTCGATCCTTAGTTGAAAGCGTTCCCTGGAGATTAGAGGCAATCATAAGACAATACGGGGTCTTATTGCACAACAATCCGACCCGGCCATCGACAGAAGCTTACGAGTCGCGATCAAAGGCGAATAATAAAGGCTTCGTCCAATTCGGTGCGTTCATAGTCAGAAATTCGGAGTGAATTAGATTTAGATGTTTCGGTTTCGACGGTTTCGCGTACTATAAAACGCAGCGGATTAATCGTCCGAAGTAAAATAGTGCCTGCTCCATGTCTAGCAGCAGCCCGCTCGTAACAACATGGATCGTAATAGGAAAACCGTAAGTAACAATGTTTTTTTTAAAAAATATTACCGCAAAATTATAGTCATCTGATTTTAAAGAATGTTGGTAGCCACTAAGTAACAGCCCTTTAAATTTAAACCCAGTGCTTAACTTTGAATTAAATTATAAACAATTTTTAACCTACCTACAACTAGTATCGACTTTAGCACTGACTTACCGCAAAATTTTAGTCAAACAAACGCAACAATTTAAAGTTTGAGAACAAAAACACAGTTTAAGGGATAATGTTGTATCAAATTTATGTGAACTTGACAGATCGAACAGACATCGAACACATTTGTTAACTGTTTACATCCGTTGGTTGTCTGGAATTTGAATTTGAAAAAATGACAGATGACAGATAGTTAAAAGCCCACTCCAAAAGTTAAAAGGTACTTTTGGTGGTTTTAAAGTTAGCGCGAGCTGATAACTATAAAGTGGATTTATGTCTACTATTTATAGGAAAACACTAATCTTGACTTGGTTACGTGCTAAAATCTTTTTAAAGTGTAATTTTGCGCCATTATTTTTAGTGACGAAAAGAAGTTTAATCTTGATGGACCAGAAGGCTTTAATGGATATTAGCACGATTTACGGAAGGAACCAAAGTTTTTTTCGAAGAGAAACTTCGGATGGATAGTGCAGCATACACCCAGCTACTCTAAGAGAACTTGGTACCATATTTAAGGCAATATCGGCGATTTCCTCATGTTTTTTTAACAAGATAATGCAGCGATTCACGTCAGTCATCGAAATTTGGAATGGTTTCAACCCCGAAACATCAGATTGATGAAGTGGCCGGCACGTTCTCCGGATTGTAATCCGATAGAAAATCTTTGGGCAATAATTACACGCCGAGTTTATGCCGATAATCCGAGCATCAATTATGGATGCATGGAACTCCTTGGAGGATTCCATACTAAGAAAACTAATTGAGAGTATGCCCAACAGAATTTTTAGTATCATTGAAAAAAAGGGTAATAAAATCCCATACTAATATCTGTAAAAACAGGTAGCCAAAATAAAAAAAAATGCGAAAAATGTAACGCGGTTATACTTTTGCAAACTAGACGAAACAATTTTTTAATGCTGGAAATGCCAAAAGAAAATATCAGGGATTTTCTGTTTGCTCTAATTACTTGATAACCCTCTAACTCCCCATACCGCCTTTAGGCGGGCATTACCTGAAGCCCTATAAATGATTAAATTATTTCATTTTCGCGGAAATGATGAGCCCAGGCTAAAAACCACAGATGGCTCTGCTTTTTGTTGTGCTCGGCATTTCCGTAGTGCCCTTCGTTTGACAGTTATATGAATTCAAATTTATAATTTGCTGAAAGAAGTCGAGGCTAATTATTTTGCTCAGTACCACATTCAGGTGAATAATTTATCGGTGAGTTGGAAAAGTGTGGCGCTTCGAATGTTGTATTTCATTTTGATTATGGTGTGCATTTACTTAGGTCATTTTTGCCATTTATAGAGCCAAACCATATCATCTATTTTGACAACTTTTATACATCGCTGGGTTTGGTGACATATCTCCGGAGTTACGGAATATATAGTTTGGGAACGGTGCGTGCGAATAGAGTGCCGAATATAAAACTGTCGAGCGAGAGAGAACTGGAAGCAAGTAAAGTTGAACGCGACTATTCCGAGGAACATGTTGCCAATGCATACGGAATTAAAATCAGCAGAGTTTTGTGGCGCGACAACAAATCAGTTCGTTTGATATCGACTTATGTTGGTATCAAACCATTTTTGTCACACACAATCGACGAGCAGCCACAAAAAGCAGTTCGATGGGACCGAAGAAGGAAAGAATCGAAGGAAATCGACTGACCTTTTATCATCAAGGAATCAATCGACACATGGGTGGTGTTGATTTGATGGATGGTCTTCTTGGTCGGTACCACATTCGCAGCAAGACCAGAAAGTGGACGAATCGGATCTTCTTCCATTTGTTGGATGTGACAATGGTGAACGCGTATAATTTCTACCATCGCATGCACTCAGCAGACCGCACCACTACTCAATTGCCGATATTTCACACAGAAGTATTCGAATCATTGTGCCAGATTTCCAGTATTCCAAATGAGAAACGTGGAGTGGATCGACCATCGGCATCAACTATAACTCCACCGAAACCAAAAGCAAAAAAGGATTATATTCCACAGTCTTTCATTCGATTCGACAATGTTGGTCATTGGTGCGCATTCCACGACAGATAGGGCAAGAGGACGTGCAAATTACCACGATGCGATCCGAGAACTTAGGTTTCACCGAGTTCAATGACGATAACATGGCAAATAATGTCATCGCTGATGAAAGGGTACATCCCCTGTTCATATCGAAGGTGGAGCTCCAAGCGATCTTCGACTCATTGAGGAAAAAGAAATCTGCGAGAATCGACAGAGTAGCGAACATTGTGCTTCGACATCTCCCTCTAGAAGCGGTGGACATTTACACCACTCTGTTTAACAATGCGCTGAATAATGCACATTATCCAGCGCATTGGAAAACAGCAGTGATACAACCCATCCCCAAAAGGGGTAAGGACACTTCCAATCCGGGAAATCTCCAGTCGATAAGTCTCCTTCCGAACATCAGCAAGGTATTCGAGAAAGTAATCAATAGAGCCCTGCTTAAGTGGACTGAGAACAGTAATATAATTCCGGATAACCAATTCGGTTTTAAGGCGGGGCATGATACAATACATGCCGCGTCTAAACTGGTATCGGATATCCAATGGCACAAAAGCAAGAACCAATGCACGGGTGCCTGCCTGATTGACTTGGAGAAGGCCTTCGACAGCGTATGGTTAGAGGAACTCTTCTACAAGCTAAGCAGGCTAGGCATAAGCAAACCTCTGCTGTACATACTTTATAACATGTTCACCAGTAGGCAGTTCATTGTCAAAAATGGCAATGTGACTTCTGCTGGAACATTTCTAATTAAAAACGGTCTGCAACAAGGTGCGGTTAATTCACCGATCCTTTTCAACATTTACACAAGCGATCTCATAGGTTCACTTCACCATGCCATAGCGTACGCAGACGACTTGATCGCGTACAGATCAGAACCAAAAATCGAGGTCATTGCACTGCTCTTGCAACGTGACTTCGATAAGATTCAACGATATTGCGATGACTGGAAGTTGAAGATCAACTTCCAGAAATCGGAAACCATTCTTTTTAGGACGCCGTTGTCTGGGGCCTCTAGGGATACCAGAAAGAATTGGCGAAAGTTCTCAATCGTGGGACCGCACGGACAGCCACTTGCGTGTCGAAGTGTAGTCAGATACCTGGGGCTCTGGTTAGACCAATATCTATATTTTAACAAACATATAGATGCTGCTCTGGCCAAAGCCAAAGGTGCTTTGCCCTTACAAATAGACTTTTTTATAGCAAGCAACTCGATGCAAGGTTAAAGGTAATCAGCTACATGGCCCTCATTCGGCCCATGCTCGTATTTGGATATCCCGTGTGGTTCAACGTGGGAACAAGCTTATTGGAAAAGATTCGGGTGTTTGAGAGGACTTGCCTTCGGGCCTGCCTTCATTTGTACAGAACACCAGAGTCTCAGTACATAATATTCTATCCCAATGAGCTCCTATACAACAGGGCTAACCTACTAAGAGTGGATAATTTCGTTATCAAGCTGATTCGAAGGCACATTGCAAGAGCAATGAGCTCGACGAACAACCTGATCTTTGGAGCTTATTACCCCAATTACGAATATCACGAGAGAGTGCGCCTTAACGGCTTTGTCCCCCCGGAGGCGTTCCTCTATTTTGATGAGAAAGGTCTGATCCAGGACAGATTGGCGGTGCCGCTAATCTTCCATGTTGCTCGGAAAGCTGTGGATAGGCGACTCAACTACGACAGAGACGTTGCATACAGCAGTGTGGAGCGTCTCCGGTTCAGTAGGGCGGTATCAAGTCGCGATTTTGAGGACGTACAGCGTCAGTACGGACATTTCTGGTGGCTATAATCCAGGGTAGCCTGTTTGATGTACAAGGTTGGCTGTACATTGCCCATGGCCGACTTACATGGTTTAGGTTTAGGTAGATTGTAGATAATAATAAAAAAAAAAAAAAAAAAATCCGCAGCACTTGGATGAAAAAAAAAAGAAAAAAAAATAGTACGTAGAGAATTACGTAAGGTAGACTAAGATTTATTTTAAGGTAGCTTTGTAAATTTTATATATAAGAACAATCAAAATAAGTTCGTTTACTAAGTTTTTTCACTTTAATTAAAATTTTTTCTTAGTAATAAAAAATAAAAAAAAATAATAAAATAAATAAAGAACTAAAGTAAGTTACGTCGAAAGACATAGTTTTAAGTATTAGGTTTAGCTTAGAGCGCCCGCATAGGGCCAGTAAGTTAGTTAAGTTAGTTAAGCTAGTTTTAAGCATTTTTGTTGTCTAGCACGTAAGGTATAATGAATCGAAAAATAAAAATGCATCAAAAATTAACTGAAATGCGCATTTCACGACAGATCGGGCAAGAAGACGTACAAATTACCAGGATGCAAATCCGAAACGCAAGCATTTTGCAATAAATTTAATTTGAATCTATGCAATTGGGCTACGAAATCTTGTTTCCTTATTTATAAAAAAAAAAATATTTTTTTCGATTCAGCACACTTGCCTTGAATTTTTAATACTGGCGGCTCCAACCCGCCTAAAGACGGTTTACCTATTTTTAACGTAATCAAAAATCGGAGACGATAAGTATTTCTTATTTCTTCTTCAGAACATAATCTGAATTTTTGAGCGAAAACAAAATTAGGGGTGTTAGAGAGTTAATTGATATAGCATCAAAAAAAAATATTGGGTCAATAACTTAATTCGTGCGGTTTGCTAATTGCCATTGTTATTATTCCATTGGAACATGCGTTGGAAAGCTACTGTCATTGTACGTCATTTCAGTATATGTCATTCATTTGAAGGGTAAACAACAATAATTTTTTTTCACTCAAATATGTCGAACTTTGTGCCTGAAAAAGTGTTTTTGGGGGGAGTTCTTCTTCATTACTTTAATATGAAGAAAACTGCTGCCGAAAATCATCGTATTTTGGTGGAAGTTTATGGTGAACATGCGCTAGCTGAGCGAACGTGCCAAAAGTGGTTTGCACGATTTAAAAGTGGTGATTTTGGCTTGGAAGACGATGAACGTCCTGGGCAGCCAAAAAAGTTTGAAGATGAAGAACTGGAAGCATTACTCTATGAAGATTGTTGCCAAACACAAGAAGAGCTCGCAGAATCTTTGGGTGTCACTCAAGCAGCCATTTCAAAACGTTTAAAAGCAGCTGGATATATTCAAAAGCAAGGAAATTGGGTTCCACATGAACTCAAGCCGAGAGACGTCGAAAGGCGGTTTTGCATGTCCGAAATGCTGCTGGAACGCCACAAAAGGAAGTCATTTTTGCATCGGATTGTTACTGGTGTTGAAAAATGGATCCATTACGACAACCCCTAGCGCAAAAAATCATATGTGAAACCCGGCCAACCAGCCAAATCAACGGCAAAGCCGAATATCCATGGCGCGAAGGTAATGCTCTGTATTTGGTGGGATCAGAAGGGTGTGCTGTATTATGAGCTGCTAAAACCGGGTGAAACCATCAATGGACAACGCTACCGAACACAATTAATCCGTTTGAAGAGAGCAGTAGCCGAAAAAACGCCCGGAATATGCGACCAGCCACGAGGCAATAATTTTCCATCATGACAACGCTCGGCCCCACGTTGCTATTCCGGTTAAGAACTATTTGGAAAACAGTGGATGGGAAGTTTTACCCCACCCGCCTTATAGCCCAGACCTTGCCCCTCTGACTACCATTTGTTCCGGTCGATACAGAACGCCCTCTCTGAAATACGGTTCACATCAGAGCAGAATATCAAAAATTGGCTTGATTCATTCTTGGCTGCCAAGCCGGCGCAGTTCTTTTGGGATGGGATCCACAAATTGCCAGAAAGATGGGAAAAAGTCATAGCTTCAGATGGGCAATACTTTGAATAATACTATTGTACACGTTTTTCTTAAAAAAACGTTCAAATTTTGACAAAAAAAACCGCACGAATTAAGTTATAAACCCAATAATAAAGGTCCTGTAACCGTTTAGAGTTTCCTGGAAAAGGCTTTTTACAGGGTGCGATTATACTTTTGCAAAAATTAATCACATTAATGCACTGTATTGCAAAATTAATCATTATGGTTGTGTTTTGTTGAGCGATAGTACGAGTATGTGTACTAATTCTCTGTCCAACACTGTACATCCAAAAGGTGAGAATCCGTGAACTTCAATTAGAAATCAGGACATGTTTCTTTATATATCATGAATCTAGTCATGAATCTAGCTTTCTTGTATCTTTTGACGAGAAATAATAACGACAATATAAATTAACAAAAAAACATTTCATACTCGTAATAGCAAATATTTGATTACTTTTACTGTAGATAGCCAATACGAACGCTCCGTCATATGAACAATCCCGCTCCTATAAATAGACCTGGTTTTTATTATTTCACTCGCGAATCTACTGTAAAATTTTGTTTTTGAAAATTGATTTTGTAACGTGGAAGTCATGTACATACGGTTAGTCTATACACTAACGAATTTTACGAATTCACTTCCAAAATAGCAGACATTCACTATTATTTTCCTTATTATACACACTTTTAAGAATATACTTCCAATTTCCCAACTGAAAATGTTGTTATCCTTACAAACAGGTGTTTATAAATTCCACAACACTTGCACGATACGAGTATAGTATATCCTCTCACAATATCGCATTTCAATGTTTCCATTCAAACATATACAAGTAGTGGGGGTAGAATTGCGTTAATTTCACAGCCAGCATGGTAGGCTGCGTGCACAGGGTAAGAGAATACCTCGAACTAACAAAGGTTTTCTTTTTTTTTTAAAGAATTCACGTCACGGTTGACCTACGCGCACGGCGACTAACGATTATATAGACCCCGACGAATGGTCGCTTTGTCGTCTGTCCTCGAAGGGATTCGGAAGTAAACTAAAAACAAACTCAAGGGGAACCGTTTTTGCGCCACTGAACTAACCGTCGTCGTTGATCGTCGTCCATTCCCCCGGTGTTTTGGGAAAATACGTATATATCCGTACTCTTTGTAGGCGCATTTATTTTCAAATTATTTAATAAGATTTTGTTTTCCTAGTGCTGTGATGGTAATCACCTTCTAGTCAGTCGCGGTTGCGCTGAAGAATGTATTCAAGATTCCAACATAGGAGTTCTGCGGCGCGAGTTTGGCTCTAGAGGCTCGATTGCGAAATGGAGTTTCGTCAGACAGATAGAAAAAGACAAAAGACATCCACTTGGAGGTGGATTTATATCTCACAGATACTCACGATCGTAACTATGAGAAGTGATTATGTCGGACGGCGACGACGACAAAGACGTGGGAAAATTGTGAGAGCATCTATTTAGCACACAATGGGGAGACATTTGGATGAATGAACTCTTGAATAAGATACCAAAGAAAACGCTAAAGAGCCCTAATGAAAAACTATGAAACTATCGCCAATTAATGATTGCAGCTAATTACAGTCACGGCAGTCCTAAGAACGTACCATTGTAATATTTATTTTTTTTTTTTTTTTGTGCTAACGTCATAAGAAATTGTAGGAGCAGCCAAAGATTTATTTTGTTTAAACGTAGCTACACTAAACCCTTCTGTTACTTCAAATTATGTATTAGGTGAGCAACTAAGTTCTCGTTGTTTGTCAATAGATGGCTCTAGCAGTAAGTGCTGGTCGATTTTGACATATCCAACACGTCATGAACCGAGCTTTGACATATGGTAAACAAACTGTTTTGACACATTAGTGATGAAACGCGGCTGAAGTTTACGAAGATGCTGCTCTAAGTGAAACAACGTGCCGTGTCCGTCGCTTCAAAGACGGTGATTTCGATGTTGACGACCGTCCGCATAAAGGAAAGCCAAAATCCTTCGAAAACGCTGAATTGGAGGCATTGCTCGATGAGGATCCGCGCCAAATGCAAGAACAGCTTGCTTCAGTTTGGAATGATTCAAAAACAAGGAACTTGGGTTCCTTATGACTTGAAGCCAAGGGACGTTGAGCGTCGTTTTTTCGCCTGTGAACAACTGCTCCAGCGGCAAAAAAGGAAGGGTTTTCTTCATCGCATCGTGACGGGTGATGAAAAATGGATTCATTACAGCAACCCAAAGAAAAGAAAGTCATGGGGACTGCCCGGTCATGCTTCTACGTTCGAATATTCACACTGCGAAGATTCATTTATTATGAACTGTTGAAACCCAACGAAACCATCACTTGGGAACGGTATCGACTTCAATTGATGCGATTGAGCCGAGCACTGCGCGAAAAACGGTCACAATACAGCATGGCAACGCTCGGCCTCACGTTGCCAAACCCGTTAAAACCTACCTGGAAACGCTCAATTGCGAAGTCCTACGTCACCCGCCATATTCCCCAGATATTCCGCCATCCGATTATTACTTGTTCCGTTCGATGGCACATGGTCTGGCTGATCAGCAGTTCCGCTCATATGAAGACATCAAAAAATGGCTTGATTCGTGGATAGCCTCAAAAGATGAACACTTTTACCGTAACGGTATTCGAACTCTGCCAGAAAGATGGGAAAAAGTTGTAGCTAGCGATGGGCAATACTTTGAATATTAAACAATAAAGTTGCATTGACATCAAAAAACAGCGAGAACTTAGTTCCACACCTAATAGTTGTTTCAGCAATTTAATTCTTTTTTATTTACCCCAAAACAATTGAAAATGCATCGAATTCGTCAAGCAAAGTAGAAAATGGCAACTACCAACTCAATTTCCAAAATATCCGAAACACGAAGTTTGAGACAGGGATCGAATTGTTTTTATAGTTCATAAAGAGTCCCTCCCATTAGCAAATTTCTTGCCTCTGTTGTTAGACTTTCCATGCAATCTACCGAGACTGTTGAAAACCATTACATTTTATCTCTACAGAATCTATGACAACATGCGGCTGAAGTGTTTGTCTCTTTACTACCAAAACATTATAGGTCTTCGATCAAAATCAGTTATAATTTTGTTTGCCTTTCAAAAGCTTCTAAAAAATAAAAATAAATAAATAAATATTTGGCGGAACAGCTCTTTAAGTGCCAGGGCCTAGCTTCTCGCAACCACTCGTGTTGTGTGCGTTATATTTTTTCAGACGAATGGAAGGGACCTACAGTTTACTGCCATATCCGAATGGCAATTTGTTTTGAGAAGCTTTCTCGTGACAACAATACTCTTGGATGTTTGTCAGACGTTCGCGAGAGGTGGGATCGTGAAAAAACTTTTTGGTGTTTTTTTGGGATTCGAACTTGGAACCTCTTGCGTAGTGATCCGACACACTAACCACTACGCCACGACGCCCCAAAAAGCTTCCACCTTATGATATTTATGCTCTTACTGAAACTAACTCCTAATTCCTAACCTCTGCCGTCCACAAGACACCACACACTTCTTACGATACAACGCTCTTCAACATCCCTAACATTTCCAATCTGGAAATTATTATGCATTCAAATTAACATCACAAAACGTTGCCTTTACATCTTGTGTTATCACACTACCCCTCAAAACATATTAGCGAATATCAGCTTCTTGTTGACACAGTAAATTTTTTTTGTTTGAAACTGTTGACCCGAATGTCCATGTTATTCTTGTGGGTGATTTTAATCACCTCGCTTGGAGGAGAAAGAAAAGGAACCGAACAGACCCTTCTTTTTCTGCTCCTTAGACCAACATGCCGAAAATAGCTTCCTTCACTTCAAGATCCAATAACGTGGCTCCCACGCAAAAAGCATCTCTTCCCCAAGCAAGTTCTGAACAATTTTAGGGTGGGTATAATCGTCTCAGATTTTCCAGAAACTCTGTTTAACAATCAACTAATGTCTGCAATTCAGGATGCTATTTTCGATACAGTTCCTAATCTGACTGAAAGTAGCATCAAACCGAAAAATCGTAAGACCGGGTTGGCTCATCCTGAATTGTAAAAATGAACCTACCGCTAATTGGCTGAAAATGATCATTGCCAACATTTCACCCAGAAAAGGGGCCTTTATGGAGGCTATCGACGAAGATAACATCGCTCGCGTCACTTCAGTTAGGTCAGTTTTCCGTCAACTAATCATTTGATTATGACGAAATTCTAGAGGCTATTGATACCCAATGGCAATCAATGGCGAGCAATTAAGAGAGAAATTACAAATAATTTTTAACCCTTACAACATCCATTAACTGCTTGAAAAAGCAACATGGTGGACTTCAGGTTCGGGGAAGTAATTATCCCACCTAAAGGTAAAAAGTTTCCTGAACCTCTATCTTGCAAGAAAACCATCTACTCCTCATCTTCCCTTATAAAAAGCCACTATGCTGCGTCGGTCACATCACTTCACTCAGGATCCTTTAGATCCCCAACTAAGGTTGATCCGTCTAACAAAATAGCTCTCTTCAATACCAGACCTAAAATTCACCCTAATTTTTCAAGCAGCTCAATAGCTTCAACCGGTAGAACTCACCGTAAGGACCGAGGAATAAAAACAAGTCCCTTCAGAAGCTTATAAAAGCTCCACTGGACTTCACCTCTACTTGAAAGCCCCTACAATGATTATGTCCATCAAATTTCTCCAAATAAACATACACTACGACAAATGGATATTATCCTAATTTAGGAGCCCCCTGGGTCATCAAAGGTCAATTCAAAGAACTCCCCAGTCATTGAGCTCATTAAATACGGCAACAAACTTTGCAAAAAGATCATCTTGGGTTGCGACGCTAGCGCCCATCACACCATCTAGAGAAGTACCTAACAAACGAAACCTACCTTTGTCAACTCAGTCAGGAAAGAGATACTAGATCTCACTATCTCTAGATCACCACCTTCATTCGTAATTGACACGTTTCTGATGAGTTGTATCTATCTGACGATCTACGAGTATATATCAGATTTGACTTCTTCTCAACCCAACCATTTTTGACAGGATCCGCAAACGCATCAATTGGAGTCTGTTCACAGAAACTCTCAGACGAGAATTCAATCCTTCCTATTCAACTATTGACTGTCCCCATATAGAAGAAGCCACATTCAAAAGCTCTCAAATCACCTCCGCTTACTCAGTTGCCATATCAAAAGAATATCTATTATCCGTGATGTCCCTTAGTGTACCAATCAGCTAGACTCTCTTAAAAGAGAAGTTCGAAAGTTTTGCAATTACGAGAAACGCTCCAATTCATGGAATGAGTATAAAAAAAGTTCTTTCTATCTATAACATCACAATCAGAAAAACAAAAAGACATGATCTGGAGATTATTCTGCGAAGCACCAATAAACTTCCATCTTCATTTAGAATTCAAAAGGCACTCTAAAAAAAACCACAGTAATGGTATTAATCTCCTACAAAAATCTAATGATAGCTTTACTCAAAGTTACAGAGAAACTTTAGGCTTGCTCCTTCAAATCCACTTGGTGGTTGGTTGGTTTAAGAGGGTGAGCTTATGCTCTTCACTTAGGCCTCCATTGGGCCCGTTGTGTTCCCCTCATCTGCGTAACTGTAAGGAATAGTGATGTGTTTTGGGAGTTATGTATTGAGAGGATTTAGGTCTAAGGATCATAGGTAGTATCAACTATATCGTATAGTGATCGGGGAATCGTAGTGTTCGTCTAGCGAACTCCAGTATATCCCCGATTCCTTTCTTATTGAGGTGTGTAATATCCGAAATCCTTGGAGATCCCAGAATTTTGAGCCTTAGCCTCGCTGTAGCGGGGCAGTGACAGAGGAAGTGTTCTATATCTCCTCCTCCTCTTCACAGTTGACACAGATTGCTGTATCAGCTATCCCGAGTCTGAACAAATGTTTGTTGAGATTGATGTGCCCTGTTAAAAGTCCCACCAGCAATCTCAATTGTGTTCTGCTTGAGTTAAGAGCTGTTTTTGCTGTGTTGTTAATCGGTTTGGTTATTACAGATCTAGCCACTTTGCACGTGTCTAGATTCGTCCAGTAGTTATTGAACTCCTGTCGTATCTTTTCATTGATTATTGTTTTAATAGTTGTCAGAGGGACCCCTATTGTACTATCAGGGTTCAGTTCTGTATTGCCTGCTCCTTTCCTTGCTAGTTCGTCTGCCTTTTCGTTACCCGGTACACCTTCGTGCCCCGGTACTAATGTAAGGCGGACTCTATTGCGTCTGGCAAGTAAGTTCAATTTAGTTTTGCACTTCCTTACTAGTCGTGATTTCGACATGGGGTTTGTGATCACGCTAATAGCTGCTTTGCTGTCCGAGCAGATGTCGATTTGCCTTCCTTCGCTGGTGTCTTCTTCAAGTATTTCGGTTGCCTTCATAATTGCATAGACTTCTGCTTGGAACACCGATACAAATGGTTCTAGGTGAATAGCAAGTTCAATCGGTGGGTTAGCACTGAAGATGCCAGCCCCTGATTCCCCTGATATGTTAGAGCCATCTGTATAAACCGATATCCCATTGGAGTTTCTTGTCGTTCTTTCATACGTCCAATATTCTCTTGCGGGAAAAATTGTTTCGAAGTTGTTGGAGAACATGTACGATTTCCCAACAACATCACTGGGGCAATCGGTGAGTGGTGTCATTACTCTTATCATTTCGGTGATTTTTCGATGTCCCGTATTTGCACCGATAGTTCTAAGCCGTGAGGCTGAAATGCCGGCAATCTACTTCGCTTCGAGGTGCACTGGTAGAATGTTAAGTATCGCTTACATGGCCGCGGTTGGTGTTGAGGATTGTGTTCCTGTAATACCCAGGAAGACCATACGCTTCACCTTATTTAGCAAGTCTCTTGCATACTTTTTGCTCATCACTGGCCACGATACAACTACACCGTAGAAGATGATGGGTTTTATTACGCATTCGTATATCCAGTGGACCTGTTTCGGTTTCAAGCCCCATGACTTCCCGATGGCCCTCCTGCATATTCAACATGCTCTCTTTGCTTTGGTGACTCTTTCTTCCAGGTTCTTTCTCCAGGTCAGTTTCCTGTCCAATATAATGCCCAGATACTTGACGCTGTCACGGAGTTGTAGTGATACTCCTCCACTAGTTTTGGTTTTCTTTGTAAAGAGAACCATTTCCGTTTTATTTGGATTTATTTCTAATCCATTCTCCTCCGCCCATTCTTTTATGATTCGAATGGTGTTTTGCATAAGCTCTCCTATGATGTTCAGGTGCTTACCTCTTATCAGAACGGCTAGGCCATCAGCGTATGCTACACATTTCGCACAGGTTCCATTCAGTGCTTTTAAAAGGTTGTCCATTGTGAGCACCCACAGAAAAGGAGATATTATCCCCCCCTGTGGTGTTCCCGTCCACTTTCCTGACTATCAAATTATAGACCCACTTGCAACCTCTGTTCACGAACATCTCTATCATCTTCCAAATTAGACACGCCAGAAGTCTCTCAAAAAAGATTTATCAGTCAAATGGGCTATTTCCACTCAAAAGCCCTCCCTAATCCAGCACGGTATCGATTATTCATTCTAAAGATGGCCACAGATCACCCTCAGACCCAAAATCCTTCAGACAAATCAGTCTCACCTGAGTGCAATAGAACACCCACTCAATAACCTCCAATTTGCAGCCCTGCACTACCTTGGTGATAGGATTGAAGTCTTTATTGAACATAATCCTCTTTGCCTTCTTAGACATCTCTAGAGCTTTTGACAACACCGAAGGGTCAAATGGGCTATTTCCACTCAAAAGCCCTCCCTAATCCAGCACGGTATCTATGATTCATTCTAAAGATGGGCACAAATCACCCTCAGACCCAAAATCCTTCAGACAAATCAGTCTCACCTCAGTGCAATAGAACACCCACTCAATAACCTCCAATTTACAGCCCTGCGCTTCTTAAACATCTCCAGAATTTTTTGACAACGCATTGACGTGTAAACCCACCAAATGGATATGCCGCGAAGAAGTATTTTCTCTGACAAGCTCAGTATACTATCAATGACCTTGATGGTCCAAAAGTTACCCACAAGGAGGTGTCCTATCGCCTCTATTATAGTCTATTGTGGTTTCCCAACTTATAAACGACTTAAATAACTCTGCCCGAAGTTATGCAGTAGACCTCGTAAGATAAACAGCAATCCGTCATTACCAGACAAATTCAAAATGCCTTAAACAAAATGAATGACTGGTGCCATCTCGAAGGGTTAGAAGGTTCACTAGAAGAAGAAACATTAACCTACAAACACTAACTTTAAATAGCGTTCACATTAACTTTGCAAAAAATGTAAAATATTTCGGGATAACCCTAGATCATAAACTCAAGTGGAAACCTCATCTTGAAAATATCACAGTAAAGGCAAGGCAAAAAGCCTTCTGGAAATGTTACATGCATATCTCACTACCGTCACCCCATTCACGCCCGATCCGACCTCCAAAAGGTACAAAGACTTGGCTGAGTAAGTATTATGAGGGCGATGCGAACTAGTCGAACCGCAGTGCTAGAAGCCCTCTGAGATCTCCCTCCCCTGCACATAAGAATAATGAAGACTGCTAATAACATCGCCCTAAAGCTTCATCTTTTATGCAACTTTATTAGGGCATCTGAAGATCCTACATAAAACTAGGCATTTCTAACATTATGCCACAAAAAAATAAATCTAAATCACTCCTTACCCCTCCAATTGGGATAACCCTCAAATCCCTCAAATAGAACATCAATCCAATTGGTACTCCGACAACTCAAAAATGGCAAATGGAATAGGTGCCGGAGTGTTTGACCCGCACTTTGGATTCGCCATTGGGATGCACCACCTCCATCTTCCAAGCAGAGATATATAATATCGAGCTCTGTGCTAGGGAATGCATCAGAAGAAACCTCCGAAGATCAAGTATAAAGATTCTTTGAGAAAGCCAAGCAGCCCTTAAAGCTCTCAAACCATTCAACTTTGAGTCTAAGCAAGTTTGAGATTGTCTACAAAACCCTCTTACCATTAGATCTACACATAACAAACATTACAGCACATGGCGCGATCAGACTCAGAGAGTCTGGATGCTAAACTGCGAAACCCTACGGCCATAGTAATATTTTGGATTTTCTACCAAGAGAACTCGTATCTACTCCAACAGATTACATTACTCCCAAAATGATCTTTACAAAACGTTTTGACGTACAATTCGCCTCAAGAAAAGAATGGCAAGATGGACAGGTGGTCAAGGATTTCGATCTAACAATCTACACAGACGGTTCAAAGATGGACTGTGGAGTGGGTGCGGGTGTGTTTTCCGAATCCTTGAACATCTCAAAATCATATAGACTTCCGGACACCGCCAGTGTTTTCCAGGTGGAATTACTAGCTATCCGTGAAGCTTGCCGCCAGATCAAACTACATACAAATATAACGCCAAGGCAAAGGATCGCCATATTTATTGACAGCCAAGCAGCTATCAAAGCTATTACCTCGGTTACTATATCATCCCAACTAGTAGAAGAATGCCGAAGGGAGCTAGCCTCGCTAGATGGTCAATTCAGGATAACCCTGATTTGAGTTCCAGGGCATAGAAACGTTCATGGGAATGAACAAGACGACGGACTGGCTAGGTAAGGCTCAGCCCTTCACTGTTCACTCGCAAAACCAGTTCACGTTCCGCTGGGAGCAGTCAAGGCAAAAATCTCCTCAATCTTCCTTAGAAAAGCCAACCTCAGATATTTAGAAAGATGTGGCCAAACTACAACAGGGCAGAGACAGATGACTTCCTAAACAGAATGCGTAAAGATATCTCCAGAATAACAGCGATCACCACGGGACACATAATACACACTGCCGCAGTTGCAATGTTGCAACCGAAAAAGAAACCCTCACCCACTATATATGTGCCTGTCCAGATCTAGCTAGGGCCAGACAACGAGCATTAGTCAAAACATTTTTCAATTCACTCGAGGAGATCTCTGGGAAAAATATTAAAGAACTAATAACTTTCTTAAATTCCACAGGTCGGATTTAGAGACTTCTCATCAACACACCTTAATAGCCAGGTTTACATGAGCTGTGGTATCAAAACGGTACCTAGTGCTAGTGCTACCTACCTACCTGGTGACTCACAAAAACGTCCAAATTTAATGTTCACAAAGCTGATTTTGAAAAACTGAACTTTATTTTCGACCAAATCAATTTTTTTTCTCCTCAAAACACAAAAAATACCCCAAGTTCATGCTCATAGTACAAGCATGAGCTTAAGGTCATGCTTATGACACGAGCATGACTTCAAGCTCACGGTCGCGGGATAAGCATTACTTCAGAGCCATACTCACGGAACAAGCATGGCCTCAAGCTTCAGGCTTGACGTATCTGCATAATCTCAAGCTCATGCTCATGGAACGCGACGTGGGCATGATCTCAAACCAATAGTAGCGGGGTTTCCTTTAAAAAAAAAAATTAAAAAAAAAGTACCAACTTTACATCAAGCTCATACCAATAACTATGAGAGACATGCTCGAGTCCAAAACCCTTCAGAGTCATTACCGGTGCATACGATTAGTTAGTAGAAAACTATGGGAGTAAGAACTAGTTTCAGTGGAATATAACCTTTTACCTTCCTCATAAGCCTCCTTATTCCTTCCACACTGGTTAACTATTCAAAATCCTCCGACATTTTCTTGCAGTGTAGAAATCGCAAAAAATTGAGCTTAATCTTGCAAACAACTTGTTGACTAACGATGCTTTCACAAGAACTTTTCTTCAAAAAAACGTTTCTTTATGTAAAAGCTTACCAAAGTTGACATCGCTCCATCGCTAGAATCACGGTCTCTTTCCAACCTCTAACATGCGCTTCGACAACAACGTGTATCTCAACATTAGGTAAGTCCACAAAACAATCAGCAAACACACCCCCTCGCAGCGTATAACGAGAACACGACGTAGATATTACCCACAAGCATGCTTATAACTCACGTGGAAACGTGCGTGACCATTCCTCAACCCTCGTCGTTCATCTCACTTTCACTTGTATTCTAGCATTGAATGTCAATTGCCCACCGTTTATTCCTACAACTACTAGAGGTTACTACGGTTTCAAGCGATGAGCCCCAGTGGAAGTAAACTCTGTACAACCGAATAGAATCAGTATTCCTATGCGTTCCGTGCATATCGCGTTCGCAAATTGAATTCTCTTAACACGGTGGTGTAATAAAAAAAAGTGAAATACATTTCAAGAAGATAACAAAATTTATTTAAATAATTTAAGTATGTATTGCACTGAATTAATTGTGTTGTAAATTCTTTATTATTTTGCCTTTATAACATTTAAAAATAAAAAATAAAAATTTAATCCGCAATTCACGATCGCATAGAAGTATTGCGTATCTACGAGTATAGTACGAGTATCTATCATATATACACTTCGCAATTGTAAATACTGTATCAGTTATTATGATCACTTCAGAGTGTTATTTAAGCCAATTCGTTTTCTTTTTTAAATTATTTAATAAAGTACAGTGCTGAATAGATGCGTGCAGAAAACATATGTATATTGTGAACTAAAATTTTTGGGACGTTACTTGTTATATGGACAAAACGGACTGATTTAAGTTGTGATCTATTTTGAAATTTGTGTTGTAAATATTATTCAAAAATGGATTTTCTTGCATGGATACTCATAAATAAAACTGTTATACATAGGTTTGCCAGATTTTTTCCGAAACTAAAAACTATTTTTTCTAATTAAGTAAAAAACGCAGACCATAGCGATGACTGTTTAAAAACCGACAGCGATTTACAAATTCAAAAATTGGTAAAGCAATGGAGTTTGTATTTTTATTGATCTGATTGCCAATAAGATCTGCAAATTCCCAGTTCATACGGGCAGACAGTTACACAGATATGAAAGTTAATTTTATGACATTTTAAGTATAAAATCGTTAGAATCTGACCCTTTCTCTTATAAAATTTGTTGACACTTCATCATACTTTCATCTCCTTAGAATATGGAAAACAGTCATATTTGGGGAACAGTTTTCAAAATCGAGAAAGAAAACCTTAAAATCCCCAAAATCCCCAAAAGTAAATCCCGCAAATCTAAAGATGAATATACTCGTATCTCTCAAAAGAAATACTCAAAGTTCTTAAAAGAAAGTTTTTTAAACTCCGGGATGATTGGTAAAAATAGGTACTTAAATCATCAATTGGTTAAGTACATCATCTGGGAATCATGAAGTACTCACATTTTACAACCTACTTAAATACATAATCTGAAAGTTCAAGGTTATTTAAAAGTGTGAGAATCGTGAAGAAGGCGCCTTTTTTTTCTTGATTCTCACACTTTCAGAGTTTTAGAAAATCATCTTTCACGCCACTGTTGCCAGAAGGCTGAACTAAAATTTACCTCTACAAGCGCGTAAGGGGGGCCTGTAGGGTTTCAAAAATGGCCATTTTTGAAACCCATTTTCTTTTAAACAGCTAATATTATCACAGCATTTTTTTTTTATAATTTGCACGTGTTAAAGGGGATATGAATACCCTTATACTAATTTTTTTAGAACACGTGCGTTCTGTGGAAAGAGGAAGAGACAGAGAGAAAGACAGAGTGATGTAGTTCGAAACTCAGGTGGTATTAAGTTTCTGTAAACTCCAAGGGTGGCTGTCCAGATAACTGGGGAGTATTTTGTTTGTTTTCGCTATTATTGTCGTTGCTTATGATTCACAGTTTTTTCCGTCCTCCTGATTTTATCATCAAGATCAAGTTGCATTTTAGCCATATGACCACCCTACTGCCAGTGTTATGCCTTCACAGTAGAGTTGACTTAGCTTTCGCAAGTGATCGACTTTTTTTATTTATTTCATGCGAAATAAATAGATGATTCTTGATATCAGGATTTGAACCGTGAATCAACAGTGTGACAAGCGATGATGTTACCAATGCACCACGGCCACCCGTGTACAGCTCTGTTAGTACTACTACTTAGTCGAAGCATTTAAAAAAAAAATCGCTGAATTTTTTTTATAACAGCTGTTCGAAATTCGATACTTGTTTAACCATTCTTTATAGCCTACAGGTCGGTACTGGGTTATTTTAATTTGATAATCTTCGATCAACTAATTCCTTTATTCAAAACAAAGAAAACAAAAAAAAATGAATGAATTCTGATAAGCGGTTGGCGAGAAAACGGGGCAAACGCTTCAAAAAACGTGATTTTTCAAGAAACCAGGTTGTTTACAACAGCAATGTGTCACCTGTGCGTCATTTCTTTTACAATCTTTTGTTGATAGATTTTTTTTAGGCACTTCCCGGCGTCCAAATATTGTGATTTTTGTATTGTTTTATCCAGAAAAATATAAATTTTAATAATCAGTCGAAAACAAAGAATTGAACTTTTTTTTACCCTACAAGCTCCCCTTAATAAAAAATTATCAGTTTTTGTAAAAAATTTGCCAACTTCGGCTAACAAGTTTCATTTCATAGTACATCAGCGCTACACATTATAAAACGAAGCACAGACTTAGCGGTTTATATGAATACGCTAATGTTTGTATGAACACGCTAATTTCAGGAACCACTGAACGGATTTTGGTGTAATTTTCAACATCTTATAGTCAGTCGATCAATTTCAATTTCAATTTATTTTAAAACAATCATACACTTAGATGCAAAATCCATTATTGTTCAGAGTTAAACAGTGGAAGTGAAGAAAGTTGAAAACAAATCTAAAAACTAAAATGACGACGTAAACCATTGATTTTCATGTACTCAGATGCTGGTTGAGTCAACGATTCCCTGGTATCTCCGTAAATCGGATGAAATGATAGCTTGGCTTTTGTCACAATTGAGTTTAAGCCTGTTTGTTTGGGCCCAACGAACCACTAATCTTAAATCCTCATTTATACGTAAAGTCGCATCTTCTATCAGTCCGAGGGGGTAGCTGAGGTGCAATTGAACGTCATCGGCGTACATCTGTACTTTATCATCAGTTAATATAAACGCAGAGGAAGTCCAAAAATATTTGCTATGGATGCATGAAAAACTGAAAGTGCCTCCCAAAACTATTAAAGGTATAGCAAAACGATGTAGGATTATTTGTTCTTCAAAAAAGTGTGCGCAGTTATAAAATCCAGATCAAATCAAAACAACAATCGACATTTATAAGTTTCTATGTTAAACTCTTTTTATTTACGGACTGAACGGAATAAAAGCAGAACACCGTAGATCCGTGCTCTGGTGACACCGAACTATAATGTTCGGGGCAGGGTCTCAGATTGGACTAATTTGTTTAATTTAGAGATATAATTTATGTCTTTAAAAGTAAAAAAAAAGGACAACAAGAACAAAGCTACCTCCTATGTATACAGGGTGTTTGGGAAATTCAAGCAAAAAAGTCTTAATAAACACAGGACCGCTTCAAAGTTATACCGGTTTTCGCTTTCTTTTTTTCCTACCATCTCCTTGCCTTGGGTTTAATTTCACAAAATCTGTACCAATTTCATTATTCGATCAAATGGTAACAGAAAAAGTAAAACCAATTATAATTCGGAAGGGTAAAAAGTCGGACCAAGGTGGTGCAAAAGTCCTCACTCGATTTCCTAAGGCAGTCACTTTGTTTTTAAATAAAAATAATTGGTTCTGTTTGTTGATTACATTTACTTGTTTTCATTAGGTCGCGAAGATAATATCATGCACAATGCACATTCGAGCTCGTTCCACAGCATTTTCCATGACTTTTCACAAAACTTCCGGCAATTAATTCTCCACTTTTTGTCGGATGTTCTCCTTTAGGGCCGCCAAGGTCTATAGCTTGTTTGTATTGAACTCCAAAGAAAGAAGTCTGGAACGTTCAAATTGAGCCATCTTTCGAACTAGTGCAAATCGCCAAAAGGAGAGATTAAGTGGTCCTTCCTGCTGGAACCGCATGTTCTCCAAACCGAATTCAACAATTTGCGGCAGCAAGAAGTAGTTGATCATGGTTCTGTAGAGCTCACCAGTCACAGTTACAGTGTTGCCGACGCCGCCCTCGAAAAAATATGGGCCAATCACCTTTCCTTCGTAAACGCCGCAAAAACGACAATCTTGCTTATTCACATATCCGCATAGGTGGAAATGCGCCTCGTCATTGATGATGATTTTCAATGGAAAATCATCCTCATACTCGTAGCGGTCGAGCTTTAGGAAGTCCTGGCTGTAATTTACATGCGATTGACGGTCTGCACTGTTTGCCCTTTGAACATGTACATCTTCAAGTCTTTCACCAAAACTCGCTGTAAATACCGTCTATTGATGCCCAATTGCGTGGCCCAATATCTCAAGGTTAGTCTTCTCAAGGCGAACGGCTAAGCGCCGCAGTGTTTGCCCAGTTGGTGCCACACGACCAGGGAATCCACGACGAAATTAATATTGAGCTAAAACCTCCGACTGATTATTTGTCAAAAACATTGGCACAATTATTTCGTGTTCTTGAAGAGTATAGCAATTCATGGTTTATCTACGTGTATGTATTCTGTTTCTATTTACTTCACAAATGTCCAAATCGCGATGACATAAGACGCCATTTGCAAAAATTAGATCATTTTCCGACAGGGTGATGACTTTCCGCCACCTTGTACATGCAAAATGTTCCTTTTTTCAACAAAAATTACCTTAATTAGCTCTTTATCAGAAAATCATCGGAAATTACCAGTTTTAAGTAAATTTACTTCAATCTGGCTCCATGCCAGTGTTGAAATTCTTGTTTTCAAATATTTTAAGTGCTAAACAAATTATTGTTCGTCCTGAAAATGGCACTTGAAGTTTGAAAAAAATCCGAAATGGCATTTAGGCTGCAGTCGGCCATACAGAAATACAGACAGACAGAATGGAGAGAACCACTTTTTTGGTCAAAATCTCAAGATCGAATATTTTCAAGATATAATTTTTTTTTTTTTTAAGGAAATTTCCAAATCCCGGAGCACTCAGACTCCATTTACGGTCTATTGCTCGATAGAGTGCATTAAAATATTCTTCGATCTCTTGGGTCGGAACAAATGCAAGGCTGTTTAGCATTCTAATTCTGCTACTACGCCAGATAGTCTGTTCGAAGTGGAACAGTAGCCCTTTGTACCTGGCGGAGGGCATCAATTCTTTCGCTGCTCCGAATGTGGTATTTTCAAAATCCGAAACAACGACTTCAGAACGAATAGGCTTTCTTTGATTTGCTGGTAATCTAGCAGAATACCAATGGAACCATTGCACGAGAAACAGTCGTGTGTTAATGGATGGAGCAATATAGAACGTGCCATCTATGGACCAACGCTTTGCTTCGGCCAAAATTTTATACTGCTGCGTGTTCCAAGTATAATGTTTTTTTCACTATTAAAATCCGACTCGCTCAACACAAATAATTCATCTTCGAGAAATCGCAAATTAGTTGAAATGTTGTCGGGTCCTTTGTCCAGTCAGCGCATTTGGATGGCAGTTGTGCTTGGCAGTTGGTTATCAGTTCTTACAACAGAGTCTCTGATAATTTGCAATGGCAAAGAAATTGTTAAAGTTACAGCTTTCAATCTATTCTTTGCGATGCAGACACGCTATTGAAGTGCCAAGGGATAATGATTGTGGGCAGATGGCCTCTTTTTTATCAAATGAGTCTCACCTGAGATTAATGCTGAAAGCTTTGCTTTGCATCCATGGCTCTGTCTTTTTAAACCAATTAAATTCGTCCTTCTGCATACGCATTTAGCTGAATATTTCCCTAATTATTTGCACTTTCCATTTTAAAATTGACTGCAGTACACAACTAGCACTGTAAACAAACAATTTTAAGAAAAAAATAAAAACAAGCCAATAGTAGCTAAATTTATGTGCCTTAAGTGAACTTCAAAAGAAGGAACATATCCAAGGCTTCGGCTTCTGTAGAACTGCATTGTTGACGTGTCCTTCTAATCGGTTTTTGTGTTTCCGCGTCAAGTTTTTAATTTCACAGTGGCATTTCTGAGATCTGTGTGGATATTGTTGTTTCTCATGTACCACGGTGCGCTGACAATTCGTCTTAGCTGTTTTTTTTTTCTGGTACAACCTCAAAGCTGTATACCACATGTTCACACCGCTTTAAGCACTTGCTTGTACAAAAGCAGTTTATATAACCAGTATATTCCTCTGTGCTGCTTTCACTTCAACTTTGCGTCAAGTGTCATCCCGATGTATTTAGCTTTGTTTGAAAAAGGAATTCAAACGGAATTGATAAAGATAGGTAAATTATTTACTTTTTTATTGGTAAAATTTACATGAACAGATTTGGTTTCGTTGAGCTCGATTCGCCAAGTCTATGTCTTTTTAGTGGTTTCTTCGATAGTTTTGCCTATTTCCAAAATGGCAGTGTCATCGGCAAATGTACGTAAAGTGGTGCCTTCTTCTTGCGGTATATCACGAGTATACAACAGAAAGAAGAGCGGACCTAGAACACTTCCTTGCGGTACCCCAATGTACTATACGCTAGTCTATTCCCGAGACATGATTTTT
Source organism: Pocota personata (assembly GCA_963082735.1). Lineage (NCBI taxonomy): Eukaryota > Metazoa > Arthropoda > Insecta > Diptera > Syrphidae > Pocota > Pocota personata. The sequence goes on from OY720430.1 coordinate 71,280,471, forward strand.
TTTATTGAAACGTTATAAAAATGTTTTACATTTCATAGTACTACAACTAGTTTGTGAGCAAACTAATGAGCAGTTTTCATTTAATTATATAGTGTAAGCAAAGATAAAGTGTTTAAAAAGTTAATTTTATTTGAATTAATTTTAAAAATTTAATTTAAGATAATTTTATTTTAATTAATTAAAAAAAAAAATGAATTTAAGATAGGTACTTTGATGTTTTAGGGTACTAGCAAACGTTTTTTTTTCGTTTCAATCTCTGATACACAACTGATTGCTTGAGTCTTGATGCCTTCTTTCGTGGGCCTTCGCGATGTTGCCTATGGAATCGTGCACAGTTGCTATCCTCAGATCCCGGTAATGATTCCTAACGTACCATGGCGCATTTACGATGAATTTTATTTTAGAATCTTTGAATACATTCACTGGATCTAGCTGGGTCTACCACATCCCCAAAGTTGACTACCGTAAGTCCATACGGGTTTAATTACTTGATTGTAAAGCAAAAGTTTATTTTGGACAGATAGTGATGAGCCAGTTCATTTTATTCAATTTGATGTTTAGTTCGACCCTTTTCTTTTTAACATGTTCTTTCCAACTTAACTTTGCGTCCAGGATCATGCCCAAATACTTTGCAGAGTTTAAGTGTGGGATCAGCGAACTCAAGGTGGTTACTGGGTGTAATTGAATTATTTTATTTGTAAAGTCCACATGGATTGACTTCGTATTGTTAAGCTTTATTCGCCACAACTTTGTTCAATTGGCTACCTCATTAATAGTTTCTTGTAATTTTTTACTAGATTCCTCTCCGTTTTTTCCAACTGCCAGAATTGTTGTGTTATCAGCAAAAATAGCTATCGTACTAGTAGCTGTAAAAGATAGAGAATCGGTCCCAAAATACTTCTTTTTATTCCTGCTTTAATTTCCTTAAGTTGAGAATATACACTTTCTTATTTTACTCGAAAGAATCTTTCGGAGAGGTAGGATTCGATAAGGTGTACGTATTGGAATGGAAGTAGCATCTTCAACTTATTGATCAAGCCTTTATGCCATACCCTGTCAAAGGCTTGGGCAACGTCGAGGAAAACTACTGAACAAGCCATTCTGCTTTCTAAGGCCCTTTCGATAACATCAGTAATACTGTAGTTAGAGTGCTTATCCCTGAATCCGAATTGATGGGATGGAATAAGTTTCTTCGATTCAATTATAGGTTTTAGTCTTTTCAAAATTAATTTTTCAAATTTTTTTTTTTTTTGTCGGGGCGGGTACACCCTACTGGAGCACTCAGACTCAAAAACAGGTCCATTGTACAAATTTTTCAAATAGTTTTGACAGTAAAGACAATAGTGATATGGGCCTGTACGATGATACTTCATGAGAATCCTTTCCCAGCTTCTGAATCATGATTAATTCCGCTATTTTCCAGTAACAAGGAACATAGCTTAGGCGGCTTCCTTAGTAACTCTGCTGTTATTAGGTCGAATCCAGGTGCTTTTTCAATTTAAAGTTTTTTTTTAATTTAATTTTTGAGTTAATTTTCCGTAATGTAGGGAATTCTAACGCTCGTCTCACAGGAACTTGATGGGTTATTTCATGTGGGCCCTCATTAGGTTGGAAAGTGTTCTTAAGATGTGCAGTGAGTAACTCTGCTTTGTTAGCATCAGATTTAGCCCAAGTGCGATCAGCTTTTCTTAAAGGTTGTATATGTTTGATCGGCCTTTTCAGATATTTGGTTGCTTTTCATAATGAGTAGTCAGCCGATTTATCGGATGATAAATCAGACAGATGTTTAGTGATTTTATTTAATTCGGTTTTTTGAGCTGCGTATCTTGATTGTTGCCATTTCTTTCGAACTTTTCTCTTCTCCGATATGAAATTTTTGATTTCAGCTGGATAGTTAAGTCCAACAGATTTTCTTTCTATAGCAGGAGAACTTTTCCACGCAGCTTTTTGGAGTGTTTGGGTAAAGATTAGAATTTCATCGTCAAGTTGGTCTTCAGTCTGTGGCCTTTAGAAGTTCGCGACCCTTGATTGAGCTTAACCGCGATCCCCAGTGAGTCCTAAATATGAATGGCATATAAATATAAATGTCTTTGCAAAACTTGTCGCAAATTGAACTTCAAGCCTTCGTGCCACACCATCAATTGTAGAATGCTTGCGTCTAAATCCAAACTGATGATCAGGAATAAGATGTTTTTCTTCTAGAGGGTGTGTTTTTTTAGATATAGACCTTTAAAATGAAATAAAACACATAAAAATCATGGTAATGGCCATGGTATTGGGTTTATTGGAAAGATAATTGTATGCCATTAGTGTTTAAATATAAATTCGGGCATATGGGTGCCGCTGCTGGCTCGAATAAAGCCCAAGCTGTCCAATTGTTGACCACTTTTTCGTGTAGCTGGGGCCGTATATCGGCAATAACGCGGCGAATTTTAGCTTTCAAGTCGTCCGTCGTCTTTGGTTTATCGACGTAGACTAGCGACTTCAGATGTCCCCACAGAAAGTAATCCAAAGGTGTTAAATCACACGATTTTGGAGAGCAATTCACAGGTCCATTACGCGAAATTATGCGCTCATCCAATGTTTCCTTCAATAAATTGATTATGGCGCACGCTGTGTGGCATGGTGCGCCATATTGTCGAAACCGCAGCTCTCACATTAATGCCATTTTATTGGGGAACGAAAAAGTCAGTAATCATGGTTCTGTAGCGCTCTCCATTGACTGTAACGTTCTGACCGGCGTTACTTTTGAAGTAATGTGGATCAATGATTCCACCAGCCCATGAGCACACCAAACAGTGGCTTTTTGTGGATTTAACGGCTAGTGAATTTTCTTCACTCCAAATGCGACAATTTTGCTTGTTGACGTAGTCATTCGACCAAAAATGAGCCTCATCGCTGAACTAAATTTTGTGATGAAAATGTGGATCAAGAGCAATCTCGACACACACTATGGTCAAGCGGCTTCAATTCTTGCACGATTTGGATCTTATAAGCTCGTAAATCAAGAACTTTTTGCGAAGTCTTCCATAAAGTGGATGGACACAGCTCCAATTGTTGTGCACGATGGCGAATCGACTCAGTCGGGTCCTCCTCAGTACTACGCTCCACAGCAGCAACAGCTTCTTCGGTTATTCGAATTACTTGCACGGATGGACGATTATGTCGACCGTAAAATGAACGTAGCGCACGGTAATTTTCGTGAACTGAACTACGATTTTTAGCGTAAATCTATTCATGGTGAGATGGCAAACCGAACTGTGAACAAATCAGTTGTCAGCTGTCAAATTGGCTGTAACTGGAAAAGTATTGCCAATTCGAAAAAACAAACCTCTAAAAAAAAAAGTTTTGAGTTTTAATTTTTGTGGTTAAAATTACGGAATGAGTGCGATGACTGGGAGCGAAATCATCCTCAAATATAGGATTTGGGATGTAGCAGCATAACTCCTCTATTGTAGGAACAACACCATCAGCAATGATTTCTTTGTATTTCGCTGCATTTACGGAACCGTCCAAAACCAAAAACGGTCAAGACTCCAAACCATAACATATCGTGAATGCTTAACGATGGGAAGCATACATTCGTATAAATATCGCTCCTTAACTCTCGCACTGTCTACTTTCCGTCAGGTCCAATCAAATTAAATGTGGATTCGTCAGAAAATATGAGCCTTGGCGGTCCCATTCCCGGTGCTGTTTGACTCACATCAATCTTTTTTCTTCACTACTGCAGGAAGAAGCGTCTTTTTTGCAGGTCTACGGGCTTAAAGACTTTACGCTTTATTTCTAAGTGGCTAACTCGAAAGGTTTAACTCTTTTTAGTCTTCTTACTAAATTACTGGTATTTAGAAGCTGTACCAGTTTATCGTTGTTGTGGTTTTGGAGCTTAAGTTTGTACCGCCTAGCGGACTTCTTGATTTCAAGATCAATTTTCTCTACACCTAGGTCTCTGTGTAGGTCTGTGTTTCGAATGCACCACGGAGCACTAACAATATTTTTTAAGTACTTTATTCTCAAATCTTTGCATTCTATGATTGACTTTCTTATACATCCCAAAGCTGTATCCCGAAGGTTCATACCGGCTTTAGGATTTGCTTATACAGAAGTATTTTGTTCGGAATAGATAGACAACAAAATCTATCGATAAGCCAATGCATTTTCTGATACTTAAGGTCCAGTACTATACGTTTCTTTTTGACATGTAACTTCCATCGAAGTTTAGCGTCCAGTGACATGCCCAGGTATTTAGCTGTCTTAGAATATGGGATAGTGCCAGTAATAGATATAAATACTGTGCCATTAGTCTGATTTTATTGTGATTTTATTTGTGAAATTTATGTGTACTGATTTAAGTTGAAAGTAGTCTTCATACCGAAAGCCGGTAAGACCTCCCATGCATCCCGTAAAGACTTCCGTCCAATCAGCTTATCCTTCTTCCTCTTGAAGATGCAGGAAAGCCTGATTGACGTATATATACGTTCTCATCTAGAAGGCAATCTCATATCGAATTCCCAGCATGCATACTGGAAAGGGATCTCGGTGGAGACTGCACTTCATTCATTGCTGAGAACCAACGAGAGATTACACGATGGAATCTTTCCTTGACACTGAGGGAGCTTTCAATAATGTTAAAATACAGGCTATATCTGCTGCACTTATCAGCCTGAAGGTTGATAGCTGCCTTTGCTATTGGATCGAGCAAATGCTTAAAAGCACTCTTATCCATGCTGAGCTCGGGTGCTGTCTACCAAGAAGGTTGGTACATACGGATACTCCGAAAGGCGGAGTATTATCACCGCTACTGCGGCTTTTAGTAGTAAATGGAATGGATGTTAAAAGTCCTAGAAAAAGATGGGTACAGTGTTATAGCTCATGCGGACGGCATTGCGATAGCTAAAATTGCCTCTTATCAGCTCCTAATAAAGTTGTAAAATGGACGGAAATGGTTGGTCTCTCAGTTAACGCCGGAAAGACCGGACTTATTCTGTTCACATGAAGGTACATGTATCATCCCTCCAAAGGTAAGTGGCACGATGCTTCGTTTCGCAGATCATGCCAGATACTTGGGGGTTATTCTCGTCAAGAAACAATTGGAAACTAAATATGTAAGACTGTGTCAGGAAGGCCTCGGTTGTCCTTTATTTCTGTCGAAGGGCCATAAGCCCAAAATGAAGTCTTCAGCTTAAAGTGGTCCATTGGATTTATACGGCAATAGTGAGGCATATCCTGTTGTGCGGACTACTAGTCTGGTGGACAGCACCGGGCAAGAAAACAAATTCTGATCTTCTATGGAAAGTTCAAAGGTTATCATATGTCTGTATAATGGGTGCTCTAAAAACAACTCCTACCACTGCGCTAGAGACAATGCCCCACCTGTTTCTTGTTGATATCTTTGGGAAGCAAATGATGGTTGGTTAACGCTAATACGGAGCATTCCAGGATTCTGATCGTCAAGAATACTATTCTTAGTAAGACAGACTATATGGTCCTTCACATTGACTTGGATGTCAGATTCAAGACCAGAATTCCTAACAGAAGCGCTTAGGAATCTGGAGAAATCTTGAACGATTCTGCGGCAGAGATATACACAAATGGATCTTAGACAGCGTATGGTACGGATGCATGACTCTTCTCCATTGCACCTGATGTAAACTTTACCAGACGACTACTGGATCACTGTAGTGTATTTCAAGTGGAAAGTGGCTAGACTTTCAATTAACGCGATAGAGGTTAGCGATATTGTAGACATACAGATAGTCAGGCAGTGATAAAAGCCCATGTTGGTAAAGTAATGCCGCAGGTCTCTTAATTAAATCGCTGGCAGTTGCGATATTTCTCTGTGCTAGATTCCAGGAAACAGCGACTTTCCGGACAAATGCAGAGCGTATGAGCTAGCACAAGCGGGTGCGGATCGAAACTTCACTGAAAATAGAGAGGAACCGTCCGCTCTCTTAGAATTGGTTAAGTTCCTCCTTGATACTGAAGTTTCTGGCTTGACAAACAGCAGATGGAATAGTATCAGTACTTGTCTTTTGCCGAAACAGATATGGCCTAACCTGGATCTGAAAGAGTTATATCCATTAATAGGAAACTCATTAGCATGATAATAGGAGCTCTCACGGGGTACTGTTTTATAGGTAGACACGCTATTAGAATGGGTGTCCCCTCTAACGATTTCTGTAGAAGCTGTAAAGACGAGTAGGAGGAGGAAACTATTGCTCACCTTTTGTGCACCTACCTGTCCTGCTTAACAATGTTGAGAAGGAAAACCCTAGGGGAATACTTCTATGAAGATCTTAACGACTTGACCAGACTTGATATTTACAAAATAGCGATTTTCGTTTATGGATCCAGATGGGTCTGTACATAGATGCGAAGCAGAAAAGGGTTAACATCTCAACGGTTACTCATTCCTATCTTCCTTAGGAATAAATTAATCATGTAGCGCTCCTAGTGCTGGAAATCCGGTTCTTCTTGTGGTATTACAATGGACCTATTCTTAGTCTAGCGGGGACAGCCACCTAACCTAACCTAACATAAATTCATTCAGTTTTCTTTGCCATTTCCTCATCCCGGTGTTTATATTGTTTATTATTGTTTATTGACCTTTGAAGTTTTTCTGTCGATTCTTGTATTGTGTTTTCCCACAGTCAGTTGTCTTTTCGCGCAGCGGTTTGTCGTGAATAACAAATAAAGAGTAGGTCCCAGCAGACTACCATGTGTCACACCAGCTGATTTATTTTACTTCCGAAAACTTATTCTCTTGCTGAATCCTAAAAGAACTAGTTAGTTATGTAGAATTCTAGAATGGTCTAGGCAGACATACCTTCAATTTCGCTAAAAGTCCTTTGTGCCACACCCTATCAATGGCCTGAGCTACGTCCAGGAATAATTCAGAATAGACCTACGGGTTTATGGTTTATCTGGCTTCGATATCATAATTACCTCGACTACTTTCCACGTTTGAGGAACATACTCGTAAGTGTTCAAACGGAAAGCTGCATTGATAATCTGTGCAAGCTTTTTTCAGTAGCTATTTCATAGTGTCCCCGGAAGTTTATTCAAATCCAGGAGCTTTTTTAGCTTTGATGCTTATTTTTATTTCCTTCGTTATTTCTTTGCAAGTAACCAGTCGAATGGGCCCTTCGACATTTATTACGACCATCATTTCAGGTTCCAGTTCTTCATATACCTTAAAGGTTTTTCCCAACTTGTCAGCAAACATGAGTACTTTTTGCTGATTATTTTTAGCCCAACTACCTTTGTTATCTTTTAAAGATGGGATATGAGATGTTGTTTTTTTAAAGTTTCTTTGTTGCCCTCCATAGTGAGTACTTGCATCATTTGTCAGATTTCGAAGACAGTTTTGTATCGAATCGTTCTTGTGGTGAAGGATTTCTTTTGAAAGTTTGCTGTTTATGTCGTTGAATCTGGTTTTATCTGCTGGAGGTCTAGTCTGTTGTCATAGTTTTCTTGTTTTTATTTTCTCTTTGATTACGTCGCGTATTATTTGAGAATATGAATTTGCCTTCTGTCTTCCCCTAATTTCAGGAATTGCAGACCATGCCGATTTTTGAATATCATAAGTAAATAGTTGGATCTCATCTCCGAGGTCATTGATTGGTTTCGCCCGCTGTGTGGCACGTTGCACCATCCTGTTGAAACCACAAGTCATCTACACCAATGTCATGAACTTTTGGCAACACATATTCACGGATCATTGTTCTGTAGCGTTCGCCATTGACGGTTACGCGCCTCTCCTTCCACATTTTTAAAGAAATACGGCCCAATGATACCGCCTACCCATAGACCATACCAAACAGTGCAGCTACAGCAGCAATATTCAAATCAGAACGGCTTGTACGCAATCTAGTCGATGGATGAACGTCCAATAATGTAAAATTCGACCAGAGTTTAGCCATTGTTTCGCGAATAGTGCGTTCAGTTGGACGATTATGCGCATCATAAAATGGTCGAAGTGCAAGAAAAACTTTTTTCACTGAGCACTGATTTTGGAAATAAATTTCCACAATTTATAGAAGTTTTTCAGACGTAAGTCTGATGTCCTGATGAAATGCCAATGAATACTGAACAGAAATGTCATATGGACATGACATTTGTCACGCGTGCTATGCCCGAGAATCCCTATTTAAAAAAAGGTACCTCGTATTGAATCACCCTTTATTATATTTTTAACTGTTTAGTTATAATAGAAAAATCATTATAAAAATGCTCTGATATATGATAAGTAATTCTCTTTAGACAGTAGTCACGCAATCTCTTTACCATTAGCTGGAGCGACTCGGGTGATTCTGCTAAGAGTACGAGATGACCCCTCTATTGATATTCCCCAGGGCAATATTAGGGTGGCCGTGGTGTAGTAGTAACATCATCGCTTGTCACCCTGTTGGTTCACGGTTCACATCCTGATGTCAAGAATCATCTATTTATTTCGCATAAAATAAATAAAAAAGTCGATCAATTGTGAAAGCTTAAGTCAACTCTACTGCGAAGGCATAACACTGGCAGTAGAGTGGTCATATGGCTGAAGATGCAACTTGATCGTGATGATGACATCAGGAGGACGGACAAAAATACTGTGAATCATGAGCAAAGACAAAAGCAAAACAAATAAGCTCCCCAGTTAACTGGACGCTACCCTTGGAGTTTACAGAAACTTAATACCATCTGAGTTTCAAACTACTACACTAAATCTTTCTTTCACTCTCTCTCTCTCTCTGTCACTCTCTTATTCACAACACCCGTGTCCTGTAATAGTATAAGAGTATTCATAACCTCTTTGGCGCGCGCAAATTATTAAAAAAAAGGCCAATGCTTTTACTTTATCATAAATTTATAACGAGGAATCTGTTGGGCTAAAATTGCATCCCTGTTTTAAACCCACTAGGGAGAGGAATCAGTCAGATAGATTTTTACCATCTTACACTGAATTAATTGTTTGACTATATACACACATACTTCAATTATTTTTCTAAAATTCGCAGACATGCCTTCCCTATAGAGTTAGTAGAAAAGAGTTTTTCTGTCCATAGAGTCAAAAGCGGTCCGAAAATCAAAAAAAAAAAATATACAGCTACGTGCGTACAGCTCTGCAATATTGGTCAAACTAAAAATATGATCTACAGTCGAGTATCCGTTTTTTAGGCCAGCTTGGAATTCACAGCAGATGTGAACTTTCGACCCACTTTGTAAAACGGCATCGCAAGATTTTCACGAAAAATGTCAGTGATGTGTTGAGAAATGATGTGCCACGACAATTTGAAGGGTCAGCCTTGTCTCCGTTTTTGTGTATCGAGAAGACTATAAATTTCTTGAATTCTTCTGGTACTACTGCGCTGATTGAAATATTATTATGGGCACGTGTGTCTTGCTTTACGAATTCAGCTATAGCGTGTTTCAAATATTCTTTGGGTTTACGATCAACTCTTGGAGCTTTAAAAATAGCCATCTCTACTTCTGCTACGCTAATTTTGTGTTTTCGTAATTTGGCTTGACATATTGTATCGGTTTAGCAAATATTTCTGCATTTACTAATTTTTTAAAATGATCTTGGAGTGCTGAAACCGGACGTAGGGTGTTCTTAACAAATCATTTTCCTTTAAGCTATTGTACTGTTTTCCAAAAATCTGCAGAATCTTTGCAGCCTATTAAATTCTTCGCTTGAATCTTACTAAAGTTTTCTTTTCCGGATCTGTAGTACCGATCTGCTTTACAGTATTCTTCCTTTAAACATTCCGCATTAAAATTTTCACAATTTCTTCGCAAATTATCATAACAGGTTACGTGGTATTTACCAGATCCATACTCAATACCCTGCGGAAGTGATACCGATTCTAATACGTTCTGTAAAATTTCATCCAGTCTCTCGGCTATGATATTTTGAGTTAACTTGCGTTGGTATACATTTTAATAAATTTATTGCGATCGATTCTTGTGCTCCTGTCGATTCAAAGGCGCACAAAGCCGAAGTCAGTGGCATATGATCCGAATATATTTGACTATCTACCTCAAAACCACATAATTCTGAGACTATTTCCGTTAACATCATTTGATAGTCTATAAATGACTTACCCCGATTTCTTATAAAGGTAAGTTTTCCTTGCATTCAGTTCAAAGTCTCAAGATTTTCTTTTAAATATATTTGAGCCTCCGAAATGATTGCATTATTCTTGCCCAGTAAGCATTAAAATCCCCGATTAGTATGCAGTTGCTCTCCCCCAAAATTTGCATTGCATCAAGCAAAGTATTGAAGTCCGTTTGCCTATCTGATCAATTTAGATAAACCGGGACCACATTTATAATTTTGTTATTTAAAATCATTTCTATATATTGCTTTCCCGATTGCTCACATCCAATTTGGTACCACCGTCGACCTACAAGCATCGAATCTGAAACTATAATCCAAAAGCATTCGCTGCAGCTGGTTGCTAATGAGACGTAAGTTTTTCAGCGCAAAAGTTTTGAGCTAGCTCATTTTTTTTTTAAGGTAACTCACTGTTTGGGCTAGATCACTTTGTCTTTAATAGTGAATAGCCGTCGCAAGAAAAAGCTTAGGCAGAAAGGAGCCAGCTCAAAAAATGTGCAGACGGCATTTCCACCATACGTCCATATACATACTCGTATACGAGAATGTACCCTATTTCTAAAATCCAACCCATACATCTTTTTGAAACTGCTTCCGATTACAATTACAAATTCCAATAATTGTAATTTCAAATTACTTTGTAATCGTAATTTCGATAAAATAATTACAGATTACAAAATCGGTAATCGATTACAATATGATCCAGCAATCTTCGGTAATCTATTTTATAACTTCAGTTTTTCTCTGTTTTACGCACAACCCTCAACCTGGTTCCTAGTTGACTCCTTTTTGGCACCCAATGCATCTTTACAAAGCACCTTATATAGACTGAATGTATCGATAAATACATTTCGATATATTCATGTAAGTAATTAAAAGTTCATCTCCATCGTAACTACACATGTGACAGAGAATGAACATGTGAACTGAAAAGCTTTTAAACGACCACTCGTTATGCAGTTCTCCCTTGCCTTTTCAAAGTAAAACTGACTCATGATTGAAAACCGAAAGCATTTACCAAAACGTGATGTGATGAGCAATCTTGGGACAGCTTCGTGATTTGTATCCAATTACAACTGCACTTCTGTATTGGATAGGTGGCATATTTTTTGCATGATAAATAATTTTTAGAGAGTATTACACAAAATTCGGTCACATAACCATAGTCTTTAAATGCAAACGAATACCTATTGGAGGGATGGAATCGAAATTTAAATTAAAGTGTAAACACGTAGGTTTAATAATATAAATGTCCTGTTAGGTGGTTCATTCACAGTCATACATCTATGTCATGCATTTTGTTTGTTATGCCTATTTGACAGTGAATGACGATTTATGATGGTATGCAGCATGACATTGACATACATTATGTACGAGGATGCATATGCCAATTTGATAGTGGATAGTGACGTACATAAGACATACGTCATGTGATCAATAGGCACCGTTTTTTTTTTATAATTTGCGCGCTTCAAAGGTGTTGTGAAGATAGCCAGAGAGAGAGAGAGAGAATCAAAAATTACACTGTCATTGTTAGGATTTTAAACATGAGGAAGGCCTTATTCAAAAAGATTCAACTATTAAAAGCTTTTTGAAGAAATTCTCAGTGCATAGGAAATTTTACATCGTTTGTGTTATGGGGTCAGTGAAGCTTACGAGTATCGTAAAATCGGCCAATCGAACTTACGACAGTCTTATTGCAAACGCCCGCATTACCTTAGAACCGTTTTCGAGAAAATAAAAAACTTTTCAATTTTCTGTTTTCGATTGCCTGGATTAGCAAGGAAACCAGTTTTGCTTGACGGTGCACGCTGTGGCCTTAGAGCACACTGAAGGCGGATAATCAGACGTAGTGAACAACTTTTTCCATTGTATGGTTCGGATACAGTAGATAAATCTGGACAGGTGATGCATAACAGCAACAGTGTACCTGTGTTATTTCATTTCATCAAAATCGGATTAAAATCTTTAAATTATATTTATTAGCCACCTAACTTAAGAACTCCTGAACGGATCTCAATGAAAATTGACTCGTGTACTTAGACTGACTGAAATCTAATGAAGTGGTAGTAGGATACGGGGAAGGGCTTAAGACATATTCCAACTATCTTCCTCATACGCTTAACTGAAAAACCACTTAACGGAGATTTTAATGAAATTCAATGGGTTTTGAATTACATCATAATCAAAATCCAATGAAGACGGAATAAAATATGGTGGGTTGACTTTTCACCCCACGTATTACAATATTTTTCAAGAACTGTTTGTGCCAGAAGACTTTTTTCTAGTTTACATCTTACCTTCTCCTAAATTTACATTAAATTTGAGGTTTTTTTTGTTCAAAAAACTTTATATTTTTGATATTTCACATGATGGGGTATAAAAACATTTTGACTTCTATGCCCCCAAAAGCCCCCACCAACATATTTTACGAGTATACAACTTTTTTTTTAATTTCAACTCTCTAGCTCAAACGGTTCAAAAGTTACAAGCATGTGACAGACACGCGTACAGACAGACACCGTGTTGAATCCATTAGTTTTCCGTTTATACCATTCTGATACGGAATACCAAGGAAGACAGGTGAAGCACATTACCCGCTTTTGTCTTTGTCGTAGTCGGGTAAAAATACTAAGTATCCCAACCCATTGGCTTCCTAACTGCATGGAGCTACGAATTAACCAGTACCCTGAAAAGAGGTTGCGTGCATTGATCTTGGGAAAGAGGTCTATACGGCGGCATACCTCAGGGTAATGGTGTGACAATGGGGGAAACACGTATAATTTACCCTGCAATATACATATGTACATATGTCACATTATGCTTTTAAGCAGCGTTCTTATACGATCGTATTCCTCGCATTTTTCACTTTTTATAACTTACAAAATATGTAGATTTAAAGTTAATTTGTTGTTTTTTATAAGGGCAAGGAAGACATGAAATCGTAAAGGCTGGTGATGTGCAGGTGTCTGTTTCTTCATACCAAATTTGTCGATGTGGCGTCTTAATTCCTGCAAATTTCTTTGCTTTTTGTTCGTTAATTTTACACACAATCGATGCCAAATGTGCTCAATGGGATTCATATTCCGACTGCTTCAGGGACAATGAAATGCTTTTATAACCAAGATTTCCTTGTAACTTTGAATCTAGAAAAATAATACGACTTGTTTGTTATTTTACAGCATTTATGGATCGATCCACTATCAAAAGAGTGCCAACTCCATCGGCAGTTATGTGTCCCAAACCATGACACCTTTGGACCTTTTCAGACTAGCTGCTACATATTCTTCCTTCAATCGTTCTCCAGATCAACGTCGAACTGTGGTATTTCCGTCTGAAAATTCAAGTTGAATTTGGACTCATCTGAGAATATGACATTTTGCCAGTCATCTCGGGTCCAATTCTGCCTTTCACCTGCCCATTCTAGACGACTTTTTTTTATCCTAAACGTAAGAAGTATTTTGCTTGCCGTCTGGTAGGCAAAGAAACCCGCTTCCTTAAGCCTAGAAGTCTATTGCGGTAGATTCCACTTGTGGTTGCCCTCTTTGTATGGTGGTCGATTCTAAGAGTAGTACACCTTTTACGACCGCTTCCACTTTTTTCGCTCTAAAACACCACTTCCTTGGTATTTATTAAATAAAATCTTCTTATTGTCGACTATCGACAAGAAATTTCTCTCATTCATTCATGTTCCTCCTCAAAAGTCAGGATTTAACCCTTCTCAAATTTTCTTAGCTGCCTCCTGCTGATTGCGCACTTTGCACTTTGTGGTCAAAAAACGATTAAAAAACCTAAGCGACTTCAAAAATAAGGAAACCTCGGAAAAGAACTATTACTTACTTACTTACTTAGGTGGCGCTACAGTCCGGGTGGACCTGGGCCTCAACCAACACACCTCTCCAGCCAGCCCGGTTATGAGCCAGCTGCCTCCAGATTTGGTTAATGGTTTTTTGATCAAAAGATAGCCATGTCCCCTTATGGATATCAAGACGTGGGAACCGCGTACTAGCTACGACAACATTTCGTCCCGCCGCAAAGTCGAATACCCTTAATCCGTTGTCGGATGTGATGTCGTGTAGGCTGTGCTTTCCGACCACGCTACTAAAGACGTCCTCCCTTTATAGATTTGCGTTAAAACTACCCAGGACAATTTTAACGCCGTGGTTCATACGTGTTGTCCAAGAGATGGTAGAAGTCATCCTTCGTTGCGTCGTCCATTTTTTCGTGAGGGGAGTGAGCGCATATTAGGCTAATGTTGGTGAATTTAGCCTTGACACGGATGGTCATGAGGCGCTCGTTTACATGCCGGAAACTCAAGACTTCTTGCCTAAGTCTGCCTCTAATGGCAAATCCACACCCGAATAGACGCTGTCCTTGTTGCCTGTAGCAATCGCCGTAGTAGATGTCGCAGTCTTTCATCCTCCTTTTGCCCGGCCCATCCCATCACACTTCTTGGATGGCAGTAATGTCTGCTTTACAGCATTCTAGGGCCTCCGCAAGTTGTTTGGCTGCCCGTGGTCTGTAGAGGGACCTAACATTCCACGTGCAGACACGAAGGTCATTGTCCTTTTTACGTTTGCTTGGGTCGTCAACAGTAAAATCATCCGTATCCGAGGATGTTGGTTGCTTCGTAACCGAATGTTTTTTACGTGGTAGGGAAGTTAGCCCGACGGCACAACCCCCAACCTGGAGGGCCCGGAAAAGAACTATTAAGAATCTTAAATACTCGATAATAGAAGGGTTTTTCCCGTTAAATAAAAAAGAAAAACGGAAACAGAGCGGTCAAAGTCAAAATTTCCTATTTTACTGGAGTGTGGCTTTTTTTGCATTTGACAGTATAGCGTCTTTCAATAGCCACGTCTGAATTTTGACAGCCGATTGTGGTTATGTTTGAAATGACGGAGCTTTCATTCTTTGACGTTTGTGTTTTGTCGTAGCTGCCACATAATCATAGAAAACTACACGCTTTAACAAGGCATCGAAATAGTGAAAATTTATTATACAAATTTGTGCTCTGTTCGCCAAACGAAAATAATCAAAATTGTCGAATCTGGGACGATGTCAGTCCAGGAAAGTTCTAGGAGATTGCTTTGCATCTACAAAATCTCACTGTTTGCTGTGCATTTTGGTAAGGCGGCGTCATTGAAGTAAGAGAGAGGCGAGGAATGATAACCGAAATAATGGCATAATTGAGAAAAAAAGTTTCCAGGTCGCGTTATTTCGAAAAGAGATGATGTCAACTGGCCGCTAAGATCGTGCAATTTAACGCCTTTAAACTATTTTCTTTGTGGCTACGTTAAGACTCTGGTCTATGCCAATAAAACTTGAAAAAACAACGTCATTCAAGCCATTGCTGAAATGCAGAACGATTTATGTGGAAGAGTCATCTGGCTTATTTTGCAAAATCACTATTTCTACTTGTTAGGGTCCCATGAAAATCGATTCTTTTTTTAAAGAGTTAGAAACTACGGCTCAAACACTAGATAATTCTTGTTGAAATAAAGCAAGAAACATTGAAATCGGTACAGAAGATCGAGCTTAAATAAGAAGATCAAAAAGAATGAAAACCGTAATCGAACGTAAATCGATAACGTAATCGTAAATTTTTTTTTTTTTTGAATGACCTCAGCTTACTGCGGCTTGTATTTGTAGGTAAACTTGTTTAACCTGTAAAACTCGTGATACCAGGAATGGAAAGAAAAAATAGTTTTTAATACCAATGCTGGTTAAGAATAAAAGTGAGATCGAAAAGTTGGATTCAAACCGCAAATATCACACATGTATGTTCCATTGTTAAACTTCTTGATGTGCGATCTCTGTACTTAATTTCGTGTTTTAATGTTGATTAGAGACAGGTGTTGGGTTGCATGAAAGACTCAATCGTTTCAGGATATGGCAATTTTTACACTCGACCAAACGAGTTAGATGTTCATGTTGCCATAGACATTTTGACACGGGTAAGCCACAAGTATTTTCTTCCGCGACATTAACAGTGGAACGTTACCTTACCAAACACTTATGTGCGCATTTACTAGCATACGAGAACCCTGCTTTTGAAAGTAAACCATATAAAGGGTTTTTTGTTTCGAGGTTGGTATTTAACATCCCTGCCATGTAGCACCTGTCAAATTCATCTGTCATCCATAGTGACAGGTAGGTAATTCCTGCCTTGCCCTATGGATGGTTTAACCACCGCTCAACGCGTTAAAATTGTTGCATCTTACTACAAAAATAACATTTCTGTAATATCTGTGTGTCGCGGTTTAATGACAGCTCAATTTTTCCAACAAAATCTTCTGGCATGAGGCCCATTTCTCGCTCGGCTGGCGTGTTTTGAAAACGACGAAGGCGCCACTGTTATGGTGAAATCTCCGCAGTATGGTCAAATGATAACCAACTGGTTCCAATAGGCTACGTGCCACACAACACAGGCAACTTGGCTCTATTGCCCGAAAAGTTCTCCGGCATTTTAATTTTGAGATTTGGTGACATCAATTGGCTACCAAAATCATGTGATCTGACCCCGTTAAATTTATTTTTATGTGGCTATGCTAAAGACTCTGTCTATATAATCACCAAACTTTTGAGCACTTAAAAACCGACATACGTGAAGTTATGGCCGAAATACAGCCAAAAATGTGCCGAGAAGTCATCGAAAATTACCTCACAAGAATCAAAGTTTGCAAAAACTCCCGTGGCGGCCATACATAATGGCAAAGTCAAAAATTTAAAACACTAAAAAACATTCATTGAAATCTTTAATACTTTTTATTTTATTTAAATTTAAAATCCTAAAGCACAAAATGAATAACCATAAACTACTCTTGGTAGTGAATTTACTTGTAACCTCAACTGTGCAGGTTCGAGACCGAACGGGGAACAGCAAACAATAGTCACTCGGGCATGAAAGAGAAACGAATAAAATCTAGATTTTTCCAATCACCACACCAAATAAAAAAAGGTAGTAAAATGAACTGAAATCAAGTCTGATTACTCTGGGATTTGGAAATTATACGAGGGTGGGTCAATAAGTCCCTAAAAATTAACACAAATTGTGTCGTCACCTTAAATTTTTTTTTGTCAAGAATCATCTTTCAAAAGAATGCACCCAAATTTTCGAACAGATCTGTCAAATAGTTTTGTTGTGGCAGCCATTTTATATAGACGCCTACTAGCATTTTCGTTAAAATGGAAAACAGTGAATTTCGAGTGCTCATTAAACACATTTTTTGCGAGAAAAACTATCAAGCAAACCAAACAAAAGCTTGACAAATATTATGGGGACTCTTCACCATCGATTGGAACCATTCACCACTGGTTTACCCAATTTCGGTGCGGTCGTTCAAGCACAAGTGACGCCGAACGTTCTGGTCGTCCAATTGAGGTCACCACACCAGAAATGGTCGACAAAATCCATGGTTTGATAATGGGCGATCGGCGAGTGAAAGTGCGCGAGCTTGAAGAGGCCACAGGCTTATCACATGGCTCAGTGATTTCGATTTTACATAAATATTTGGACATGAAAAAGCTTTCCGCAAGATGGGTGACGCGTTTGCTCACAATCGACAACAAACGCATTCGTTTGACAACTTCAAAGGTGTGTTTGGCGATGTTCCAGAAAAATTCGGCTGAGTTTTTGCGCCGTTTCGTAACCGTGGATGAAACCTGGATTCACCACAACACACCAGAAACCAAGGAACAGTCAAAACAATGGACTTCTCCTGGTGAATCGAAGCCGAAGAAGGCCAAGGCGGGTTTGTCAGCAAACAAGGTCATGGCGACAGTTTTTTGGGATGCGCGCACACATTGATTACCTTGAAAAGGGTAAAACGATCACCGGCGTATATTACGCAGAGCTGCTGCATCGATTCCAAGCCGATTTGAAGCAAAAACGACCGCATTTGGCGAAGAAAAAAGTTCTTTTTCACCAGGACAACGCGCCGGCGCACAAGTCCGCAGTCGCAATGGCAAAATTGCATGAGTTCGGCTACGCACATCATCCAGCATATTCTTATCTTATTGACCCACCCTCGTATACTACTCTTTCTTTAAAAAGACTACTATTTTTGCCATGTAGTACACTACTTTCAAAATTACACAAATGACAGCACTGATCTTAAGTCATGTAACGTAAAAAATACACATTTCTGATCATAACTCGTTATGATATCCATGTTAATCCGTATGGACAGAAACGGTACTTTCTTATTTACTCGTATCCATCTCTGCATCGCACGTTCCGCCTTCCGACCATAATATACTCTGGGCCCGAATTTAATAAATCTGATAAGAAAAATCAATACTTCGTTGCTGTATGATACATTCCCATACCCACTGTAGGCATTTAGTTAGGTAGCAACTAGCAAGCAGCAATACAAGTCAACGACGACAGTCATGCACAACAATTTACATCTTACGTAAAGTGACATTAAAACCACTGCGAATGTTTTTCCACGTGAATGCCAGAGTCGCACTATTTTTGTGAGATTGCCTCCCCCTCCCTGTGATGGGCACCACTACCTTACATATGGATATTAGATACTTTCTCAGAACGGATTGTGAATCCTTGAAAAGTTCTCATTACGAAGTAGACTTCTAATTATAGCTCCTGCTGGCTAAAAATTTAGAAGACGTAACAATTGAATGTGGTTATATCGGTTGCAATGAATCGGACTGTACAAAGGGAAAGAGAAAAAACAAATTCTAATTTGATGCTAGAAAGCTCTGTAAGCTTTGTAGTGTTGAGAACGTGATTACTCGTATATCTGCAGGGCTGATCGATTCAATTGCCGTTTGTAAACAAAAGTGCTTCTAAGTATTGCAAGTGTGTTCATAAGACTTATTGCATTTTTATGCTTTTCTCTTTCTTTTTTTTTTTTGTAGAAATCTGTGCCATGGAGGGTGAATCGACAGAATCAACACATAACACAAAAGTGTCGGACTCGGCGTATTCGAACAGTTGCAGCAACAGTCAATCGCAAAGAAGGTAAGTGTAGAAGGGGGTATAAAGTGCAGATAAATAGATGTGCAAGCAATCGAGATGCATGTCAGTTTATTGCTTACAAATAATTTCACGTTGTAGTGTTTTGTCTGCCACCTTATTGTCTTTAGGAAGTTGGGAGGTGTACAATTAATATTTGTACGAAACTTTTTTCTCTGAACTGATTTTGAACAAAAAAAAAAGAACCTGTCGAGTACAGGTTCGGAGAGACCTCAACTGAATGAAATGAGTTCACTCGAAGGTAGTTTTCATCGGTGTTGCCAGAAGGCAACATTTTCATTCTTTAGCTATGTCAACTGGGATAACTTAAGCTTTCAATATGATATTAGCTTGACTTTAAGCGATTTTGTTTACGATGTATCCAGTTAAAATACATAAGCTGTACATTATGTACCTGTGAACATAGCTACCTATAAATACAGCTTATACATTTTAGTTTGATACAATGGGGGGAAAAAACCGCTAAAAATTACGTCAATTTTACACTGAAAGCTTAAGATACCCCGAACTCACTGAAACTTACCTACATGATAGCATGAAATATGAAAACTCTTTCATATGGGGGCTAGAAATTTATTATGACTCAGAAAAATCTTCGAAACCATCCCGGAGGGACGACGAGGTAAAGGAAGACCGCACCTAAGGTGGCACATAAGTGGAAAGGGACATCAAATAACTTCGTGTGCAAAACTGGAGGCGGCTGGCATAATATCGAGCTGGCTGGAGACGTTTGTTGGTTGAGGCCCTGGTCCATCACGGACTGTAGCCCCACCTAAAGTGTGTAATTCCGTCATAAATTAACACAACCTCCACCCATTCCCATAGGATTGAAAATTTCTTATTGAACTATGTCCTAGTGAAATTTCTTGTTCTAAATAATAGTAGTTTCGCCCTGTGCTGGCCCCATAGTTATCACCTCGCCAAACAGTTCTCATATACAATCCATACAAATGCTATCATATTAGCAACGTGACTAAATGTGTAATCATTAACTGGGAGACAACAAGGATGAGACCCATTTCTCGCTCGGCGGCTACGCAAACAAACAAAATCGAAGAATTCTGAGAATCCAAATGTGATCATTGAAAGACCATTGCATCCACCACGGATGACAGTTTGGTGCGCAGTTTGTGGACCGTGTTTATGATGTCGTTAGGCCAGTGCATCATCGATCGAATAACCGCTGTGAGTGTCTAAGTGGGCGCAGGATTTCTTTTTTTTTTAAACGACGAAGGCGTCACTTTCCTGGAAATCTAATATACAGGAAAGAGTTAAGAAAGCCACTGTCGCACTCTGCTCTTGCAAAAAAGCCATCGGGTGCAAATGGGGCTTACAACCCAGACTAACTCACTGGCTCTATATCTCGGTCATTAGACCGATCCTCATGTACGGGGTAGTTGTCTGATGGACTGTCTTGGATAAGGCAATAAACCAGAAGTTATTAAGCAAAGTCCAACGTTCAGCTTGTCTGTGCATTAGTGGCAATAAGGGAAGCCTTGTCTTGGCTAAAAGGATCGTCCATTGATATTCGCATCTTTTCAGACAGCCAAGCCGCAATCAAATCCTTGGAATCTTCCTCAACAAATTCTTTAACAGCTCTAAACTGCCGATCGTCTCTTATAGAGATGGCGGAGCAGTTTAACATTCACCTAATTTGGGTGCCGGGGCACAAGGATATTCCAGGGAAATGTAAGGCTGACGTACTTGCCAGACATGGAACAACAATACCCATCCTTCCAGGCAAAAGTTTACTATCGCTACATGCAAACTAAAGCTGGATGCTAATGTAAAGACAAATTCTAGGTGGACAAGGAGTACAACTTGTCTAGCGACAAAACAGATTTGGCCTATGCTGGATCTGAAACGCTCTAGGAATTTGATTTCTCTAAATAGGAAGCATATTAGTGCTGTTATAGGTGTCATTACTGGACACTGTCTAGTAGGGAAGCATGCATTCTCTAACGATTTCTGCAGAAGTTGCATGGACAAGGAATAGGAAGAGACTATTCTTCGCCTTCTTTGCATCTGCCCAGCTCTCTCCCAAAGAAGGAAACTCCATTTAGGAGCCTTCTGTTCCAATGACCTAGATGATCTGAATAATATTGACGTTAGGTACATTCTACGCTTCACCAGAAGCTCTAAGTGGTTCAACGAGTAGGCAATGGACCTATTCTTGGTCTAAGTGTGTTGGCTTCTTTTGCTGACAGCCACTTCAACCTAACCTAACCTAAGGCGAAACTGATGTCCACCCAAAATATTTTCGTCTCTCTCCCAGTCTCCAAAACGAAAAACATACAGAAAAATTACAATCTGCCTGGAACGGATGGTATGATACCCCACCGCTCATCTACTAACGTATCCCTAATAAAATGGGCGTGGAGATTTTAACTTTCTAATTCAAATTCAATGACATCTTTATACTCGGAGGATATTTCCGGTCCGATATTTTATCAGAAAAACTCTTGTTACACCATTTTGTTGGAACAAAGTTGGCGTGTCATTTGTACCCAAAGTTTAGGGATTCTGGTGAACTATTCACAATAAGACTTAGCCATCATCGTAAATAGCTTTGGGAAAGCAAAATAAGGTTTTTTTTTTAAAGGAAACGCCCCAAATTGTGGGCGTGAACATATACAATGTATGGGCGACTTAATGGAAAAAAATATCCCTTCAAATCTGTTTATAGGTAGAAGTGATCGTTAACGAACTCAAGGCATGACTGAATAAATCAAGTGTAATATAAAACTGTGTATTTTTCCAAAACCACTAATTAGATTAACTCCATAATCAGCACGTCTTGAGTTCCAATTCAGTTTAATGTTTTGCAAAACGAATCAATCAAATCGTTGCATTTTTGCTCCATTTACGACGAACAAAAGAAATGTAGAAATTAAAAAAAATTTAAATAGGACAAAAATAATAGGACTCTAGTCCTCATTAAGACAAACACAATGAAAGAAGAATCTTAAGTGGTGCATTTTTGCTCAAGTCATATTGAGCGAATATAACTGTATTCCCAAAACCGTTCAACAGATCTTGAGTCCTATTTAAAACTTCAATTTAACACTCTGCAAAAAGAATCATCCAGATCGGTACATTCTTGCAGAAGTTTTCGTGAACTAAAAGACGAAATACAATATCGTAGACAGACACACAGCCCGACATACAGACAGACAAACACTCGCACAGGCGCCATGCGGAAAAAGTCCTGCCATAAATTCTGTTACAAGTGCAACACATTGTAAAAATTTTATAAAATTTATTTGCATAAATAGTAAGCAAATGGTGTGGCTACTGGGCTACAGCGGCACGCACGGTTTCCAGGGGTATGGATAACGCTGCTATGCTTAAAGCACTTTTGACGCTCTCCAAATTTCGGTGGGGTCTTTTGCATACTCTCCATCACTGATTACAAAGAATAATTCAAAGGATTCAAATCTGGACTTCCTGGAGTCCAATCTTCGAATGCAATAAGAGCAGGAATATCGACGAGCCAGAGCAGTCTTTTTTGGAGGACCCATCTTGCTGTACTAAAAAGGGTATTCAAGCCTTTAATGACGCCTTCCGGGACATCTTCTTGTTTTCTTCAGTTTTTACTCGTTTTTCACAAAAATTGAGGGCAGTAACTCCTTGATGTGATTCCTCCCACCAAACCATTTTTTTCCCACATCCCGGAGCACTCAGACTCCATTTTGCTGTGTCCATTGTACTACCAGGTAGAAAATTCTTTTTGGTGTAGTGGTTAGAGAAACTTAGATTTTATTCGTTTTCTCTTTTATGTTCAGGTGGCTGTGGTTGCTGTGCCCCGTCCGTGCTCGAACCCGCACAGCTCAGGTCACAAGCGAACACACTACCCACTACACCGTGGCCACAGGCCACCTCCACCAAACCATTACTGAAGACGGGCAATGGCCCCGCTAGACCCTAGGAACTGTATTTTTGCTTCTTTAGATATCCTTGTATACATTTTATAGTTTTGTTTACTAAAAACTTCCTCGACGGTGAAAATCTTTTCGTCCGTAAAAATGATATTTTCTTGGCCGTTATTCGCGTGCCAGTACATGGGTCGCGTACATTTTTCAAGCCTAATTTGCTTTAAATTTGGCGTCAATAGATGCTCAGTTGACCGACGAATGGCTTTCATTTTGAGAAGATCCCGAATGGGTTTGGTGGATGTATCCAGCTAATGGGACATAATTTTCTGTTTTCGAATGAGATTTTTTTGAATTCGCTCGCGCACAGCTTTTACAACCGCGCTCGTACAGGCAACGCGCGGACAACCACTTCTTGGTCTGGCTTCTAAATGAGACAATTCAACAAATCGATTTATAGCACGGTACACAAACATTTTTGATATCCCGAGTGGTTTTAATATTCAAAAATTTGGTTAGCATTTTTTCTGCACTTATGCAACGCTATGACAGCTACGCTTTCCTCCAGTAACTGATACAAGTATATAAAATGGCTGCCACAACAAAACTATTTGACAGAACTGTCTGAAAATTTGTGTGCGTTCTTTTGAAAGATGACTCTTGACAAAAAAAAAATTAAATTTAAGGTGACGACACAATTTGTGTTAGTTTTCAGGGACTTATTGACCCACCCTCGTATTTAGGGCGTTTTCTAGTTTGTGTTCTGAAAAATAGTTAACAGTACTATTCTGAATCTGATTTCTCCACACAATTCAGACTAGGTAGAATCTGACCTTATTTCGTATACGATTTTTTGACATGATCACCATACTTGAAACGATCATTTGCTTAGAGCATGTTTTCTAAAATTAAGTCTTTTCGAGATGCCATTTCAGACCGCCAAATTTTGGAAGATGATACCCCGGGCAAATCATACCAAATTACTGTATTCATTTTATTCAAAGACTTCATTGACTTCCGTGCTTCATTTCATGAGCATCATAAGTCGCTCAGGTATTCAGCTATCGGTTCTGATTAATCAAGGAATCACGTGAAATCATATTCAGTGCAAATTGGCAAAAAAGGTAATTTGCAATCTAGCCTAGACCGGGGAATTTTATTGGGGCAGATTTCAGTCAAAATCGAATTTAAAATAAAAGATCTCGAAAATATGTACATATCTAGACTAATCAATTACCAATCTTTTTTAATTTTTCGGGCGCTATTTTGAATTTTGAAATTCTGACTTTAGATTCGAATTCAGTGGCGCCGAAAACCCTTCT
The DNA here is from genome assembly GCA_963082735.1 of Pocota personata. Classification (NCBI taxonomy): domain Eukaryota; kingdom Metazoa; phylum Arthropoda; class Insecta; order Diptera; family Syrphidae; genus Pocota; species Pocota personata. The sequence goes on from OY720430.1 coordinate 71,304,771, forward strand.
GCCTACCACTTATTTACTTCATTAGTTTAAGCAGAAATTGGATTTGTTTACAGATTTAGATAGGTGCGGCATTTTGAGTTGGCCATTTTTAATTTGACAATTTTAACTTTGGATTAGTGACCCGGAAAAGAGTTTTTGTTCTTAAAGTCCTTTAATTTACTCCAAAAGTCAATGAACAATTTTCTTAAAAATAGCAGAGTTCTTTTCGATATGGCTTCTTAATTCCTGCAAATTTCTTGGCTTTTTGTTCGTTAATTTTACTCCCAATCGATGCCAAACGTACTCAAAACGATTTATGCCCGGACTATTTCCGGGACAATGGAGTGAATTTATAACCAATTCTTCCTTGTAAGTTTGAACCTAGAATAAGAATTGGATAAAATCAATTAAGATCACAAGATTGATAAAGTTATCAAAATAACAGTGCAAAGTGTGAACTGCTTCATTCTCTATGAACTCTTGTATTTTACAGCATTTATGGATCCATCCACTATCAAAAGAGTGTCAACTCCATCGGCAGTTATCATTCCCCAAACCATGCAACAACCTTTGGAACTTCACGGACGAGCTGCTACACATTTTTTTTCCTTCAACCGTTTTCCAGGTCGACGTCGAACTGCGGTCTTTCCGTTGGACTCGTCTGAGAATATGACCTTTTGCCAGTCATTTCGGATTCAATTCTGCCTTTTACCTGCCTATTCTAGACGACTTTTTTTAACCTAGACGTAAGAAGTGTTTTTTTCTTTGCCATTCGGTAGGCAACCTACTTCGTTAAGCCGCCTTCGTTAAGCCGCCTTTGAATTGTTGTCACAGAGATTTCTATTCCGGTAGTTTCCAAAATATCTCTTCTTACTTGGGCTGCAGTAACGAACCGGTTCCTTAAGGTTGTACTCTTTATATAGTGGTCGATTCTAAGAGTTCCACTTTTTCGCTCTAAAACACCACTTTCTTGGTATTTGTTAAAAAAAAATCTTCTTATTGTCGACTCATTGAATCCTAATCGACAAAAAAGTTCTCTCATCGATTCACATTCGGAAACGGAAACAGAGCGGTCAGAGTCAAAATTTCCCATTTTACTGGAGTGCGGCTTTTGTTTGCATGGTAGTGTACATTAGATATGCTTCGCAAAATAACTTTTTTACTCACATTGGACATTGTGGGACGGCTTAGTCTATGATATTACCATAACGCGATCACTGAACGGAAGGTTTAAGGCTCGAATGCAAGAAACCTCTCGCGAACGTCTGATAAACATTCAAGAGTAAAAATTGTTATACTCGTAAAAAACTTTTCTCAATCGAATAAATTGCCCTTCGGAAACGATATAACTGTAGGTCCCAACCATTCGAGCGGCGCACTTACTCAGCTCTAGTGGCAAACTTTTCGAAAGCATTGTCAAAACTAAGATTGATAAGGTGCTGAATAAATCCACGGGCTTGGTTCAGTTAGACGTTTAAAAGGCTTTTGATGCTGTCTGGTATGCTGGGTTGTTATACAAAATACTACCTTTCAGTAAAACTTGTTAAAAGTTTCTTGTCTGAACGATTAATTGCGGTTTGTGTGAATAACTCCTACTCTTCCGAAAATCATATTCCTGCAGATGTACCCCAAGGCTCAGTATTAGGACCAGTGTTGTATAATATCTATACTACCGATTTTCTACAACTTCCAAACTGTGAGTTTGCAATATATGCAGATGGCACAGGAGTATATTCATCCGATGAAACTGAGTTGGTAATTGAACGTAATCTTCAATCGGCTTTCAACGCTATCACGAGTTAGGTTAGATTAGGTTAGGACCATACGATCCATTGTGTAGGTATGTTATGTGGAACCTATATTTAAAACCTTTGTCTTGCAGTGGGTTCTGTAGCAAACCAGCCTGCGTTCTTTATGAAGCCTATCATGTTCCTAAGTGGAACTTGAACGAGATCCCCTAGTTCGTCAAAAAGCCTGTTTCCCATATGACGAAGGCGGCGGTTTTGAAGATTTGGGCAATCACATAACAAGTGTTTGATAGTTTCTGTCTCCTCTATATCTTGATAGCTCCTGCAGTGGTCGGGAGTGTTGATGCCTAGTTTGGCAGCCATTTCCTCTATCGCGCAGTGTCCTGTTAGCATGCCTATCAAGATTCGAATTTCTTTTTTGTTCATCGCCAGTAGGCTTTTTGTTCTGTTTTCATCCACTGTAGGTCATAAGCTGCGAGATACAGTCACTGGCAAAATTATTTACACATTGTAATACTTACACCATATCATTTCAATAAAGGTCGACAGCTTTTGAAAAATTCAATATTTCACTTATGTTTTTGTTTATTATTAATCTCTTAAATTATCTTGAAACAATAAATAAAAAAACAAAATCAAATTTCTAACAGTAAAGGTTAAAAGCATGGAAAAGAAAATGGCAAAATTATTGTTACACCAATAAACACCGGCAAAATTATTTGCGCAAGTGCAATTAACTGGTCTGGATATGTACCGATAGTTAAATTCTTCAACTAGTCAATGCAAATCGATTAGTCATTGTTAGTAGTTGAACGCCATCTTTCCTTCAGACAACTTGTTTGTTTTAAATGGCTAGAACTAGAGAGCTAGCTACGGAGAAACCGGCGGCTATTGTTGCTGAATTTGGAACCGGTGTTTCGGCAGAAGAACTTTCGGCAAAATATCACTGCAGTCGAAGATCAATTTACTATCAAATTGGAAAACAAAAAAAGCATGGAAGTGTAAAAAACCGAACAGGTAGAGGAAGGAAAAGGGTTACTTCGAAAAGAGAAGACAGTATAATTACTCGTTCTTTTAAAAGTAACCCATGTGCAAAAGTTTTAAATGTGTTAAAGGATTTAAACAACAATCGTGAGAATAATATTAGTGAAAGAACATTACGAAGACGGTTGAAAGAAAACAAAATTCGAGCCTATGTCATACAAAAAAACCCCATATAACATCAAAAAATAAGCTGCTGAGGCTACAATTTGCTAGGGAGCATATTAACAAACCAGCGGCTTTTTGGAGAAGTGTGCTCTGGACTGACGAGACTGCTTGTTCTTTGGATGGCAGCTATGGCCGAAAATTGTATTACTCCGATTCAAAAACAAGAGCCAAACAACCCGTTACGCAACCTACAAGACATTCTAAAAAAAATTCTAAAATTATGATATGGGGATGCATATCATATTCTGGTGTGGGACCACTTGTGCGTTGCTCTGACCATATGAAACAGTCACATTATTTAGAGATACTAAATGATGTTGCACTGGTGGCAGGCTCAATATTCATCGGGAGCGATTTCAGCCTTCAACATGATAATGCACCCATACACACGGCCTGGAACATCAAAAAGTTTTTATCGGAAGTAGGACAAGAAGCTTTAAAATGGCCTCCGCAAAGCCCTGACTTAAATGTCATAGAAAATGTTTGGCATCTTGTGAAATCCAAAATTCCACAAAACATTGGAAGATCTGCAGATGAAGCATGGAAAGATTTTATAACTGCGTGGAGTACCCTCCCGGGAGAGCAAATTCAACACTTGATAGACTCAATGCCAAGACGCCTCGCAGAAGTTATTGCGGCAAAAGGAGGAAACACAACTTACTAGGTAATACTATGTCAACAAAACCATTGTGTTCAGTGTAAAAAATAATTTTCATTTTCGGTTTTCAGAAGTGTAAGCAGAAGTTAATTGCACTTGCGCAAATAATTTTGCCGGTGTTTATTGGTGTAACAATAATTTTGCCATTTTCTTTTCCATGCTTTTAACCTTTACTGTTAGAAATTTGATTTTGTTTTTTTATTTACTGTTTCAAGATAATTTAAAAGATTAATAATAAACAAAAACATAAGTGAAATATTGAATTTTTCAAAAGCTGTAGAACTTTATTGAAATGATATGGTGTAAGTATTACATTGTGTAAATAATTTTGCCAGTGACTGTATGACACAGTCGCTTCTGGCGGACCATGCGGAGTTAATCAGTTCTCTTGCTTTTAGGTCTATTTTCCTTTTTAGTTCACCTATTGGAGTTTCTACATCCGAGTATGTTGAAAATCCAATGCTGATCCCTTTTTAATTAGTTCATCTGCTGTCCCGTTTCGTTTTATATTGCTATGTCCAGGAACCCAGCAGAGAGTTACGTCATGGGTGTTGCATATTCTGTTCAAGGTATTACGGCATCTGGAAACTGTTTTCGATATGACTTCCACGCAGTCTAGTGCTTTGATTGCCGCTTGACTATCCATGAAAATTGTAATCTTTGAGGGATTTAGTTTTTGTTGCTATGCATAGTCTGTGCAGCCTTATCAATATCGAAGACCTCAGCCTGAAAGATGCTACAATCATCCGGGAATTTGTACGAGTGGTCGATTTTAAGTGACTCGCAAAAAACTCCGGAGCCAGTTCCGATATCTATTTTAGACCCGTCGGTGTAGAGCTAATTGTTCTGTACATTAATTAATGTGTTGGAGTCCCACTCTTGTCTTTTGGGAATAGAAGTGGAGTAGTTCTTGTCGAAATCTATGTAAGGTGTGATATAATCTGTTCTTCTGTCGAGATCGGTTATACTATACCTGTTGATCCGTGCTGCTTCCATGCGCCCGGTTGTTTGAGACGAATCGCACTTTTGGCAGCTGTGCCATCGTATGTACTCATCAAGGGTAGGGATATTTAGCATCATCTCTAAACTCCTGTTATGTTTATGCATTCTAATCTTTGTACCTTTGTGAGTATTTCCACCATACAATAATTCCGTAGGTAAGGTTGGGTCTGACAATAGCCGTATCACGACTTACTTTGATAGATGGAAAATAAAAGTAAATACTTCGAAGACAAAAGCCATCTTTTTCACAAGGAAAAGGGTATACATAATAATGAGATCAATTGGAGTGATACTGTGAGATACTTGGGTATAGCAAGACTTCTTTTTTTTTAAAAGGAAATTTCCAAATCCCGGAGCACTCAGACTCCATTTTGCTGTGTCCATTGTGCTACCAGGCAGAGACTCCTTTTTGGTGTAGTGGTTGGAGAAACTTATATTTTATTCGTTTATCTTTTATGTTCGGGTGGCTGTGATTGCTCAATTGCTGATCAAATTACAAATACGCTAGATAAAGTTAACAAAACAATTAAAATAATGTATCCGCTTATTAACGAGAACGTTCGGCGTCACTTGTGCTTGAACGACCGCACCGAAATTGAGTAAACCAGTGGTGAATGGTTCCTATCGATGGTGAAGAGTCCCCATAATATTTGTCAAGCTTTTGTTTGGTTTCCGTGATAGTTTTTTCTCGCAAAAAATAGCACTCGAAATTCATTTTTTTCCATTTTAACGAAAATGCTAGTAGGCGTCTAAACTCGTATAAAATGGCTGCCACAACATAACTGTTTGACAGATATGTCTGACAATTTGGGTGCGTTCTTTTGAAAGATGATTCTTGGCAAAAAAAAAAAAATAATTTAAGGTGACGACACAATTTGTGTTAATTTTCAGGGACTTATGTGCCCACCCTCGTAGTCCAGTGTGGAGTAAATGTGTAAAAACGCACATCAATAAGTTCCAAATAGCGTAAAATAAACTATGAAAACTTTTACTTAAGCTTCCTTGGCATTTCTCGACACTTGAGCTCCACGATAAGGTCAACATCGATCTCATTAACTCAAGAATAAATAAACTTAATACCAAATATATATAGATTGTCAAATGTCCGATAATGCCCTAGTTAACAACTTAGTTATTGTGTAAATTAATTTGTTATTATTTATTTATTTGTGCATTCAATATATATTTCACATTTGTTTATTTATTTATACAGTGACGGACAAAGAAATCCGGACATAGTGAAAAAACTAATTTTAGTAGAATAATTTTGGAGGTTTTAAAGATAATCAAAATCAATCTTTACCGAACGTTAGTTTCTTGAAATACATTTTAAATTCGGAAAACAATAAACCAATTTCCGAAAAAAATTTCAAATCGTTTTAAGTTTCATTGAAAAAAACAAGTGAGTAAATGTGTAAGCTTAACGATAGTTTTTATTGATATTCGAGTTTATGATTTTTATTACAGGAAACAGGCTTCTCAAACTTCCGAGAACTGAAGATGTTAATACTTTGTAGTCCCTCCTTTTTTTTATTACGGTTTTTATCCGATCGGTCATTGATGTAATCATACCACACTTTTTCAATGAATTTGTCCAACTCGGTTAATGTCCGTGGCTTCTTCTTCGCTACCTGAGAGTTAATTATGGACCAAAGGTTCTCAATTGGGTACAGGTCAGGGCTGGTTCCAGGCCACTCCAATGTTGCAATACTATTCTCGGTTAGAAAATTTTTGACCTGGAATGAAAAAATGCATTTACCATAATAAAACTTTACGAACGTTTTGCTAATATTTTGGGGAATTTTAGAGCCAGCCGTCCAACGCCATAATAGGAAAAGCATCCCCAAATCATCCTTGAGCCTCCTTGTTTCATGGTTATTGTCACGCACTCATCATTGAATCTTTCTCCAGTTCTTCGCGTACTGTATTCCGTCAGAGCCGAATATGTTGAACTTGGACTCATCTGAGAAGATCACATTTTTCCAATCCGTTATGGTCCAGTTTTCATGATCTTTGGCCCACTGGAGACGTTTTAGGTGCATTCGTTTATTTAGAAATGGTTTTTGGCGTCTTCTTGCGTTCAAGCCAACTTCTTGAAGCTTTCGTCTTACAGTCCGTGAGTTTATCTCCGATCCTGCAGCCTCTACAAAGTCTGTCCTTAAATCTTCAGCAGTTTTGAATCGATCACGCAGACTTATTCGTTTTAAAAGCTGATCTTCGGCGCTGGTGGTCTTTCTTCTGCGACTCGTCCCATTTTTTCTTTGCAATGAGCCCGTTGCCTCGAATTTTTTGATGAATTCAGCCACTGATAACTTGCTGAATCCCACTTTTCGCACTATATCACGAACACTTAATTTTTTATTTTTTAAAGTCATTATTTTGACTTTTGTTTTTTCACTTATTTTCCTTTTATTTTCCATATTAATAAAATTATTACCACTTTCACTCAAACTACTACTTTTTTCAATGAACTATTACAAAGTGAACTAAAATCACGTCATCAAAGCCTTTTTGTGCAAAATCCTGAAAAACTACCTCCTAATTCATTACCCTGACCGAATTTCTATGTCCGTTACTGTATATCTACTTATCTGTTAATGTATTCGTGTATTACTAATTTATTGTATGTTTATTTATTTATATTAATTATATATTATATTATTTATCTTTTGTTTAGTTATTAATTATTTTATTTTTATTTTTTATTTTTTACTTACATAGAAAGGATTTTCTTGTCGCTTTTCCTTTCGATCATTTGTTCAATCCTAGCCTTGTTTCACTTCATAAATACGTACATTTTTTTCAGCAGTGAGATAGGTTAACATAACACTGTATAAATTGTGTATCTGTAAATATAAATAAATAAAAAAATAATAATAAAAAAAACGAACGGTTCAAATGGTGTGCTTGACATTTAAAAATATATTTATTGTAATTGCTCCGGAACCCCCGTCAAACGAAGCTCTTTCATGTTTGGCCGTTCATAAGTTTAAAACCAACCACCACTATTTCCATGATTATACCCATTTTTTTACCAAACTATAATCCCAGTGTAACATAATAGTAGAATCGCAGTCGGTGCTAAGCATATGGAAGGAACACTTCTGCAGGCTGCTAAACGGCGATGATGTTCAATATTCCGCTGTCAGGCAGAATGAACCATTCAACAGTGACGATGATAGCCAAGAATCCCGTCAACCCGATCAGTATGAAGTGAGGATAGCGATATCTAAACTTAAATCCAACAAAGCTGCTGGAGCCGACGGCCTTGCCGCCGAACTTTTTAATGCAGGAGGTGGTGAGCTAGTAAGGAGCATGCACCAGCTTATCTATAAAATCTGGTCGGAAGAATGCATGCCCGACGAATGGAACCTCAGTATCGTTTGCCCGCCAACTACAGAGGTATAAGTCTTCTCAACATCACATATAAAATCTTATCTGCCGTATTATGTGAACGTCTTAAACCGATTGTCAACAACCTAATAGGTTCTTATTAGTGCGGTTTCAGGCCCGGTAAGTCCACCATTGCCCAAATATTCACACTACGGCAGATCTTGGAAAAACCCCATGAATATGAATCGATACGCACCACCTTTTCATCGATTTCAAAGTTGCCTATGATAGCGTGTATAGAGACGAGTTATATAGAGCCATGTCGACTCTTGGCATCCCTGCCAAACTTGTCCGTTTATGCAGGATGACGATGGAGAACTCTCGCTGCTCCATCAAAGTCGGAAAAAACACCACCGAACCGTTCAATGTCGGGAAAGGTCTTAGACAAGGTGACGCGCTATCATGTGATCTCTTTAACATTATACTTAAAAGAATTGTACGAAACTCACAAGCCAACACCGGAGGTACAATCTTTTACAAGACTGTACAACTACTCGCTTACGCCGACAACATTGACATAGTCGGAAGAACTCAGCGGGCCGTCAGTGGGGCGTTTGCGAGTATTGAGACCGAGGCAGCAAAGATGGGTTTAGCGGTCAATGAAGGCAAAACAAAATATATGCTGTCTACAAAAAAGGACACCCAACATCGGCGTCTTGGACAGAACGCCACAATAGACAGATATAATTTTGGGGGTAGTAAAGGAATTTGTCTACCTAGGCTCTATGGTGAGCTCCGCAAATGACACCAGTGGGGAGATCAAACGAAGAATTACTCTTGCCAATCGTTGTTTCTATGGGCTAAGAAGGCAACTGAGTAACAAAGCCCTATCTCGAACTACTAAGGTAACTCTTTAAAAGACGCTAATCATCCCAGTCCTGCTGTATGGCGCAGAGGCATGCACTTTGTCAAAATCGGATGAGGATCCCCTTGGTTACTTTGAAAGAAAAGTTCTTCGAGTAATCTTTGGTCCCGTCTGCATAGACGGCGAGTGGAGGAGAAGATATAACGCCGAGCTATACGACCTTTACAATGACATCGACTTAGCCAGAAGGGTTCATATACAACGACTAAGATGGCTGGGTCATGTAGAACGGATGGAGCCCAACGTTCCAGCCCGGAAAGTCTTCGAATCCACCCCGGGATGGACGGCGCAGTAGAGGACGACCTCGCGGAAGGTGGCACAAACAAGTGGAGAGGGACCTCAACTAACTTGGCGTGCGCAACTGGAGGCAGCTGGCTCATAACCGGGCTGGCTGGAGAGGTTTGTTGGTTGAGGCCCAGGTCCACCCCGTACTGTAGCACCACCTAAGAAAGATAATTCCAGTGTAAGGATTTTTACAAAAAAAAAAAATTTAACAATAAAAAATGGTGAGCTACTTGTATTTCCGATTTGTAATGATGGTGAAAATACTTTTGATAATATTAGGTACAATCGCGCCTAAAAAGGGTTACACACGATACATTTGTTAGTTAGCTATCAGTATTCCAAGTGAAAGGATGAGAAAGAAGAAAAAATTAAAATAAATAAAATAATGGGTCGTTCGAAGCAAAAATCCATTGAAATACGAAGTCAAATTATTTGTCTTCATAAAATGGGTAAATCAACTAAATACAGGGGCTATTCGATAATCAATGAATTTGATGCAAGATGGCGCTCGAAGCGCATAGAATATTTTTTTTTTCTGACATCTTTGTTTCTTCCTCGGCATAGACAACAAAAAATCAAATAGATCTGTCAAACACTTCGCTTTATACAGTGATCGAAAGAACTTTGGTTTGTGAGATTTGGCCAAAATGGAAAAAAATTAGTTTCGTGTTTTAATAAAGCACTACTTTTTGCGCGGTAAAACCATTAAAGAGACTTGTACACAAACTTAAAAAATATTATGGAGACTGCTCCCTCGCATGGAATGGCACACAAGTGGTTCACTGAATTTCGTTCCGGTCGTACGAGCACAAAATATGCTGAGCGCCCAGGACGTCCAAATCACGTCACAACAGGAGAAATGGTAATCAAAATCCACGATATTGTGTTGGACAATCGCCGGATCAAGGTTCGTGAGATAGCTGAGATTGTAACAATTTCAAATGATACCGTCGTTCGGATCCTGCATGACCATTTGGGCGTGAAAAAATTATCGGCAAGATGGGTGCCGCGTTTGCTGACGGTGGACCAAAGACGTATTCGGGTGAAGATTTCAAAACAGAATTTGGAACTCTTCAAGGGCAATTTAAGTGAATTTTTACGGCGTTTTGTAAGAGTTGATGAATCCTGAATACACCACTACACGCCAGAAATGAAGGAACAATCAAAACAGTGGACTTCTGTAGCCGAATGTGCTCCAAAAAAGGCAAAAAAGGTTTCATCGGCCGGAAAAGTCATGGCAACGGTTTTCTGGGATTCTCACGCACGGCGTAGTCTTCATTGACTATTTGGAAAAGTGGAAAACGGTCACCGGACAGTACTATGCCAATTTATTAGATAAATTTAATGCAAAATTAATGGAAAATCGGCCGCATTTGAAGAAGAAAAAAGTGCTGTTTCATCACGATAATGCACCGGCACATTAGTCCGCTTTAGCAACAGCAAAATTACAAAACTGCTTCCTTATCCACTCTATTCTCCAGAATTGGCTCCGTGCGATTATTTCTTGTTTCCTAATATGAAGAAATGGCTCAAATTTTTTGCAAGGATTAAAAAAGTTGGTATATCGCCCTCGTAAGAGCCGTTTTCGAAAAAGTTGCACTTTTACAAAATTGGCTTTAAGTATAGTACCGTTCATTTTGAGGCTAGAAGGCATTATCCCACAGACCCCAGCTATGAAGTTTGAAGAAAATTCGTCGAACCGTTTAGGCTGCAGACGGAGGTAAAGGCGAACAGAATTGCAAAAACCTACTTTTCCGACTTCCTTTATACAGGGTTATTCATTTTATGCTTTAGGATTTTAAATTTAAATAAAATAAAACGTATTCAAATAAATCCAACGGGGTCAGATCACAGGATTTTGGTAGCCAATTTACGTCGCCAAATTTCGAGATTAAACGGCCGGAGAATTGTTCGTGCAATAGAGCCAAATTTACCCTGTGTTGTGTGGCACGTAGCCCCGTCCTCTTAGAACCACATGTCACATCAATGTTTTTAATCACAGGTCAAAAAAAGATGGTTATCATTTGACCATAGCGCAGAGAATTCACCGTAACAGTGGCGCGTCTTCGTCGTTTAAAAAAAAAAATTCGGTCGCCAAACTGTCATCCATGGCGAATGCAATGCCCTCTCAACAATCACATTTGAATTCTCAGAACCCCAAATTTTGCAATTCTGATTGTTTACAAGCTAGAAATGGGCCTCATAGTTGAAGATTTTGTTCGAAAAATCGGCGTCAACTTGCTGATTTTTCGGCACCCAATCGCGATATACAGATATTACAGAGCTGTTATTTTTGTAATAAGATGCAACAATATTAATGCGTTAAGCGGTCGTTAAACGATCTATATTGCAAAATGACAAGACAAGAACTAACTACCTGTCTCTATGGATGACAGATGGATTTGACAGATGCAATATGGCAGGGATGTAAAATCCCAACCTCTAACTGAATAACTCTTTAATTGATCAAAATCTCGAGTTCGAAAATTTTCACGTAAGCAATGCTTGCCCTATTGGAGCAAGTAAAAATGTAAGTTTAGTTTCGGATTAATTAACGTTTCCCTCCCTGTTCTGCAACTTTACCCATAGGTAAATGTTTTTCTCTATGTCTAACCGTTTCCGAATTAACCGAAGTGAACTTAAAAAAAAAAAAACTCACCCTGTATAGGTATACCAATATATTATATTTAACAAGTTTTTAACCCATGAAAGATATCGAAAAATTTCAAAAAATACTCACTTTTTCTTACTCTCCCTTTCATTAGTGGAAGCTCAAAATCCAGGCTCAGTGGCAGTCATTCATCGGGCAGCAGTGGTTATGGCGGAAAACCATCAACTCAAGCCAGCAGCAGGTACTATACCACATTTTTATATTTTATTCCATCTTAACTCGAAATATAAATCCTGTTCAGTGAATTGCATATCAAGCGGGTCAAGGATAAAACACGAAAGAAAAAGAAGCTTAAGTGCTCATCACAATCGGTATTAAATGCTTCGGAGAACCAAGAGGAGAACACAACTACCAAGGAAGGTCAGACCGAAAGTCAACAAAGTCCAGCGGAAAAGAGTGTTGGTACGTATCCTCAAACTACTGTGAATTCATTCAATTCATTAATGTAATATCGCACAGGCCAATGTAGTCGTCAAAAGGATAGTAAAGAAATCTCCGCCGGTGACGATTCAATTGAGCAAAATAAGACCGAAAGTTCTTTGCATTTTCCAACGCCATCACCTATATCGGGTAATTAAATTTTAAATAAATTAAAGTAACGACATTTGTAATGACTTTTGTGCATGAAAAACTTTCATTCTTATACATTTTACTGCATATACATACGAGTATATTTATTTTGTTTCAATCGTGAACTTACAGCTACCAGCCATCAAGAGAAAAAGACCAAGGCAGAGAAAGTTGAGCCTACAATTGGTAAACCGGACCAAAAGCCAGTTTCAAAAACAGAAAAACTAAAGGAGGTATGTACTATACTACTCGTATACTATAGTTGTATATATACTCGTATACTATAGTTGGGTATATTTCTATAAACTTTAATTATTTGTAATACGTACCTACGAGGGTGGGTCAATAAGTCTCTGAAAATTAACACAAATTGTGTCGTCACCTTAAATTTATTTTTTTTTTTGTCAAGAATCATCTTTCAAAAGAACGCACCCAAATTTTCAGACAGATCTGTCAAATAGTTTTGTTGTGCCAGCCATTTTATACGAGTATAGACGTCTACTAGCATTTTCGTTAAAATGGAAGAAAGTGAATTTCGAGTGCTCATTAAACACTATTTTTTGCGTGAAGAAACTTTCACGCAAACCAAACAAAAGCTTGACAAATATTATGAGGATTCTTCACCATCGATTGGAACTATTCACCACTGGTTTACTCAATTTCAGTGGGGTCACCACAAGTGACGCCGAACGTTCTGGTTGCCCAATTGAGGTCACCACACCAGAAATGGGCGACAAAATCCATGGTTTGATAATGGACGATCGGCGCGTGAAAGTGCGCGAGCTTGAAGAGGCCAAACGCTTATCACATGGCTCAGTGATTTCGATTTAACATAAATATTTGGACATGAAAAAACTTTCCGCAAGATGGATGCCGCGTTTGCTCACAATCGACAACAAACGTATTCATTTGACAACTTTAAAGGTGTGTTTGGCGATGTTCCAGAAAAATTCGGCTGAGTTTTTGCGCCGTTTCGTAACCGTGGATGAAACCTGGATTCACCACAATACACCAGAAACCAAGGAACAGTCAAAACAATAGACTTCTCCTGGTGAATCGAAGCTGAAGAAGGCCAAGGCGGGTTTGTCAGCGAACAAGGTCATGGCGACAGTTTTTTGGGATGCACGCGGTGTTATTCACATCGATTACCTTGAAAAGGGTAAAACGATCACCGGCGCATATTACGCAGAGCTGCTGGATCGATTCCAAGTCGATTTGAAGCAAAAACGGCGAAGAAAAAAGTTCTTTTTCACCAGGACAACGCACCGGCGCACAAGTCCGCAGTCGCAATGGCAAAATTGCATGAGTTAGGCTACGAACTCCTCCCTCATCCAGCATATTCCCCAGATTTAGCCCCCTGCGACTATTTCTTGTTTCCAAATATTAAGAAATGGCTCGGAGGTAAGAGATTTGGGTCGAATGAAGAGGTCATCGCTAAACAAACGCTTATTTTGAGGGGCTCGAGAAATCGTATTATTTGAAGGGCATCAACAAATTGGAGAAACGTTGGATGAAGTGTATACTCGTAGAGCTAAAAGGAGACTATGTTGAAAAATAAAATGTTTTTATACCGAAAAGAGTGTTCCTTATTTCATTTTTCAGGGACTTATTGACCCACCCGTACGTATGTATCGCTGGGTTAAATAGTTATTCTGGTTAGTTTTATGTAGGTTTGAAAGATTGCTGAAGAAATAGTCGCAGTTCAGGTGGATAGGGTTTAGCTTGGATGGTAAAGGGTGAAGGCTGGCGGGTAAAAGATGGATATACGAGGTGCGGCTGATAAGTTCGCATAAAGCATTAAGTGAAAGAAGAGATCCGGTTAAAAAAATGTACTTCTCAATATAAACGCCCTCGAGTGAAATGCATTTCTCACATCGGGCAAACAGTGCCTTAATACCAAAAAAATATTATTTTTCTTTGCCTTCAAAATGACTTTCTACGGCCGCCTTGATCTCGTTCTCATCTGGAAATCTTTGGCCTCGTAACTCCTTTTCAAATTGGAAAAAAAAGAAAAAAGTCGCTCGGGCCAAGTCTGTCGGTCAATTCGGTTGCAAATTTCGTCGAGATTGTCCCCGGCTAACGCCAAAAAATCTTTGCAGCACTCGAGTCGTTGTACCTAGTCGAACGGCGGGAGCATTTCCGGTACCTAATCCTCATGAAAAATTTCTCCAATCCGTTCTTTGCTGATGTGCAACTCGTCCGCTATTTGCCATATTTTTATTCTTCGGTCGGCCAGAACTATTTTTTCAACTTTTATAACATTTTCTTCGGTGACCACTGACACAGGACGCCTTGGGCGGGAGTCGTCTTCACAGCTATCTCGCCCTGTTGAAATAACATGTCTTGGAAAATTTCTTTAGGCTATTTTTCTTTTTTCACGAAGTGCTTCACGGCGCGGTGCTCAAAATTAGGAGAATTTCCAAACAATTAAAGAGTGCCGCGGTTAGTGCTATCACTCATGAGAAGATGACTCGTTGTTGACTATCTCAGGCTGCGAAATTCTCAGCCGCCCCTCGTAGAGTGAAATAACCAGGGTGACCAGAGTGGAATACAATACTTCACTAATGCAATATTTTTCATTTTAAAAATATGCTTTTCTCTTCAGTATATTTTTTTTTTCACAGGATTTATTGTCATCCAATAGTCCAAGAGCTATTGAACGTTTTTCCCAAAGCATTTCGACAAGGCTAATTCATCTTTTATTGTTGCACTAGAGTTTATAATCACGGAAGTCGACGTCTAATAGTGAGTTGAGCCATAGTTTCGTCCCTAAATAGTCTCGTAGGAAGATACCAGTTTTCAAAAGCACTTTTCAACCAGTTAAGATAGACTCAGGACATTTACATTTGGTATTTCCAATTAAACAATGCATAAATATCGTTTGCTACCACACCTTCTTTACTGCGGGACAGATATTTAAAAAGACGTATTCTCAACAAATTTGATTGAAATCAAACAAAAATGCCTTAACGAAGTGTGTACTATCATACATATAAACTTGAGTGTGCTCTGCAATTCTCCCATACAATGTTTATATACACCCCCACATTTTGGGGGCGTGTTTTTTTCTTGCACTAAAAAGCTCCCGCAAGCGGACGCGTAGCTTTAACGATCATCATCGACATTCACCATTTCAGTACCTTATTTTATAGCTTGAAAATTCAGTTGATTATATTCAATTCATTCTTATAACCGGACACAAATATTAGAACCGTGGGTGACCTCCTATTAAAGCTTCCACTGTACATCAAGTATGTTTTATTGCTCAAAATCACTTTATGGATTATCCAAACCAGCGTCTTGGATTATCCAGGTTGGTACTGATGTCAGCAATTTAGTTTAGAGAAGATCTGCTACTTTATGAGAATTTGAAAAAGGGTAAGACCTAAAACCGACCCTTGCGTTACGTCAATATTTATATTACAGAGTTTACTACAACTGCCGTCAATTTTGACTTTCTAATTTCTGTTGGATAAGTAAGAAGCTGTGATCATCTATGATACATATATCAAATGCTTTCGTTAAATCAACCCCATCATATACCGACATATCACTACAAAACTTTAAAAGAGCACGTTCTGTAGACTTGCCGATACGAAATCCACATTGACAGTCGCTAAAGAATTCAGTTTTGGTTTAAAGCCAACAATTCTAATTTCCATGGCTTTTTCAAAAAGCTGCTTTTTTAACAAACTGTGATAGGATTATGCATATCCTCCGTAGCTAAATTGTCAATCAAGGGATTCAAGCGCCACAATCCCTTTCTTTTTTAAATTCACATTTTTGGAAGCGACCAAGATTTTGAACTTCTCAATTACTTTCTATCGATTTCTATACACCTTATTCTTTAGGAACGTATCCCAACTCCTGAAAAGATGGAAATTGATCGAAGCAATATCTGGAGAATACGATGGATGTGCAAGGATATCGTAGCCCAGGCTAAGCAGATTTTGCACCATTATGAGTGACATTTGCGGTCTCGCATTAGAGTGCATGTTATCGTGTTGAACTCATGTGGTACCCACTTGTCCGACTTTTTAACCTATCCTATAAGGAAGTATTATGTGCATGTATACATAAGCTTGAACTCGTAAAATATCGCTTTAAAGAAATATATACAGGTAGACGTTCACGCCCACTTTTTTGGGGAATTTTTCTTAAAAAAAACGCCTTTTAAGCTGTTTACGGTGATGTATAAGCCTTATTTACAAGAACTCATAAGAATTCATGATCTTCGGTCACACATAGCGACAGCTATTTACATATGTATCCACTGCCCACTTTCTTCTAGAAGAAGTCATAAAATCAGTTTATCTGATAAAAGCTTTTTAAAGGCGCGGAAGTATACTCTGAATAGAAAGATACGCATATAATTGCATTCGAATTAAAAATGTCACATCCCTTATTAGGGATGGGTTAGAAGATAGGGGGTAAGGTATCATACGATTTGTTTCAAAAGGATTATAACTTTCCTCTATCCAGGGTAAATTAAGTTTGATACATTGTAACGATAACATAATAACGATAAATCCCCAAAAGTACACTCGTATGTACTCGTATTTGTGATCAGCATCAAAAGTTATGTCAATCAGCCATGTCCGTCCCTCCGTATGTCACCAATTTTTGCGCCTTAAATTTTGAGCTAGGAACATGATATTTGGTATAAAAGCTTTCTAGAATTCGAAGCAGTGTACAAGTGTAAAAATTTCGAATCTGCCCACAGACACGCCCACTTTTTAAAAAAAAATCGTTTTCCTCAATTTTTTTTTGCTAGAAGCTTAAAAATATTGTCAAGTTAAAAATCAATCTCTATATTTCTTTCATACATTACACGATCACGCCCTTTTTTTGGGGGCGTTTCTGAAAAAAAAAAAAACATGTATTGCTTTTTTCAAAACTGTGAGTATCTCATCAGAATCCGTGAGCTTGATATTTTGGGAGCCACGCCTACTTTCTACCAAGAAAAATTTGTAACAGTTTTGGGATATAATTTCTTAGAAATCGTGGAAACATCCTCTGTATAGGAAGATATTATTATGTCTGTCACGCTATCTTTATTATTATTATTATTATTATCTTTATTATTAAGTAAATAAATTACAATTAACAATATAGCGTAAGGCACTAGCTACCAGGGCTATCAGCTACGTGATTAAACTTAATTATAAATGAAAAAGGATTAAATTAAGGTTACTGTTACAGAGAGTTATCTAGTTTTAAGTATTTAAATATTTTAAAAATGTTTTTTATATTTGTTTCTGTGGCGGTTTTTAGTAGGTCTTCGAGTGTGGAGTTAGCTAGGATATTTGCCGTATCATTGATCTTCTGGCATTCCAATAGATGTTTTATTGTTAGAACACAGTTTTCGTCGCAAAGATGGCAAATTGGGGGGTCATTCTTGGCAAGAGTATGGCTGTGCGTTAAGTTAGTATGGCCCAAGCGGAGACGAAGAAAGCATCGAATCATACTTTTTGGACAATTTGCGGGATATATTGTCATTTTTGCTTCTGTGTTGATTGCTGAATAGTGATGGATATATTGCTTCCATGTCTCCAGTTTCTTGTGTTTCGAAAGTGTCCTTATTTGTCTTTGTATGTCTTTGTTGTTGTGTGTGTAGAAGCTGATAAGTGGCTCGTTTGAGGCTGCTGACTTAGCAGCTTTATCCGCTTCTTCATTACCCTTAATGCCCACGTGTGCAGGAACCCACATGAGTTTGATTTTCTTATCATTTTTCATAAGGCTATCCCTGATAGCTTCTACTATTGGAGTTTTATTGCTTATATTTCTGATGGCAGTTATAACAGAAAGACTGTCAGTGCAGATGATAATTTTTTGCTTTTTGTTTAGTGTGGAGGCCTTAAAAATTGCAAGAGCTTCTGCAGAAAACACTGAACAGGTATCCAGTGTTATACCTTTTGCTAGCACCTTGCCATTTTCTTCCACTACTGCAAATGCAGTACCGTTTTCCGTTTTAGATCCGTCGGTGAAAACCAGTTTCCAATTTCTTGCTACATATTCTTGTCTTATGTTCTTAAACTTGGCTTTATATACTTCTGCACTTGTGGATGACTTGTGTAAGTGATTAAGGTCGGTTATGAAAGAGTTTTCTGATAAAAGCCATGGTGGGAACACTGATGTTTTGTAAGTTTGTATATGGAATGGGATATCGAAACTGCGAGCCGAGTGGATTGAATTGCGTATTGTAGTAGGCAGTTTAGGGAATCTTTTGTGGGACAGTGTTCTCCTGACATCGGCTATGACCGGAGACTTTTGGGATCCTGTGAGTTTGGCTATGAGAGCAAGTTTAAGGTATTCGAATCTTTCCTCAACTGAAGGCAGTCCAGCTTCTGTGAGCATGTTTATTATAGGTGTCGTCCTAAACGCCCCAAGAGCACATCTTACTGCTGCGTGATATTCGGGTTTTATTAATTGTAGCGTTGTCTTAGCGCATTTACCATAAACAACAAAACCGTAGTCAATTTTTGATAGGATGATGGATTTGATGACCCTGACGATCGAGTTTATGTGTGCACTACAGTTTTTTGATGCAAGATACTTAATTATATTAACTCTGGTAGCTAGGTTTTTTTTTAAGTGTAAACAATGATCCTTAAAACTATATTTACAATCGAACATAATACCAAGTATGTTAAGTACGTTAACATTACAAATACTAGTTTTATTGAAATTAAGTGTTACATGTTTTGAGCAACTTGTTTTTCGACAAATGTGTAAAATTTTGGTTTTATTAAATGAAATTTTTGCTCCAGATAGCTTACACCATTCGTCAATCTCTGTAAGGATTTCCATGAATGTGGCAGTAAGTTTATCGGTATCTTTACACTTTGATAAAATAAATAAATCATCGGCGTATAGAGAGTGACGAATGGTGTTATATCTTGTTAAGATCTCACTTAACTCATTAAATGCAACAATAAAAATTATTACAGAGAGTGGTGATCCTTGAGGGATACCATTCTCGAAATCGTTGACGTTGGAGTGAACATTATTTATTTTTATTCTGAATTTTCTTTTGGAAAGGAATGACTTAATATAATTGAGCATTTTAGGGCCAATTTTCCATTGAATTAATTTCTTAATTACAACATGAATCCCAATTCTGTCAAAGGCTTTTTCAAAGTCTATTGACAGAATTGAAATATGATTTTTGGAAGACAAAGCTGAAACAACGAAATCATCAATGTGCAGAAGTGCATCGGTGGTAGATCGGCCATATTTGAAGGCTACTTGGTTTATGTCTATGAAATTATTTATCTCTAAGTACCAAAGAAGGCGCCTTGATACTATTTTTTCAAGGACTTTGCCAATGCATGGTAAAAGCGATATCGGGCGGTAGCCACTAATATCGGTGGCGGACTTTGAAGGCTTTCGAATAGGTACCACACTCGCAATTTTCCATATTTGGGGGATGACGCCGTTGTCGAAAATTAGATTATATAGCGATACTAAGCGTTTTTTTAGCATTGGAGGCGAATTTTTGAGCATAGGATATGAAATCCTGTCATAACCGGGTGTTTTACCTACAACTGATCCCAGGCAGTTTTCGAATTCGAGATGGTTTATTGGGAGTTCAATTTTGTGAGCCGAAGATGGTAAGTTATTGCCAGCAACAGTTTTATTTAATGCAGAGTATTTAGCTTCTAGGAATATCGAAGAAAAGTGTGTGTCTTTGGCGTAGTTCGACCATGTTTTGGCGAAATATTCCGCTATTTCCGAAGGGCATGATAACGTTAGCGACTCTGTTTTTAAAACCTTTATTGTGCGTTGGACATAGTTCCCGGTAAGGGATTTTATGCTATCCCAGAGTACTTTGGAGGAAGAGTTTGGGTTGATGTTGGAAGTAAAGTTTTCAAAGCTTTCCTTCTTAGCAAGTTTAGCTGATTTGCGAAAAAGAGCATTGGCTTTACGGTATGCAATGAAATTTGCATCGCTCGGATGTTTTTTGAAGTTGTGCCAAGCCTTCTGCTTGATTTGACGCAAATTTTTAATGTCGTTGTTCCACCATGGAACAGAGGTTCTTTTTTTTGAGTTATGGGTTTGAGGTATTGCTGCGTTAGCTGCTGTGCGAATACATTTTTGAATTACCGCGGTTTCCTTATTAATATTAGGGGATGGATTCCTAAGTGTTAGAAAATCTATCGCCTTAGCTTGAAATAGGGGCCAATTTGCTCTGTCGATTTGAAATTTTGGTGGTGTCTTAAAGCTTTTAGGTTGGGCTCCGAATTTTAGGGTCGTAATTATAGGAAAATGGTCGCTGCCATGTAGATCCGGTAGAACTGTCCATGTGCAGTTTGGATACAGCTGTGAAGAAATAAGCGATAGATCAACGTGCGTAAAGGTTTTGTGTGTCGAGAAATGAGTGGGTCTACCGTCGTTTAGTATGGCTAAGTTGGAGTATGCTAGAAAATTCTCGACCACTTTACCCCTGACATTAGTTACGCAAGAGCCCCATAAGGGGCTCCACGAGTTAAAGTCACCGGTTAGCAAAATGGGGGTGTGGAATGTATTTACTAAATTGTCTAATTCGGCAGCGGAAAATGGTTGGTCGGGGGGAATGTAAATGGATACGACTGTGAAATTTATTTTTGTCTCGATTACAACTGCAACCGCAGATATTTTGGAGTTTACTTGTATGGGCGTATGGGGGATTGACTTATGAACCAAAAGCCCTGATCCCCGTTGGGCGACCCCCATATCAAAATTGTGATAATAGGGGGAATATTGTCTTGGTGCGTATTTCGAGTTATTCGGCAAGTGGGTTTCTTGCAAAGAGATAATGGCTGGATGTAGTTCACTTATTAATAACTGCAGTTCATGGTAGTTATTAAAGTAGCCATTCAGGTTCCATTGCAGGATTTTGAAACTAGTCATAATGAGTAGGAATCTTAACAGCAATATATTTTATTATATTGGGCAAAGATAAGAACTGCAAATGAAAAGAAATACCCACCACACGTCCCCGTCGACAAGCAGATCGCGCTCGGCGGCTTGGATTCACCCACGCAACATCGTCAAAGACGACAGCAATGAATGGTATATCTACCATTATCGCCATGTGATCGTCTTTTGATGCCACTGCGAGAAAAGCAAGCCGTGGGGCGCGATCCACCTCCGACGGGGACCTACGGTGGGGGTGGGGACTGGTTTGAATTAGTCATTGTTGTCCATATCCGAGTCGGATTGGTAGTAGTTTTTAAGAGAAAAAGCATTTGCGATTGTAGAGATTTTTAGAGAGTCACTAATAGGTTGGTTAGTGTTGATTGGTTTGATAGAGTTTGAGAGAGTTGTAGGTTGGTTTTGGTTTGAATGTATGTTGTGATTGGAGATTTGTTTTATTGAGTTGTTTGGTTCGTTGAGTTTTAATGTTGAATTTGTTGATGGATTTCGAGTGAGAACTTGAGGTTGCGAAGAAATAACTGTGTTAGTGAGAGAGTTTGTTGAGGTTTTGTTTTCGTTCGTATTTAGGATCTTGGTAATGCTTTGAGATGTGTTTTTATTAGTTTGCGGGGGAAGAGGTGGTTGGGGTATAGTTGTTTTGTTAGTATGTGAATAGGAATTTGATAGTGTATGAGCATCGGATGATTTCGCATTTGATGTTATACTTGTGACTGTGGCAAATGAATCTCTTGTAAAGTTGGCACTTGTAGGATTTGTTTCCCTATACAGGCGTTTAGCCTCCGCCATGGTGCATTTGTTCTTAGTTTTTATAGTTAAGATTTGCTTAGCTTGTATAAATCTAGGGCAATTTCTATCTGAGGAGGGGTGTGAGTCGAGGCAATTTGCACACATTTTACGAGAACAGCTCGAAGGAGTGTGGGGAGGTAGATTGCAGGTTTCGCACGCAGCGGACTTTGTGCATTTATTAGTAGTGTGCCCAAGAAGCTGACAGTTACGGCATCTCATTGGGTTCGGAATGTACTCACTTACCTTAGCATTATACCAACCGATCTCTACTGTGTCTGGTGGTTGGAAACGATCAAACGTGAACAACATTAAGCCGGTAGGACGTTGTTTACCTTCAAAAGGTTTAGTGAATTTGTAAACTCCTGTAACCCCTTGGGGTCCCATTTCAGAGATAATTTCTGATTCATCAACATGAATCAAGCAAGGCGCGTATACAATTCCTTTGGAAGAGTTTAAGCGATCATGAAGAATGACTGAAACAGGGCATAGATTTGATAGACTTTTAGTCGTCAAAAATCTGTCAGCGACACGTTGGTTTTTGGTTAGTATGAGGAGGTTTCCATCTCTAAGCTGGGAAATCTGATCATACTCTGTGCTTATTGCATCAATAGCTTTTCTCAATAAAAATACGCTAATAGATGTTAGTGGTTTGTCGGGATTTGTTGAAGAAATTAAGACAAATCTTGGGTTCTTAGGCACAGCTGATTTAGGGAGAGTGGGATATTCTTCCCAGGATGAAGGTAACACTTTTTTTTTTTTTGGCCGGGGGGGATCAGGTGGCTGGTCTACCGGAAGACCGCTGAACCGATTCCCGGGCTTTGTAATTGGCCCCGGGGCCATTGGGCTGAGTAGGGAGAAAATTAACTCACTTTCAGTAAAGAGGGGCGCGTGACTTATAAAGAGTAGTACAAATAAGTTTACACTTACGTGTGAGAGGTAGATTGATATACCAGTGGTGAGGGACGATTTGAGAGAAATTAGCAAGCACTACCAACTGAGAATAAACACGATGTTTACTGCTCGAAAGCCAGACGCTATCTTTATTAGGAGTGAGTTAAAAGATTGGGAATAGGGTATCATGCGATCCGTTCTATATGGATTGTAACTGTCCTGTATGTTTTTAACTCGCTTTATTCGGAGCAAAATTGTAACGGATGGAGGGAACGTTGTTTGGTGACCTTACATGGCCTTGAATAATCAAACTTGCCTT
This sequence comes from Pocota personata, assembly GCA_963082735.1. NCBI lineage: Eukaryota > Metazoa > Arthropoda > Insecta > Diptera > Syrphidae > Pocota > Pocota personata. The sequence goes on from OY720430.1 coordinate 71,328,066, forward strand.
TTTACTTGGTCCTGTAGGGCAAGTATTGTTTATCGAGATTTTGATGAATCTTGGTATCACTATTGAACAGGAATTCGAAAAATAGGGCCCCTAAATTCTGTCTGTCTGTCTGTCTGTGCCTCGGGTGTAGTCTATATGGCTAGACGTATTCTCTTCAAATTTCATATTTAAGGCCTCAAAATTAACGATACTTTACAACAGTGCAACTTTCTCGACATCTGAGGTACTCGTGCTATGGATGTTTGCAATAAGATAGATCACTTTTTTTATTTATTTTTTTTTTTGCTATAAATTCAAATAACAGTACGGGAGGCCATTTTATTCAAAATGAATCTTTAAGTAATTTTTGACATATGTAAGCTCAAGAAAGTTTTCCAATGTTTTCACTTCTTATCGGTTTTGCCTATTTGAAGTCTGAACAAAAATTGAATTTACAAAGGGACACCGGAGGAAGTACGTGCAACCTACATGTACTCGTATTTGAATGGAACTATGTACTTTTAAGACAGCCAATCGAATGTACATGGATAAATAATTATCTTATCATGGATACATTTTTTCGTAAAAGCAACCTCTCAAAGATAGCCAAGTTTGAGTTTTTTAAAAAATTTACCTCTTTTATCTAGAGTCAGATTAGATAAGGATCTTGAAAGTCTTTGAGTGTTCTCAGTTATGGCCCATTCTTAAATTGGTTCGTATGGAAAGGTGTACTTTTGAAAATGTCAGTGTGTAGAACTAGACAAAGATCAAAGAAAGGTTCATTTTTTAATTAAAATGGGCTCCACTTTGTACATCTGTTTCAGTAACAAACGCGGACATTCAATGTCACATATTTCTGAAAGGTTTAGAGGTCTCAATCTTAAGATTCGTGTTGAAGGAAATCCCTCTTTAATGCATTTCATTACCATTTCAGGAGAGTTTTTGCTGCGTGATATCTATGCATGATGGCGTAGTTCTATTTACAACTCCAAGTATTACTAATGTGCTCGGCTTTCCACGAGACATGTGGCTGGGCAGATCTTTCATTGACTTTGTTCATCCCAAAGACAGAGCAACATTTGCAAGTCAAATAACAACTGGAATTCCGATACCCGAGTCCCGTAGCAGTGTACCGAAAGATGCTCGTAGCACTTTCTGTGTCATGCTCAGAAGATATAGAGGGCTCAAGTCAGGCGGTTATGGTGTTATTGGAAGAGCTGTTACCTATGAACCATTCCGTTTGGGATTAACTTTCCGCGAGGCACCGGAGGAGACTCGACCAGAGTATTCCTTGGTATCGAACGGGACAAACATGTTACTGGTCATATGTGCAACCCCCATTAAGAGTTCTTACAAAGGTAAGGATTGAAAAATGACCCGCATTTCCATATTTTTTTTAAATTTTCTTCTCTAGCCCCAGATGAAATTCTTTCGCACAAAAGCCCAAAGTTCTCAACACGTCACACAGCAACTGGAATAATTTCGCATGTCGATAGCGCGGCCGTCTCAGCTTTAGGCTATCTACCTCAGGACTTAATCGGACGAACAATTCTAGACTTTTATCATCACGAGGATTTGATCCTTTTAAAGGAAATCTATGAAACCATTATGAAAAAAGGACAAACGGCAGGCGCATCATTCTGCAGTAAACCGTACCGGTTCCTTATACAAAATGGTTGCTATATTTTACTCGAAACTAAATGGACTAGCTTTGTTAATCCCTGGTCTAGGAAGTTGGAATTTGTAATCGGAAATCATAGGGTCTTTCAAGGCCCAAAACGTTCCGACGTTTTTGAAATTGCCCCGAATGTGATGACGAAATTTTCCGAAGAAGCCCGCAACCGAAGCATTCGCACGAAGGATGAAATACTAAAACTACTTTCAGAGACATTGTCACGACCCTCGGACACTGTTAAGCAGGAGGTTTCAAGACGATGTCAGGCGCTAGCGTCATTCATGGAGACACTTATGGATGAGGTGTCTCGGACCGATCTCAAACTGGATCTACCACACGAGAATGAGTTGACCGTCTCAGAGAGAGATTCTGTAATGCTAGGCGAGATCTCACCCCATCATGACTATTACGATAGCAAAAGTTCGACTGAAACGCCACCTAGTTACAATCAACTGAACTATAATGATAACTTGCAACGGTTTTTCAATAGTAAGCCCATTACGGCTTCCGAAGTAGAAGCGTTAAGATTAGATCAGTCTTACAACGAATCAACAGATAGAGGGAATGATCTAAGTCTGGTTCATTGTTTCGAAGGAAGCGGCGGCAGTGGATCATCTGGTAATTTCACAACTGGTAGCAACCGGCACCTGGGTAGTATTACAAATACAAGCAATGCTGGTACAGGAACCTCATCGGGAAGTATCCAACTAGTATCCCTCACGGAGGCGCTCCTAAATAAACACAATGACGACATGGAGAAAGTTATGTTAAAGAAACATCGAGAGTCAAGGGGTCGGGTAGGCGAGAAGTGCAAGAAAAATATTGAGAAATATCAAGATAACAGCGGCCCGGGCCATGGAATCAAACGCGGTGGTTCACACTCCTGGGAAGGCGAAATCAATAAGGCCACCAAGCATAATCACTTAAATGTAGATCTTCAACGGGAGTTAGCAGACCATCACAATAGCAACAAATTGTTCCCACACTTACAAAATTTGGGCTCGATCGGTGGACAGTACCCAATGCAAACGTCTGCAAGAAACGTTAACTTATGGCCACCACTATCTGTTGGCTTGACAACGCCGCAAACCTCACAGGGTGCGGCACATAGTCAGTTCACACCACAACGGAGCATGTTCCCGACATTCTATTACATACCACCCACAGCACAGGGTGCCAATCAAAATGAACAAATGACAGGCAACACTGGAACACTGCCTTTGCAGTATATGGCCAGCTTGATGTATCCCCATCCATCACTGTTCTATTCCCATCCAGCAATGATGTATCAGCCGATGTCGTTTCCGAATCCCACGACTTCTGTGGCACTCCCAGAACAGTTAAGTGGAACGTCAAACTTTACTACGGTAAGAAGGTGTAATTTATTTGTTTTGGTTCTTGCACTTAATTTTTCTTTCTTTCAATTTTGGCAGGCACTGTCCTTGATGGAAGCACAAAATCGAACACAGACACAGGGTGCTTTTCATTTAATAAAACCCGCACAGCTGCAAAGACCAGCGTCTCAAGCAACATCTGTCAAAGCAGAACCAGGATCTAACATGGTAAGGATCGAATTTGCGTAGACTTTCTTTATTACTGCAAGACTAGGATGTGCTTCAATTAAAAATTTAATTAAATTAGATTAGGAATTTTGAACTTTGTATTTATAAATTAAGAATATATCGAGGCTTGTGGGAGAAATAAAGGCTACATACAAGGCCGCATCTCAAAACGGTGAAACTTAACTACAGCATTCATTAATTCAACACTACACACAACTCGTACATGTCGCTCATTTCACTTAGATTAGGTTAGCTTAGGTAGATGTTTTAAATGAAACATTATCGGCTTTGTTGGGCGATGCACATCTGAGACTTTGCACTCCTTAGCCTTTCTCCACGACTTACCATTTTTTTTTTTTTTTTAGCATGTTGATTTATTAATCCAATCAAGTAATTATTTTACTAAAATTTAATTCAGCCTACTGCACATGTCAGACTTCAGGCAGTGGCATGCATATAGGGCCCGCAATGCAGGTTTGGCCCAAGACATCTATGGGTGCCCTCTGATGCGCAATTCATTCCAACTTCAGATTAAAAAAAACTTAAATGTTCAATTCAATGTTTAGAAAGCCTTGGTTGAGAAACTTGAATTTTTATCGTTTTTGATCGCAACTTACATTTAATCATAAAATACACAGGTCGACATAATTCACCGTACAACACATATAAACGCTGTTGTTCGGTACCGGTACAGTTCAATCAAAAAAGGACTAGGATTTAAGAATCAGAACAAAAAACAAAGATTATCTAGATAATAGATTAAATTAAAATTCTTTTTATTTTCTTAAAATTTAAACAAAAAGGAAAAACACATTTGGCTCAAATGACAAAATTCTTCGTACGACTAGTTTCGACTCTAATTTTTTGAAGAAATCGGGCTGTCAGTAACTTGCTGGGCCTCCACGAGATTTGTAGTCGACGTGGCATAGAAGAGACCAGATTTTTCGTAAAATCTTCGGGTACACGATCCCATTCTAGTTGGAGGGCTTCCTTAAGAGTCGCTTTTGACGAAATCCGGTGTCTATGGAGTTGTTTTTCCAAATAGTCCCACAAATGCTCTATTGGGTTTAAGTCCGGGCTCTGAGGGGTAGAATTAAGCTATCTTGGAGCATAGTATAACAACCAATCCTTCACTTTTCGAGCGGTGTGTTTAGGATCGTTGTCTTGCTGAAATATCCAGCCGGGATCCAAACTTAATGTCTCTACTGATGGGCGTAGATTTGCTTTTAATATGTCGAGGTACATGTGTTGGTCCATGTTACCTTCAATAAACACCAGCTTTCCCACACCAGACCAAGCCATGCTCCCCCACACCATAACACTACCTCCACCGTGCTTCACTGTTCTTCTTACATTTTGAACTTCCATTTCAGTGCCGCTCTTTCGCCAAACTCTTGCAGGACCGTCATGACCAAAAATGTTGTATTTGCTCTCGTCGGTGGACACAACTTTCTTCCAAAAAGAAAGATCAGCGTCCTTGTGTAAAGTGGCAAAGTCTTTACGTTTTTTCTTATTCGCTTCACTTATGGATGGCTTCTTCCTTGGTGTTCTTGAAAAATACCCATGTCTGTTGAGGGTCCTTTCTATTGTACGCCTGCTGACGTCTGTCCTGCATATATCCGCGACTATTTGTTTTATGGTAGGGCAATTAGTTCTTGGGTTTTTTCGCACTGTGTTCAGAATGACCCTTTCGTCCCTTTCATTTAATTTGCGTGGACGGCCTGTTCTTCGCGCGTACTCAACACTTCCTGTTTTTTTGAACGTTTCTACGATGTACTGCACAGTTGATTTGCTTTTTCCCACTGTGCGTGCAATTTCTGCTAGCGATTTGCCTTCTTTCGAAAACAAATCTACTACCACTTGGCGGAAATCTTGGGTCGTTTCTTTTCTCCTTTGTTGAACTGACATGATCACTTTCTTTGCAAAAGATGTTAACTCACTAAGAGCTGAATACAGAATGATATGCATTTTGCTAAAACTGTAATTACAAACAGAAAAACTAACGGAATCAATCGCCGTACGATGAATTGTGTCGTTTGCACTGCAGCACATTTTATTGCTTTTATGAATAACTTGAACAAAAGAGATGGAATGAGGGACAGGATAAAATGGGTAATAAAAACATCTTTAGTGATAGGAAATAAAAAATAATAAAACAATAGGTTCATAAATATATGTGGAATATATTGGAAATTTATCTATCGTACGAAGAATTTTGTCGGCCTGTGTATGTGTCCACTTGGTACTGCCCCCTCAGTAAGGCTATGCGACAAACTATGCGACAATCATCTTGTAATATTAAAGCATGCAAGTTTCTGTATTGTATCTAGTACCAAATACCATAAACAAGCTATCGTTTGAGCAGTGTACTCGTAATAATAGGTGTGTTTTTTTTTTTTTTTTTTGTATTCTAGGTTAGATTAGGTTGAGGTGGCTGTCAGCTAAGAAAGCCAACACACTTAGACTAGTAATAGGTCCATTGTGATACCACAAGGGTTTGGGAAGCGGCCTCTAGCCTACTCATTGAACCATGATGAAGCGTAGAAAGTCCCTAACGTCTAATTTATTCAGACCACTTAGGTCGTTGAAACAGAGGGCTCCTACGTGGTGTCTCCTTCTTTGGGAGAGAGCTGGGCAGGTGCAAAGAAGGTGAAGAATAATCTCCTCCTCCTCCTCGTCCATACAGCTTCTGCAGAAATCATTTGAGAAGACGCCAAGCCTTGTTGCATGCTTGCCTATTAGACAATGTCCAGTTATGACACCTATAACAGCGCTGATATGCTTTCTATTGAGAGAAATCAAATTCTTAGAGTGTTTCAGATCCAGCTTAGGCCAAATCTGTTTTGTCGCTAGACAAGTTGTATCTCTTGAGCACCTAGAATTTGTCTTTTCAATAGCATCCAGCTTTAATTTAAGTTTGCATATAGCGATAGGTATACTCAGTGAAGTTTTGCCTGGAAGGATGGGTATTGTTGTTCCATGTCTGGTTCGTCAGCCTTACAATTCCCTGGAATATCCCTATGCTCCGGCACTCAAATTAGGTGAATATTAAACTGCTCCGCCATCTCTATAAGAGACGATCGGCAGTCTAGATCTGTTAAAGAATTTATTGAGGATGATTCCAAGGATTTGGTTGCTGCTTGGCTGTCTGAAAAGATGCAGATATCAATGGACGATTCCTTTAGCCAAGACAAGGCAAGGTATGGTGTAGTCAATGTCTTCAGGAAAGATATGAAACTTGTTTAAGATGGAGGCGTGGCCAAATATCTTTTTGGAGCACTGTGAAGTAGCTTTAAAGCGAATAGCTGAGTTAGCTTCCATTTGCCTACCAAGAATGTCGAGGGGTGTTAGATAAAAGAGAGTGTCCATAGCTGCGGAAGGTGTCGTCCGCAGTGCTCCGCTAATGCACAGACAAGCTGAACGTTGGAATTTGCTTAATAACTTCTGGTTTATCGCATTATCCAAGGCAATCCACTAGACAACTACCCCTTACATAAGGATCGATCTAATGACCGAGATATGGAGCCAGTGAATTAATCTGGGTTGTAAGCCCCATTTGCCCCAATTTCTTTTTTTTGCAAGAGAAGAGTGCGACAGAGGCTTTCCTAACTCTTTCCTGTATATTAGATTTCCAGCTTAGTTTCCTATCCAAAATAAGACCGATGTATTTTGCTTCGATGGAGAAAATTAAGCTTGTTCTTGTTTTGTGGGGGTTCACTCCTAGACCACACCGAGATGTCCACCTAGATAGCTTATTCAAAGCGTTTTGTAGGTGCTCTTTTAAGGTAATGAGGTGTTTACCAGAGACTGCTATAGCAACGTCGTCCGCATAAGCGATAACTTCGCAACACTCAGCCTCCAGGATTATCAGTAGTTCATTGACCATCAAATTCCAAAGACACGCCCTCTTGAGGGGTACCCCTGCTGACATATCTTCTAACAGATTTTGAGTTGATAATCCGACTATTAAACAGTAAATGAACTCAATTCCGTTTTTCGTACGCCAATTGACAATTGCATCAATATTGGAGCTGAGTTCGACAGAATTTCATTGCAGCTGGGATTCCACAATTTGGAACCCTCAATGTAGATTTAAAGAATAGTAGAAAAGTGGTTGAAGAAAGAATAGAGCCTTGAAATACTAACAAGCTACAGACTTAATCAGATGTCTTAAGTAAATGGGTAAACAAAGTTTAAGTCCAGAAAATGATTCAGTTTAATAAATTATTTCAAAAAGGGGCAATGTTGGCCAATTTTGATCAAAGAGTCAAATAATACGAGTAAGCTCTCCAGTCATATCGGCCGCGGATGAGTTATTGTCGGTGAGGTCAAAAGCAATACTTTCTTTTCAAAGCTAGCTATAAGAATTATCCATGTTTTCCTCTTGCTACCTTGTGCTACATTTAATTTTTGCTACTTTTTACAAATTCGGACCGTTGAAAAAAAAATATGCTAATGGAACATTTTCCAATCTATAAGTGGCTGTTGACATTGGTGCAGGAATGAAAGTCATTGAGATGACTATTGTGTCTACACTTCTTTCATGTCCACTTCTCTTCTTTTCAATGTTGAAGATGAACGTTCAAATTAGAACAGCAGTTTCTTGCGCAATCAAAGTAACATACGCTTTGACGGATACCCATACCCTGAACAAATCATTGATCAACGGAACATTTTGGAATAGAACATTCACGGTTCACCCGATTTTATTCTCCGATTGGACTTTTCCTTTATCTTTTTTACTCAGTACTTTTCTACTTTTCTCTTTCCGATAATCTTTCATTCCTACGCCAATGTATACAGTTATTAATTTGAGAGATATCACATTTCTTACTCGTATGTAAGTAAAAATTGTTTTACTTCATATCGCTTCTCTACGCGTCGTGAAGGAGCGCCCGAAAGAAATTATATGTTAAGGCCCTGATTAGTTTTCATATGAAATAACAGTTAATTTTAAAGCATCTTCACTCGTGCGGTGTTTGATTACATTTTTATGACAGCATCAGAAGGGGATCTACTCGTAAATTGAACCCAACTTCACAACATATTTTTATCTTCTCATACCTCAAGCTACAAATCCTCAAATTTTGATTGGTTTAACTTGGGACCCTGCCATTGAGCTGTTTTCAAATGATTGCATGTTAAGCACATTTTTCCCGCTAAACAATTATATGCAACAAAGGTGGCCCGGAACACAAAGAGGGCGAGATAAGCCCCTGAATGTTTTTCCTCGCCTATGGTTGTACCTAAAAGTGGAGAGCTGCTTAAATTTAGCTCCACTCAAACAGGTCTGTTCATATTTGTATTTTTTTTTTTTTTTATAATTCGCGCGCGCCAAAAGGAATATGAATACCTTTATACTGTTACAGGGCACGGGCTTTTAAGGACAAGAGGAAGAGGAACAGAGGAGAATCATATGCACGTTGGCTTTAAATGTTTGAAGGTTGTAGTGATGGGGAAATACAGAGCTTGGTAGATCATTCCACATTCGTGTCGTTCGGCTTATAAATGAATCCCTATATTTAACAGTACGACCGAAGTTAGGCTTTAGGGTGAACTGATGTGCAATACGCGACTTGCTTCGAATCACGTCGCGTATGGCGAGTGAAGTTTTGAAGGGGAGGAATGCAGCTGGCTAATTCGCTGGAGCATTTTGTATTAAAAAAAAACGATAAAACAGGGAGAGACAGGAGACCTTTCTCCGATGTTCTAGTGAATGAATGGAATTCACAATGTCTCTATCACCTATAAGTTTTAACACGCGATTCTGCACCCTATCAAGAATTTGAAGAACGGTCTTGGGTGCACCAGACCAGATATGGGCGTTATATTCCAGCTTAGGGCGGATGAATGCCTTATAAATTGAGGCCAGATCAGACGGGGTAAAATATTTCTTGCAAGGAATCCTAGACATTTTGCAGCATTTTTGGCGACCTCGAATATGTGATCATTCCATCGAAGATGGTTATTAATACACATACCAATAATGGCAAGTCTTTCGGTTTCAATGATGCAAGTACCATCCATGGATAATGGTTGAGGGTTTTGGTTTCGCTTGAGAGACAGAAGACAGCATTGTGTTTTGGAAGCATTAAATTCCACGCGGTTGGTTGAACCCCATTTAATTATGCTGTCCAGGTCGAAATTTAATGTGTTTAACATACGTTGCCGTTCCCCTTCTACGGCCGAAGAGCAAGGACGTGAGTTAGGGATATGAATCTATCACTTCTATTCTAGAATATAGACTCTCCTTTTTGTAGCACCAATTTTAGTATTGGAAGTTTTCTTTTCTAAAAACCATAGCCTTTAGAAATAAAACACTTTAGGGACGACTTTTATATAAAATGTGACTCCAACTTTAAAGTTGCAGATTTAAACTATAAAATTGCATATATGTCTACTCGAATCTAACCTAGATAGAAACGACTCATGGGCATTTTGTTGAATCTTAAGTGACAGCCAAAACATTTATTTTTTGCAAACAAAGATTTTTAGACAATAGTCAAAACTACCCACGTGATCACTAAATATTTAGTGAAAAAATCCTGGCTGAGATGTTAGTGCAATTGATTTAGATTCTAAGTTATCTTGAAAGGAGAATATTGACGATCGCATTAAAAATCGATCGCAGGTGCTTCAAGTCGAGCGTTGTACATTCGTTGTACACGGCGGTTGTGTATACAACCATACTTTAGGAGGCAAAACTAATCAAGCAAAACGATACAATCGGAAAGATCATAACTGTGTAGGTTGTCAACCGGGAGACTCAAAAGGCTCTGGAGTCGCCAACAGTTATATCAAAGCTAGTAAAACGGAAATTAAACAAAATGTCATGTGGATATGAAAGAACTGATGAACTTGGAAGAAAAGGGTCGGAACTGGACCTCTTTCATACCGTTCCCTTAGTAGGGAATCCCATTCAGCAGTACGTATCGCAAAGTCGTGCTGGACCAACCTGAAGAAATGCGTAAAAGCGAAAACACTCTGACCAGTCTTCGATAAAACGACATCCCTTTCTCTAGTTAAACTTAGTCGCAAGGATGCATGAGTCATCTCTGGCATTCATCGAGCACTGTACCATTGGTATTCATGCGGCTCGACTCCTGTAGGAGCTGCAGGAACGGAGAAGAAATATAATCTGTGCGGCATATAGTACGAATGTCCCAGCCAGCAGAAGATTGAGCACTATTGTCGTCGTGCCCCGCTTGTTCAGACAATCTGCACAGCGGTCATGTTGGGTTCTAAACCTATAAGTTGGGCACACATATGCCTTGGTAGTTCTAAGCGAGGTACATAGGCTGTGTAGTCATCAATAATGTTATTACGAGTAGCTGGCGAAAATCTTTATGTCTTCATCCACTACTCATTTTGAGCTTTGCAGTAGTGGTTTGGCAACGTTGTTTAAAAGACAGAGCCCTATCCATTTCTATCATGAAGTACTTGAGGTGCTTACGAGTATTGTGATGAAGAACGGAGCCGTTGAACTCAACTTCGAGTCAACTGGTTGTTTAGATGGAAACAGGCTGATTCCGTTTTGGTCACGCTATTACGCCTCCAGTTTTAGAAATATATGCCAAGGACTTCCAAATATCTTGTGAGCCTTTCCTCAATTGTGTGCATGTGTTGGCTGTGGATAGCAAAAGCCAGGTCATCTGCATACGCGAATTGTATTTAGTATGTCATGGATAGGATAATTGAATAAGAGTGGTGCTAGGACTGATCCTTGTGGTATCCCGTTACTGAGCTGTTTGGGCTTGATCTCTATGTAGTTTATAAATACTTTAAATGAGCGGTTGCTGAGCATGTTGTTGACGAAATTTGCCTTTTTTTTTGCTAGGCACAACTTTCAGGAGTTTGTAGACCATGACAGTTCGACACATGGGGTTTGTACGGCTAAAATCTAATCCGTGCAGCTCGAAAACCAGCTTGTTCACCATGAATGATTTAGTTTATGAGTCGCTCGAGCGCCAGGCACTTAGAAGAACGATTAGCCGATAGCTTTCAGCTTTATCGTCTGGTTTTCCTGGTTGGGTAAGATTCCAGAAGAAGATTTTGCAGAAGTCTGCTTAGGAGCTGAATCATGTACTGGTCTATTGGGCTCACCTCGGCGTTATCGTAGAGCATTGTCTTATGCTAATACTTCTTTAAGGTTGGATTTCGCCACAGTTCTGTACAAATTCCAAGGACCTTCCGTACGAGCATCTGGATATTGTTCCTGGTGGTAGACTAAATGTGGCGCATAATTGGCCCTCTTTAGAATGATTTCAGCATGAAGATTAAACTTGAACTTCCTTCTGAAATGGAGTCCAAGATATTTAGTGGTTGTCTTAGTTGGTACCTCGATGTTATCGGGAACTATTATCCGAAGATTGCGGCTGCAAGTTGGGAACGCACGGCGTCCCCTTGAACTGTCATTGGATTTCAAAAGCAGATTAGCTTCATCTTGCTGCTGTTGATTCGAATTCCCCACTTGAGGTAATATTTTATAAAGATTCCTGACGTAGGATTCAACTCTTCCATTTGCTATTTCTGGGGAAAATGCATATATATGTTGAATATATATCGGTCCAAATCTTGATCCCTGTGGCATTCTAGTGTTGATTCGTTTCGCTGACGACTTCGCTCGACCTGTACTTAAGAAATTGTAACTTAATATTACCAGATAGTTAGGGAAACGAAAATGGATTAACTTGAATATTAATTCTTTGGTTCGAACGCAACCAAAGGTTTTATCGGTGTATAGTAGGTATACTACGGGAACAGTAACTGACATCTACCTAACCTTACCCCCTGGGGATATGACGCAGTCCCGTTTTACACATACACGATATACGATATAGGATATACCTTCTGATCAAAAAGTACCCGGAACTCTTCAATAAAACGAAAACGTTTCAATTATTCATCGATATTCATTTTATTCCCTTCAAAGTCATCTCCATTGCAAGCAATACACATATTCCAACGCTTCCTCCAAACTTCAAAAGACTTTTCATAGCCCGATTTTGGAATCGCCTTCAGCTCCTTCTCCTTTATCGCCTCAATCGTCTCAAAACGCTTTCCGCGAAGTTTTAACTTGAGTCGTGGGAATAGAAAAAAGTCGCTAGGAGCATTTGAAACTGTTTGGCCCAAAGAAAGCATTTCTTTAGCGACATCAATGCGATGCTGCTTCTGCAACAAATTCAGCACTCTCGGCACAAACCGCGCTATAACTCGTTTCATGCCTAAAACATCGTGCGTAACGCTCTGCACCGATCCGAACGAGACACCAAGATCGGCTGCTATCTCCCTGATGCTCACATGACGATCTGCGAGGACAATTTTCTTAACTTTTTCGATGTTTTCGTCAGTCATACTGGTGGATGGACGACCGGAACGAGGCAAATCATCAAGCACAGTACGGCCCGCTTTATACTCTCCGTACCACTCGTACGCTTATATGTTCGACATTGTCGAGTGCCCATAGACTACCGTTAACATTTTCAACGCTTCCGCACATGATATTTTGTTAGAAACACAAAATTTCACGCAAACTCTTTGCTCAACTAAATTTAACATTTCGAAATTCGCAGAACACAACAAACACTGACTTGTTTACAAAGCTATTACGCGCAAACTCCCGACAAATGGCGCTCAAACAGATATTTGAGCCCCAGATGCTGGCATGTACCAACCTAAAAAAAAAAAAGCTTTTGACAATATCTCAAGCGCGGTTTGTTTGAATGTGAAATTCCGGGTACTCTTTGATCAGAAGGTATGACGTCGGATGTCCGATTATAAAAGTGTATGAAACTAAATTAGGGCATCGGATATACGACACTAGAAAGATTTGAGATAGGAAAACCGGATATGTGTGAAACTGGCTTTAGGTGCGAAAAACTGAGTTTATCCGAAAAGACGCACTTTTTTATCTTTTTTTTTTATGAAGACAACAAATTAAGAAACACATTTTTTTAATTTTTTTTATTAAAGGCTCCTTCAGACACCTCGAAGAAAGGCATAGCAGATTCACCCAAAGCATCAGTAATTGGTGACTATGCTGCCGAACAGCACAATCAAAACAGTCTTAAGGTAAATTTGTTTAAAAATCCTCTATATACCAAAACGAATGTAAACTTTTTGTTTATAGCAAAACACAGACAGCAATGGTAATAGCGATGACATGGACGGTTCCAGTTTCTCAAGTTTTTATTCCTCTTTCATTAAAACCACTGATGGATCCGATAGCCCACAAGAGAACGATAAAGAATCGAATCATAGAAAATTTAAAGGTTCCAAAGTTATTGGCCATGAAGAAGAGGAAGAAACACAGCATGGAGACCGTTAAAAGTTCCTGAAAGAAGTTAAATTTATTAGGTCACAACAATCGAGCTATATAACAATTAGCCGAACTTTTTACCTGTCGTAGCTACACTAAGTTGGCTCAAAAATTTTAAGGTAACGCACTTGATAAGAACTTTTAATTAAAATGAAAGTAGAAAATAATTGGCAATTTACTTTTTTTTTTTTTTATTTGAAGCTGTTTAATTTAGCTGAACAAGGTCACACTGGATAATCTGCTTTAGATTAACCACATCTTTTTTGAAGTATTTTATCTGGAATCGTTTTGAGAACTTTTTTTATAATAAATCTATGTAGACAAAGTATAAAAATATGTCTTTCTTTGTTTTTCGTTTGTATTTAATCAGAACTAAAGAAATTGAGTTTTCTTGAACTCCTCCAAGAAACTGGATTGAGTTAAATATGTCTGTCCTTTCATGCGTCGTTGGTGTGAAAATGTTTTAAGAAAACACAAAAACAAAAAGTATTTGAAAAAACAAAAGTTGGTTGTCGATTTTCGATGGAGATGAGGAAAAGTAAAATTAGTAAGGTCGGTAGAAATTCGCTTTGTAGTTCTACACAGATTTCGACGTCAACTCAAGTACAAATTTTCCACAAATGCCAAAATACGAGGTTGGGTCAATAAGACCCTGAAAATTAACACAAATTGTGTCGTCACCTTAAATTTAATTTTTTTTTGTCAAGAATCATCTTTCAAAAGAACGCACCCAAATTTTCAGACAGATCTGTCAAACAGTTTTGTTGTGGCAGCCATTTTATATAGACGCCTACTAGCATTTTCGTTAAAATGGAAAAAAGTGAATTTCGAGTGCTCATTAAACACTATTTTTTACGACAAAAAACTATCACGCAAACCAAACAAAAGCTTGACAAATATTATGGGGACTCTTCACCATCGATTGGAACCATTCACCACTGGTTTACTCAATTTCGGTGCGGTCGTTCAAGCACAAGTGACGCCGAACGTTTTGGTCACCCAATTGAGGTCACCACACCAGAAATGGTCGACAAAATCCATGGTTTGATAATGGACGATCGGCGAGTGAAACTGCGCGAGCATAAGGAGGCCACAGGCTTATCAAATGGCTCAGTGATTTCGATTTTTTCGAGTTTTTGCACCGTTTCGTAACCGTGGATGAAACCTGGATTCACCACAACACACCAGAAACCAAGGAACAGTCAAAACAATGGACTTCTCCTGGTGAATCGAAGCCGAAGAAGGCCAAGGCGGGTTTGCCAGCAAACAAGGTCATGGCGACAGTTTTTTGGGATACGCGCGGTGTTAAAAAGGGTAAAACGTGTTGAAAAGGGTAAAACGATCACCGGCGCATATTACGCAGAGCTGCTGGATCGATACCAAGCCGATTTGAAGCAAAAAGGGCCGCATTTGGCGAAGAAAAAAGTTCTTTTTCACCAGGACAACGCACCGGCGCACAAGTCCGCAGTCGCAATGACAAAATTGCATGAGTTAGGCTACGAACTACTCCCTCATCCACCATATTCCCCAGATTTAGCCCCCTGCGACTATTTCTTGTTTCCAAACATAAGAAATGGCTCGGAGGTAAGAGATTTGGGTCGAATGAAGAGGTCATCGCTGAACCAAACGCTTATTTTGAGGGGCGCGAGAAATCGTATTATTTGGAGGGCATCAACAAATTTGAGAAACGTTGGATGAAGTGTATAGAGCTAAAAGGAGACTATGTTGAAAAATAAAATGCTTTTATACCGAGCAGATTGTTCCTTATTTCATTTTTCAGGGACTTATTGACCCACCCTCGTAGCTTAGAAGCTGAGGCAAGCAAAGTTGGGCTAACGATAAATACGGCGAAAACACTAAACCTGAGCGCTCAACTCAATATTGCTGGACTACAGGTCGAGAAAGTTGACAGCTTTCTGTATCTGGGAGGCATTGCCTCTGCCAAGGATGGTAGCACCGAACTAGCATGAGCAGCAGAATCGGCAAAGCTAAAGCTGCGTTCGGAATGCTGTGAAAGATCTGGAAAAACAATGTTTTCAGAACAAGAATTAAGCTGCGACTTTTCCCGCTAGGTATTTCTTCATGGGTCGAAAAGTGCAAACCTTCGTTAATAGGTGCCTTCGCATCATCTTAAGGATTGTTTGGCCTAATCGCATCTCTGTATCAGAGAACTGGTCCAGAACATATAGGCATCACCATACGGAGGAGAAAGTGGCAGTGGATTGGTCACACACTGCGACTCGAAGACAATATCATACGCCATGCAGTGGTATCCACTCAACCAGCTAGACAGAAAAGCGGGACACTAGAAGAAAACGTGGCGCAGAACAGATGAGAAGGAATCAAGGAGTCTATGAATGAGCTGGAGTGAGCTTAAATGTGTAACAGAGATCCAAACAAGATGGCGGGCAGCCCCTCATGGGTTAAAAGGACTTAAGTGAGTAAGGAAGCACACATTCATTCACTGGTGCGCTATTGATTGCAATGACACGCGACTGCTTATAATTTTTGCTTGCACCTATAAGGACACGTATGCTTTCCTGAAAATGTGCGATCCCTGGATTTTGATCAAACTTGACATTACTACTCGTATGTTAGAGAAATTCAATAAAGTGGGTCTCGCCATTCTGTCTGCCTGTCTGTGGTCTTTAATTCTAAACCCATGCATGTATAGTAAGGAAAAACAAGATAAGTGAAATTAGAGAATGGAGAGTAGTAAATGAAAGAATATTAACTTTAGAAGTAAGAAGAAAAGAATAACAGAAAACCATAGTGATAGCCTACGGACCAAACGAAGATGAGTTAAAGGATGAAAAAGAAAAATTTTGGGAAAAGCTGCAAGAAGAATGTGACAAAAAGAATGGAGACCTAATCATAGCCGGAGACTTAAATGCCAGAGTGGGGAATTATAAAATAAAATGGGAAGGAGTGATAAGAATCCATGGAGAAGAAAAAATTAATTAAAACGGAAAAAGACTACTGGAGTTCTGTATCGTAAATGACCTTGCAATTGCGAATAGTATGTTTTCACATAAAGACATTCATAAATACACGAGAGAAATGGCAAGCAAAGGGGAGAAGTCGATCATAGATTAAATAATAGTAGAAAGTGACAAGAGAAGAGAATACGATACGACATAGGAAGTGATCACTATTTGCTAGAAGCGGTGTTGAAGGAGAAACCGAAGACAGAGGGGAAGGAAAAGAAAATGGATCCCAAAAACAAAGAAAAGGAGAAAATAAAAGTAGTAATATTAGTAGTAATATTAATTTATTCTTTAAAAAATTCAAATTATGACAAATTATGACAATACAAGTAGTTTTTGAAGTTACATAATGGAATATAATATATGAATTAAAAAAAAAAGAACCTGCCATCTATAGTTCAGAAGGAACTAGAGGCGAAAGCAGGGAGCCATGTAAAAATTAATAACAAAAAAACAAAAATAAATAAAAAGATAGAAAGAAAGATAGTGGGGTCGCAAAATATATTGAGATATTTACTATTAAGTTGACAACAAAAAAAAAATAGAAAAAGATAAGTATGTGCGTAACAGGAATGAAAACACAGCAAGGAACTAATATTAATATAATATAAGGAGAGAATTATTTAGATGATAACACAAAGCAGATTTGAAATGTCATCATAGCTTTTATTCAAGAGCCATCATTTTATCATCTTTAGAAATACGGATTTAATTCTAATGATTCTAATGTTATATGGTAAGTTATTATAGAGTCTGGGAGCCAAAACCGTAAAAAAGTTGAAGAAAATTTGCAGATTATGATGTGGTACAGTAACTAGATTCAAATTGTTTGTTTTTAGGTTATAGTAATCGGAGCTTCCATTCAGTTCATAGCCTGATCTAGAAAAAAATATCTTTAAGACCTTATAACAATATAAATGTTTTAAGGGAAGAATTTTAAGGCCTCTGAAGAGTAACAGACTAATAAAACGACGATTTTTATTACAAATAAGACGAATAATGTGTTTTTGAGAAATTAGAAGTGGGTTCATTTTGTTGAAATGAGATCCACCCCATGAAACTAAACCATATTCGAGCCTAGAATGGACTAACCCATAATAGATGCACTTAAGAAGATCTCGGGAACAGAATGATTTTAAAAAGTATAACTGTCTTGTGGCAGCTATAAGATACTTTTTAAGCGCACTCGTATGTTCGGACCAACTCATCCTCCAGTCAAGTGTAACACCTAGATACTTGTACGATTTAACATTTTCTATAACGAAGCAATTCTTAGAACATGTAAGGGATTCAAAATATGTTTGTGTGGTTGTTCCTGATTTACAAATATTTTTACTATGTAAAAATTTTCTGCATTTTGCACAGTGAAAATAAAACGTACCAAAGTCCAACTCTCTTCCACATAGATTAAAAAACATCAATTTCGTTTTATCACTAATCACCAGATTATGCTGTTGGAACCAATGACCCAGAACTTCCAGGTCATGATTTATGTCAGCAATTAAGTTTAAAGGAGAGTTACATTGAAAAGCACATGCCATGTCATCAGCAAACGCATTAATCTTACTATGAAAGTTCTGAGAAAATAGTGAGTTAATAAAGATTGAGAAAAGTATCGGTCCTAGCACAGAGCCTTGAGGAACTCCTATGGAGATGTTTCTAAAAGAACTCACTTGCCCATTAATTTTTACCCTCTGTTTCCTGTTTGATAAATACGACCTGAACCAATTATGTATATTACCCCTAAAACCACAATTGTATAATTTTACTAAAAGAATATTATGATCGACAGTATCAAAAGCTTTCGTAATATCAATGAAAAGAGCTACAGTCAGATTTCTGCAGTTAAAACTATCATAAATATTTGTGCAGAAATTTAACAGGGCTCCTTCAGTTGAAAAACCTGACCGAACACCAAATTGGTACTTGCTAATGAAATTATTTTTATCTAAGAATTTGATCATTCTATTCTTTATAGCTTTCTCAAAAATCTTCGTAAACACTGGAAGTAAAGAAATAGGCCTATAATTATTGATAGCAGATTTTTCACCTTTCTTATATAAAGGTATAACTTCGGCTTGCTTAAGACCGTCTGGAAAAATGCCACAGGAGATACTTTTGTTAAAAATATAACAAAGAATATCACAAATGTTTAGAGCTATTTTTTTAACGAAATTGTTTGAAAAACAGTTAGTTGTTGAAGAGTTCGAGTTTTTTAGTGAGTTAATAATTCTAAACAGTTCAAAGGACGTTATCGGTTCGGCAAAGAAACTATGAGCGACTGATTTTCCTACACCTGTGCAGTTGCAGTTAGAGAATTCAGAACAGCTATCCGTTACTACCTTAGTGCCAATCGAAGCGAAATACTCGTTAAATTTTTCAGCCAAATCTTTGGGGTCATTAATGGTGACATCGTTGCATTTAATACTATGAACTAGTGGGCTAACCGACGATTTATTCTGAATTTCTTTAACAAGTTGCCATTCTTTTCTAGAATCACCACTAAATCAAATGAGTTGATATCTATGCAACTGACGGAGGGAATATTGAGAAAATTATCTCTCAGGTTTTGCATATTGTAGCATAATAATAACTACGCTCCTATATCTATGCAGCAAATTCCGAAGTGACTTTCCATTCTGGCAGAATTTTGGTTCGAACTGTCCTTTCATTCGAGGTTCGTGTCTGGGACGAAGTCTCCACAGCTCATGTCAACGAAAGAGACGAATAATATCAGGGATAAAAGGGAATTATAACTGCAAGAATTATTTCTCTTGTTCCAGTGGTCGAAGAATTTGCTAGAAGTTTCTGGCTATCAGAAACTTCTGCTATATAAGGACAGATGGCGATCAAAAAAAGACACAGTAGTTTTTAAACTGTGGCGAAGAGATTGGAAAAGTGATAATGGGCGAAGTTGTAATTTGGTGATAAATTGAAAGTTGAGAGTAAACAAGAAAAAGTAATTAGTTTGGATTTGTGAATTAAGTAATTGAAAGGAGATAAAGTGATTTGAGAGGAAAGAGACCTTGTAAGAAAAGAATTTGCGAAGAATAGTATAGTGTGAACTTGAATTGTTCTATAGAGTAGAAAATAAAGAAATAATTTCACAGAATAATTGTTTTATCTACTCGAGCCGTAGCTCGCATATTACATTGGTGTCAGAAGCGGGATAAAACTTATTCTGTGAATAACTATTTCCGTGGTGTGAAATTGCACAAGAAAAAAAAAAAAAAAAAACCATTTCTGCGTTGAGTTAATTAGTTGCGCAAAATGGGTCGCAAATTGGGAAAACTAACTATAATTCAACTAAAGGCAGAACTCAGTAAGCGGAATCTCGACACAACTGGGGGAAAAGATGCCCTACTGATTCGTCTGGAAGAAGCAGTAACGCAGGAAGGTGAAAATCCGCATGACATAGAGTTTGACGTGGAAGAGGAACCAGCAAGTACAGTAGCCGACCCGGGTATAACAAGTCTGCTCCTGCAACTTAAGTTAGTCATGGACGAACAAAAGAAAGCAATAGAAGATCAAAGTCATAAGCTCGATGACCAAAAGAATTCTATAGAACTTAAGCTGGACGAACAAAAGAAAGCAATGGACGAACAAAAGAATTCTCTAGAACTTAAGCTGGATGAACAAAAGAAAGCGATGGACGAACAAAAGAAAGCAATGGTCGACCAAAGGAATTCTCTAGAACTTAAGCTGGATGAACAAAAGAAAGAAATGGATGAACAAAAGAAAGCAATGGACGAACAAAAGAATTCTCTAGAACTTAAGCTGGATGAACAAAAGAAAGCAATGGACGAACAAAAGAATTCTCTAGATGCTCTGGAAAGTAAACTTGATGAGCAAAACAAGAACTTGGAATCCAAATTCGAAGTGATCGAAGAGAAAATCGAGAAGGTCGAGACGCAACTCGAAAAAGTCGAAACCAGATTCGATGAATTTTTTGAGAAACATGAAACTCAGTTCGGGAAGATAGAGACTCAGTTTGAAAAAGTGGATACGCAATTCGAGATAGTAGGAAAGCAAGTCGAAAATCTTGCTAAGGAGCTCAGCAACGTGAAGAGACAGAAAGCACGGGAATATTCCACTGACGGTCTGAGAAGAAAGGAGATGCAGCCTCCTATCTTCGATGGTCAAACATCATGGCCAATTTATCCTAGGGACGCTGTCGATGATGACGACTTTTTTTGTGATCGAAGATCCGCAGGAGAAGGTGGAGGCCATTGGAACTATTTTCGAGGATGTGTACAAGGTAAATGCTAGCAATGGCCCGAACCACGACCCGGAGAATAGAGTCCTTATGCACAACTTCTACCTTCGAAATGATATAGAGAACTGGCGATCAGAGAATACTGGTTTTGCCGGTTTCAATGACGAAAACTTGACAAACAATGCCATCGCCAATGAAAGGGTTCACCCCCCGTACGTATCGAAGGTAGAACTCCAAACGATCTTCGCATCATTGAGAAAGAAGAAATCAGTGGGAATCGATGGGATATCGAACATTGTGCTTCGACATCTTTCTCTAGAAGCGATGAAAATTTACGCCACCCTGTTCAATAATGCACTGAATAATGCACAGCAGTGGTACAGCCGATCCCAAAAAGGGGAAAGGACACCTCCAATCCGGCAAATCTCTGGTCGATAAGTCTCCTTCCGAACATCAGCAAGGTATTCGAAAAAGTGATCAATAGAGCCTTGATTAAGTGGGTTGAGGACAATAATATAGTTCCGGATAACCAATTCGGTTTCAAGGCGGGGCATGATACAATACATGCCGCGTCTAAACTGGTATCTGGTATCCAATGGAACAAAAGCAAGAACCAATGCACGGGTGCCTGCCTGATTGACTTGGAGAAGGCCTTCGATACCGTATGGTTGGAAGGGCTCTTTTACAAGCTGAACAGGTTGGGCATAAGCAAACCACTGCTGTACATGTTGCTTAATATGCTCACCAGTAGAAAGTTCGTTGTGAAAAATGGCAATGTGACTTCTGCTAGGACGTTCGAAATTAAAAATGGTCTGCAACAGGGTGCGGTTAATTCACCGATCCTTTTCAATATTTACACGAGCGATCTGATAGGATCTCTTCAGCATGCAATAGCGTACGCAGACGATTTGATTGCGTACAGATCAGGACCTAAGATCGACGTCATTGCAACACTCTTACAGAGTGACTTTGATAAGATTCAGCGATATTGCGACGACTGGAAGTTGAAGATCAACCTTCAGAAGTCGGAAACCATTCTATTCAGAACGCCGTTGTCTCTGGCCTCTAGGGATACCAGAAAGAATTGGCGAAAGTACTCTATAATTGGACAACACGGGTCACGGTGTCAAAACGTGGTCAGATACCTTGAACTTTGGCTAGACCAATATCTACATTTTAACAAATAAGTTCGCCCTTACAAAGAGACTTTTATAGCAAGCAACTCGATACAAGGGTAAAGGTAATCTGCTACACGGCCCTCATTCGGCCCATGCTAGCATATGGATGTCCCGTGTGGTTCAACATAGGGGCAAGTAGGATTGAAAAGATTCAGGTGTTTGAGAAGGCCTGCCTTCGGGCTTGCCTTCACTTGTACAGAACACCAGAGTCTCAGTACGTAAATTTCTATTCTAATGAGGTCCTATACAACAGGGCGAATCTCATAAGAGTGGACAATTTCCTGGTCAAGATGACTCGAAGGCACATTGCTAGAGCAATGACCTCGATGAACAACCTGATCTTCGGGGCTTATTACCCCAACCATAGGTACCATGAGAGGGTGCGCCTTAACGGCTTTGTCCCTCCAGAAACATTCCTCTATTTCGATCAGGCTGTTAATCTTCCACGTTGCCTGGACAACTGTGGACAGGAGGCTCAACTACAGAAAAGTGGGATATACTGATGGGATGCGACGCGAACTCACATCACTTCCAATGAGGCAGTAAAGACATCAACAAACGAGGTAAGTTGTTTTTCGAATTTTTAATCGAACATAACCTGTTAGTAGGTAACAAAGGTAATGAACCAACGTTTGTAGTTGAAAATAGACAAGAGGTTATTGACGTTACAGTCACTAGTAACTCCAAAAGTGTAGAAATAGAGGAATGGAAGGTTCTGAAAGAAGAAACCTTCTCCGACCATAGGATGATAGAATTCACCCTAAAAATCAGGAAAGAATTGCCTAAACTATATGGAAACCCTAGGAAGACTAACTGGGATCTTTTTAGTAGGGAGGTTAATAAAAATGAAAGGGAATCTACAGGACCACGCTTTTAATGGACCTACAGAAATTGACGAGTCAACGTCAATATTATCAGAAATATTGGGTAAAGCCTATCAAAACGCCTGTCCGCTGAGGACAAAGAAACAAAAGAACACACCTCCATGGAGGTCTAAAGAATTGTCTAACATTAGGAAAGAAACTAGGAAACTTTTCAATATGGCTAAAAGAACAAGGTTAGACGAAGACTGAGAAAATTATAAATCCAGTCAAAGAATATTCAAAACAGAGACACAGCGCTCTAAGCGCAATTCTTGGCAAGCCTTCTGTAGCGAAATAGAAAGTACCGCTGAATCAGCAAGACTCAGAAGGGTTCTCTCCGAAGAGCCGGTAGCGTTAGGCTCCCTAAAAGACACGTCTGGCAACTGGACTGACTCCAATGGAAGGACATTAGAAACTCTACTAGGTGCTAATTTTCCAGGATGTATAGTAGTTAGAGATGACATCCCTGGCAGCAGCAGTAGTAGACACGAAATAGCGCCGTCTGAATTAGTTACGAAAGAAAAAATCGAGTGAGCAATATGCTCCTTCTTACCGTACAAATCCCCAGGCACAGAGTGGCGGGAAGTTAAGGTTATTTTCATACCCAAAACAGGTAAAGCTAGTCATACCTGCGCTGGTGACTTTAGACCAATAAGCTTGACATCCTTTATTCTGAAAACCTTTGAAAGACTTATTGAAATACACATTCGCAGCAGGCTGAACCCCAGTATCATATCTCCGGCACAGCATGCTTATACGAAAGGTAAAAGTGTTGCAACTGCACTTCATAGTATTGTCAGTACGATTGAAAAATCATTGAATGATAAACAGTACACCCGGCTGCATTCTTAGACATTGAAGGTGCAGCAGATTCAGTCGCAGGTGCCTTAAAAAACCTAAATATTGAGGACACTCTACTCAGATGGATAGTTTCCATGCTAAGAAATAGGTACATAAACTTAGAACTAGGTGATGCGAAACTAAGAGTATCAGCTGGTAGAGGCACTCCGCAGGGAGGTGTTCTCTCTCCTCTACTCTGGGTTATTGTGCTAAATGAACTACTAATAAAACTTAGATTCAGTGGGGTTAAGACCGTAGCATACGCAGACGATGTGGCGTTACTGGCCACGGGTAAATTCCTTCCAACCCTAAGCGACCAAATGGAAGGCGCCCTTAAGATAGTCAGCAACTGGACTAAAAGAAGTGGACTCGCAATAAATCCACTAAAAACGGAGCTGACACTATTTACGAACAAGAGGATAATACCGGAATTCAAAATTCCATCCATTGAAGGCACTCCTCTTAGAATTTCTGACAGAGCTAAATATCTAGGGTTAATACTAGACCAGAAACTAAACTGGGGACTAAACACAAGGGAGAGAGCAAGGAAAGCTATGATAGCTCTTGTAGCAGAATATTTGGAAAAACTTGGGGGCCCAAACCAAAAGTCATTTTCTGGCTCTACACAGCAGTTGCGAGACCTATACTGACATACGGCAGCCTAGTACGGTGGCCAGCCGCAAGTAAGTACTAACCAGATATGATATGAAACAATAGCGTGCATTGGTGTCACAGGAGCTATGAGAACCACACCAACTGCAGGATTAGAGACCATACTCAATCTACTACCTTTAGACCTATTTGTGCAGGAATCTGTAGCTAGAAGTGCTCTAAGATTAAGCCAATCTGAAGGTTGGAGGTCAAGCCTGACGGGGCATGCGCAGATTTTACGCAAATACATGGGCGGAGATGTTAGCACAGACTACATGGTGCCCTATTTAGACTTTCATAAGACGTTTTCTAGTTCATTTCCGAGTCGAGAGGAATGGGAAACTAATATCCCGCTAAATGACAACTCCATCTCCATCTACACTGATGGATCCAAGATGGACGTGGGTGCAGGGATATTTTCTGGAAAACTCAATTTGGCTTCCAGACTATAGCAGTGTGTTTCAAGCGGAGGTATTGGCGGTGGCAACTGCTGCTCGGGACGCTGCTATGAAAGCTATACCACCAGATGATATTACATTTCTCATTGACAGCCAAGCAGCGATAAGAGCGATTTTCGCTACGCAAATAAAATCGAAGCTTGTGCGCTGCTGTCTCGAAGAGCTGCGGGTTCTTGGTACGCAACACAATGTAAAGCTTTGCTGGGTACCCGGACATAATGGCGTTTCAGGAAATGAGAAAGCTGACGAGCTGGCAAAGGAAGGTTCAGCTCTAAATCCTGAACGAGCTGACCCGTCAATTAAGGTACCACCCTGCAACCTGAACCTAGAAGTTAGAAATAAAATGATTGCCATAGCAAATAGTAGATGGAGATCATTAGAATCCTGTATAATTACAAGAAAACTCTGGCCGCTCTACGATAAAAATCGTACAGAGCAAATCCTACACTTCAACAGATATATCTTATCTGATTTAGTGGGGATGATAACTGGACACAACTTTTTACGTTATCACACAAAGAAATTAGGAATTAGCGAAGAAGATATATGTAGAGGCTGTGGCAATGAGGGCGTACACGAGGATACACCTCACTTCCTGTGCCATTGTCCAGGACTCTACCACCTTAGATCCAGAATACTAGGGAAATATTTCTTCCAAGACTTAGAAGAACTTTCAAATGTAACGGTAAATAAGATTACCAAATTTATAAATGCATCGGGTTGGTTTAAGAACCCATAGAGTTCACGAGTGGGGAAGCTTCACTCCTTGGGCATCCCAATGGATCTATACTGATCTAAGTGTGGTGTAGTTTGTTCACACTCACGTCAACCCATAAAACCTAACCTAACCTACTGAGTACGGGCTCAGTTTCGTCTTTTGAAGATTACCACCTCCCAGTGTAAAAAAATACGTATAACGGTACTTTACTTATTGACTGGTTCTGAAAAATGTACTATTTCTCTGCATTAATAATATTTGATATATATTTATTTATTTATTTATTGAAGCTTAATACAAGCCATAACTTACAAGATAACTTAACCTATATTTACCTTAACCTATTTTTTTTATATTATGCTCATTGACCGGACCCTAGGGCCCTAAACTAACATTTAAGGGAAGTATGGGGACTTGTTAAGAGGATTATTTACAAACTACATAGAGAACTGGATTGGTTCGTAATAACCATAATTAGTTCGATGAGGAGATATACGGAATAGGGGAATAGACCTAAGGTTGCGGGGATTGATATTGAGAGAGATCGCTTGAAGCAGGGCAGGACAATCAATGTTACCAGATAACAACGGATTGATGAAAAGTATGTCGGCTACATCCCGACGTTTTTCCAATGATTGAAGATTAATCAATCTAAGACGATCCGCATAGGGTGGAAGTTTAACATTATTAGCCCAACCGAGACCGCGTAAGGCGAAGCGCATGAACCTGCGCTGCACTGCCTCAATTCTCATGGTATGGGCAGCATAATGGGCCGACCATACTTGGCTGGCATACTCGAGGAGGGGTAATATAGAGGGATTTAGTTACATATGGGTCAGAAAACTCCTATGACCAACGTTTCACAAAGCCAAGTGCTGAGATAGCTCTATTAATTATACTGTCGATGTGTGAAAGAAAGTTGAGTTCACTATCACAGATGACACCTAAATCGCGTGCTGATGTGACTAAGGGTACAGTCTCGCCGCGAATAAAGTAAACCCTAGGAGGTGGTGGCAGACGTTTGCGGGAGTAGGTAATGGAATGACATTTATCGACATGAAGCTCTAAGAAATTTTTGTTACACCAGATGGAGAAACTATTCAGGTCATCCTGTAGAAGACGAGAATCAGCGGGAGATGAAATTCGTCTAAAGATTTTTATATCATCAGCGTAGACCAGAAGGTTGGAGTTCTGAATATGTTCGGCATCGTTTATCGTAAGGATAAAGATTAGAGGTCCAAGATGGCTACCTTGAGGAACCCCCGAAGTTGCTATAATAGTGTCCGATATTGACGATCTAAAAAGGACTTTGTATTGGCGATCCACTATGATATGATATTGTAGTATGCGAGCTACGGCTAGAGTAGATAAAACGATATTCTGTGAAATTTATTTCTTTATTTTCTAGTCTTTAGAACAATTCAGGTTCACACTATACTATTTTTCGCAATTCTTTTCTTACAATGTCTCTTTCCTCTCGAATCACTTTATCTCCTTTCAATTACTTAATTCACAAATTATTACTTCTTCTTGTTAAATCTCAACTTTCAATTTATCACAAAATTACAACTTCGCCCATTATCACTTTTCTAATCTCTTCGCCACAGTTTAAAAACTACTGCCCCCTCTCGAAAGCCATCTGTCCTTATATAGCAGAAGTTTCTCATAGCCAGAAACTTCTAGCAAATTCTTCGACCACTGGAACAAGAGAAATTCTGATGTAATAATTCTTGCAGTTATAATTCCCTCTTGTCCGTGATATTATCCGTCTCTTTCGTTGACATGAGTTGTGGAGACTTCATCGCAGACACGAACCTCGAATGAAAGGACAGTTCGGACCAAAATTCTGCCAGAATGAAAAGACACTTCGGAATTTGTTGCATCATACTTTTAGGGAGCGTAGTTATTATTATGCTACAATATGAACAGCGGTTGGAAACCAAGGACTTCTAATTTGAAGAGAATGAGTTGGTGAGAAATTTTGTCGAAGGCCTACTAAAATCAGTGGCTACAACATCAACTTCATTGCCATCTTCCAAAGCGTTCAGTGCACCGGACACGAATTCGGTTAAGTTGTTAGTTGTTGGCCTACCTTTAAGAAATCCGTGTTGTTTTGTGGAGAAGATTGGCTTACAGTGAAAGAACATCGCATCATACACTATGCCCTCGAAGAGTTTAGGTATACAAGATCATGGCATACCAAGTTTTGGAAAATTATAAACAAAAATTCTTTTTTTTTTTTTTATTTAGCGGATTTAAAAATTTCGAAAATTTCAGCTCTCTAGGTCGAACAAACCTGTGACAAACATAAAGCTAGCCATGTACCCACAGTCTTCCCAGCGTCCATAGACGATCAGTCCAATAGTTTGGGGAAAACAAATTTATATTTTTTTGCTAGACTTGAAAGAAGCTTTCGTGACAACAGAAACCAACCTTTGTCCCAATTTTCTGAACTGTGAATTATTCACTTCCGATTTCGAAGTCTTTCGCGCTGATGTCCAGATTAATGACGACCTCGCCTTCGGCTGCGGTGTTCTACTAGCCATTCATAATAGTTTTGATGCAACCCCCGTTAAAATCTCGAACGCCACTTCATTCGAATTCGTATGTGCTAAAATAACTGTATCCAAACGAAGGCCCTTCTCAACCCACCCAAGCATACCAGCTGGCTGTTGATGCAGTTGACTCTCTGTTTGATGCCGCAGATCCCGACGACGATTTTATAATTGTTGGCGACTTTAACCTTCCTTTTTTGCAATGGGCTCCTTCGGAGGACGAATCATCCTTCGTACCAACTAATTCCTCTTCAGAAAAGGAAACCCTCCTTACTGATCGTCTTTTCGACTCTGGCCTTTTTCAGATTAGTGGTATCACCAACAACCTCGGCAGGCAGCTAGATCTCATTTTCTCATCCGATGCCCATAATTCCCTGGTTACCGCGAGTAACCATCTTCTCTCTACACTAGACCATTATCACCCCCCTCTCGCTCTTACCTTTTCATATGATCATGCCAACATTAGCGTTGATTTAGAGAAGTCTCTTTCTTTTAACTTCCGTAAAGCTGACTTCGCTAAACTTAATAACATAGTCAATAACTTAAACTTCGGCCTCTTTCTAAAGAATAACACCCCCATTGATATCGCTCTCGAATTCCTCTACACAGCAACCTTTGACTGCCTTCTCCAATCTGTTCCATATTTGCCGCGAAAAAACTGCTCGTCATCTCCTCCTTGGTATAATAATGAATTACGTACTCTTCGCAATATCAGAAACAAATTACGAAAACTTACCTGAGATCCAGATCGGCCTCAGATTTTTCATTCTACCAGCAAGCTTATTCCCGCTTTTCCATCCTCTGCGAATCCCTCTATCTCGAATACCTCGACAGAATGCAATTAAGCCTAATCACAGATCCTAGGCGCTTTTACCAATTTATAAACGTTAAAAAAAAGGTCCGATGGCTTCCCATCCACTCTAAAATTATTCAATACATCATCTGCTGACCCTAAAGCAATCGCCAACCTCTTTGCGACCTTCTTCAGTCAATCGTATTCTGACCACGTTTACGAACCGGATCTTGACTATTTCAGCTACCTGAACAACTGCTCACAAACCTCTCTTGTCTCAGTTGACATAAGGACTGATATGGTACGTGAAAAGATTAATCAACTTAAGGATGACTTTTCCCCAGGCCCTGATGGCCCGCCATATTTCTAAAAAAATGTGTAAATGTTTTATGTCAACCCCTTACAACTCTCTTTCGACTCTCACTCTCTCAAGCTGTTTTTCCTAAATTATGGAAGGACTCCTTTATTTTCCCTTCCATAAAAAAGGCAGTAAAAATGACATATCAAACTACCGACCCATAGCCAAACTCTCTTCTATACCCAAGCTTTTTGAAAGCATTGTCTATGACTCACTTTATTTTCACTGCAAATCCATCTTTTCTCCACAACAGCACGGTTTCTTAAAGGGTAGGTCCACAACGACTAACCTAACCGAAATTGTTTCTAAAACACTGCAAGCATTAGAGAAAGGTAAGGAAATGGATGTCATTACGACCGACTACAGCAAGGCGTTTGATAAAATATGTCACCAAACTATTTACCTTAAACTTAAAGCCTTCGGTTTCCCCCCTTTTTTCATCTCATGGTTTAGATCGTACCTAGTGCAACGCCAGTACAGGGTTCTCTTTAGATTTTCAGTCTCTGATCCCATTAACGCCACTTCGGGTGTTCCTCAAGGCAGTTACCTTGGTCCACTGATTTTTGTCTTATCAATAAACGATGTTGATCACATCATAAAAGACTCAGATCTGTCTATTTACGCGGATGACATGAAAATCATTAAGACAATATCTACCCCCACTGATTCTCTCTTACTTCAAAACGACCTTAATTCATTCTACACATGGTGCGACAAAAACTTCTTAGAACTTAACCTCGGCAAATGTCAATCCATAACGTTCTCTCGTAAGCGTCTTCCCCCACCCCTCAGAATCTATTACTTTCGTAACGTACCTGTTCCCGCAGTCTCCTCTATACGCGATCTGGGTATTATTTGTGACAGGGAGCTAAACTTCCGTTCCCACATTGATCAAATTATTCACAAGGCCAATTCTTCTCTCGGTTTCATAAAACGCTGGTCTAAAGAAATCTCGAACCCTTACGTTACAAAGTCTCTTTACATCACCTTTGTTAGACCCCTACTTGAATATGCCAGCCAAGTTTGGTCTCCATTTCACCCACTCCCTTAGAATCGAAGCCGTGCAGCGAAGGTTTATCCGTTTTGCCTTACGTGGGACGACAACTATATCTTACCCCCCTACGAAAATCGGCTAAAATCAATTAACTTGCATACCCTTATAAAACGTCGCGAGGTAGCTGACATACTCTTCGTACACCAATTATTAACTGGCACGATCGAATCTCCCGTTCTACTGGAAATGATTTCACTTCAGACTAACCCACGCAACCTTAGATCCGTACCGCTCTTTCGTCTCCCTCTCCACCGCACCAACTACGGTCATTTCGAACCTATCTCCAGAATGTTGCGTCTGGCCAACAATGCACAGAACACACTTGACTTTGATTGCAGTATATCCTCTATTAGAAATTCTCTCTATACCACCTCTTAACAACTCCCCATACTTCCCTTCCCTTAAATGTTAGTTTTAAGTTTTAGTTTAAGAATAATTGTGTGGGCCCTAGGGCCCGGTCAATAAGCATAAAAAAAAATAAAAAATAGGTTAAGGTAAATATAGGTTAAGTTATTTTCTAAGTTAAGGCTTGTACTAAGCTTCAATAAATAAATAAATTATGCTCTCAAACATTTGTCAGACATTCGCGAGAGGCATCAGGCGTTCGCAAACAAGTTTTTATATATTTATTTTTTTTATAATATTGTAGCATAATAATAACTACGCCCCCTAAAAATATGACGCAACAAATTCCGAAGTGACTTCATTCTGGCAGAATTTTGGTTCGTACTGTCCTTTCATTCGAGGTTCGTGTCTGGGACGAAGTCTCCACAGCTCATGTCAACGAAAGAGACGAATAATATCAGGGATAAAAGGGAATTATAACTGCAAGAATTATTTCTCTTATTCCAGTGGTCGAAGAATTTGCTAGAAGTTTCTGGCTATCAGAAACTTCTGCTATATAAGGACAGATGGCGGTCAAAAAAAAAGACACAGTTGGTTTAGAACCGTGGCGAAGAGATTGGAAAAGTGATAATGGGCGAATTTGGTGATAAATTGAAAGTTGAGAGTGAACAAGAAGAAGTAATTAGTTTGGATTTGTGAATTAAGTAATTGAAAGGAGATAAAGTGATTTGAGAGGAAAGAGACCTTGTAAGAAAAGAATTTGCGAAGAATAGTATAGTGTGAACTTGAATTGTTCTATAGACTAGAAAATAAAGAAATAAATTTCACAGAATATCGTTTTATCTACTCGAGCCGTAGCTCGCATATTACATTGGTGTCAGAAGTGGGATAAAACTTATTCTGTGAATAACTATTTCCGTGGTGTGAAATTGCACAAGAAAAAAAAAAAAAAAAAAACCATTTCTGCGTTGAGTTAATTAGTTGCGCAAAATGGGTCGCAAATTGGGAAAACTAACTATAACTCAACTAAAGGCAGAACTCAGTAAGCGGAATCTCGACACAACTGGGGGAAAAGATGCCCTACTGATTCGTCTGGAGGAAGCAGTAACGCAGGAAGGTGAAAATCCGCATGACATAGAGTTTGACGTGGAAGAGGAACCAGCAAGTACAGTAGCCGACCCGGGTATAACAAGTCTGCTCCTGCAACTTAAGTTAGTCATGGACGAACAAAAGAAAGCAATAGAAGATCAAAGTCATAAGCTCGATGACCAAAAGAATTCTATAGAACTTAAGCTGGACGAACAAAAGAAAGCAATGGACGAACAAAAGAATTCTCTAGAACTTAAGCTGGATGAACAAAAGAAAGCGATGGACGAACAAAAGAAAGCAATGGGCGACCAAAGGAATTCTCTAGAACTTAAGCTGGACGAACAAAAGAAAGCAATGGACGAACAAAAGAATTCTCTAGATGCTCTGGAAAGTAAACTTGATGAGCAAAACAAGAACTTGGAATCCAAATTCGAAGTGATCGAAGAGAAAATCGAGAAGGTCGAGACGCAACTCGAAAAAGTCGAAACTAGATTCGATGAAAATTTTGAGAAACATGAAACTCAGTTCGGGAAGATAGAGACTCAGTTTGAAAAAATGGATACGCAATTCGAGATAGTAGGAAAGCAAGTCGAAAATCTTGCTAAGGAGCTCAGCAACGTGAAGAGACAGAAAGCACGGGAATATTCCACTGACGGTCTGAGAAGAAAGGAGATGCAGCCTCCTATCTTCGATGGTCAAACATCATGGCCAATTTATAAAAGGCAATTCGAAGCGGCCGCAATGACCAATAGCTGGGACGATGAAGAGAAGTCCATTGCACTCACACTTGCACTGAGGGGTCCAGCTGCGGAGCTCTTGCAGACCATCCCGGAAGATAAACAGCAGAACTACGACTCTCTGGTTCAGGCTATCGAGATGCGGTTTGGGGATGAACACATGCAGCAGGTGTACAGGGTTCAGCTGCGTAGTCGAGTCCAGAAAAGGGGGGAAACGCTCCAACAGTTGCAAGCGGATATAGAGCGACTAGCCCATCTTTCATACCCTAAAGCCGGTGAGGAGCTTATCAACGAAATGGCGGTGGAAGCTTTTATTCAGGCCATAGAGGACAGACAACTGCAAATGGCTGTAAGGATGGCTGAAAAGCGAACACTCCCCGAGGCATTGGCATTCGCTTTGTCAATGAAGGCTGCGGACCAAGCATACCAGGGAATACACCGTGTCAGGGAAATGTCCGTCGTGGAATGCTCATGCCAGAGAACAGCCGTCATGGATGAAGACAGAGCTCGCGGAAGTCAAATCCATTGCTGGAATTGCAACCAAACCGGACACCTACAACGGCAGTGCAGAAGTGCACCTAGACGAGGAAATTGTTCACATTGCGGAAGTAGGATAAGCAGAGAGGAAGCATCTGGCGGTGATAACATCCATCCTTGTCAGTCAGACTTCCCAAAACCAGCAGTCGGGAAATGCGTAAGGACCAACTTCGCGGGGCAGAAGTTGGTTACTGGAATCGAGGCCCCCAGGACCACCATTCAAGTTTCGCAAACCAAACGGGGTAACAAGAGCCTGACAGTGGAGGCACTAATCAACGAGAAGAAGTGCGTAGCCACCATCGACACAGGTGCCACTGCCTCCATTGTAAGAAGAGATATCGTCAAAAGCTCCTGGCTGCACAACACCAACAGCTACTGCCTGAAGACTGCAACAGGGGAAATGGCGAAGGTATTTGGAGAAATTCGTCTTACGATTACTCTGGCAGGACTGACGTTCTCCCATGCGTTTCTGGTGGCAGATATATGCGACGAGTGCATCATCGGAGTAGACTTCATGAAAGCAAATGAAGTAATCTTGGACATCGGGATGCAAGTACTGAGGTATCGAAATGTGGAGATTCCGATGGTGTACGGAAATGAGAATGCCGTAACTCTCAGGACAGTCATCAGCAAAGACGAAGTTTTGCCGCCGTCTTCAGAGACAATCATTTGGACGAAGCTGGAAGGTGATCTTGGGAGCCACCGATTCTACATAGTAGAACCAGACCCAGAGAAGAATTCTCAAGACTACATCGTGGGAAAGACGTTAGTCGAACCAAAGAACACCATGGTTCCAGTGAGGGTTTTGAACGCAAGACCACACACTGTCAAACTAAGGCGAGGGGAGGTGACTGGAAAATGCACGCCGATTACCGCCGTCGCAACAATATCTGAACGTGATGCTCCAAAACTTCTCCCATCACCTTGGACAGCGGAAGCGAGAGAGACGATTCTCCAGTCCAGTGAGCTGAATCAGGAGCAGCGAACTATGGCAGAGAATCTTATCAATGAGTACGCTGATGTATTTGCCTCACAGGACGGAGAATACGGCCGAACACACCTGGTACAACATCGAATAGACACTGGTGATACTAGACCAATTCGTCAGCCTGCTAGGCGCCTTCCATTGGCAAAGCAGACAGAAGTTGCAGAGATGGTGTCGGCAATGGAGAAAGAAGGTCTGATTGAAAGTTCCAAAAGTCCGTGGGCATCACCGGTTGTACTGGTTAAGAAGAAAGATGGCAGCACGCGGTTCTGCGTGGACTATCGAGCTCAATTACGTCACCAAGAAAGACAGCTACCCTCTGCCACGGATTGACGACACGCTAGACACACTATCAGGAGCCCGATGGTTTTCCACTCTCGACTTGAAGAGTGGCTACTGGCAGGTACAGATCCATCCAGAAGACCGGGAGAAAACCGCCTTCACCGCAGGAAATGGGCTATGGCAATTCACGGTAATGCCATTCGGGCTGTGCAATGCTCCGGCGACTTTCGAGCGATTGATGGAATGTGTCCTGCAAGGGTTAACATGGAAAACCTGTTTGGTATACTTGGATGATGTCATCGTAGTAGGAAAAACGTTTGCGCAACACCGAGACAATCTAAGGGATGTGTTTCAAAGGCTTCGAAGTGCCCACCTGAAGCTCAACCCCAAGAAGTGCGCCCTGTTTAGAGTGGAAGTCAAGTACCTGGGACACATAATTTCAGCGAAAGGAGTGAGAACCGATCCGAAGAAGGTCGAAGCGGTGAAAAACTGGCCAGTCCCCAAAGACAAACACCAACTAAGGAGCTTCCTGGGCCTAGCCACCTACTACAGACGGTTCGTGAAGGATTTTGCCGGGATCGCAAAGAACCTGCACCAGTTGACGGAAAAGGGAAAACAATTCAAATGGTCAATTGAGTGCGAGAAGAGCTTCAAGGCACTTAAACAACGGCTATGCGATGCCCCGATACTGGCTTACCCCACTCCCGGGGAAACGTTCGTTGTGGATGCAGATGCTAGTAATGTCGGGGTAGGAGCCGTACTCTCCCAGGTGCATGACGGCCAAGAGAAGGTGGTTGCGTACTTCAGCAAGGTGCTCTCTAAGCCAGAAAGGAACTACTGCGTGACAAGGCGGGAACTTCTAGCTTTGATCTTGGCTACGAAGCATTTTCACAAATACCTCTACGGGAGGAAGTTCGTTCTTCGCACAGACCATGCAGCCTTAAAATGGCTATTACAGTTCAAGAGTCCTGAGGGTTAGGTCGCAAGATGGATCGAAAGGCTGCAAATCTACGACTACGAAATACAGCATCGTAAAGGAAAACTCCACTCTAATGCGGATGCACTGTCCCGGAGACCATGCAGAACGGATTGTAAACATTGTGCGCGTCAGGAAGAACGGGAGCTGGTCTCCATCCAAAGAATGAGAGCCGAACCTATCGCCGGCTGGAGCGTAGATGAGATCCGGAACGCTCAGAAGGAAGACCCGGATATCGAGCCGATTCTGGCCTGGAAGGAGAACATGGAGAAACCGGATCATCAGGACATCTCTCACAGAAGTCCGACCTTAAAGGCATATTTTGCGCAGTGGGACTCCCTCCATGTCCAAGAAGGTGTTCTGAGAAGAAAATGGGAATCCTCCGACGGAAAGTCGTTTGTAATGCAGCTTGTCGTACCGCGGACGAGGGTCAAGGAGGTGTTACAGGAAATGCATGGCGGGGCGACCGGAGGCCACTTGGGAGTGAATAAGACGTTAGAAAAGGTACGAGAACGTTTTTATTGGTTAAAAGCGAAGGAAGATATCGAAGACTGGTGCAGAAAATGCGACGTGTGTGCAGCTAGCAAGGGTCCGAGAATCAAAACTCGAGGTAAGATGCACCAATACAACGTGGGAGCACCTTTCGAACGAATCGCCATTGACATCGCAGGGCCCTTTCCGGAAACCGACAATGGTAATCGGTATATACTCGTAGTGATGGACTACTTCAGTAAGTGGCCGGAAGCGTTTCCGATCCCTAACCAGGAAGCCAGAACCGTGGCGGAGCAGATCGTCTACAATTGGGTTAGCAGATTCGGTGTGCCCTTGGAATTGCATTCTGACCAAGGGCGGAACTTCGAGTCAAGAATCTTCCAAGAGATGTGTCAACTACTCGGAATCAAAAAGACAAGGACAACCCCGCTTCATCCACAGTCGGACGGTATGGTGGAGCGTTTCAATAGGACTTTGGACGAACATCTCTCGAAGGTCGTAGGTGACTACCAACGGGATTGGGACCGGCAGATTCCCTTGTTTTTGATGGCCTATAGAAGTGCCGTGCATAGCACTACTCGACATACGCCGTTCGAAATCTTATTTGGTGGAATAGCTCGTTTACCCAGTGAGGTGAAATTTGGATCTCCTACCAATGAGCCCAGAAATGAAGAAGAGTACGTGGCGGACCTTAGGGAAAGGCTTAGGGACATACACCAAAGGACCAGAAGCCAGATTAAGATGACGAGCGACCGCATGAAGACCAGGTATGATGCCAAGGCAACAACGTCAGGATTCCAGGAAGGAGATCTGGTGTGGCTGTATAATCCCCATCGCCAAAAGGGGAAATCACCTAAATTACAGCGGAACTGGGAAGGTCCCTACAGAATAATAACCCGCATCAACGATGTTGTCTACCGCATCCAGCGAGGACCGAGGGCCAAAATGAAAGTGGTTCATGTGGACCGACTGAGTCGATACAATGGCCGAAATGAGGATGCACTTGTTCGGGACGAACATGTCTAAGAGGGGGGCAGTGTAGCATAATAATAACTACGCCCCCTAAAAATATGACGCAACAAATTCCGAAGTGACTTCATTCTGGCAGAATTTTGGTTCGTACTGTCCTTTCATTCGAGGTTCGTGTCTGGGACGAAGTCTCCACAGCTCATGTCAACGAAAGAGACGAATAATATCAGGGATAAAAGGGAATTATAACTGCAAGAATTATTTCTCTTATTCCAGTGGTCGAAGAATTTGCTAGAAGTTTCTGGCTATCAGAAACTTCTGCTATATAAGGACAGATGGCGGTCAAAAAAAAAGACACAGTTGGTTTAGAACCGTGGCGAAGAGATTGGAAAAGTGATAATGGGCGAAGTTGTAATCTGTTGATAAGTTGAAAGTTGAGTGTGAACAAGAAAAAGTAATTAGTTTGGATTTGTGAATTAAGTAATTGAATGGAGATAAAGTGATTTAAGAATTTGCGAAGAATAGTATAGTGTGAACTTGAATTGTTCTATAGACTAGAAAATAAAGAAATAAATTTCACAGAATATCGTTTTATCTACTCGAGCCGTAGCTCGCATGTTACAATATAATTCGAGACATAACAGATGCACACTTTAGGATAGTTCACTTTTTCTTCCTCCTTTTCGGTTGAAGAGATGTTTGTTTGGACTCCTGAAACTTCTGCAGACCGGAGCAAAATAAGACCTAGAAGTAAACTTATAATCAATATATACAAATACACGTCACGTTTGAATAACATTACAGCTTGAGTCCATCCAGCATATTCACCATAGATTTCACGAAAGTGATCAGCAACCTCTTCATATATTTTTGGAGTAACTGACTTTACACTACTCAAGCGTGGTAGATATGAACTCTGTGCAATTTTATAGATATGCGTATCGATCGGTACCGACTCCAAGTGATCCAAAGCCATAAGACATATACAATCTGCTACTTTAAATCCAATGCCAGGTAGTGAGACCAACTCTAGTCTTGCCTCTTTGTATGGCAGGGTCTTAAGTTTATTGAACCAGTCAGTGCCACCAGATTCTTGAATTTTACGCACACTACCAGAGATAAATTTAGAGCGATAGCCAAACTTGGCTGCTCTCATTGAAGACTCAAGCTAACAATGAAAAACATATATATATTAGAAATGCTGAATAAAAATGTTGAGATAAATAGGACACCTCACTTTGATGGTCATGCAGGGACTCCAAACTGGGAAATGTAAAATAGTCTACGCCTTCATATGAACATATTTTCATGCCATACTTTGAACACAACCATTGCACCATAGATGAAATCCTATAAGTATTTTTAAGTTGTAATTTGTGTTCTTAATTTACTGCATTCACACATTTACTTCATCAAGCTTCATTCACTTTTAAACAATATACACACCACGCACAAGATACATACTCATAACTACGTGAATCAGTGAACGAATGACTCGTCACGTGATTTACATTGTGTTGTTGCTAGATCTACGAGGGTGGGTCAATAAGTCCCTGAAAATTAACACAAATTGTGTCGTCACCTTAAATTTAATTTTTTGGTGCCGCATTTGCTGAATGCCGATCAAAAGCAAATACGCAAACGATTTTCGCGGCAATCTTTGGAGCGATTCAATAGGGATCCGACCGATTGTGTGCGGCGAATTGTCACTATGGATAGGACATGGGTCCACCACTACAAGCCAGAAATGAAACAGCAGTCGAAGCAGTGGGTGAAAGCCGGTGGTTCAGCACCTAAGAAAGTGAAGTCGATCGCAACTGCCGGAAAGGTCATGGCCAGTGTGTTTTGGGATGCGAAAGGGATCCTGTTAATTGATTACCTTGAGAAAGGCGGAACAATTACATGCGAATATTACTCCAGCCTTCTTGACCAGCTATATGCCAAAATTCACGAGAAGAGTCCTGGCTTGAAGAAGAAAAAAATCATCTTTCAAAAGGACTGCTGGATTTGGGGTACGATTTGCTCGGCCAGGATTTACCAGATTTGGCACCCTCAGACGTCCATCTGTTCCCAAACTTGAAGAAATTTGTTTCTGGAAAGCGCTTCGCATCCAATGCAGAAGTTGAGAGGGCCGTAAATGAATATTTTCACAGCCTTCCAGACTCTCACTTCCGAGAAGGAATACTGATGTTGGATAAACGCTAGACCAAGTGTGTTGAAGTCAAGGGAGATTATGTAGAAAAATAAAATCATTTTTTAACTAAAAATCGCAGTCTTTCATTGTCAGGCCGAGAACTTTTCACCTTGCCCTCGTAATGATAGTTTTTATTGCTATTCGAGTTTATGATTTTTATTACAAGAAACAGGCTTCTCAAACTTCCGAGAACTGAAGATGTTAATACTTTGTAGTCCCTCCTTTTTTTTATTACGGTTTTTATCCGATCGGTCATTGATGTAATCATACCACACTTTTTCAATGAATTTGTCCAACTCGGTTAATGTCCGTGGCTTCTTCTTCGCTACCTGAGAGTTAATTATGGACCAAAGGTTCTTAATTGGGTACAGGTCAGGGCTGGTTCCAGGCCACTCCAATGTTGCAATACTATTCTCGGTTAGAAAATTTTTTACCTGGAATGAAAAAATGCATTTACAATAATAAAACTTTACGAACGTTTTGCTAATATTTTGGGGAATATTAGAGCCAGCCGTCCAACGCCGTGATAGGAAAAGCATCCCCAAATCATCCCTAAGCGTCCTTGTTTCACGGTTGTTGTCACGCACTCATCATTGAATCTTTCTCTAGTTCTTCGCCTCACGTACTGTATTCCGTCAGAGCCGAATATGTTGAACTTGGACTCATCTGAGAAGATCACATTTTTTCAATCCGTTATGGTCCAGTTTTCATGATCTTTGGCCCACTGGAGACGTTTTAGGCGCATTCGTTTATTTAGAAATGGTTTTTTGGCTCAAGCCAGCGTCTTGAAGCCTTCGTCTAACGGTCCGTGAGCTTATTTCTGATCCTACAGCCTCTACAAAGTCTGTCCTTAAATCTTCAGCAGTTTTGAATCGATCACGCAGACTTATTCGGTTGAAAAGCTGATCTTCAACGCTGGTGATCTTTCTTCTGCGACCCGTCCCCTTTTTTCTTTGCAATGAGCCCGTTGCCTCGAATTTTTTAATGAATTCAGCCTCTGACGACTCTTTTTATTTTCCATATTAATAAAATTATTTCCACTTTCACTCAAACTACTACTTTTTTCAATGAACTATTACAAAGTGAACTAGAATCACGTCATCAAAGACTTGTTATGCAAAATCCTAAAAAACTACCTGCTAGTTCTTAAGATAATTGAAGTTAAAGAATTTTTTTACCCTATCCAGATTTCTATGTCCGTTAATCCTTGAAAATTGTTGAATACGCAATTAGGTGAATACTTACTTACTTTAGATGGCGCTACATTCCCACATACAAGCGTCATCAGCTAGCTTGATCCTATGCTAGCCGGGTCTTAAGGGTCTTAAGTGGGGTCACCTAAGTTGTCCGTGAGAGGGCTTCGCTACTCAATTGCTTTCTTCACCCAAAGAAATGATTGACAAGAGTGATTTTTTGTTTGAGATCTCTATTCTGTCCAAGTTCCCGAAGTTGACTGATCTTTTTTATGACAGCAAATATTTTGTTTTGCCCTCGTTAACCGTTAATCCATTTTCGCCACTTCTGTTTCAATACTCAAGAACGCTGCGTTCTTCCAACTATGTCAATGTCGTCGGCGTACGCGAATAGTTTTACTGACCTTTGAAAGATCGTATTCCTGATGTTAACTTGTGGTTTTTGTACACTCCTTTCAAGTGTGAGGTTAAAGAGAACACATGAGTGCGTATCACCTAACTGTAGTCCTTTTCTGACATCAAAAGCCGCGGTGATTTTGGTACCGACCTTGATGGAATAGGGATGCCGAAACTAGAAACATGGCTTTGTATAGCTCGTCTCTATAGGCGACTTTAAAATCTGTGAAAAGGTTATCAGTTTCGATTTGGAGCTCCTGGGTTTTTTCCTAGATCTGCCGCAATGTAAATATCTGATCTGTGGTGGACTTTCCTGGCCTAAAACTACACCGATATGGACCAATCAGATTGTTAACAAAAGATTTTAAGGCATTCACGTAATAAAGCAGATATGATCTATGCAATGTTAAGGAGACTGATACCTCTGTAGTTGGCGCAGTTCAGAGGATCTCCTTTCTTGACTGAATAGTGTATTAATTACGAACACAAAAAGGGATATCATTGTCACACCCGTTACAATGGAAACACTATATATAAGTTGGCCACCCATCTCAGTTGGCCACCGGCTTCGCTGTCGTGTCCTTACATCTGCGACAGTATGTGTTGTGCGAGATTCCTTGTTTGGTATCTCGGATTGGACAGCGACCCGAACTAATCGTTATTCTGGCAATATCTACCCGAGTTCTGTTCAGGTGGTCTTTTGTTCGTCAATCGGCCTTGTGTGGAATTGTGTAATGAAATCTCGCTTGAAGTTCTGTTTGGGAGGATATAAATTGGTTACGTCAATTCAGCCGGAAGCGAATCCACAAAATTGTACTAACCGTAGGGCTTTGCGGTCTAGTAGCCAGACTCTTTGAGTCTGACTGCACTGCACACCGCAGTGTTTCTAATATGAAGGTCGAAAGGAAGGAAATACAGGAACATTGTAAGACTATAGACGTCTAGTACTAGTAGTTTGAGACAAACGACGATCTCGAATCTGCGGACGTGTTACTGTTTGTTGATAAATATGGCAAAGTACCGTCGAAAAAACTCCACCCCAGCCGCAAAGCATGGAGCTTCCTCCAAAAACAGGAACTGACAGAATTTTCAAGCATCGTTGGCCTCGAGGAAGTTAAGGCCGCGAATCTCAAAGTAAAGGCAGGCAAGCACAAAGACCAGATGGCATATTTCCATAGTTTCTACTGCATAGCGGCACGAACTTCAAGAATTGGCTCTACTCAAACGTACTTGAAATGGGGCACGTCCCAACTGAACTCAACAAATGTAAAGTAGTGGCCCAACTACAAGCCAGTGTTCTGTACAAACTGTTCGAGAGAATAATATATAATAGAAATGAACCAGCTATCGACGCAATTGTACCTTTCGAACAGGCTTCAGACCTGACCGAAACTGCACAGACCAAGTACTTGCGCTAATAACTCACATCGAGGAACGCTACCAGGCCAAACTTAAAACGCCCGTGACATTTACAGGCTTAACCGCTGCATATGATACAGTATGAAAAGATGGATTGATACTAAAGTTCCTTTAGGTTAGGTTAGGTTGAGATGGCTATCAGCTAAAAGCCAACACACTTAGACCAATAATAGGTCCATTGTGATACCACATGGGTTTGGGAACCGGTCTCCGGCCTACTCATTGAGCCATTTGGAGCTTCTGATGAAGCGTAGGAGGTCCCTAACGTCTATTTTTTTCAGATCATTTAGGTTGTTGAAACAGAAGGCTCCTAAGTTTAGTTTCCTTCTTTGGGAGAGAGCTGAGCAGGTGCAAAGAAGGTGACGAATAGTCTCCTCCTCCTCCCCGTCCCTGCAGCTTCTGCAGAAATCATTAAAGTTCATAAACAGTCACCGTACTAAACAATATGCTCAGCAATAGGCCATTTCAAATTTCCCTAAAGAGTACATACCAAAGACCTTGACACACTTAAGCACATACTATAAAAAGTGGAGACTCTTCCCAAGCATTAGCAAAAGCTAAGTAACGTGTTGCCACCTAAAACAATAAACTCAGCCAAACGAAGCTCTCTCTCCAACAATATCCAGCTAAAGCAAAACCCTACACGAAAACTTTAACATTCAATCTAGAAGCTGATTTCAACATCGTGGAGTGTTCTCTGCTGCCGAATATTGTGCTTTTGTTTTGTTAAACAGCGCTCACACGAATAAATTGAACTGCTAGCTCAACACATCGATGCGGATTATCTAAGGAGATTTTTTCCGGTGTAGAGTAACATTCACCCTCCCAATCTCCGACGCCAAATGAATTACTGCACGAATATGTCAAAATTTGTTCGAACCAGTAACTTCTCATCCGTAATGACATCCAGAATAGTGCACCACTTCAATGCAACTGAACTATGGAGAAGCGAATGGTTCTCTTCATCCGTAAACGATTTGTGTCCAATAGAGGACCCAACATACATGCCTGCTGGCCAGAAAATCGTGAGTCAGTCTCAACCGACTGCGCATAAATCACGGTAGATGTGCCGCGACACTTTTCACATGGGGAGCAGCCAAAACACCACACTGCGATTGTGGGAAAGGTATCCAAACATACAAATGTGTACTCAGGAAGTATCATCGCTAACTGCACGACATCACCGCTGCCCGCCCTGAAATGTACTTAAGCCATACGCTAAATGAAAAAACATACTCGCAGGTACTAGCGATCCGACTGTGTACATCCATAAAGTCAACCTTTTCATGCTTTCCTCACCTGTTGTTCTGTTTCTTTTCCAATTAAGCTTTGGAACTAAGATGACGCCTAGTGAGAGTAGCTGATCATTCAAACGGAGAAGCGTCCAGTTGGGTATTTTGCCCCCATTTATTTGGCTTATTACAAGCTACAACTAACTTAAGGCTAAAACTTAAACCTAAAACTTAAAACTAAAACTTAAAACTAAGACTTAAAGTTAAGGAGAATGGTGAAGGAGTTCGGTTTTGAGGCAGGGAGTGCTGAGGTTAAAATCAAACTGGGTGAGGTTTGAGTTAACTTTTCGCAACATACGGGAAATTAGTTTATTAGATCCATATGAAGTACGGTGGGACGGTAGATATAAAAGACGAGGGCAGCGTAGATTTCGTGGGTTAGTATTGAAGAAAATTGAGTTATAAAGAGATGCGCAATCGACAGAACCTGAAAGAAGTCGATGAATGAAAAGAATGTCTGCAACATCTCTGCGTTTCTCTAGAGTACTCAGGTTGATGAGGTTGAGGCGGTCTTGATAGGGAGGCAAGATAAATGGATCATTCCAAGGAAGACTTCGAAGGGCAAATCGAAGAAATAGACGTTGAATATTCTCGATTCTGGTCACATGAACTTGCTGAAAGGGTGACCACGCTTGACTGGCGTATTCAAAGAGGGGGCGAACAAAGGTAATGCAGAAGGATCTGGTCACGTAAGGGTCGGCGAATTCTTTGGACCATCGTTTGACAAAGCCAAGTGATGAGTTAGTTTTACAAATTACATCAATATGTGAACGGAAATTTAGCTCCCTATCGTACAATATTCCAAGATCACAGAGAGATTGAACGATGGATATAGGTTGACCATGAAGAAGGTAAAGGCGGGCGGAGGACACGTAGTGCTTACGTGATAAGGTACATGCCTTATCCAGAGTCTGATAGTCACGTAGGTCTGTACCCAGCACTTTCCCTGTGTACCGGGCCACCAAAGTGTAATCGGTAAGAAAAACAACTGAAAGTAAACTGCGAGAAGAGAGTTAGGGACATGGTCAGATCCATCGCAATAACGAAGTTACTCGAAAAATATCCCTTCTATGACAACCACGGCCAAACCCGGTTGAGAGTTTGGCGTCTCCTCCATTATTTCTTCTCCGAAAACTCTAAGCTATCCCTATCCTTCCCAAATGAATACATGGCTCACCGTCTAATAAATCAATGACATGCTTTTTCTAAAAACTATGTACGAAAGGAAATAAATTA
The DNA here is from genome assembly GCA_963082735.1 of Pocota personata. Taxonomy (NCBI): domain Eukaryota; kingdom Metazoa; phylum Arthropoda; class Insecta; order Diptera; family Syrphidae; genus Pocota; species Pocota personata. The sequence continues at coordinate 71,372,413 of OY720430.1, forward strand.
ACTCACCTTTTGATGTGATTGTTCTGACTACAAATAAACGAAATGATAGTCTCCAGCGGCTCTTGGTTCAGGACTCTTACAGCTTTGAGTACCTCCGACGTTTCGGCGAAATGCTGATGGGCCCTTTTCCACTTCTCACAGTTGGCATTCAAATCAAAATTTAAACGGAAGTACTTTTCAAGTGTCTCTCTATAGAAATTATCAGGATGCTCTGTTCTACAGAACACTTTATAGGACACCGTTGTGGCAGTTTGCGATAGTTCCCAAAAACAATCGAATGCAACACCTTGCCATTTCTCTACCTTTTCATCGTCAATTCGTTTTGCCCATCTGAGACATAATTATTTTGTAATTCAAATTGGAAGCAATAAGCGAATGGGGGGGGGGAACTTACCGGAAACTTTGACCGCCCAAAAGTGTGAGATCTAAATTTAGTTCATCTCGGGGATACAAAAGATTTCCCTCCACATAAGAACACATTGTATGAACTTTTAAATAAATACGAAGCGTATACAGCTTTAGCAACATTTACGGACCATTTCACAGACCTGCTTAATTCTGTGAAAGCAGTAAATAATAAATTAAGTTTAAAATATCAGCCAAAAGGGTTTTTAAGACCAACGAATATTTTATGAACTTTCAATTCAAATGGATGAGTTCAGTTAAACTATTTTGGAAGGTACACTGACTCCGTTCAGTGCAGTAGTGACCGTCAATTGCACAATGTGTGTTTTATTTACGAGTATTTATTTAATTAATTGTCTGTGCTTTCCATTATGGCCTATTCGGAAAAACTTGAAAAAAATGTTGAGGCGGGTTTCCAATATAGGAAATTCGCTAAAAATTTTTTTTTTTAATTATACAAGCATAAAAAAAATTTTTTTGAGAGGAAGTTAATAATACTGTAACATAATGTAGTATAATAACTACGCTCCAAAAGTATGCAACACATTCCGAAGTGTCTTTCATTCGAGGTTCGTGTCCACAGTAAGAGACGAATTATGTCTAAGACGACGTCGTAGAATTAAGAGAAAATTATAACCGCAAGGGAATTATAACCGCAAGAGATTATTGGCTGCAGCTGTCATCTTGGAATTATTACATCAGAATTTTTCTTGTTCCAGTGGTCGAAGAATTTGCTAGAAGTTTCTGGCTATCAGAAATGCGACTATATAAGGACAGATGGCGATCGAGGCAAGGCAGTTGGGTTTTGAACCGCACGAAGAGATTAGAAAAGTGATAATAGGCGAAGTTGTAATTTTGTGATAAATTGAAAGTTGAGAGTTAACAAGAAGAAGTAATTAGTTTGGATTTGTGAATTAAGTAATTGAAAGGAGATAAAGTGATTTGAGAAGAAAGAGACCTTGTAAGGAAGGAGTTTGCGAAGAATAGTATAGTGTGAACTTGAATTGTTCTATAGACTAGAAAATAAAGAAATAATTTCACAGAATAACGTTTTATCTACTCGAGCCGTAGCTCGCATATTATAATACTATAAAAAGAAAAATTTTTTTTTCTTCGAAATTTTACCTTGAACTCTTACTATTCTCAGAAAAATGCTTGTTATCACATATTTAAAAAAAAAAAACAAATTTCCTCTCCAAAATTTGTACATAGTAAAATAATTAAAAAAAATAATTTTAAGTGAAAAGTCGATTTCCTATATTAGAAACCTCAGCCAAAATGTTTTCATATGTGAAATATCCTCCTAAACACGAAAAACATATTTTTTTTTGCGAGGAAAAAATTACTAACAAAGTTACTAACAATTAAATTTCCTAAGGACGTCTAAACGGAACGCATCTTTGATATATTATTTACAGATAAATAGCAATTTCTCTTTAATTTCCACTTTCTAACATCATATTCTTTGTTTAAAAACTGTAAAATATTATAAATAACAAGTAAATATAAACAAATAAAGATAATTAAAAACAGAAACCATAATTTTCAAAAATGACAGGTATATTGCCCAGAAATAGGCAATACAAAATACAGGGACAATCATACATACTGGCTATTGGAAGGCTTATAATTGCCTAGGTGAGCATGGCTTCATTCATACAAAAGTGAATCATAGCGACCCTGAAAATCCTTTTGTGGCTCCAGATGAATCACATACTAAACGCATTGAGTCTCAATAGCGCGTTGTGAAATTTTATGGCGACAATTATGCAAATAATTTTGCTGACTGGATTGTCGAATACCTGTGGAGAAGAGAAATTAAAAATAGTGCCTGGATCCATTTGAACAATTGTTACAGGCTATAAAATATGTCTGTGGAGACTTTAATAAAGAATCATAACTTAATATACGTGTAGGTATATGTTAATCTTTTTGTTAAGATACTTTGGCGGTGAACGGAAACAAACAACAAATATAAACTTTGCATATACCCAACCTCGCACCTACTCCAAATCCCACAGTAACTACAAGCAGGTGGGTTGCAGATATTTCACTGTGTATGGGGATTACAAGTACTGATTTTTGGACTTAATTCCATGTCACCAACTTTTGTACATATTGTAGCATAATAATAACTACGCCCCCTAAAAATATGACGCAACAAATTCCGAAGTGACTTTTCATTCTGGCAGAATTTTGGTTCGAACTGTCCTTTCATTCGAGGTTCGTGTCTGGGACGAAGTCTCCACAGCTCATGTCAACGAAAGAGACGAATAATATCAGGGATAAAAGGGAATTATAACTGCAAGAATTATTTCTCTTGTTCCAGTGGTCGAAGAATTTGCTAGAAGTTTCTGGCTATCAGAAACTTCTGCTATATAAGGACAGATGGCGATCAAAAAAAGACACAGTAGTTTTTAAACTGTGGCGAAGAGATTGGAAAAGTGATAATGGGCGAAGTTGTAATTTGGTGATAAATTGAAAGTGGAGAGTAAACAAGAAAAAGTAATTAGTTTGGATTTGTGAATTAAGTAATTGAAAGGAGATAAAGTGATTTGAGAGGAAAGAGACCTTGTAAGGAAGGAGTTTGCGAAGAATAGTATAGTGTGAACTTGAATTGTTCTATAGACTAGAAAATAAAGAAATAAATTTCACAGAATATCGTTTTATCTACTCGAGCCGTAGCTCGCATATTACATTGGTGTCAGAAGTGGGATAAAACTTATTCTGTGAATAACTATTTCCGTGGTGTGAAATTGCACAAGAAAAAAAAAAAAAAAAAAACCATTTCTGCGTTGAGTTAATTAGTTGCGCAAAATGGGTCGCAAATTGGGAAAACTAACTATAATTCAACTAAAGGCAGAACTCAGTAAGCGGAATCTCGACACAACTGGGGGAAAAGATGCCCTACTGATTCGTCTGGAAGAAGCAGTAACGCAGGAAGGTGAAAATCCGCATGACATAGAGTTTGACGTGGAAGAGGAACCAGCAAGTACAGCAGCCGACCCGGGTATAACAAGTCTGCTCCTGCAACTTAAGTTAGTCATGGACGAACAAAAGAAAGCAATAGAAGATCAAAGTCATAAGCTCGATGACCAAAAGAATTCTATAGAACTTAAGCTGGACGAACAAAAGAAAGCAATGGACGAACAAAAGAATTCTCTAGAACTTAAGCTGGATGAACAAAAGAAAGCGATGGACGAACAAAAGAAAGCAATGGGCGACCAAAGGAATTCTCTAGAACTTAAGCTGGATGAACAAAAGAAAGCAATGGATGAACAAAAGAAAGCAATGGACGAACAAAAGAATTCTCTAGAACTTAAGCTGGATGAACAAAAGAAAGCAATGGACGAACAAAAGAATTCTCTAGATGCTCTGGAAAGTAAACTTGATGAGCAAAACAAGAACTTGGAATCCAAATTCGAAGTGATCGAAGAGAAAATCGAGAAGGTCGAGACGCAACTCGAAAAAGTCGAAACCAGATTCGATGAAAATTTTGAGAAACATGAAACTCAGTTCGGGAAGATAGAGACTCAGTTTGAAAAAGTGGATACGCAATTCGAGATAGTAGGAAAGCAAGTCGAAAATCTTGCTAAGGAGCTCAGCAACGTGAAGAGACAGAAAGCACGGGAATATTCCACTGACGGTCTGAGAAGAAAGGAGATGCAGCCTCCTATCTTCGATGGTCAAACATCATGGCCAATTTATAAAAGGCAATTCGAAGCGGCCGCAATGACCAATAGCTGGGACGATGAAGAGAAGTCCATTGCACTCACACTTGCACTGAGGGGTCCAGCTGCGGAGCTCTTGCAGACCATCCCGGAAGATAAACAGCAGAACTACGACTCTCTGGTTCAGGCTATCGAGATGCGGTTTGGGGATGAACACATGCAGCAGGTGTACAGGGTTCAGCTGCGTAGTCGAGTCCAGAAAAGGGGGGAAACGCTCCAACAGTTGCAAGCGGATATAGAGCAACTAGCCCATCTTTCATACCCTAAAGCCGGTGAGGAGCTTATCAACGAAATGGCGGTGGAAGCTTTTATTCAGGCCATAGAGGACAGACAACTGCAAATGGCTGTAAGGATGGCTGAAAAGCGAACACTCCCCGAGGCATTGGCATTCGCTTTGTCAATGAAGGCTGCGGACCAAGCATACCAGGGAATACACCGTGTCAGGGAAATGTCCGTCGTGGAATGCTCATGCCAGAGAACAGCCGTCAAAGCTCGCGGAAGTCAAATCCGTTGCTGGAATTGCAACCAAACCGGACACCTACAACGGCAGTGCAGAAGTGCACCTAGACGAGGAAATTGTCCACATTGCGGAAGTAGGAGAAGCAGAGAGGAAGCATCCTGTCGGTCAGACTTCCTAAAACCAGCAATCGGGAGATGCGTAAAGACCAACTTCGCGGGGCAGAAGTTGGTTACTGGAATCGAGGCCCCCAGGACCACCATTCAAGTTTCGCAAACCAAACGGGGTAACAAGAGCCTGACAGTGGAGGCACTAATCAACGAGAAGAAGTGCGTAGCCACCATCGACACAGGTGCCACTGCCTCCATTGTAAGAAGAGATATCGTCAAAAGCTCCTGGCTGCACAACACCAACAGCTACTGCCTGAAAACTGCAACAGGGGAAATGGCGAAAGTGTTTGGAGAAGTTCGTCTTACGATTACTCTGGCGGGACTGACGTTCTCCCATGCGTTTCTGGTGGCAGATATATGCGACGAGTGCATCATCGGAATAGACTTCATGAAAGCAAATGAAGTAATCTTGGACATCGGGATGCAAGTACTGAGGTATCGAAATGTGGAGATTCCGATGGTGTACGGAAATGAGAATGCCGTAACTCTCAGGACAGTCATCAGCAAAGACGAAGTTTTGCCGCCGTCTTCAGAGACAATCATTTGGACGAAGCTGGAAGGTGATCTTGGGAGCCACCGATTCTACATAGTAGAACCAGACCCAGAGAAGAATTCTCAAGACTACATCGTGGGAAAGACGTTAGTCGAACCAAAGAACACCATGGTTCCAGTGAGGGTTTTGAACGCAAGACCACACACTGTCAAACTAAGGCAAGGGGATGTGACTGGAAAATGCACGCCGATTACCGCCGTCGCAACAATATCTGAACGTGATGCTCCAAAACCTCTCCCATCACCTTGGACAGCGGAAACGAGAGAGACGATTCTCCAGTCCAGTGAGCTGAATCAGGAGCAGCGAACTATGGCAGAGAATCTTATCAATGAGTACGCTGATGTATTTGCCTCACAGGACGGAGAATACGGCCGAACACACCTGGTACAACATCGAATAGACACTGGTGATACTAGACCAATTCGTCAGCCTGCTAGGCGCCTTCCATTGGCAAAGCAGACAGAAGTTGCAGATATGGTCTCGGCAATGGAGAAAGAAGGTGTGATTGAAAGTTCCAAAAGTCCGTGGGCATCACCGGTTGTACTGGTTAAGAAGAAAGATGGCAGCACGCGGTTCTGCGTGGACTATCGGCAGCTCAATTACGTCACCAAGAAAGACAGCTACCCTCTGCCACGGATTGACGACACGCTAGACACACTATCAGGAGCCCGATTGTTTTCCACTCTCTACTTGAAGAGTGGCTACTGGCAGGTACAGATCCATCCAGAAGACCGGGAGAAAACCGCCTTCACCGCAGGAAATGGGCTATGGCAATTCACGGTAATGCCATTCGGGCTGTGCAATGCTCCGGCGACTTTCGAGCGATTGATGGAATGTGTCCTGCAAGGGTTAACATGGAAAACCTGTTTGGTATACTTGGATGATGTCATCGTCGTAGGAAAAACGTTTGCGCAACACCGAGACAATCTAAGGGATGTGTTTCAAAGGCTTCGAAGTGCCCACCTGAAGCTCAACCCCAAGAAGTGCGCCCTGTTTAGAGCGGAAGTCAAGTACCTGGGACACATAATTTCAGCGAAAGGAGTGAGAACCGATCCGGAGAAGGTCGAAGCGGTGAAAAACTGGCCAGTCCCCAAAGACAAACACCAACTAAGGAGCTTCCTGGGCCTAGCCACCTACTACAGACGGTTCGTGAAGGATTTTGCCGGGATCGCAAAGAACCTGCACCAGTTGACGGAAAAGGGAAAACAATTCAAATGGTCAATTGAATGCGAGAAGAGCTTCAAGGTACTTAAACAACGGCTATGCGATGCCCCGATACTGGCTTACCCCACTCCCGGGGAAACATTCGTTGTGGATGCAGATGCTAGTAATGTCGGGGTAGGAGCCGTACTCTCCCAGGTGCATGACGGCCAAGAGAAGGTGGTTGCGTACTTCAGCAAGGTGCTCTCTAAGCCAGAAAGGAACTACTGCGTGACAAGGCGGGAACTTCTAGCTTTGATCTTGGCTACGAAGCATTTTCACAAATACCTCTACGGGAGGAAGTTCGTTCTTCGCACAGACCATGCAGCCTTAAAATGGCTATTACAGTTCAAGAGTCCTGAGGGTCAGGTCGCAAGATGGACCGAAAGGCTGCAAATCTACGACTACGAAATACAGCATCGTAAAGGAAAACTCCACTCTAATGCGGATGCACTGTCCCGGAGACCATGCAGAACGGATTGTAAACATTGTGCGCGTCAGGAAGAACGGGAGCTGGTTTCCATCCAAAGAATGAGAGCCGAACCTATCGCCGGCTGGAGCGTAGATGAGATCCGGAACGCTCAGAAGGAAGGCCCGGATATCGAGCCGATTCTGGCCTGGAAGGAGAACATGGAGAAACCGGATCATCAGGACATCTCTCACAGAAGCCCGACCTTAAAAGCATATTTTGCGCAGTGGGACTCCCTCCATGTCCAAGAAGGTGTTCTGAGAAGAAAATGGGAATCCTCCGACGGAAAGTCGTTTGTAATGCAGCTTGTCGTACCGCGGACGAGGGTCAAGGAGGTGTTACAGGAAATGCATGGCGGGGCGACCGGAGGCCACTTGGGAGTGAATAAGACGTTAGAAAAGGTACGAGAACGTTTTTATTGGTTAAAAGCGAAGGAAGATATCGAAGACTGGTGCAGAAAATGCGACGTGTGTGCAGCTAGCAAGGGTCCGAGAATCAAAACTCGAGGTAAGATGCACCAATACAACGTGGGAGCACCTTTCGAACGAATCGCCATTGACATCGCAGGGCTCTTTCCGGAAACCGACAATGGTAATCGGTATATACTCGTAGTGATGGACTACTTCAGTAAGTGGCCGGAAGCGTTTCCGATCCCTAACCAGGAAGTCAGAACCGTGGCGGAGCAGATCGTCTACAATTGGGTTAGCAGATTCGGTGTGCCCTTGGAATTGCATTCTGACCAAGGGCGGAACTTCGAGTCAAGAATCTTCCAAGAGATGTGTCAACTACTCGGAATCAAAAAGACAAGGACAACCCCGCTTCATCCACAGTCGGACGGTATGGTGGAGCGTTTCAATAGGACTTTGGACGAACATCTCTCGAAGGTCGTAGGTGACTACCAACGGGATTGGGACCGGCAGATTCCCTTGTTTTTGATGGCCTATAGAAGTGCCGTGCATAGCACTACTCGACATACGCCGTTCGAAATCTTATTTGGTGGAATAGCTCGTTTACCCAGTGAGGTGAAATTTGGATCTCCTACCAATGAGCCCAGAAATGAAGAAGAGTACGTGGCGGACCTTAGGGAAAGGCTTAGGGACATACACCAAAGGACCAGAAGCCAGATTAAGATGACGAGCGACCGCATGAAGACCAGGTATGATGCCAAGGCAACAACGTCAGGATTCCAGGAAGGAGATCTGGTGTGGCTGTATAATCCCCATCGCCAAAAGGGGAAATCACCTAAATTACAGCGGAACTGGGAAGGTCCCTACAGAATAATAACCCGCATCAACGATGTTGTCTACCGCATCCAGCGAGGACCGAGGGCCAAAATGAAAGTGGTTCATGTGGACCGACTGAGTCGATACAATGGCCGAAATGAGGATGCACTTGTTCGGGACGAACACGTCTAAGAGGGGGGCAGTGTAGCATAATAATAACTACGCCCCCTAAAAATATGACGCAACAAATTCCGAAGTGACTTTCCATTCTGGCAGAATTTTGGTTCGAACTGTCCTTTCATTCGAGGTTCGTGTCTGGGACGAAGTCTCCACAGCTCATGTCAACGAAAGAGACGAATAATATCAGGGATAAAAGGGAATTAAAACTGCAAGAATTATTTCTCTTGTTCCAGTGGTCGAAGAATTTGCTAGAAGTTTCTGGCTATCAGAAACTTCTGCTATATAAGGACAGATGGCGATCAAAAAAAAGGACAGTTGGTTTAGAACCGTGACGAAGAGATTGGAAAAGTGATAATGGGCGAAGTTGTAATTTGGTGATAAATTGAAAGTTGAGAGTGAACAAGAAAAAGTAATTAGTTTGGATTTGTGAATTAAGTAATTGAAAGGAGATAAAGTGATTTGAGAGGAAAGAGACCTTGTAAGAAAAGAATTTGCGAAGAATAGTATAGTGTGAACCTGAATTGTTCTATAGACTAGAAAATAAAGAAATAATTTCACAGAATACTGTTTTATCTACTCGAGCCGTAGCTTGCATATAACAATATTAAAAAGTGTAAATTTGAAATAAGTGGATATACCCCAATAATAATATATTCCCAGTCAAGACGTACTGGGGGGACTATGATATATGTAAAAGGAACAATGCAATACAGTAGTTTAAGTGAATATTTCATTGACAAAATTATGTTGATTACAGTAATAAATGTATTTCTAAATAAAGATAAGTGGACTATATCGGTAGTATACAGATCTCCTAAAAGTGAGAAAGAAAGATCTCCAGTGAATCTGTTTATTGACAAATTAGAGAAATGGTGTGATATTTATTTTAGAAACTCAGAAAATATTTTGATAGTGGGTGATTTTAATATTAATTTTTTTAAAAACGATAGTTGCAAAAACAAAGCATTCAACTTCATGAATGACAGAAAACTCAAATATTTGGTGGAAGAGCCTACGAGGATAACTTACAGTGCAAGAATGTAGGGAACGGTGCAATAAAAGCCAGAATAGAGAAGCGTTTTAAAATAACTTTGTAAAATCAGTGCTAAGAAAGATAAAACTATAATTAGACGACTAAAATATGATAAAAGAACTTTTGCAGAGCTTTGGAGAGCTGAAACTCTGACATATAATTATTTAAATGAGGAAGTGCAATATTGAACATAATAATAAGTGGTTCAATGAAAATCTTCGCCAGCTAAAAAAACTAAAAATTAATCTTTACAATAAAGCATTACATTCAAGAAATATTAATCACTGGAATAACTATATACTCTGTAGAAATAGGTATAAAACAGCTGTTAAAAATTGTAAACATAAATATATTCAGAATGCGCTTAGTGCCAGAGCTGGCTCTTTGGAAAACGCTAAAACATTTCGTGCTAGGTCAAGAAAAAAGTGTAATAAAAGAAATTATTATAAATGGTGATACAATTAGAAATAAGAAACAAATAGCTTATATATTAAATAATTATTTTATTAGTAGTATTAAGGACATTAGCAAAGCAGTTCCATCTGTGATATAAAATAGTTTAATAAACCCGGTTTCGTGCTATTTTAAATTCTGTTTAGTTGAGAGCAAGTCCAAACTGACCAAGATATTAAATAAAATGAATAAGAAGAAAGATATATATATGGGGTGAATAGTGCAATATTTTTAAAAAAATTAGATTTATTTGATGACCAGTTGGTAATTTTTTTAAATCAATCGTTGCCCGAAGGTGAATTCCCTACCTGTTTAAAACAATCTGTGATAATACCTGTGTAAAAAGTAGCAAACGCGAAAACCCCCGACAAGCTCCGGCCAATAAACCTCCTCCCAACTATTGAAAAAGTGTTTGAAAAAGTCGTTTCGGAGCAATTTATAGAATATCTCGAACAAAATAATATAATATGTGAACAGCAATCGGGTTTTAGGGCTGGAAGATCCTGTGAAACTGCCCTTATGTGGATGGTTCACGAGTGGAAAAGTGTTAGAGACAAAAGAGAGAGGAGTTGTGCAGTGTTCCCTGATTTCCAGAGAGCATTTGAAACAGTTGATCATGAGATTCTGTTAGACAATTTAAAAAGCTATGGTGTTAAGAACAAAGTGCTTGAATGGTTCAGAACCTACCTAAAAAATAGACTACAATTTACGAAGATTGATACTGAAATCTCCAGTCCTAACGTAGTGGAGTTAGGTGTCCCTCAAGGCTCAATTCTTGGTGTTGTGTTATTTCTGCTATATATAAATGATATATCAAACGTTCTGAAATTTTGTAAAATAATGCTGTTTGCTGACGATACACTCATATTTGTAAGTGGTAATAACTTAAGCGAGTTAAAAGAAAAAATTGAAGAGGACCTAAAAAATATAAATACCTGGTTAAATAGCAAGAAACTAAAGTTAAATATAAAGAAATCTAAATGTATGATCCTTAACAGTGAAGTCGATATTGAAATCAAAATTAACAATGAGGAACTTCAAAGAGTGAAACAAATTAAGTATCTTGGTGCAATAATAGATGATAAGTTAGATTTTAAGTATCATGCAGATTATGTTTGTTCCAAAATTAGTAAAAAAGTAAATTTCCTGTATAGATTAAGAAGGAAACTTAGTAAAGATTGTGCAATTACTGTATACAATACAATCATTTTACCACACTTTGATTATTGTGCATCAATACTTTTTATGTTTAGCGAAACGGACAAAAATAGGGTTGATTTTTATACATCAATAAGTTCGATGTTAAGATCATTAAATTTTTTAAGTGTAAAACAAAGAGTAGTTGTAAAAAATTTAATATTTACCTTAACAGAAACTTATCTTATGTTTCGGATAGGCACAATTACACACTGAGGAACAAAAGAAACTTCGACATACCAAGGACAAATCTCTCAAGAACGCAAAATCAAATTTTCATAAAAGGACTTCAATTGTTTAATGCACTACCAGTTAATTTAAAGACACAATAAAATATCAATATCTTTAAAAAAGATCCTATAGTGCATGCAAAACAAACATTTTGAACAAATTCTTGTTAAAATTATTATTTAAGTGATGTTATAAAGTTTGCCATAAACTAATAAACTAATAAAAAAAAAAAAATTATCTGTGAATAATACTTCGAAAATGCGTGCCGTTTTGGGAACTTCAATTGTTAATAACTTTGTTAATAATAGTTTCCTCCCAAAATAAATTTCATTTTCGTGTTTAGGAGACTATTTTACATATACAAATATTGTTTTTTTTTTATTTTTTTTTGCGAAATAATGGAAAGCGTCCCCAATTAATTTTATACAACAATCGACGTTTTCGCGAATTGACGTTTAGCTATTTCGTAGTTTTGATTGTCACGTGTGGCCATTTTGTGTATTGTTAGTTCCAAAAAATGCTAAAAAGTGATTATATATTATATTTGTTTTCGCTAACAGCCCAATTAAGGACTTGGCCTAACTTCTCGCAGCCACTGGTGTTGTGCGCCGCACGAATGGTTGGGGCCTACAGTTTTATGCCTTTTCCAAAGGGTAATTTCTTTCGATTGAAAGAAGCGTTTCATGGCAATTTTACTCTTGGATGTTTGTCAGACGTTCGCGAATAGTGGGACCGTGAGAAAACTTTTTTTTATTTTTCTTTTTGTGTTTTCTTGGATTCGAACCTTGAACCTCTCACTCAGTGATCGCACACTGAGCCACGGCTCCCAACTAAAAGTGATTCATTAGTTAATAAAGCCAGTGTTCCCAAATATACTTTTGGAAAAGTTTAAATTTGATGTAAAAAAAGGTTACTTTTTTACTTTTAATAATATTTAAGTATTTAATTCATTATTACTATTTTCTTAAGAAAAGTGAAGTTCTCAAAATTTCAGTATACACTCACCAGTTTTTCTAGTCTTAGTCAATAGGTTATTTATTAGAATGATAGTTAACCAAATGGTGTACCTTCAATTAGTCGAGTGATTTTCAAAAAATGTAAGACAAAAGAAAACACAAAAAAAAATATTAACCTCCAAAAGTTTAATAAGTAAAAATAAACAAAAAATTGGTCCTCAAAATGTGGTTTTGCATCCTCTGCATGGGGTTTTAGTCTCCTTTTGATGGATTTTCTCTCGAGTGCCCAGTATTGCTTGTTAAGAGATTCTGGAGGATTTCTGTTTGCACTTTATGGCAGTTAAAAAATAGTTTTCTTATGTAAACTGCCTCACTTATGTATACGTATTTTAGATAAATATATTTTACAGGGTACTAATATTGTTTTCCAAATGAATGAGTTAAATAAATTTTTCAACCAAAATAAACCGCAATTTAATTCGAAATAATTCAATGACATGAAACGAATGTCATTTCAACAGCCACACTTTCTGAACCTCGAAATGTGTTTTGGGGCCACCCCAAGTTTCTCAAAAAACTCGTTGGGGCGATTTCAGTAAGAACTCAGGGCGACCCGAGGGCTCAAAGAACGAACCTATTCAAACATCTTAAAAATAATCTGTTGCCTACGCACAAACCAGCCTACAACTCTGAGGCTATGCTTGGGTCATTTGTCGATGAGTGCATATTATTATCAATTCGAATATATTATTAAAACTTGTTTAGAAATATCGAAAAGAGTACAAAGGCTACTTTAAAGAGGTCAAAGCGTATGCAACATAGAAAAGTGAACACAAAAAGAATAGGCGGAAAATAGAAAGAGCAAATAAGAGCAGACTGCAAAGAGAGTACATGTACTCTTTTAAGAGTGTGGTTGGGAACCCTAACAAAGGGATTAAAATGTTATCTACAAGATTTTGCCCTACGATCGGTATATCGTCTGCGACATAGAAAACTGTCAGATTACTCAATTACCTTATGATGGGGTTATTGATTCAAGGAACTTACGTTGGAGAGAAGCAGAGTAACGGTTATTTTGCCCAGTTGAGCGACACTCTTATTTTAAGTTGTACTAATAGTTAATTTTCATAATTTTGTTGCACTTCTTATTTTACCTATTCATTAAGAAAATTGTTAATCCATAATTTCCTAAATACTAATGAATATACAGTAGACTCGCGTTAATAAAAACACCGCCTTACGTGAACACCGGCTAACGTGAACATATTTTTTTTTACATTGACTACTCTGTAGCGTGAACACGGTGAGAAAGCCCTATAACGTGAACAAATTTTAAAATGCATTTAACAAAGAAAACGTTGTTTTCTTTTCTGCATTTATCGGTTACTTGAATCGTTTTTTATAAAACGGGGAATCCCCATAAATGATTGGTCGACATTTATTTTAGTGTGCGGTGCTGATTTGGAATGGTCTACATAATTTACAATTTTCGTCAAAAATGTAGCAAAAAGTACCAAAATTCTTGTCAAAAAGGAAAAGGTGGATGTGATTGAAAAATTAAAAGGAGGAACAAGCGTAACTAGCTTAGCAAAGCAGTACAATGTTGCAAAGTCAACAATTTGCGCTATAAACAAAAAAACTGAGAAAATTTTAAAATGTGTTAACAATACATTTTCTGGACCTGGAATGTGGAAGACTTTGAAGTTTTCTGAATTCCCTAAAATGGAATAAGCGCTGTACCGTTGGTTCCTCAAACAGCGATAAAAAAATTATTCTGTCAATGGATTGATGGTTAAAGAAAAAGCTAAATTTTTTCATTTAAAAATTAAATAAACTCAAAGCGATTTTAATGCGAGTGACGGATGGTTGCAACGATTTAAGAAGCGTTATGGTTTGCGTTTTATTAAAATTAGTGGAGAAAAGTTATCTTCTAGGCCTGAACTTGTGGACCCTTTCAAGAACAAGCTGCAAGCCAAGATTAAAGAGCTAGGTCTGTCTCACGATCAAATTTATAATGCAGACCAATCGGGATTATTTTGGAAGCTGCTACCTGACAAAACATACGTATCATCTCAAGAAAAATATGCTCCTGGAAGAAAAACGGAAAAACAGCGCGTCACTTTTCTAGCTTGTAAAAACGCAACAGGGGTACACAAAGTTAAACTTTTAGTGATTGGAAAGGCAAAAAATCCTCGCTCTTTTAGAAATTTTGAATCTCCTGTTAACTACAGTTGCTCTAAATCGTCATGGATGACAGGTGCTATTTTTAAAAATTGGTTTCACCATTCGTTTGTACCACAGGTAAAAAATAATTTGCAGTTTTATTGATTTCAATCTTTAACACGTGTATTCCTTATTATTGTAGGTCAGGCAATTTTTAAAAGAACAAGGATTGCCCAACAAAGCTCTACTGCTGATTGATAATGCTCAATCTCATACTCCCGAAATTGAATTGAGATCAGACGACGAGTTAATAACTGCAATGTTTATGCCACCAAACGTCACGCCGCTCATACAGCCAATGGATCAAAATGCTATAAGACTTACAATACTTTTCTACAAAAACAGTCTTTTGGCATCAGTTGTAGCCACAGGGACTAATGTTATTGAAGCCCTAAAGAAATTGACGTTAAGGAAGCTGTTTGCTATTTAGATTCAGCTTGGAAACGTCTTGAAAAGGAAACAATAGCAAAATGCTGGTCGCACATTTTAAGCTCTATAGGAGATGAAGAAGACTGCGAAGAGGATATCCCATTAGCTATTTTGAGAGAAAGGATTTGTTTACCAATTAACTCCCAACAGGAACGCACAATAGAACTTCTTCATGCCATTAATCCAGAGGTTTGAACCTTTTTTTCCATCCAGTAACTCATTTAATTCAAATTGTGTGTTTGCACGTTAGTTTTTCATTTTCCGATATCCATGAATGGACTGAAGATCTTCCGAACGCAACCGAAACGAACGAGGTTTGACCAGTGATGAAAGTGAAAGCGAGGACAGTATTTTGGAAAGAGCTTATACCAGAATAGAGCTTAGTGAAGCAATCAACATTTTCAATAAAGCTTTGGAATGGGCGGAAAATGAACGGAAAATGAAAACATAAATCCAACAGATATCAGCGTACTTAAACGTCTCCGCGAAAAGGCCGTGTTCAGCAATTTGCAAAAAAAGAAAATCCAGAGAAAGATAACCCATCTTTTTCATTAATTTCAACGTAAATTTTTTTTCTTAACAAAACATAATGGATTAGGTACTTACAAACCGAAACACAAAAAAAAAATATGAATTTGAGTTAAAACAAATGACTAATTTATTTGGAAAATTTAAAGAATTTCACCTTCGTAAACATGAATAACTTCGCAAACGTGAACACGCTCGGTTTTTAATAGCTCACGTTGACGCGAGTCTACTGTATTTTGTAAGCAATTCTATACCAATGGCGGTTGATCGAGGGCGATCAAGTTGTCAGATTGCCTGAGATATAGTAAAATAAGTCGAGGAAAAGGGAAAAAGGCAGTAAGCAATTGTAAACGCCGGGTAAACTTAGCGTGGAAACAAACTCGTCTGAATCGAAGCCAACTTCAGTCTGATGTTAGCCATAGTTTTTCAAAATAAAATGGGCGCCGATTTTTCGCCTTTTTTGTTCGGTTTCTGTCTCGCTGACAGAAACCTGACTGACCGTTGGTGTGTGCCTTTTTCGCTGGTCTTCGTGATTGGTTGTACTAAAAAATAGATCCACGAAATTTGTAAAGTAAAAATATAAGGCATTAAATAAAAAACTAAATATACTAAAAAATAAACAAAATTTAATTTTGACAGAGGATGCGTTTTTTTGACATCTAGCGACTTTTAACGACTTATTTCTCGTTACCTTCCTTCCATATTTCTCCTGTGTAGCGCTAGCAGCAGAAAGTTTTGACGTTTTACTACATTCTACCATAGCAAGGTATATGAAAAGAAGGTAATATATTCGGCGCAAAATTTTTAGTCACGTTCTGCGCATCTGTAATTTTTTCGCAATATGGCCGACAGCTGTGACCCATAAAGAGACGGTAAAGGAAATATTTTGCTTCAAATTTTGTTTATTTCATTAAAAGTATAAGTTGTGCAATAAAAGTGTTAAAAATGCGTTGTGCTATTTATGGTTGTTCTGTGAACAATAAAAAAAAACTTATAATGGGGAGATTTCTTTTCTTTTGTTCCCAAAACAACAAAAAATTTGCAAGCAATGGATTTTTTTGTGCCGCCGAAAAGACAAAATAAATACAAAACAGCGCGAATTTGCTGCAAACATTTTGAAGAAAGTGATTTTGTGCCAGTTAATCCTTGTGATCTCGGGTGAACAAATCAATGTTTGTTATGTGAACTCCAAATCACGGTTACAAATTCCTTTTTCCCGAATCCAATCCATTTATGTATTTGCTGATGTGCCACATCTTATAAAATTAATTCGGAACAATGTTGTTGATCATGACGGTTTTATTTTGGACGGACAAATTATCTCTAAAGGAATTATTCAAGAGCTGATTTCGAAAACTAATGATAAATCTGATTTAAATATTGCTTATAAAATATCACTAACATATTTGAATGTTAAAGGTGCAGAGCGTCAGAAAGTAAAGCTGGCAACAAAACTGTTTTCACACACCATCTCTAAAGCTATTATGCGCGCTGGAACTTTGGATGAGCTAAGTTCCGAAGGTTGGCTTGAGTGTTCTTGAGTGTTTTAGAAATTTTTTTTTCAAATGATTAGAATCGCCTGGAATTTATGTATCGACTTCGTTCGTACATTCTTGAACGAAATGAAGGAACTTTATCACTGAATGGTACATTTTAATATTTAACAAAGCAATATGTCCTTATTCATAGATAATACATTAGTAGATAAAACACCCGATTTAGAATGCACTCTTAATTTGAGTAACATTCTGTTCAATTATTGCTGAAGACCCGGCGGATGAATTTGGATCTCTACAGTACGACATTCTGGAGCATTTGGCAGGTTATATTTGCCACAAATGCTCAGCAATAATCTTCATTCATATGGACCAATGGACTGTATTATAAATATTATTATAAATAAAAAAAATTCATTAAGAATGAAAAAAAATTAATTGCAATAGTGTTCAAGAAGTGAAAAACGTCTTTTACTTATATACTAAACACCTCCAATATTGAATTTTTTTCTACCTGGCAGATATCTCCATACTGAATTCAAACTCAGTGGTAATAATAACGAACAGCATATGCAAACAAAAAAAAAAGGTCACAGCAAGCCGCCATCTTTAATTTTTTCTCTGTTTACTTTTTTGACATATGCGCAATATATTACCTGAAATATCTGTAATGTGCTACCATAGTGCTTGGACCGTGACTTGGAATCTGAACGCGCCCAATCTCTGAGGGTTCCGTAATTCGAACACGACTAATGCACGTAACGTAGCATAACAATCAGCTGGATGTCATAGAAATATAAACAAAAATAATCAAAACGCACGGAAGTATAGACGCTTAAATTAGTAAAAAAGTGGGTTTTTTTTGTTTAAAACTTTATCTTTACAATGTCGCACAGAAAAGCCCACACTGTAAGTGAACAAACCAATTTGGTGGATTTCTCCTTTTGTGATCACAAAGCTTCGTTCGAGTGCATCCTCACTGCACCAACAAATCATGAACTCATTGTTGAGGATATCAGGGATTTTTGGAAATTCGTCAACAAATATGAAAGCATGCTACGCAGCGCTGGTCAACCGATCTTGCCCGGAGCACTTGTACTGTCTGACAAAGCAGAGGAGAACAAATTCAAGAACTTTCACAAGCGAAACTTCATTCCCTTGGAACTCTCATACGACACAAAAAAATGTTCCATGGGTCGATACATGGAAAGCAGTAGAGAACTGAGTAATCACAAGATTCAACAATTTGTAGAAATCGTCTTGATTTACATGGATTTTAAGCAGAAGGAGAAATTTGCAAAAATCAAGAAGCTTCGGAAGTCACAAAGGAATTTGCCAATAGCAAAGTTCAAGGAGGAAATCCAACAAACTTTGAGGGACAATCAGGTGCTTATAGTTGCTGGCGACACGGGATGTGGTAAATCTACCCAAATTCCACAATATCTCTTTGAGTTTGGATTCAGAAGTATTGGTGAGTTGTATTTATTTACTCATGGAGCTACACCTGGGCCTTAACCAACAATCGTCTACAGATAGTATACACGAAGTTGCCTGAGGACCTTTTCACTTGTGTGTGTCGCTTTAGGTGAGATGTTCCTTTACCGAGTCCTTCCTCCGGCATGAATTCAAAGACTTTCCGGGTCGGAGCGTTGATGTCCATTTGCTCTACAAGTCCTAGCCATCTCAGGGGCTGAATACGAATCCTGACTAGGTCGATGTGGCTGTACAACTGGTATAGTTCGTTGTTGTATTATCACTAAACCAAGAATCACTTTCATCCGCTTTTGATAACGTCCATGTTTCTGCGCCATAGGGATGTATAATCTTCTAAATATACCAGTGGCACGATTCGCAAACCTGAATACTCGATGCCAGGAATACGCCTACGTGCTAAACCACACCCTTCACACTTCAACCACTCTCCCCGCGGGACTACTGTTTAGCAATTTATGCTCTTCTTTCCAAGTTTGCTGCTTGAAAAATGGGTTCAGCGTTTGTCGTTCTTTGCTCCATGAGAGATGTCGTCTCGGCTACATTTTCATTGTTGTTTATCCTGACTCTTTCCAACCGAAGCTTCACTCCTTGGGCATCACAATGGATCTATACTGATCTAAGTGTGGCGTAGTTTGTTTCACACTCTACGTCAACCCATCAAACCTAATCTAACCTTCTCTTTTCATGCGACTACTTACTAGTACATCTTCTGTTTTGTGTTCTGCGAGTTCTAACCTGGTTGGTTGGTTGGTTTGAGAGGGTGAGCTTATGCTCTTCACTTAGGCCTCCATTGGGCCCGTTGTGTTCCCCTCATCTGCGTAACTGTAAGGAATAGTGATGTGTTTTGGGAATTATGTATTGAGAGGATTTAGGTCTAGGGGAAACTATATCGTATAGTGATCGGGGAATCGTAGTGTTCGTCTGGCGAACTCCAATATATCCCCGATTCCTTTCTTACTGCGGTGTGTAATATCCGGAATCCTTGGAGATCCCAGAATTGACAGAGGAAGTGTTCTATATCTTCCTCCTCCTCTTCACAGTTGGCACAGATTGTTGTATCAGCTATCCCGAGTCTGAACGAATGTTTGTTGAGATTGATGTGCCCTGTTAAAAGTCCCACCATCAATCTCAATTGTGTTCTGCTTGAATTAAGAGCTCTTTTTGCTGTGGTGTTACTCGGTTTGGTTATTACAGATCTAGCCACTTTGCACGTGTCTAGATTCGTCCAGTAGTTATTGAACTCCTGTCGTATCTTTTTATTGATTATTGTTTTAATAGTTGTCAGAGGGACCCCTATTGTATTATCCGGGTTCAGTTCTGTATTGCCTGCTCCTTTCCTTGCTAGTTCGTCTGCCTTTTCGTTACCCGGTACACCTTCGTGCCCCGGTACTAATGTGAGGCGGACTCTATTGCGTCTGGCAAGTAAGTTCAATTTAGTTTTGCACTTCCTTACTAGTCGTGA
Organism: Pocota personata; assembly: GCA_963082735.1. Lineage (NCBI taxonomy): Eukaryota > Metazoa > Arthropoda > Insecta > Diptera > Syrphidae > Pocota > Pocota personata. The sequence goes on from OY720430.1 coordinate 71,392,303, forward strand.
TTTCGACATGGGGTTTGTGATCACGCTAATAGCTGCTTTGCTGTCCGAGCAGATGTCGATTTGCCTTCCTTCGCTGGTGTCTTCTTCAAGTATTTCGGTTGCCTTCATAATTGCATAGACTTCTGCTTGGAACACCGATACAAATGGTTCTAGGTGAATAGCAAGTTCAATCGGTGGGTTAGCACTGAAGATGCCAGCCCCTGATTCCCCTGATATGTTAGAGCCATCTGTATAAACCGATATCCCATTGGAGTTTCTTGTCGTTCTTTCATACGTCCAATATTCTCTTGCGGGAAAAATTGTTTCGAAGTTGTTGGAGAACGTGTACGATTTCCCAACAACATCACTGGGGCAATCGATGAGTGGTGTCATTACTCTTATCATTTCGGTGATTTTTCGATGTCCCGTATTTGCACCACCGATGAAATGGCCGATAGTTCTAAGCCGTGAGGCTGAAATGCCGGCAATCTTCTTCTGCACTGGTAGAATGTTAAGTATCGCTTCAATGGCCGCGGTTGGTGTTGAGGATTGTGCTCCTGTAATACCCAGGCAGACCATACGCTGCACCTTAGTTAGCAAGTCTCTTGCATACTTTTTGCTCATCACTGGCCACCATACAACTACACCGTAGAAGATGATGGGTTTTATTACGCATTCATATATCCAGTGGACCTGTTTCGGTTTTAAGCCCCATGACTTCCCGATGGCCCTCCTGCATATTCAATATGCTCTCTTTGCTTTGGTGACTCTTTCTTCCAGGTCAGTTTCCTGTCCAATATAATGCCCAGATACTTGACGCTGTCACGGAGTTGTAGTGATACTCCTCCACTAGTTTTGATTTTCTTTGTAAAGAGAACCATTTCCGTTTTATTTGGATTTATTTCTAATCCATTCTCCTCCGCCCATTCTTTTATGATTCGAAGGGTATTTTGCATAAGCTCTCCTATGATGTTCAGGTGCTTACCTCTTATCAGAACGGCTAGGTCATCTGCGTACGCAACACATTTCGCACAGGTTCCATCCAGTGCTTTTAAAAGGTTGTCCATTGTGAGCACCCACAGAAAAGGAGATATTATCCCCCCCTGTGGTGTTCCCGTACGGACTGTTCCCCTTCTTGTGTTGTCTCCCAGTGAAGCTGTGATAATGCGGTTTGTAAGCATGTGTTATAGCCAATTGTTTATTATGTGGTTATTACAGTATATCGAGAGTGCCTCCACAATTTTTTGAGTTTTCACATTGTTAAATGCCCCTTCGATATCTAGAAGAACGCCTGCGACTGATTCCTTGGTTTCAAAAGCATCTTCTATTGTGGATAGAACCTGGTGTAGTGCCGTCTCAACTGATTTTCCTTTGAGATATGCGTGTTGATTAGGACACAGCCGCGGAATTGTAATCTGTGTTCTGATGTAGTTATCACAGATTCTCTCCATTGATTTTAGTAAGAAGGACGTTAGGCTAATAGGTCTATAGCCCTTTGCTGTCGACAAATCTTTCCCGGGTTTCGGTAGGAACACCACCCTCACCTCTTGCCATTGTGTTGGTGTGTATCCATGATATAGACATCCCCTGAAGATATTGACCAGGGTTTTCTTTAGGGTGTCTAATTCTATCCCTTTTTGCAAGAAGATGGGAAGTAATGAAAGGAAGAAATGAGTTAATAGCTCAGGTCACTTTATCTGCATCAACTAGGTTCTCAGTGTCTTCCCATTTTGTATCAGTTCGAGTGACCCCACGCTTGGAAGGTGTAGCTGCCTCGCTGAAACAGTTTGGGAAGTGTACACACATCAGCGTCTCCAAGGTATCAGCTGCGGTTGCCAAGTTATTGTCCGCCTGTAGAAGTTGATAACTTGGTGGTTCCTTGGACAGGATCTGCTTTAATCGCGCTGCTCCATTATTATCGCATATGTTGGTGCAGAAAGTTTTCCATGATTAACTTTTAGCAGCCCTGGCGAGCTTCTTGAAGCCTCTTTTACTTTCTTTATAGGATTCCCAGTCTGCTTCTTCGTTGGTTCTTAAGGCTTTATTTAGGCGTTGTCTAGCAATCTTCCTTATTTCATGGAGGTCGCCGTTCTACCATTTTTGCTTTGCACTTCTAGGTACCGGTTTTAGAGGACAGGCGGCCTCAAAAGATTCTATAATACACTTCTGTACTTTGAGGACTTCATTGTTTAATTGGTTAATCTCAGTGTAGCTGTTATCCTGAGTTGGTGTCAGCTTTCCCTGAAGATTACTTACAAAGATGGACCAGTCAGTTTTCTTAGGATTCCTAATCATTATTTTGGATTTGTGATCAATTCCAATATCAAAACTCAACCACCTGTGGTCCGAAAAGGAGATCTCATTACTGATCCTCCAGTTCGACACCAAGTGTATAGACCTAACGTCGCATAAGGTTATATCTAATACCTCCCTTCTAATTTTATTTATGAAGGTTGGTGTACAGCCCCCATTCAAGGTAATCAAGTTTTCAATATTTAAATAATCGGCTAAACACTCACCTCTTTTGTTGATGTTCGTACTTCCCCAGTTAGTGTGGTGGGCGTTAGAGTCCATACCCACTATGAGGCTCTTCTCTTGGGACCTTGTCCAGGTGACACACCTCTTTAACTCATCGCTAGGTGGAGGTTACGGGGAGTCATAGGGGAGATAGCAATAGGCCAAAATAATTTGGTTGGTCTCGCTATTTCTTGCCCTATATTCGAGACTTGTGACTGTGAGGTCGCCTGTGCTGATCTGTGGAATAGAGAAAATATTAATATCCTTATGTGCCACAATACAGGCTCTACACTTACTGTTTCCGTTGTTTGCAATCACTTTCAGTTTATTCCCCCATCGTGTTACCTTATTATACAGACAATAGGTTCCTGGATGAGGGCGATATCCGCTTTTCCTGCTAAGAGGTAAGCACAGAGGTTGGCAGTTGCCGCCCTACTGTGCTGAAGGTTTGCTTGGATTACCTTCATTTATTCTTTCGTGGAATGAAGGGATTACAAAGCTGACCTGGTGAAAGCCGCATAATGCTTTACCCCCTTGTAGGACTAGTGACCCCAGCGATTCCTCGTCAATCCCTACCACGATTAGTTGGCCTTTGCCTGCCTGCTCCTTTGCGTGGTAGAGTTTCCACTTTTCTGTCTTAAGGTCCTTGTTTTGCAGCTTCATTCGTGCAAACAGCGTTGCAGGTTCCTCGATTACCCCTGGGATTCAAACGGACACCCTGGTTAATCTGGGAATCTTTCCCGCCGGGAGAACCACTAGGTTGGTTCCTTTCCAACCATCGAGTCTAGATGTTAGTTTAGCTAACGACTCCGTTGAGGCATTATCCTGACAGCATATGTGGTAGCGGCTGCCTTTGAAACCTGCCCTCAGGAAATTCAGGGAAGTCGTCGGATTCTCACAAAGTGTTTGGTCCAGGGCAGCATTGAGAGCTTTCTGGAACCGTTCATGTAGCTCCTCCGGTATCTTCCTATCCTCGTCGTTTCTGTTGTAGACCACCATCTCCAGGAGGTTGGCTGCTACATCCCTATACGACCTCGTGTGACGAGATTTTATGGGTGTGGCTGCCTATCTCCTTGAAGTTGACGGCCTAATCGGGTTTTTGGATTTTAGTTGTGCGACAGTACTTCCCTCGCTCCTCCCTGGGTGAGCGTTAGCCCGCCCTGATGGAATGGAGGTAAGCCTAGATTGTGGATGGTCTTTAGCAACACGACTTCTTTTTCTCTTCGGTGGTTCAGCATGGGGGCGCATCCTCCTCTTGCCATCAGAGTTTGCCGAGGCATCCTCTGGTGATAGAGTAGGGTGTTCCATCCGTTCCCCGGTCAGTGTCTGTTCACTGTTTGCTTTTTCACCACGCGGGGAGACGACTTTTGGTGTTGAAGCCAGGCAGTTTGGGTTTGAAACCAAATTTTCTTGCTTCTCCATCTCCAGTCGTCTTCTTTCTTTGGCCCTTTTTCGTTGTTGGGCTCCAGAGATTTTGCGTTTTTTTCGGGTCGCTGACTCGTCCTCTTTATGAGCGGTCAATGTCGATGTTGTTGCCCCCTCTTCGATTTTATCTGTTGCAGTGAAGAGGTGCTGCAACCCGAAGTTGTTTTTATTTTTGCCCGTGTGCGTGTCTTGTTTGAGAGTAATTTTTGCCACTGGCGACTTATCCCCAGCCGTGGCCTCTGCCGACTTTTGGATGTATATCCCCATCCGAATTTCTTCTCTTTTAGTTGTACTCTCCATGTTTTTTTGTGTTTTTGCTACTTCACTGTAGGTTCTTATTGTTTACCTTTTAGTTTCTTGACCTCCACCCTGACCTTCCCTGGATCTATTCCAGGTATAGCTCAAGAGTATCATCGGTCCTTACTCAGCCCCTCCACCACGACAAGGTAGGCAAACGACGGAGGGGAGTTCTAACCTAACTGCTGCCATCCACCGCCTCACTTTTCGGATATATTTATTACAAATGTCCTCTATTTCTCCCAGGTGTTTCGCCGTCACAACTATTTCAATATTATCGCGAAGCCTATGATTTTTGCATCATTTGGGATCCCAAGCCTTAGAACCCTATCATAGATAATGTTCCATAGAATAGGTCCTTGTACCGACCCTTGTTTACTGGTGGCCGGTGATTTGTTGACGTCTTCCGGACCATTGCAGTCCTTAGTTACTTGTTTAGTAACATCAGCGGCTATAGCATTTGCTGTTTCTGGGTTTATTGTAGACTCTCAAAAAATTAGGGTAAAAATGTATTCGTCCAGTGTGTTTAGTTTCCACCCCATTCGTTGTGCCTTCTTTGCAGGGTGTTCCTGGGTCGCTCTCCTCGACTGCACTTCAAACAGGATAGGCTGGTGGTCGCTATGGGTATATTGATAACTGACTCTCCACCTTGCGCTTCTCGCTAGGGAACTAGTTACAAATGTGATGTCAACTATAGAACCTACGCCGTTTCTGCTAAAAGTGTGCTCGCTTCCCATATTAAGCAGTATTACGTCTTGTGACGATACCGCTTCTCGCAGAACCTCGCCTTTTCTATTAGTCTGTATGCTACCCCAATCAGTTGCCCATGCGTTGAAGTCTCCAGCTATAATTGTAGCTTTGCTTAATGCCCGAAGTTAAGGCATCTAAACCATCGTAGCGGTATTCGGCATACCGTCCACCGGGTTTTTCTCTGTGCCTTTCCCTTTATTTTCCCTTTGGCCCTTCTTGACGCTTTGTTTTACCATCATTGTCGTTTTTTCCGAGAGAATGTCTGCGTATGACGGTGTCGAGGATTCTTCGGTATTTGGAGATCTAGTTCTGGGCAGGGCCAGTTGTTGCAATGAAGAAGAGGAAGAGGCCTACTTGCTTTGAATACATGTAGGGTAGGTATGTATGTGTGGCGGTTCTGTTAGGAAGCACCCAATTAGGTTCCGTTTAACAATACCCGGGTTGTTACGGTATGTTGGTGTGGAGTCTCTAGATCCAACCTGTGAAATTCAAGAAATTACCAAGTTCTTTGATGTTTTTCTTTGAGACTTCCTCTAGGGAATTGAAGAAGGGTTTTCCTAATGCTCGTTGACTGGTCCTAGCTAGTGCCGGATAGGCGAATAAATAGTGGATAAGGGTTTCTCTTTCAGTTGCGAAATTGCAACTGCGACAGTGTGTTGTTAGGCCAGTGACCCGTAGTAATGACTGTTAATCTGGCGACGTCTTTACGCGTTCTATTTATTCTATTTTATTTAATTTTCTTGTAGCTTAGCCAGATCCTTTTGTCCATCTGAAGTTGGCTTTTATAAGGAATTTTGAGGAGATTTCTGCATTGACTGCTCCAAGCGGAACGTGAACTAATTCCGCAAGTGAGTGGTAGAGGGCTGAGACTTACCTGGCCAGTTCAGCTAATTCTAGGTCTCCTCGGAATCTCTCTGGCTAAGATCAAGAAATTTCCAAATCACGGAGCACTCAGACTCGCACGAAGTATTGGATTTTATTTGTTTCTCTTTTATGCTCGGGTGGCCGTGGTTGCTGTTACCCGTCCGGACTCGAACCTGCACAATTCGGGTCACACTCGTTTAAGTATTCTAGCACAACAGGATAATGGTCGGATGAGAGTTCTAGGCAAGATTTAATTTTAAGTTTCGAATCACTAATGTTGTTTGTTACGCATACGTCAAGCAAGTCTGGTTTTTTCTTCAGGTCAGTTGGCTAGTATTTTGGTTCTCCAGTACTTACATATAAACTTACAGCTGTTAGTTTGAAGGGCACTTAGAAGATTATTACCTTTCTTGTTTGTTATTCTTGACCCCTAGTCCATTTGTTTAGCAAGTCTCCTGCTAGTATAAATCGTCGTCCCAGTGTTTTAATAGCTATCGTATTGTATTGCTCTTTTAAGATGATGTGTTTGTATGGACAGTAGATGACGGACTTTTTTTATGATCTGGCAATGTCAAAACGTCCGTCAATGTTTACGTTTTTATCATGGTGAAGTTCACGAACGAGCAACGTTTGGAAATTATTAAAAATTACTACCGAAACTCTGAGTCGGTGGTCGCAACTTTAAGAGCGCTTACTCCAATTTTCGTACTACCAGACACGCTGTGAGTGCTATAGTGGATAAATTCGAGTCAACATATTCACTATTAAATGTTCCTGTGCCAGTAAGACAACGCACCGGTCGAAGTACCGGAAATATTCCCGCCGTAAGTGCTTCAGTTCAAAATGAGCCAGATCAGTCAATTCCACGCCGTTCCCAGGAATTGGGAATCTAGGAATCTCAGTCCACATTGTGGCGAATTTTGCTTAAAGATTTTGGCCTACACCTACTCGAACTGAAGCGTCTTGATCATGTCCTCGACCCACTTCAACAGGGCTCTATTGATAACTTTCTCAAAGACCTTGCTATCATTCGGAAGCAAACTAATTGACCGAAGATTAGCAGGGTTCGTCCGAAGGACCAGAATCCTGAAGAGTCGATGACATGTCTTCGAAAATTTCTTTAAGCAATTTTCCATTTTTCGCGAGGTACTTTATCACGGTGCGGTGAATTACCGATTTCGGTTGACATGGTGATGTTTATCCTACCACAGATAATAACAAAATGATATTATTGTTACTAAAGAGTGCTGCAGTTACTGCTATCACTAATGAGAAGATGGAAGTGGAATAAGCTCTCACGTAAATACGTTACTGCTGCTTTCGCTCTCCAAAGAACAGTCTGTCTCGGCTGCTTGGGAGCTTTCCCCAGTAAGCCTGGCTCTGCTCTAGACGCCTTGATGAACCTCCCCCCATGATATTTATATCATGGGGTGTACACTCATTACCATCTTCCGTTTAAAAAGAAATGGTTTCTGGCACGATTCGCACTGGAGTTTTGATGACGTTGCGCGACGATTATCCTACGACCCCTGTCTCATGGATATGCCGTTTGATGCAGTGATACCTGAATTACGGCTGCGGTGCAAATTTGAAGTCAACTTTCCCCATGTTCAGGATTGGCTTTGGCCGGAGACTGAGCCAGCAAGGGAATGTAGTCGCATTTTCACGGACGGCTCTAAAACTGGACAGAGGTCTGGTGCTGGTGTTTTCGTTGAATGTGACAACATGAGGCTTCACTTCTCATTGGGAAAACACACATCTGTCTTCCCGGCAGAAATATATGCTATCCTAATGGCTGCGGACTGGGAAAAACAGGTGGAAGGGGCGAAGTATCTGTGTTTGTAGTGACAGTCAGGCTGTGCTTAAGGCCTTGCTCAATCCTTTAACCACTTCCAAAATAGTTCGAGAATGCAAAATATCCTTGAATTCGGTCGGAAGGCTAAACTCACTGAATCTTGTTTGGGTCCCAGGACACAAAGGGATAACAGGAAATGAGATCTCTGACGAGCTTGCTAGACAAGGCTCAAAAGAGAATATCTCAGGACCTGAACCCACGGGTTTGCCAGCGTCCTCGGTTAGCGCTTCCATTGACGACTGGGTTTCCAGTGAACACAATCGAAGGTAGCATGACTCTCCAGGATGCAGGCAGACTAAACGAATGGTCCCCGTCGTCTGTAAGAAATCCGCGGCTTTCTGAAAAGACTGCAGACAACTTACTGGCGTTATTATGGGCCACTTTGCCTTTGCCAAGCACCTTCATGTGCTAGGTTTGAGCGCTACCCCTGTCTGCGACTCCTGTGGAGAGGGCGATGACACTGCGGAACACTTCCTATGTGATTGTCCTGCCTTTGCTCGGATCAGGGGGCAGATTTTCGGTGCTGATGACCTAAGCTCTTCATCACTGAAGCGTCTACTCGTTTTTTTTTTACAAAAGACGAAAAATGGGGTTCTCTGCCTGGTTGTACAATGGACCTGTTTTTGAGTCTGTGTGCTCCAGTAGAGTTGTTGAGTATCTCAGGCCGCGAACATATCAGTCGCCCCTCGTACATACATATGTAGGTGCACGTACGTGCGACCCAGTCGTGTAGTTTATTTTAAGCATTTTCAAAACTTTGAGGAAGGTTTAGGGATCAAAAAAAGCATATTTTGAAAAAAAAAAAAAAAAAAATTAATTAATTTGAGTGGGCCGTGAGATGAACTGTAGTATTTCTTTCCCCCACTGCGGCTCGTAAAATTTAGCTAATCTTGAACTTAAACGTTTCTCATTTGAAGCTTGCACACAGCCTAGGAGACTGGCTTGCGTATCTCTCTCGAAACGTGTTGCCCATGAGATGTTAGACGATTACGGAACAAAAGTTGGCTTTCAAATTCGCTTTGAAAAGAATAAAACGTCTAACACGAACATTGTGTTTATCACTGAAGGATTATTACTTCGCCAGGTATGTATTATTTATTGAATAAAAATAATATTCACGTTTTTAAGTAACTATTTAAATTCTCAAAATTCTCAATTTAATTGTTATTATTTCTATCTTTAAAATGGCGCAAAAGTACATGTTTACAATGGGCTTAGCACCTGAGATGACGTTCAAGTGCGATTTTAAAACTACTTGGGTTGTTCAGTCTCCTCAATTCGGCCGGTAGGGAATTCCACAGACCAGCAGCATGGGCGAAGAACTGTCTTTTAGAAACATTATATCTGAAAGTTGGAACAATTAGGACTGTACTTCTTTCAGACACCGAAAAAACAAGTCTGTTAGAAAGATATTCTGGTGCTTTGCTTTGTTTCAATTTAAATAAAAACAGCAGAGTCTTGAAATCCAGATAATTTTGCAAGGTCATCCCAAATACATTTTCTCTGTACCTCGAAACATGGTCGTATCTGCGCAGGTCGTATACAAATCGGACAACATTGTTGAATGCAATGTTAAGCTTGCGTTGACTCACACTGTTGAGACAGCAAAATATTAAATGGCCATGAAAAAGAGCCAGCAGTATTAGCGTTTTAGCCAGGGTCAACTTGGCCTTTGTTGGGCCGCTAGATAAATGATTATCCTACGTCAGTGTTTGGTTGAATATTACGTCCAGATTTTTTACCGATTTGACGTACTGTATGTTGGTACCAATTAAATACAACGTTTGGTAAGCACGAGTAGTCCACCGCCTCCCTGCTGATAATAATAGCTTGGCTTTTCCTTGAGTTTAATGTTAGTTTATTACGTTGAGACCAGAGTGCAATATTGTTCAAATCCTCATTGATTCGAAGAGTTGCATCTTCCACCATTCCAATTGGATAGCTGAGATATATTTGTACATCATCAGCATACATATGAGTCCTACAGTGCTTCAGTACTGATGGGAGATCATTATTAAACACCTAGAATTGATCCTTGAGGAACTCCAGAATTAGTTGGAAGAAAGGTTGATAGCTGACTATTAATGGACACAGCCTGGGTCCTTCCTATTAAATATTCTTTAACCAACTTCAGAGCTGAGGTTTCAAAAAAGAAGTTGTGTTTTAACTTTGCTAGGAGTAAGCTATGTGGAACACGGTCGAATGCTTTGGAGAAGTCTAGCAGTACCAACGTAGTTATATTTCCCTTATCTATCTGTAGTCGTATATCATCGACGATCTTTAGAAGGGCTGTCGAACAACTGTGCTGTGATCTAAAACCTGATTGTAGAGGCGAGAGTAGTCGAGACGTAGACAGAAACTCAGAAATCTGCCGGCTCAATAGCTTTTCAAGAACTTTAGAGACAAATGGTAGAATAGAGATTGGACGATACTCTTTGGATCTGAAGTTCGTGTTTTTTAGAACTGGAATAACCTTTGAGGTTTTCCACATCTTTGGATAGGAGGAACTGGTGAGTATCGTGTTAAAAATATATGTTAGCTAGGGGCAGATTACTGGAAAAATAATTTTGACGAACTTCGGATGCATGTTGTCTAGCTCAATCGCTTGAGATTGTATTTCGAAGACTGCCCTACGTACCTGCAGCTGATCAACTCTTGTAAAGCTAAATTCGCTAGAATTATTTAGTGAAATGGTTTGTGTTGTAGATGTTGTGTATTCTTCAGATAAATCAGTTGAAGAGGCGCTTACAAATAATCTATTGAGCTCATTGGCATCATATTCCTCATTTGGGTCATTTGGTTTTTTAAGTAAGCCCAGTTCTCTTACACTCTTCCACAGTTTTTGAGACGAAGTATTACTAAATTTAATCTCAATGTTAACGGTGTTGCGCAGTTTCTTATATTCATTGTGGAATAAGGGGAGCCTATAACGTTTCAATCGTTTGTAAGAGGCGTTTCTCTGAGATATAAGCTATCGATCCTATTGTTGTACCACCCACATCCATTATTTCGTACGATAATAGTTTTTACTGGCGCACATGTATTAAATAAATTATTCACGGTGGATGTAAAGAACTCAACTTGGTCGTCAACTGAAGGAATAGTGTAAAGATTACGCCAGTTAGAGTTTAGTACCTCCGTAGTTAAGAGTTCAGTGTTAATTGCCTTAAAATCGTTGTATTTAATTATCTTCATAGATCATAGAAAATCGCGACTAAATCATGCTTTGAAATACCCGATACATCTAACTGGCTGTAGAAGTTAACGTAGCTTAACTGACTGACAAGTATAATATCTAAGAGAGTGGAACTAGTGGCGGTGAAATGAGTTGGACTTGTCAGGTTCGTAGGAAAGAGGTTCAATGAGAGTAGACAATTCTGGAAGTTCTCCACTCTAATGTTGCCCGAATCTAATAAATTAATATTGAAATCTCCAACGACTATGATGTGATTATAGCTGGGAGTGACGTCTTCAAGAATATCTGTAATCGTGCTAGTGTCGGTAATATAAGGCGGTTTGTAAATTAGGCCCACCAAGCATTTATCAGACACGCACACAACCTCAATAAATAAATATTTTACGTCACTATCACAATCGGAGGTATACACAATCTTAGAAGTTAAGCTTCTCTTCACAAATATTGCAACCTACTGCGCGGTACACAGTATAATCACCAGTTTGTATTAATCTGCTATCTGTTTTTGGTTTGAGCCACGTTTCTGACACACATACAATGTCCATCACTGTATCCTCTTAAACTCATCCAAAACTTTATTTACTGACAGGCCATCGTTTCTTTTGCGGTAAATATTCAACATAGCCCGAGTTTTGTTAGTCCCTCGCCCACCGTGGCGAGGAGAAAAAAAAAATGAAAATGGAAAAGGAAAATGTGAAAGTTAGTATAAAAGATATGGAGAAAAATTTTAAATTGAACTAAATTTTATGTCGGTTGCCTGGTTGACGGGACGTGTGTGCATTTGCAATTTTATTAAGCTTGTCCAGAGAGTCAACATTAATAGGTGTTTTGTTTCTGCTGACTGCGACATATAGAAGACCACGTACGGTGAAAGTGGTGGAGAGAAGACATTGACGTTTAAGACGAATTGCATGTCGTAGAATTATTCAGTTTTGCTGTGTTAGACTCTCGTGTATGTAAATTAATGCATCGGATTCATAGCCCAAATCTTTTAGACAAAGTTGACGTTCATTTGTTTTGCAGAAGTTGGACATTGATTTTATTATTGTATGCTTGTCGAGTACGGAGAAGAATTTGACAACAATAGCAGAGTCAGCTCTCGGTCTTGTGCGAAAAATCCCGCTTATGTTCAGTGGTTGGAACCCAAGTGCAAAACACAAGTGATTGAATACTTTTTTTAAATCTTCATCTGGTGTGAAAGGTATCCCAATTATAATAGCATCGGCGGCTGGACTTTTGAGTTTTAGAGCCTCGAAATGCAATTTAAGGCTTGCAAGTTCAGTGTTTATGTTATTGTTTCTTTCTTGCTTATAATCTTGCGAGAATCTTTGAGTGCAGTCTTCCATCTCAGTTTTGAGGTTGTTTACATCATCCTTCAAGCAGCTGATTTCGCTAGAGAATTTTTCGAGTGCAGTGACTCGGTTATTTAACTGAATGAAATCGCGGTTAAGTTGCTCCAGTCGTTCGGTCATGTTGTTTTCGATGGCATCAATTCTTTTTTCTTAGATTTTCCTCCTCTAGTGATAACTTTTTGATTATAGACTCACCCTGGGTGTTAAGTTTATCCAACAGAGCAGATTCAGTGCTGTCAATCAAGGTCGTACGCGAAGATGGTGATGGAAAAAGTGCAGGTGAGCGAAGAGTAGAGCTTTTTAGTAATTTGAGTGCTTTTTTCTGCATGGTATTTCGCTCTGCAGACATGGGAAGACGTTTGTATCAAATAATTTAACAAAAACTGATAATCTTTTAGGCAAGTTACAGAACTTAATGCAAGAAAGAATGTTTTATATTCAACACTTGTGAATTTACTTAGCTTGGGAGTATATTCTATGTGGTATTATGGTAGTTTGGAAGGTTTATGCACAACTTAGTGGAAAAATTGGCAGGAGCACCTCGACAATACGTCTATTCACACTACTATATACATACTATCATATTAGTTTCGGATATCAGATGAAGAAACGAATCGCTTTCCGAGGAGTTTGTGTCTGCTGCGAGCAATGGCGGGACATTCGCACAAGATGTGCTCAGCAATCCGCTGTTCTTCCAGACAGAGTTGGCAAAAATCTGAAAGAGTTATATTTGTATTCTTTATGCATTCAGATTTTACCAATATCGCTATTCTTATCCGCACCAGTACATTATTCTCCACTGCGCTATGAAGATTACATAATTACATTCAACAAATTCATTGACAGCATAGCGCCATACAACTGTTTGTAAATGCCCCACAGTGGGAGCCATTCACATTTGTGATTGGTTATCGCGGGCATATAATTTTTGATCGATAATGGGTCAAGTCCCGTGCCCACCATTATATCAAGGATAACACATCGACAAATTTTCATTTAGTTCATTTGCTTTGAGTGCTGGGAAAAATGTTATGTGTTACCCCCGTTAAGCAATCAGACAACCGAAGAGTGGCATCTTTTCAAGAAGCTGCCTTGAGAAGTGTTCCAGTGGTAGATCCCTTACGTTGGTCGCCATTTACATACATATATGTGAGCATATTTTGTCAATCTGTAAAGATTCTGGGTCCCATACTGAATCATTGTACAGAAAGGCTTGTGAAATTTTCCATTTGTAGATTTTTTAATATCTATAGGGTGACCAGATAAGAACGATGGGAAAAGAAATTTAAATAAAACAACAACGGTGTGAGATATCATTATTTTGAAGCTACATTCATGCCATTATATATGGAATAGCACATCATTTAAATGGCCGCCTCGGCTTCGCTGGCAGTGCTTCAAGCCTTCGGTCCAATTTTTGATGATTCGGTCGAATATGTGCGGCGTTATTCCGGCAATAGCGTCTCGAATGTTGGCCTCGAGCTCGTCCAAAGTGGTTGGGTTGTTAGCGTAGACTAAGAACTTGACGTAGCCCCAGAGAAAGTAATCGAGGGTAGTCAAGTCGCATGATCGCGGCGGCCAATTGAAATGACCCAGTCGCCAAATTTCTCCTTCACTTCGAGCGTTGCGTCGCTTGTATGGCATGTAGCGCCTTCTTTGTTGGAACCACAGCTCGGATATATCGATGTTGCCGAGCTCTGGCTACAGAAAGTCGGTTAACATCGCTCTATATCGAGGACCATTGACGGTAACGGTGTCTCCTTCCTCATTTCGAAAGAAATAAGGTCCGATGATGCTGCCGTGCCATAAACCGCACTAAACAGTGAATCTTTGTGGATGCATTGATGCTTGGTCGAACACTTGTGGATTGTGGCCGCTCCAATAATGGCAATTTTGCTTGTTGACATAGCCGCTGAGCCAAAAATGGGCCTCGTCCGAGAAGATGATTTTTTGGCCAAAATCCGAATCTCCGGTCAACATTTCCGGCGCCCAATTACAACTGATTTTGATAATATTTTCCACACGTTCGGGAAGCGTCAAACGATGCATGATGAAATAGCAAACCCTACTGAATATTTTGACAGCTGGATGTCATTGGTAACTTTGACAGCTGCTGAAACATAACAATTGGAAAAACTATCATTGCTATCTGGTCACCCTTTACTAGGACGATGGTGTATGAATCGCGGTATGTGAATATAGCAGGATCTAATACAAAGCCTTTTTCTTTCATTGTTTTCATTACACATGCATATATCCTTCCAGCTCGCTCTAGATTCCAATCTTGATCAGTACGATGTTCTAATTTTGGATGAAATTCACGAAAGAAATCTCTTTGGGGATTTTCTTCTGGGAGTAACGAAATGCTTACTTCGAGCGAAACAAGATATGAAGCTGGTTCTGATGTCAGCAACCATAAATGTGGAACTTTTTAAAAATTATTTTAAAGATGAGGGAGCCAAGTTAATTGAGGTTCCTGGTCGTTTGTATCCAATCAAAACGATCTATTTGCCACCGCCAGCGCTGGAATTAAAACGAAGTGGTGCCCGAAGCACAGCATCCGTTCGCCTAGATCCTGCACCATTTATTCAAGTTTTGAATATAATTGATCAAAAGTATCCATGTAAGTTAGAAAACATGTTATTCGACTTTTAAAAAACAAATACTATTGTTTTTGTTTTTAGTAAGCGAAAGAGGTGATGTTCTCATATTTGCCAGTGGCGTTAACGAAATAACAACAATTTGCGATGCAGCCAAAGAATACTCTGAGAAGAATAATCATTGGATTATATTGCCATTGCATAGTGGACTTGCACTAGCTGAACAAGATAAGGTATGTAAAAGAAGAGTCCGTTATATTCATTTATGGATATTAGTTCGTTTTTGTACATCCAGGTATTTGACTATGCTCCTGATGGGATGCGAAAGTGCATTGTTTCAACAAACATAGCAGAGACTTCATTGACCGTAGATGGAATACGATTCGTGGTCGATTCAGGAAAGGTACAAGAATTCCGTGTGTAATATAAACTCAAATATATCCTTGCAATATTTTTTTTTTTTTAAAATAGGTAAAGGAAATGAGTTATGACACATCTAGCAAAGGACAAAGGCTTAAAGAATTTTGGGTATCAAAATCATCCGCCGAACAACGAAAAGGTCGTGCTGGTCGAACTGGTCCTGGGGTAAAATCTAAACAAAGAAATCAATAAAAGGGATTTCATTTATGTAATTAAATTTTAGGTCTGCTATAGAATATTTTCGGAAAAGCAATTCGAGTCACTGGAATCCTATCCAACACCAGAAATTTTCAGAGTTCCACTGGAAACAATTCTTCTTCAAATGATCTCCATGGGATTGCCAAATGTGAGAATTTTCCCATTCATCGAAGCTCCAGCGGAAGAAAATATAGAACAAACAGTTTTGGGACTCAAACAGCATGTAAGTATTGATCTTACGAGGGAAGGGTCAATAAGTCCCTGAACAAATTTTGATGCCCTCCAAATAATACGATTTCTCGAGCCCCTCAAAATAAGCGTTTGTTTCAGCGATGACCTCTTCAATCGACCCAAATCTCTTACCTCCGAGCCATTTCTTCATGTTTGGAAACAAGAAATAGTCGCAGAGCGCTAAATCTGTGGAATATGCTGGATGAGGAAGGAGTTCATAGCCTAACTCATACAATTTTGCCATTGCGACTGCGGACTTGTGCGCCGGTGTGTTGTCCTGGTGGAAAAGAACTTTTTTCTATGCCAAATGCGGCCGTTTTTGCTTCAAATCGGCTTGGAATCGATCCAGCAGCTCTGCGTAATATACGTCGGTGATCGTTTTACCCTTTTCAAGGTAATCGGTGTGAATAACACCGCGCGCATCCCAAAAAACTGTCGCCATGACCTTGTTTGCTAACAAACACGCCTTGGCCTTCTTCGGCTTCGATTCACCAGGAGAAGTCCATTATTTCGACAGTTCCTTGGTTTCTGGTGTGTTGTGGTGAATCCAGGTTTCATCCACGGTTACGAAACGGAGCAAAAACTCAGCCGAATTTTTCTGGAACATCGCCAAACACAATTTTGAAGTTGTCAAACGAGTGTGTTTGTTGTCGATTGTAGAAAGCTTTTTCATGTCCAAATATTTATCTAAAATCGAAATCACTGAGCCATGTGATAGGCCTGTGGCCTCTTCAAGCTCGCGCACTTTCACTCGCCGATCGTCCATTATCAAACCATGGATTTTGTCGACCATTTCTGTTGTGGTGACCTCAATTGGGCGACTAGAACGTTCGGCGTCACTTGTGCTTGAACGACCGCACCGAAATTGAGTAAACCAGTGGTGAATGGTTCCAATCGTTGGTGAAGAGTCCCCATAATATTTGTCAAGCTTTTGTTTGGTTTGCGTGATAGTTTTTTCTCGCAAAAAATAGTGTTTAATGAGCACTCGAAATTCACTTTTTTTCCATTTTAACGAAAATGCGATCAGGCGTCTATATAAAATGGCTGCCACAACAAAACTATTTGACAGATCTGTCTGTAAATTTGGGTGCGTTCCTTTGAAAGATGATTCTTGAAAAAAAAAAAAAAAAAAAATTTAAGGTGATGACACAATTTGTGTTAATTTTCAGGGACTTATTGACCCACCCTCGTATGTTCATTGTTAGGAATTTCAGCATAATACACACTAAGATGCAAGAAAAGCCGCACTCGAGTAAAACAGAAAATGCTGACTTTGAATGAAAGGGGAAAAGCTTTCATTATTGAGTAACTAGGATTCTTAATTTCTGTTTTTTGTCCGATGTGTCCTTTTTTGCGAAGTCGCCTTTGTTTTTTAAATGTTTTTCAATCGTGAAGTGAAAAATACTGCATGAGAAGGAAGCAGTTAACGCTGTTTAAAAAGGGACAAATCCTTGCTTTTAAGGGGGAAAGTATGTAAATCCTTTAGAGAAATTTCCCATAGATTAGGGTTCAACGAGTCGACAAAAGCCGGGGACTGGAAGCGATCGTAAATTTAATTTAATTTTAATCTTGGTGGGGGCGAATGCCCCCATTTATTTGGCTTATTAAAAGCTATAACTAACTTAAGGCTAAAACTTAAAACTAAAACTTAAAACTAAGACTTAAAGCTAAGGAGAATGGTGAAGGAGTTCGGTTTTGAGGCAGGGAGTGCTGAGGTTAAAATCAAACTGAGTGAGGATTGAGTTAACTTTTCGCAGCATACGGGAAATTGGTTCATTAGTTCCATATGAAGTACGGTGGGACGGTAGATATAAAAGACGAGGGCGTCGTAAATTTCTTGGGTTGGTTTTGAAGAAAATTGAATTATAAAGAGATGCGCAATCGACAGAGCCTGAAAGAAGTCGATGAATGAAAAGAATGTCTGCAACATCTCTGCGTTTCTCTAGAGTACTCAGGTTGTTGAGGTTGAGGCGGTCTTGATAGGGAGGCGAAATAAATGGATCGTTCCAAGGAAGAATCGAAGAAATCGACGTTGAACATTCTCGATTCTGGTCACATAAACTTGCTGAAAGGGTGACCACGCTTGACTGGCGTATTCAAGGAGGGGGCGAACAAAGGTATTGCAGAAGGATCTGGTCACGTAAGGGTCGGAGAATTCTTTGGACCATCGTTTGACAAAGCCAAGTGATGAGTTAGCTTTACGAATTATCTCATCAATATGTGAACGGAAATTTAGCTCCCTATCGTACAATATTCGAAAATCGCGGAGAGATTGAACGATGGATATAGGTTGACCATGGAGAAGGTAAAGGCGGACGGAGGACACGTGGTGCTTACGTGATAAGTTAATGGACTGGGGGTAACCGTCAGATTTTTTTTATAGTTGACGAATTGAAAAAGGACTTAGGGTCGTTTATAAGATTTTCTTGCGCGTTAATTAGGTGCCGCTGGTAGAGAGAGTTATAAAGATGATTGAATTGAAGGTAGGAACCGAGATAGTTGGAATAGTCCAAAACAGAATTGGTATGAAGGAAAGCTGCCCATAACTTGTTTCTCTTGTAACGTAAGGCTCGAAGTTTGCCATTATACCAAGGGGGGGGGAGTTTTATGACGAGAAAAGGGGACATAAAGAGAAATAGAATTAAACATTTCTCTGTAAAAAATTGTGAGGGCTTCGTTTAAGGATAAGTAAGCAAACTCAAAGGAACATCTACTCAGATAGGCATTTATTCTGCGGAAATTAGCTTTATGAAAGTCGTAAGAAGTGCGAAATGCAGGAGGTGTATCATCGGAAGGACTCCACTGCAGCAGAGGTAGATTAAAGTCGCCAAAAATAAGGATGTCATCGAGGGAATCAGATAGGTCAATTATTTGATCAATCACGTCGCTCTTTATGTCGGGGATCAGATTGGTTGCAGTCAGAGCATAGATATCGAAAGGGAGAGCATGGGATTGGCGCAAAACAGCTTGGGTTTTCGAGCGTAGGCCTCTTACGTTCTGGTAGTAAAATGTAAGAGGAAGATTGTTGCGTAGAGACGAAGGGGAAGGTGGTTGAAGTGCTGATGATAGTGGCAGTTTATGGACGAAAAAATTTGTTGTGGTCACTTCGGCTCCGTTGGAGATGTTGCGTCCTTTTAGAGTGTACGTAGTTGCCAACTACGCTACTTTTTAAGGAGACAAATTTCAATGGGGAGGTAAAAGATGCACTATTGCAAGAATCGACAACTAGAACAGGTTTGTTACTGCACCACCAAACTTACCAAGAAAGTTTTCATAAGCCGATGACATCGCAATAGCCACCCAACACTGGAAAATCACTGTAACCGAAAGTATTTTGTTCGACGACCTTGTAGTGCTAAATACATACTTTAGAGAATGGCGTCTGTGTCCAAGCATGACGAAGATTGAGGATTTCTGTTTCCATTTGAACACGGAACCCTTTTGATTCAATACCTACACCCAAAGTACTTTCGAGTGACCCTAGATAGAGAATTATCCTACCGAGCATAAAACTAAAGAAAACTAAGAACAAGAAATAATGTCATCACTTCATCACTTCGCTTTGCCACAATCGGACTTGCGCATTCGACAGCTGAATACTGTTCCCTCGTTTGAATGAATAGCTTACATACATATGTATGTCAAATATAGATGTACAAGTTAACTACACCATGCAGATCATAACGGGAACTCTGAAGTCTACACCAACACATTGGCTTTCAGTGCATCAGCGAATGGCTAACCCAATGTAGAATAGTCATACAACCGGAATGTTCACAAATTGTGAACCCTACAACATCTCTTAAATTACCCCGAAACGTACTGTTACACTGCATAACTGGGGTCTTTCAACTTCACCAAACTCTGACTGTGGAGTTGAACTACAAACAATCAGACACATTATAACAGAATGTCCACTAAGGTCATATCCCTAAAACCTCTCTGATTTCGCAGACGCAACACTATGGAAACCAGTGGCAACAGTTTAAAGACGGCTTAACGGAGCAGGTTTATTTGCCTAACGGACGCTAAGAAAACCGCTCCTTTCGCCAAGAACTAGAAAAGTCGTCTGAAATGGGAATAAGTCCAACTTCAACATTGAATTTTCCACAGTTTGACGGAGGAGTTGGCACTCTTTTAACAGTGAATGGATCCATAAATGCTCTAAAGTGCAAAGAGCTTAAAAAATAGAGTGGTTCCCACTATAGAAGAAGTGAGCCAGTAACCACTCACAATCACCATTATCCAGTGCTATGCCCCTACAAATGAAGCGACCGAGGAAGAGAAACCCGATTTTTGTACTCATCTTAGCTCTGTGTACAGCAGCGCTCCGAGAGCCGATATCAAAATCGGTATGGGTGACCTCAATGCCAAGTCAGGATCAGACAACGCGGGCCTGGAACGAGTAAGGGGAAAACATGGCTTGGGATCACGAAATAACAATGGTGATTTGCTTGTCGACTTTTTTAACGCACATCGGCTAGCATTTGGTGGGACCTTATTTCCGCATAAGATCTGTCGTAAAATCACTTGGGTGTCTCCTGATGGTCAAACTGAAAACCAGGAACGGAAGCTGTGCAGCAGCACTTAGAGGATGCAGCGAGGATAACCAAACTCAACACGAATGCTCTTAATGACCCCAACATATGTCGTAATTTTATCACCACCTTCAATGACAGAGCATCGTCCCAAAAAATAATAAAACAAATTGGAGATCCATCCATTTACGCGATGGGGGGCGAAATAAAAAGCGTATTTATGAAACCTGGATCCGAAACTGTGCCCAGACAATCTAGAGCTAGAGACTACTGCGACAAAATTGCGCATCGTAGACCGTTGAAAATAAAAATAAACGCCGAGACAGACGCTCAACGAAAGGTCGAATTACGAAGCGAATATCGGATAGCTCATAGTACAGTTCATCGCTGAGTGAGACGTGACAGGAGGACGAGGTTGGACGATCTTGAGGAAAATGTGGAAAACACAGCAAAAAGGAAAGATATCAGAGAGTTGTACAGACAATCCAAAAAAGTAACACCAAGCATCCTGTACTGGGTGTGGACGGCACTCTATTGGTATCAATTGAAGATCAGCTACGCAGATGGAAAGAACATTTTTGTGCACTACTTAATGTCGTTTCCGGCAAGCAGAGTGTAGCAACGAGCCTCCAGTTGCTTCAGATGCGCAGATATTACAGGGGTATTGACACTTGAACTCCAACAGTTGGAGGTCCCACATCTGGTCTGGTGCACCCAAGACCATTCTGCACATTCTAGTCAGGGTACAGAATCGCGCGTTAAAACCCACAGGTGACAGAGACATAGATTCACTCGAACATCGTAGAAATGTCTCGTGTCTTTGCCTATTTTATCGCTTTTTTGTAAAAAATGCTCCAGCGAAATAGTCAGTTGCATTCCTTCTCTTCAAAATTTCACCCACAATAAGCGTCATGCTGTGAATGTCCATCAGTTCAGTTCATCTTCTTCGAAGTACGACAAGACAACTGTCGCCAATCCTCTTTCTACTGGCGATAGACGATGTGCTGACTGTCACCCTAGGTGTATCTGAGAGATATGGCATCCAATGGAGACAGTTTAAAAGGCTAAGTCTGTTTCCTTGCAAGTACCATCAGCGAATTAGACGAAATGTGTCAATCACTGCAGGCGAATGAAGAGTCGGTCGGTCTAAGAATCAACGGCAAAAAAACAAAAAATAATGCCCATTGGCCGCTCAACACGCCAGAGTATTATTCTGAAACAGACAGGTCGAACAGTTAAACTACCTGTGAAGTTTTGTATCATCTGATGGCGGAACGGACTTAGACGTTAAAAGCAGAGTAAAAAAAACTCGCGCTGCCTTTGGTATTCTATCTCCGGTTTGGAATCTCCTTACACGGATCCAGTCAAATTTCCTTACGCTCTAAGTTGAGACTCTTCGAATCCAACTTTAAATCTGTGCTATTGTATGCCTATGAATCCTGGAAAGTTTCGGCAACATCATCACGAGAAAGTTACAGGCTTTCGTTAATCGTTGTCTACTATACATCCTAAAGATCCGCTGGCCGCAAATTATATCCAACCAGGAATTGTGGCGTAAAACGAGTCAGGAGCTGATAGATGTCGAGATAAGGAAGCATAGGGCGTTAATAACGTTTGCGCGCCATCTTATTCGCAGTTGTTCAACGCGTTTGAACTGCCTCCAACTCATTCTCAAAGAGCGTGATTCCTCCTCAACTGTACTGCGCCACGTATGCCTAGGGCGTCCCGTAGTTCTGCCTGGCTGCGTGATCGGATTCCACTGCATGGCATATTTCACAATGGAGTTGTCTTCGTGCTCGTGACAACTCCATTATCTATTTATGAAGGTCTGCAGCTTGCGTGCGTCGTTGGAGCGGAACAGTCGCCGCTTGGCTCTTGTACTGAGAACATTGTTTCTCTAGACTTTGGATAGTATTCCGAACACATTCAGTTCGGTGCCACCGCGGTTAGCGGAGACCACACTTCCTGGATATAGAAAGTTGTCGACTTTGAGTTGAACGCGGGTGTTAGAAGTGCTCAGGGCTTTCGTTTTGGTCATCAGATGAAGGTTCATTATCCGATGTGAAAGTAGGCGACCATCGTCAGCGTAGTGAAAGTGTTTAAGGTAAGATGTCATAGTCCATCGAATTCTATGGTTACCTTCCGTCAGTGCTGCATGGAGTGACAACGGTGACAGTATACAACCCTGACGTACACTTTGGACACCAAAATCCCCCGGCATCTTACTTTATATGTAAGACGTGCCACTTACTACCCTCGTATGTAGCCTTGATAATAGCTTTGAGTTTTTCTGGGAAGCCCCTCTGCGTAAGGCCAACCAGATAGCATCTCGATTCAAGCTGTCGACGCCTTCTCGAAGTCGATAAACAGTAGATGTAGCGGAGACCTGTGCTCGATGCATTGCTCTATTATGATCCATAAGGTATTTATGTGGTCGATGCAATAGGATCCAGTGCGAAAGCCTACCTGTTCGACGTCGAGAATTGAATCTAAATCCGTTCTAATATGATTCTAGCTATTATCTTGGCTACGGCAGGGAGAACGCATATACGTCTCCAGTTTCCATAATCCATTAGATCATTCCTCTTTTCCACTCCTGCCGAAATTGCTCATTTTCCCACGCTAAAAAAATCCCCACCTTTTCAACAGCACAGTTAACATTTTCTGCTTTTTTGCACTTTAGTCGGAAGCGCACATTTTTATATTAAAATCGATGCAATTTCTTATTTCACTTACAGAATGCCTTGGCCGTTGATGAAAGGATTACCCCTCTTGGACGAGCTCTTTCAAATCTACCGGTAGAAATAACAATTGGCAAAATGCTTCTGATGGGTTGTGTCTTCACTGACGTTGAAAAGATTCTAACTCTTGCAGCAGCTTTAAGTGTTCAGAATCCGTTTACTAATCGAGCGTACAATGATACCAAGTGTGCGGTGGGTAATCAATTTGTTTTGTGTATGAGTTCGAGTAAAAAACAAAATCTCTTCTCCTTAGCAAGAACGAATGGAACTTGAATCGGATCAAGGTGATATATTCACTTTGCTTAAAGCATATCAAGAATGGCTTGATCTGAAATGGGACAAATCGGAGAATACTCGAAAATGGTGTTATAAAATGGGACTGGAAGAGCAAAGGTATATAATGTTTTCATATGCTTTATTTATTTTGAGTGTTTTAGGGTCTGACGTGTAAGGTTTTCTCTGGTTTAACGTTGTCAATTTGGAAAGCTTAACAAATTTCAGTAAATTAGATCTTGTGCGCTCAATTTATTCAAACTACGAGGATCAAAAATGATCAGAAAAGCTTAAAAAATCCAAAAGGAATTCAATAAACGAACTTAATGCTAATTTTAGAGTTTACAACGATTTAAATCATTTGATGTGAAAGCCAAGAATTTCCTTTCAATTAACTTTATTTAAAACTTAAAGAAAATCCTACGAGTACATCAGCTCGCTACATAGTCCGACTAACTGCCGTCGAAGTGCAGCCTGCTTTTATTCACCACGCTGGACTATGGTGAGTATCGCTTATTGCAGTGGTTCGCTGGTTAGCCCATCATATTCGCCAATAGCAAGCTGGATTGCTGTAATCGTCTGATGGAGGTGCGGTTAAACGTTGTGTCAGTCGATGTGGTGTGATCTGATGGTATGATTTCTTGTTATGGGTTGCGTGGTTGGATCTGGTGTGGAACGATGTGGTGTGATGGAGCTTACAGATGTATCTACTCCAGCTCATTGCTGAGTAAAATTTAAGACTGAATTATTATTTCTGATTATTATTTTCTGATCTTATCAAAATGCGTCGCTGACTGAAATTGCAGAGAATCAATTCTCTGAAGAAACAATGGCAGCCATTTGTTGTAGTATTAGGTGCGTAACTAAGTTCTCAATAGATGGCTCCAGCAGTAAGTGCTGGTCGATTTTGACATATCCAAAACGTCATGAACCGAGCTTAGACATATGGTAAACAAACTGTTTTGACACGTTAGTGATTTTATTTTGGCGTCATATTTTTTTTTATAATTTGCGCGCGCCAAATGGGATATGAATACCATTAAATTATTTCAGGGCACGGGCGTTTGTACAAATTGAGAGACAGAGAAAGAATGATTGGTGTAATAGGTTTGAAACTTAGGTTGTATTAAGTTTCAGTAAACTCCAAGGGTGGCGTGCAGATAACTGGGGAGCTTGTTTGTTTTGCTTTTTGTCGTTGCTCATGATTCACATTATTTTTTCCCTCCACCTGATGTCATATCACAATCAAGTTGCATTTAAGCCATATGACCACCCTACTGCCAGTGTTACGCCTTCGCAGTAGAGTTGACTAAAGCTTTCGCAATTGATCGACTTTTTTATTTATTTCGGACGAAATAAATAGATGATTGTTGAGATCAGGATTTGAACCGTGAACCAAGAGCGTGACAAGCGATGATGTTACCACTACACCACGGCCACCCTTAGATATACTTTTGGTTGTGTGAAACTGTCTGATTTTGTGCCAAATAATCGTCATTTACGAGAAGTATTGATTTTCTTCTTTCATTCGAAGAAAACGGCGGCGGAAGCACATCGAGAGCTCCAAAAAGTTTACGTAGATGCTGCTCTAAGTGAAACAACGTGCCGTGATTGGTTCCGTCGCTTTAAAGACGGTGATTTTGATGATGACGACTGTCCGCTTGAAGGAAGGCCAAAAATCCTTCGAAGACGCTGAATTGGAGGCATTGCTCGATGAGGATCCGTGCCAAACGCAAGAACAGCTTGCTTCAGCATTAGGAGTTACCCGTTAAGCCATTTCCAAGCGATTGCATGCGTTTGGAATGATTCAAAAACAAGGACCTTGGGTTCCTTATGATTTGAAGCCAAGGGACGTTGAGCGTCGTTTTTTCGCCTGTGAACAACAGCTCCAGCGGCAAAAAAGGAAGTGTTTTCTTCATCGCATCGTGACGGGTGATGAAAAAAGGATTCATTACAGCAACCCAAAGAAAAGAAAGTCATGGGACTGCCCGGTCATGCTTCTACGTCGTCGGCTCGGCCGGTGGGACCAGGTCAGTGTCGTTTATTATGAACTGTTGAAACCCAACGAAACCATTACTGGGGAACGGTATCGACTTCAATTGATGCGATTGAGCCAAGCACTGCGCGTAAAACGGCCACAATACGAGCAGAGGCACGAAAAAGTGATTCTACAGCATGACAATGCTCGGCCTCACGTTTGTAACCATTTTTTCACAATAATTGTGTGCAAAAAGTTGCATTTTCACCAAAAAAACAGCGAGAACTTAGTTGCGCACTTAATAAATTCGCCTGAATGTTGTAGACTCTTGGAAGGTGGGAAGAAAAATACCACTTCTCAAACCAGCAGACCAAGGTACCTCATATCGCCCGATTTCCCCGCTGTCACCAGTAGCGAAAATACTTGAAGCACTACTACTACCTACGCTTCATTCCGAGCTCCAGTCAACACGGCTTCTGCAAACAGCCCAGTACAACAGCAGCTAACACTGAGATCAAAACTCATATCTCTCAAGGTCTTAGCCAACAACGATCGTGCGATCGCAATGACTTGATCGCACTGGATTTATCTAGATACCGTTGACTTAGGAATCTTACTTCAAGATATCCTAGACTCACAACTCTATTAAACGGTGACTTGCAAACTACCTTAAGGGCAGACAATCCTTCGTAGAATTTCAGAACAGCAATTCGTAGAAGAGTCAAGGAAAGAGTACCCCTAGGTGGAGTCCTCTCACTTCAGATCTTCAGGTAAGGATATTCGTTCCATCTGCAATAACATCAGTACTTATCTCGTCGAACTAGAGAATTTTTTGCCAGTCGTAATCTGAATTTGTCTTCAGAAAAATCTTCATCCACACTATTCACCACATCGACTATTCAAATTTGAATTTCACACTTGCAATTCTTGTAGTCGAAGTGACAGATTATCACCTCACTTTACTTTAGACCTGTTCCCGTATTTGAAAATTCTTACGAAATTAATCATTCTTGTGTGCATTCCGACAATCACTGAAGGCGTCTCTCAAATGTAGTAATGAGAGTAGAAATTTATACCCGTCACCTAAGTTTCGAGTAACACGACTATGAAAATAGGGTAATTATGCCAGCTGAAAACAGCCAGAAACAAAACTTAATTTGCTTCACAATAATGTTAAAAAAAACGTTCACTTAAACTAATTTTTTTTCAGATTTTACGAAATAGCGAAGCTAAGAAATCAGTTTCAAAACATTCTGGAAACAAGTAACCTGCTGCCTACAAAAAACACTGATTCTCTATCCAGTGCGGATCGATCTCGTCGTCACGGTGAGGTTCGAATGCTTAGAGCTATAAAACGAAAACAAAAATACCAAGAACCCAAGAAACGAAAGATTCTCAAACGGAACAATGATACCGAAGAGGACTATGGCGATAATACTGACGACATTCGTGATGTCGATTTTAGATTGACACATGACTCCAATAAAATGGAGGTATTGTACGACTACATACGAGTATACCATGTCATGCGCATTTTAAATTCAATTCAATCTTTTTTTAGGTTCTACTAGCATCTTCCGACGTTCGTAAGCACAGAGACGTGATATTGTTGAAATTAATTATCGTAAGTGGTTTCTATCCACAAATTGCGGTTCCAGACGATTTTAACTACTGCAAGGTTTGTGGTTCAATCCAGGGTTTTGTGTATTAATAACTGAAGTGAATACTTAATACTTAGGGTGGCAGCCAACAGTTCTTTCACACACTTCTTAAGCCGTTCATCTCGATTCATCCGAATTCACAGTTTGCAAAGAATTTCGAAATTTTGAAGCTGAACGACAGTGATATATTGGATAAACCCAATTATTACACACCAAAGCAATCTCTAAGTACAGCACATCAAGTGTTGTGCTATCAGTAAGTGTATAACAGCAGCAGCATATGTAACTTTTAAATTACCCATTTAAATATTGAAATTTAAAGAAACCTTCTGGAGACAGCCAAACCATATCTGATGAATTCGATTCGAATGCCAGCTGCACAAACTATGTTACTTTTCTCCTTTTCTATTGACACGAATATATCGATAACTCGTGTCGTTTGTGACTCATGGCTGTGTTTAGATTTTCCCATTCCAGAAACTGGAAAGGAATTATTGAGTCGTGCCATCAAATTGCGTCACAAGTGGTCAAAAATGTTGAATGAGAAACTTAATGGTAAATAATATTTGCTTAGGCAAACTCAAATCGAAATGATTGTTCGTTTGTTTTCTCTAATTTCTAGATCTGTCCAATCCATTAGAATCCGAATCAAGTAAAAAGAGTTCAAGAGAAGATCAGATAGAATTGTGGGAGGATATGATTGCATTCATGAGTGCGAGTGTTGCTTATACGCTAAAGCGTCTGCTTCCAGCGGACGTAAAGGTGAGTCATTGATAATTTTTTTTATTTCAAACAAAATAAACTACAAGGAATTACAAATGTTTGTTTACACTGCGACTAGTTATGAAACTAACGAGCAGTTTGCTTTTCAGTATTATTTGCTGGAGAAAAGTAAATGGCTAACAGTTTACTATTTTTAAGGTACATTATAATTGTAATTTGTTGTATGTTAACTTTTAATGACAGTAATAAGAGCATAGATGGGATTTAATCCATCCAAAGCGTTGGAGGTTAAATTCACTCCGCGCGCCTCTTTTCGCTCGTTGTTGTCGCTCTGTTACTATCTAGTAGAGTACGTGGTAAGTCCTGTCACGGTTGCCTTGCAAGATCTGACGGTTTTATACGTTGCAGTCTTCTCACGCCATATACGTTTAGAAGAATAGTTGCTTCCTCGTTAATATGCTCCTGAAGTCTCTTCTCGTATGCTTTGGCCCTAGAGTTGATCTCTTCAAGAACAGTAGGTCGCTGTTTCTGATGTACCATGGAGCGTTCACAATACTTCGAAGGACCTTATTCTGGAATCGTTGGATGACTGCAATATTGGTCTGGCTGGCATATCCCCAGAGTTGAGCGCCATAGTTCAACACTGGTTTTAGGATCTGGTTATATAAAAGAATTTTTATTAGTAATTGATAGTCCAGACTTCCTGCCTATAAGCCATTCTAATTTTCGCCATTTAATGTCTAATTCTAGTCTTTTGAATTTAATATGCTCTTTCCAACGAAGCTTGGCATCTAGAGTCATACCTAGGTACTTCGCTGTATTTGCATATGGTATTGTCGTGCCTGATATTGCTATAGGGGAGTACGAGATAGACTTATTTGTGAAGTCAATATGTACAGAT
This sequence comes from Pocota personata, assembly GCA_963082735.1. Classification (NCBI taxonomy): domain Eukaryota; kingdom Metazoa; phylum Arthropoda; class Insecta; order Diptera; family Syrphidae; genus Pocota; species Pocota personata. The sequence continues at coordinate 71,420,802 of OY720430.1, forward strand.
TTACTCGAATTCAGTTTTATACGCCATCTTTGAGTCCACCTGATAATTTCGTCTGCAGCAGCTTGCAGCTTTTGCGTCGATTCTAGCGTTGTATCTCCCACTGCTAAGACTGCCGTGTCGTCGGCAAAAGTTGCAGTCTTGGTGTAGGGCATTGTAGGTAGGTCTTTAGTGTAAAGAAGGTATAACAGAGGTCCGAGGACGCTTCCTTGGGGAACTCCGGCTTCGATCTGCACTAGCTTAGAGTAGTAGTTTTCTTGTTTTATACGGAAGTATCGCGATGTTAAATAAGACTCCATTAGGTGGAAGAACTGTTCTGGTAGGTACACTTTTAGTTTATTGAGTAGACCTTCATGCCATACTCTATCGAAAGCCTGTGCTACGTCTAAGAAAATTGCAGAACATACTTTTTTTTTCTTCTAGTGCTCTTTCGATTTCAGTTGTTATTCTGTGAACTTGTTCTATTGTGGAGTGTTTGCTTCGAAAGCCAAACTGGTGATTTGGGATTATGTTTGTTGACTCTACGATTGGTTTGAGACGCTTAAAAATCAATCTTTCAAACAACTTTGATGTTGAAGGAAGTAGAGATATTGGTCTATATGAGGATACCTCGTGAGGGTCCTTACCTGGTTTAGGGATCATTGTCACGTCAGCTACTTTCCAGACACTTGGTACATACTCAAGGCTAATTGTTTTATTCATTAACCGCAAGAGTTTAGCTAACCCTTTGTTTGGCAGTCGCTTCAGGACTTCCGCAGTGATCAAGTCAAAACCTGAAGCTTTTTTGTCTTTTAATCGTCTTATCTCATATTTTAACTAATGCATTTTAATCGGAGGAATCATAGAACGGGCATTTTCATTGAGATTTAGGAGCTCATCACAGATAGCATCATTAGGCTTAAAGGTATTCGCTAGGTGGTCTGCAAAAGCAGTAGCTTTTTCCTCATTGCTTTTAGTCCATTGCATCTTATTGGAGGAATATGATTTGTTGGTCGCTTAAGATATTTTGTACTTTTCCAAAGTGAATATTCAGTGCTCTTGTCAGCAGTTAGCTCTGATAGATATATTTTCATTGCCTCATTTCGGATTAGCTTTATCTCAAGCTTAAGATCTTGTGTGGCCTTGTTGAGTCTTGTTTTATCGGAAGGAGATCGAGTTTGTTGCCATCTACGCCGAAGTTTTCTTTTATTCCTTATGAGCTCCTTTATTTCTTTTGGATAATTTATAATTAGTACGCACCGTTTTCCTCTTTGTTGGAGGAGTACAGCTCCAAGCCGCATATTGGATTAGTTGGATGAACGAATATGCTTCGTTTTCCAGCTGATCTGTCGTCTCAATAGGTATACTGATTTTATCTTTTAGGATATGTTTAAAACTAAGCCAATTTGTGAACTTATTTGAAAGGTATGGATTTTCCTCTTTAACTATAACAGTTTCACTAAGTGTCAGATATATTGGTGAGTGTTCCGAGTCGAGATCCAAGCCTTCTTGTACCTGGATAAAGTTCCTTCATAATTTATTTATCACAAAAAAGTCAACCAGATCAGCAATTTTGTTAACGTCCGTCGGCCAGTATGTAGGCTTACCAGTAGATACAAATTCACATCCTATTTTTTTAGCTGCATCGTAGAGCTCACGACCTTTTGTTGTAGGGAGTCGTGATCCCCAGTATGTGTGTTTAGCATTGAAGTCTCCTCCCATTATAAATTTAGACTTGTGCATTTTAATGAGCTGTTGATATTCATTTGAAGAGATCGAATGTTTGGGAGAACTGTAGACAGCTGTTATTGAGAGCGGTTGATTTTTAGTTTTGACAGTTACGGTAGTGGTTTGAAACTTGAGTGAACTTATTTTTTCTTCTTCATAATGATCAATGCTATTTCTTATAATAATAGCACTGCCTCCTCTCGCACAATTATCTGGATTGACTGTATGGTACGATTTATAATTCTTCAACTTGAAATATGATGGGTAGTCAGGTGAGTTTCTGAGATCAAACAAATGTCTATCTTTTCTGTATCTAGTACTATCTGTAGCTCGTTTAAATGATTGTTCAATCCGTTCGTATTCCAATCCATGATTCTTAAGAACATGTCCATTATTAGCATTCATGAGTGCGAGTGTTGCTTATACGCTAAAACGTCTGCTTCCATTGGACGTAAAGGTGAGTCATTGATAATCGGTTTATGGGACTGCCCAATAGGGAGGGAGCAGTGTATGTGTAAAACGTTAAAGAAAGTGTATCTTCTAATATGTGGTTGAAAGGCTGCGTAGGTATATTTACAAAAGGGCTGAACTTTCTACCTACTCGTATTTATCCACATTTTATCATAAGCAATTTTTTTCTGTAACAGAAGAAATTTTGATATAAAGATGTTCGCGCCGTGGTCTAACTTGTATTTTGTACAGAAGAAGGAGCCGTTTCGCTGTAAAGTATCTATTTGCTCTGAGCAGATAGCTCGTGCTGTCTTTCACCTTAGTTGACTGTAACGCCAAGAAGATTCATTGTTTCCTTGGATTAAATGGTTTGTTCGTTCATTTGAAGCTCTGGTACAGTAGACGTGTTCTTTTTGGAAAAAGCAAGGAAGTCTACTAAGTTTGCTTTTCCCCATCGCATCACCGGCATTCTGTTCGATCAAGATTATATTATTGTACTGCCATTGGCAAAACTAAAGATCTTGTTGTTTGTTGACTCTAGTAAGTCGTTGATATGAAGTTGAAACAGAGTTAGTGAAAGTACAGATTCTGAGCTGATACGAGTACTCGTAATGTAAGAATGTGCTGATGTGCAATGTGGGAAAATTATGTTTTTAGAATTACGTGCAATGTATTGTATTTATATGTATGTGCAAGATGTGCAAAATAATGTGGGAATCTTAACATTCTCCCACCGTTGAATGCTGTATTCAATAATTTATTGGTATCTTCGTCGTGGAGATTCATTTCTGTTATTGAGAACGGGTGATGCAGTTGATGACATCTTGGAACTCCGGCTAACTACAATAAGGCCCTGAAAATTAACACAAATTGTGTCGTCACCTTAAATTTATTTTTTTTGTCAAGAATCATCTTTCAAAAGAACGCACCCAAATTTTCAGACAGATCTGTCAAACAGTTTTGTTGTGGCAGCCATTTTATATAGAGGCCTACTATCATTTTCGTTAAAATGGAAAAAATTGAATTTCGAGTGCTCATTAAACACTATTTTTTGCGAGCAAAACCTATCACGCAAACCAAACAAAAACTTGACAAATATTATGGGGACTCTTCACCATCGATTGGAACCATTCACCACTGGTTTACTCAATTTCGGTGCGGTCGTTCAAGCACAAGTGACGCCGAACGTTCTGGTCGCCCAATTGAGGTCACCACACCAGAAATGGTCGACAAAATCCATGGTTTGATAATGGACGATCGGCGAGTGAAAGTGCGCGAGCTTGAAGAGGCCACAGACAGTGGCTCAGTGATTTCGATTTTACATAAATATTTGGACATGAAAAAGCTTACCGCAAGATGGGTGCCGCGTTTGCTCACAATCGACAACAAACGCATTCGTTTGACAACTTCAAAGGTGTGTTTGGCGATGTTCCAGAAAAATTCGGCAGAGTTTTTGCTCCGTTTCGTAACCGTGGATGAAACCTGGATTCACCACAACACACCAGAAACCAAGGAACAGTCAAAACAATGGACTTCTCCTGGTGAATCGAAGCCGAAGAAGGCCAAGGCGGGTTTGTCAGCAAACAAGGTCATGGCGACTGTTTTTTGGGATGCGCGCGGTGTTATTCACATCGATTACCTTGAAAAGAGTAAAACGATCACCGGCGCATATTACGCAGAGCTGCTGGATCGATTCCAAGCCGATTTGAATCAAAAACGGCCGCATTTGGCGAAGAAAAAAGTTCCTTTTCACCAGGACAACGCACCGGCGGACAAGTCCGCAGTCGCAATGGCAAAATTGCATGAGTTAGGCTACGAACTCGTCCCTCATCCAGCATATTCCCCAGATTTAGCCCCCTGCGACTATTTCTTGTTTCCAAACATGAAGAAATGGCTCGGAGGTAAGAGATTTGGGTCGAATGAAGAGGTCATCGTTGAAACAAACGCTTATTTTGAGGGGCTCGAGAAATCGTATTACTTGGAGGGCATCAAAAAATTGGAGAAACGTTGGATGAAGTGTATACTCGTAGAGCTAAAAGGAGACTGTTGAAAAATAAAATATTTTATTCCTTATTTAATTTTTCAGGGACTTATTGACCCACCCTCGTATATGTTTCAATTGGATGGGTCCATCGTCGTATACTTCTTGCAGTTTCTTTTTCAAGATATTTATTTATCTCCTTAGCCCGACGAATGGAATCTCAGCATCGTTTGTCCGATCCTCAATAAAGGAGTCCTTCTGAACTGCACCAACCACAGAGGTATCAGTCTTAAGGATCGTGCAAACGATGCTGAGGTTCCATTAGTCCGACCATATTTTACAGATAATGTTGATATATGCTCCGTATCAAATCATCCCCAGCTGTTTTAATTAGATCGACAGTTAGACTGTCGGCTCCAGCAGACTTGTTAGATCTAAGCTTGGATATTGCTATATTCACTTCACTTTGGTTTGGTGAAGTGATGGACCACTCTGCCTGACATCGAAGTTTTGTTCGTCACCGCCATTTAACAGTCTGCAGAAATGATTTTTCCAAATTCTCAGCACCGACTGTGACTCTACTACTAGGTTTCCCTCTTCATCCCTATAGGCTTCTGAGCCTTGGCAGTCTGTTTTTACCTTCTGGTAAAATTTTCGAACATCATTGCTGCTATCACTACTCTCTATTGACTCGATCTCGCATTTTTCATATTGTTTCTCCCTCTTAGAAACTGTTGTTCTTCCCTTCTCTTCTGCTTATAGATGTCATAAACTCCTCTCGTCACTCTAAGCAGAGTCGCCTCTTCTTTTGCAACGTGCGTTTGGCAGCACTCTTCATCCAGCACATCAGAGGCAGCGTTCACAATGGTTTGTCCGACAGTGTTCGCAAAGATGCCGTCGTTTTCAATATTATTTGGATATTATAAGTCCTGCCGAGGAACTCATAAAAGCAATCTTAAGTCACGCCGTGCTTAACCTCTGTGGGTGTGTGAGCGCATATTATCTAATGTAGGTGGATTTATGCTGCTTTAATGCGGACTGTCGCTTATTAGCCTTAGTAGATGTAACAGTATTTCATCCGACCCATTTCACCGCACTTCTTGGTTGGCGGTTATATAAATTTTATAGAAATCTAGGGCCTACACCTAAGGTTCTAACATTCCGCGTGCAGATCCAATAGTCGTCCTTATTTCATTTGCGTGGTTCATCAACACTAAAATCGTCCTTATCCAAGCTTTGTGATCAATGCTTAACATGACTTTTTTTTATATATTTAGGCAGTTACCCCGACGGCAAAAGGCTCACTAAGGGGCCGGATATTGCGATGCCAGTAACATACTACAGGGGGATATGAACGCTGCCGTTATTCTATTAAGCGTTCCTCCGCCACCATATCTTTTTCAACACACAGACTCAGTTTTGAAAGTCCTTATAGACCTGGGCTTCAAATATGTCGAAGTAGCTCCTATAAGGTATCTGCTAGCATGCTGTCGCCACCGTTGATTTTATCGAGAAAATTTTTGAGCCGCACGTACTTCTTTTGAGAGACGTTCTTAGGCACTCCTCATATCTCCTTTAAATTTGCTACCTAGTAATAACTAAGATGTCTAGGCCTTGCTTATCATGATGTTTAAAAACTTGCAATAATAACGATATGTTTGTATTCCAACTCATCTTAGAGTCTACATAATGAGCAACAACTACCAGACCCTGATAACCTTATCCCAAATCCATTCTCAGAAGATATCGTAGCGACGCCAAATACAGAAAAAGGAGGAATGAATGTCACCGAAAATGTAGTATATGGCTGGTAAGTTATCGTATTTTTTTTCTAAAGGCAACGTATTTAAACGAGAATTAACAGTTTAAGAGAAGTCCAGTGGACTATTACAATGGACGCCGAAATGAGTGAACATAAGTGGGAATGTCCACACTGCAACGAGGAAGTATCTATGGATGGCATCAATAAATTAATTCATAAGCGGAGTAAGTAGATACAAATTGTGTGTATTTAAGTGTCATTTTACCTGTGCTACTTTTCAAAAGGATGTAAGGAGCCTGAAGTAAGAAAGGAGAAACAAGAAGAAAAGAAGAAAGTTAATGACCGAAGCGGAGGTACAAAGAGTGCAGGCTCTGGTTATACTTGTCCAACATGTAATAAAACGTTAAATTTAAGTGCAATAGATATACTTAGGCACAGGAATAGCTGTCAAAAATAAAGAATTATGTATTAAATACTGTACCAGTTGTACTCTGTTTTTCTAAGCTTTACTCGTACACTTATCCATCTTAGACTAATGACAAAACACTTCAAACCGGACTAACTTTTATCAGACTAAAAGACATTTTACACACATTGGTTACGGGCCGGTAAAAAATCGATCGACATTGTTCCCATTCACATATACCGATTTTTTGCCGGTGAAGTTACCTTAGTCGTGTCCTTATCAATATTTCCTTCACACACCCCACAAACAAACTGAGGGGTTTTTTTTTTTGATTGCCCCAGGGATGTGTAATCTTCATAGATACTAATAGCCCGAGTGCTACTAGCATGCACGATTCGCAAACCTGAGTAATCGATGCCAGGAATACGCCTACGTACTAAACACACACCCTACAGACTTCAACCACTCTCCCCGCGGGACTGCCGTTAGGTATTACTTCTCGGGGCTGGTTAGCAGTTTATGCTATGCATCTTGTGTCAGCTTCTTCCGCTGCTTCAGTTGCTCTTCTTAGCTTTTCTATTCTCCGCAGCTCTTTTTGTAGAGTTGTTACGAAGGAACATATTGCCATCCAATTCTCTTCCGACCGTAACATATGGTCGAGGAGTAATGACGGACTTGGCAGAGTAATTCTCCATGCCGTGAAACATGTGCAGTAAAACACTGCGTGCTCCGTAGCTTCATCTTCACCTGGGCATTCCGGGCAGGACGGTGAGTTGTCGTGTCCGAATCGGTGTAGATATTTGCGGTAGCCACCGTGGCCAGACAGGAACTACGTTAGATGGTAGTTGCAGTCTCCATGCTTTCGACTTATCTAATCTTGGATTGTCGGTATAAGTTTGTATGTCCATCTGCCTTTTGTTGTATTAGCCCAACGAGCTTGCCATATAGCTGCTGACGCTGCCCTTTCTTCAATTTTTAAAACCTTGATACCAGTAGCATCGTGATGACTCAATGCTCTTCTGTTATATATCCTCAGCATTTCACCTGCAAGAATATCGATGGGGATCATTCCAGCTATGACAAATGCAGCTTCGTCAGAGATGGTTTGAAAGCCGCTGATTGTCCGTAGCGCACAGAGTCTGTATGATGACGATAGTCTCCTTTTGGTCTCCTTCGTCCTCAGTGCCTCCGCCCAGACTGGGGCGGCATATAACAGAACTGAGGTGATAACTCTAGAGAGTAGAATCCTTCTAGCGTCCACCGATGTTAGGCATGATACGCGAGAGAGCTCCCTGCATTTGCGATGCTTTTTTGGTAACAAAATCAACATGCGTTTTAAACTGTAGCCTGTTGTCCAGCATTACTCCAAGGTATTTAACTGCCTTTTTCGACCTGATGGTTTGGTTACCAACCTGAAAATTGCAAATTCGACGGCTTTCCGTCTGGTTATAAGAATAGCTTCTGTTTTATGGTCAGCTAGTTCTAGTCCGGCGGATATTAGCCAATCTTTTATCCGGGCAATTGCTTCATTTGTAGCTGATTCTACCGCGCGGATCTGTTTAGCTACTGTCACGACTGCAATGTCATCGGCGAATCCAATTATCGTTACTCCCCCAGGTAGCGCTAATCGTAGGACTCCGTCGTACATGATGTTCCACAATAATGGCCCTAAAACCGATCCCTGTAGAATTCCCGCAGTTACGTCGTAGTATTTTACCCCTTCATCGATATTGTACCTCAGCTTCCTGTTGTTGAAGTAGTTCGTCACTATCCGTAGCAGGTAATATGGCGTATCCATCCTGGCAAGTGACCTTCTAATAAAAGACCAGTTCGCAGAGTTAAATGCGTGTTTAACGTCCAGCGTTACTACTGCACAATACTCCTTTGGGCTGTAGAGCCATCTTTCTCCTTCGATGGCACCTTTGGCGATATCAACTACCGCTCTTATGGCATCAACAGTAGATCGTGCTCTTCTGAAGCCAAATTGGTGATCTGAGAGGGCTCCTTTCTCTTCTGCTACTGCGAGTAAACTATTATAGATTATCTTCTCGAGGATCTTTCCCATGGTGTCTAATAGGCATATTGGGCGATAGGATAATGGTTCTCCTGGTTCAAACTGAGGCAACAGTCGGCTAAATGCCTTCATGTGTGAAATCGCTCATAAGGTTACATGCATTACTACCCACACAAAACCGGCTCGGCACCCGGTCACTGCGTAGGTACACCCAGCAGACATACTCTAATGTATGGTGATCATCCCTATACCGGGTCTGATGAAAGCTCTCATTTGATTACACGCACTACTATGAAAAACCGATCGGCGGAAGCCGGTGTGTGTGAAAATTCTCTAAAGGTTTCAGACTGCAAATGAAAACTCACACCTACCGCACATGAAGCACACGTCTGCATGCTTAACTTTTGTGGGATCCAACGAGCAACAATTTTGTTAATGAATTTTGGAACATTTAAGACCTGAAATGTAACAATTTTAATATAAACTGCGTCCATAAAAACCTGGAAGGAAATAAATAACTCATTCAAGAGTATTCAGTCCCCACATACGAGTATCTTCGTTGCTCTGGCTACGAACTGCCTGTTTCAATTTAAATGAGGCCTCTGTATATTTGCAGACTTGACTTTTCAGAGGGTGGCTAAAACTCGTTCTTCATAGTTCCACCATGACGCTAATAGCCCTTACAGAGCCTGGCCTAATTTCTCGCAACCACTCGTGGTGTGCTCCGCACGAATGGTTGGGACCTTCAGATTCATGCCGTTTCCGAAGGGCAATGTTTTTCATGACAATTTTCCTCTCGGATGTTTATCAGACATTAGCAAGAGGTGGGACTGTAAAATACTTTTTTTTATGTTTACTGAGCCACGGCGCCCACGAGGCAGAACTCCATTACACCCCAGGATTGCCATCACCTGATTTGGAATTACCAATTACGTAACTAGGAGCTGCGCTATTTGTTCTCTTCTCTGCCATGGTCTGATATTTGAGGAGCACTGATGTTAACGTTTACGTTGACGTTTACGAAGCTGCCACTAAGAACTGTCCCAGACAACCTTGGTTCAATGCCTCTTTGTTAATATTGTAACATAATGTAGCATAATGCAACAAATTCCGAAGTGTCTTTTCAATCTGGCAGAATTTTAGTCCGAAGTGTCTTTTCATTCGAGGTTCGTGTCTGCAATTAGTCTCCACAGTTCGGATAATATCACGCTCTCTTATATCACATATAAGAGAGAACAAGAGATTATTGGCTGCAGCTGTCATCCTGGAATTATTACATCAGAATTTTCTTATTCCAGTGGTCGAAGAATTTGCTAGAAGTTTCTGGCTATTAGAAATGCGGCTATTTAAGGACAGATGGCGATCCAGACCAGGAAGTTGGTTTAGAACCGTGGCGAAGAGATTGGAAAAGTGATAATGGGCGAAGTTGTAATTTTGTGATAGATTGAAAGTTAAGAGTTAACAAGAAGAAGTAATTAGTTTGGATTTGTGAATTAAGTAATCGAAAGGAGATAAAGTGATTTGAGAGGACAGAGACCTTGTAAGAAAAGAATTGCGAAGAATAATATAGTGTGAACCTGAATTGTTCTATAGACTAGAAAATAAAGAAATAATTTCACAGAATATTGTTTTATCTACTCGAGCCGTAGCTCTCATATTACAATATAAAGAAAAAAAATAAATTATGTACATCATTCCTTTCGAAAACTTACAAACAAATTTCCTCGTGTTCTTCACAGACAGGAAGGGTGTTCTGCCAGTTAGCTGGGTGACACGTAACAATAACCCAACGGCAAAATAACCCTAAAATGACTATGCTCGGCTGGATCTACACGACAATGATAAGTCCATTTGTAGCATGTGTGTCGGTTGCTTGGCGCAAAAGGCCTTAGCGAAAATATGTTACTGCTTCTCTCACTAAACCCCAAAGCACAATTTATCTCGGCTGCATTAGGGCCTTCTCAGCACGCTCTGTTTTAGACACATTGTTGAACCTTCGTCCTCTTGATATTTTTACCCACTATAGCTTCGATGACCCTACGCCACTCTAATCTTATGGATACGTCGTCTGATGCCATAACTATAACTGTTTCATAAATTTAAAGTCGACTTTGCTCGCGCTCAGAACTGGATTTGGCAAAAATCTGAGCCAGGAAGGAATTGTAGTCGAATTTTCACGGACGGCTCCAAAATACAATGCTCTGGTGCTAGTTTCTTCGTGGAGGACGACAACATTAGGTTTCACTTCTCATTAGGCAAACAGGCATTTTTCTTTCGTTTAAGGCCTCTTTACCCCTTTTAAAATATGTAGTTCGAGAATGTAAGAACTCTTTAAATTCAACCGCAAGGTTGAAATCACTGATTCTTACTGGAAATGAGATTTGCAATAAATTTGCTAGGCAAAGTTCAAAATAGGCTTGAGCTTGCATTCGTCTTCCTGCATCTTCGGTCAGGGCTTCCATTAACTGTTAGGTTTCAGGATGTAAACAGACTAAACGGATGCTCCCGAACGTCTGAAAGAAATCCGCGGCATTCTTGTTGTCGCTCAGTAGAAAAGACTGCAGACAACTTTCTGCCCTTCTTAAGGGCCATCTCATTTTTGCCAAGCATTTTAATGTGCTAAGCTTAAGCGACACCACCATCTGCGACGATGCTGCGTCACACTTCGTCTGCGACTATACTGCCTTTGCTCGTGTCAGGTGGCAGATCATTGGAGCCGATATGAAGAGTTCTGATACCATAAGCTCCTAATCACTGAAGCTATTAATCGCCTTTCTACGAAAGATAACGACATTTGATTAACAGGGGGTTGCTTCCTGATAGTACAATGGACCGGTATCGAAGTGCAATCCATCGCCAGTAGTGTAATAATTTCCGTCCGCTCTATGCGCCTGATTACTGCTTGATCTTTTAGTGCTATGAGGATTATTTACCGTCCACCTGATCCTCTCGCAAGTGATCCACCGCGTGCAGCAGAGCCACCATCTCGGCTTTAATATACGAGTACAGAAGTGTTTGTCCAGACTACGACGATTATTTTTATATTAAGTACTTTAGAGAGAATACTTACTGCGGCTCGGGCATCCTTCATAGATTCATCCGGAAATTCGAAGTTAAAGTAGGAGTGTACCAAGGCAGTTGATTAAGTCCCTTACTTTTCAATGCCGTGCAAAACTTTTTGTTGAAGGGACACGTCGATGAAACTGGAACGACTTTTCTTCTTTTTACTGACGATAGTGCTACCGTAAGTAGGGACGCTACAGCGCTTCAGAATATATTTAATAATTGGATTAAGGCGTTGGAAGACAACCACAAACATACTCGTAGGTATACCCTGTTAGACGGATTTGTCGTTCCGAAATGCGATTAATTTAAATACCTGGGCTCAATCGTAAATAATCAAGGAAATTGTGATAGCGATATTGGATATCGAGTGAGTGTGGGGTTGTTAAAATTAAAAATATAAGGGAAAAATGACAACGACGGAGATGAAAATGTTGCGGATGTCAGCGGGAGTATTAAAACGAGTCCTAGAAGTATGCGTATCCGCGGAAGCCTCTGTGTAATGAAACAGATTGTGGAAAAGCTCCAGGCTGGGTGCATCACCTGGTACTGCCATATACATATAAAGATCATCAGAAAATTCAATCCGAAAGGCAATAGCCACTCAAGTTCCAGCCAAAGCTCAAATTGAGCTACAGCAGTAAATTCTCGGCTTCAATGATTGTGCAATTTTCTATACAAATAAAATGATAACTAGGGCCGTGTCTGTGCTTGCATCACGCAAAAACTACTGGACAGATTTTCATACAACTTTGCCGTTAGAGGCTTGGCCATTATCTCCAATTAGAATTATCACGATATTCCTCATGGAGGTTAAAATATACAGTAACGGACATAGAAATCCGGTCAGGGTAAACAAATTCTTTAACTTCAATTATCTTGAGAACTAGCAGGTAATTTTTTAGGATTTTGCATAAAAAGGCTTTGATGACGTGATTCAGTTCACTTTGTAATAGTTCATTGAAAAAAGAAGTAGTTTCAGTGAAAGTGGAAATAATTTTATTAATATGGAAAATAAAAAGAAAATTAGTAAAAAAACAGAAGTCGAAATAATGACTTTGAAAATTTTTTTTTTTTTTTTTTGGTTGCGCCTGGAGGTGCAGGAATCTTCAAAAGATACCAATGGCCCGTACCATTGGTTATGCCCGATTCATATATCTGACCTGATGATTCATAAGCGTCGACCAGTATATGCCTACGGGCTAAGCCTTACCCCCCAGTGAGGCAATATGAGAACCGGCCGCTCGTGCTCATAGTAGTAGGAAATTCGTTCCTCTCATTTTTTCGTTTTGTGGTGACTACGACTAAGTTACCTTAACAAGTAGTTTACGCTTCTGTAGTGTTAATCGCGTTAGGTAGGTAGCTTTCCAGCGAAGGCACCTACTAATACCGTCATTACTTGCGGTTTTCCCTTACTGCGGTCTTGTTCTTTGTAGTCGGCGCTCGAGGTTTGTCACGTCCAGAGTACGGATTATTTCATTATTGCAATGATCGTGAAGGCGAGTACGAAGTTTGTTACTTCATCCCTCACGGTAGCAATTCCTAGATCTCTGTGAATATCACTATTCCTTATATACCATGGAGCATTCACAATTGCTCTTAGTGTTTTGTTTTGGAATGTTTGCAGAACAGTCATATTGCTTGGCTTGGTACAACCCCAAAGTTGTATACCGTATGTCCAAGATGGTTTTAGCACTTGCTTGTACAGAAGCAGTTTGTTGTATACGCTTAACTTCGAGTATCTCCCGAGTAGCCAGTACATTTTTCTAAGTCTGATTTCGAGCTCGTCGCGCTTCTTTTTAACATGTGGCTTCCACTTAAGTTTTACGTCTAGTGTCATTCCTAGATATTTTGCCTCGTTTGCGTACGGTATTTGTACCGAGTTAATGGAAACAGGTAAGTTGTTTATCTTTTTGTACGTAAAATTGACATGCGTTGACTTGGTCTCGTTAAGGACGATTCTCCAGGTCTTTGTCCACTCGCATACTTTGTTTAAAGCTCGTTGGAGTTTTCCAGTTGATGATTCGACTGACTCATCTGTTGCGAGGATAGCTGTGTCGTCTGCGAACGTTGCTACGACAGTCCCTTCATCTTGTGGTATATCTCTTGTGTAGAGGAGGAACAAGATTGGGCCGAGAACGCTTCCTTGCGGAACACCGGCATGGATTTCTTTGAATTCCGAATATTCTGCTCCATGTTTAACACGAAAGAGTCTGTAAGGTAAGATATTGTGTAGAATTTATCTGGTAAGATTACCCTTAACTTATATCTCAGGCCTTCGTGCCATACCTTGTCGAACGCTTGCGATACGTCGAGAAAAGCGGTAGAGCATATCTTTTTCCCTTCTAGAGCTTTTTCAATTTCATTTGTAATTCGATACACCTGATCGATTGTGGAATGTTTAACCCGAAACCCGAATTGATGATCCGGGATCAATCGCCTTTCTTCAATTACTGGGTGCAATCTTTTTAGCAGAAGTTTCTCAAATACCTTAAGTATTATCGGCAGAAGCGAAATGGGTCTATATGATTTCTTGTCGTTTGCACATTTCCCCGGTTTCGGAACCATTATTACTTCGGCGACTTTCCATTGCCTTGTAACATATAGAAGTCTCATTGAAGCATTTATAATGTAGAGTAACTTAACTAACACTTTTTTCGGTAGCTCCTTCAAAACTTCGCCAGTGATTAAATCATATCCTGGAGCCTTGTTATTTTTCAGTTTATTTTTATTTATTGTCATTCGAAGTTCGGACAGGGATACAGTTTTTAATTTAAAGTTGTCGGGTGCCGTATTTGCATTCTGATTTTCGATCAATGGTTGTCCATCGAATGGTTTGAACGTTTCCTCTAAATGTTCGGCAAATAATTCCGCTTTCTCTTTATCTCCTTTTGCCCATTCGCCGTTAGCTTTCCTTATTGGCGGCGAGTGCATTACGGGTTTTCTTATGGACTTCAAGGCTTTCCATAGAGAGTAGTTTGAACATTTATCAGCGGTCAAGCTCTCGAGGTAAGTAGAAGTCTCGCGATTTCTTAAGTCCTGCAGCACATTTTTTAGATTGTTGCAAAGGTGGTTAAGATAAGTTTTATGCGGTGGCGCGCGGGATTGTTGCCATCTCTTGCGCGCTCTTCTCTTTTCTCGTATGAGGTCTTCGATATCAGGCTGGTATTTGACTTTGCTATTCCGTGTTGCTGTTTTTCGAAAAGGGGTATTTTTCCATGCTGCGCACTGAATGGCTTCCACGAGCTTGTCAATTTCGTCTTCTATTTCAAGTGGTGTCTTTAGCGGCACATTTAGAGCAATATTTTCCTTGCAGTCTTTTCTGAAAACGTCCCAGTTTGTTTTGTTACTAGTTAACTTAGGCGGTCCTTCTTTTTTTGCTAGACTTCCACCGATTTTCAGAGTGACTGCTGAGTGGTCTGAGCATAAATCATAACATTCTTCTACTTCCGTTAGATTTTTAGTTAGCGCTTTTGCGATAAAGAAGTCGACGAGGTCAGGGATTTTATTATTGTCAGTTGGCCAATACGTTGGCTTTCCCGTCGAAAAAAATTCCAAACCACGTTTCATACTGGCTTTGTACAATAATCTGCGTTTCGTTGAATTACATCTTGAACCCCAGAAAGTGTGTTTCGCGTTAAAGTCACCACCGATGATAAAATTAGGCCCGAGTGAGTCAAAGAGGCGAACGAGGTCGTCGTCCACCAACCTATATCCCGGAGGGAAGTAACACGATCCGATCTAGTAGTCTAAATGATTTATTTTTACGGAAACTGAGCTTATTTGCATAGAATCCAGTTCTACTTTTATGTTTTCGGAGTGCTTAATGTATTCTTTAATGTACGTAGAGGAACCGCCTCTCGCATTTTCCGAAGGATGATGCGCGTGATAATCACTGTAGCCTTTTATTCTGGGTCCAGGTCCTTTTTTTAAGTGGGTTTCCGATATCAGGCATATATCAATATCGTTTTTCCGTAAAAAGATTTCTAATTCGTCTATTTTTGCCAGAATGCCGTTTGCATTCCACGTTAGTATCTTTAGCAGCTGTTTCATATTCATGTTTTGTTGTTTGTCTTGCGAGGCTTGAACTCGAGCTTGCTCAATTTGTCGAAAATAACTTGATTAACCTTGGTTTGCTCCTCAAGTTTTTCCAATATCACAGTTAGTATTTGGCAGACCGGATCTGTTGTGGCTGACCTTGATGCGACTTGCGCGTACGATTTCGTACTTCCAGCCAGTGGCAGTTTTTCCGTTGGACTTGGACCAGCGACGTTCTCTTGTGCAATTTTTATATTTTCCTTTATCGGTCTCGTCTTTTTGACTGACTTAACGGTCTTAGGCTTATCGATTTTAGGATCTTTTAAGTTTGGTTCCGGGTGTAGCGGTTTTTTTAGAGTATCGCGTCTTTTTTGAAGTTCTTTGGCGATTTCGCAACCTCGATAGTTCGCTGGGTGGTTTCCCATGCAATTTGCGCAGACCGCTGGGACCTGCTTGGTTATGTTGCACTCTTCCGAGAGATGTGTATCGGCACATTTTACACACCGTGGTTCTTTCTGGCAGTAGGCCTGCGTATGGTTAAAGCCTTGGCATCGTTTACACTGAGGTATCGATCTCTTGCCCTTACGCATGGGCTCGACTTTTACCTTGATGTTTAGAATGGTTTTCATTTTGAAGATTTCGTCCACATTCTCGGTCCTATCAAAGGTAAGCATAAAAAGTGGGAGACCGCGTTTGATGACATTATCTTTGTCTCCTTCCGTACGTTGCTTTTCTTTCTTGATAATATTCACGGCGTCAATAATTTTCAAGCCTTGGCTTTTCACGTCTTCCATAACGTCTTCTTTTGCGCACGACGGGTGAAGTCCCCTAACAAAGACTCGCAGTGGTTTTTCGTACTTATTCTCGTAAGTATACCATTGGATTTTCTCGGTGTTTAATTTTAGAGACAGTGCTCGGTAGGAGTCTGGGTCATCTACGTTGATTTTCCACTCGTTGTTTCGGCGCGAGGTTTTGTCCTCAGCGTATTTTTGAGAAGATTACGAAACTTTCCATAGTCCGCTATCCCGACGACATTTATTGCGGGTGGAGGGCGATTTTTCGCTTGGGTTTTCGCCTTGTTTGATACGGCGGGCTTATCTTCCTTTTGTGAAACTTTGGGTAAAGTAACAGCCTTACGTTTTTTGCTAGGCCTTTTTTTGGAGGCCGGATTGGTTTCGTGGGCAAGTTCTTCCTCGTCCGTAAAATATTCACTCGCTGGACGGTTTGGCGTTGTATCGGGATTTTTCGGTACATGAATGTTCTTGAGATCCTCGTTTTCTTTTCGCAGAGCATCTACTTCCTTTTTAAGCTCGTCGAAGAGTCGCTCCATTTCATTAAGTTTAGCTCGTGGTTCGTTGTTCTCTTTTACGAAGCATTTCATTTTCACTGAGTCCTGGTTAGCCGGCGGACTACTTTTCCCGGAGATATTCGATGTAGGTGGTAGGATTTTCGCTTGTGAATCAGTTTTATGTTCACTTCCAACTTTACTGGTTTCAGTTAAAGATTTCTGTTTTTGTATCTTCGGAATACTTACAACTATAGCGCTATCTTTCGCCGAAAGGCTTTTTTGCGCTATCGCTTTTGGTGGAGTTCTCGGCGTGAGTGAACTCCTTCTGGTGTTTTGTTGGAGAAGCAATAAATGGTCCCCCCCAGAATCCGTGGGACCGACCTCCGAGGAGGGTGGATTTTCCAGTTTACCTGGTCTGCCACCTGGGGTATTTATATCGTTTGTTTTATTCATTGCCATATTTTGTAACCGTATTAGTTTTATTGGATAGTACAGTTATTTCTACTCACAAACCCCCTGCCAGGAGGACCGGGTCATTTGTTTCTTTGTTTGCCAATTTTTCGAAGTTTTCGTCTCCGCTTTGTGGATTTTAGTCGCCTCTTACGACAGGCATGCCTACCTCGGGTATATTCTGTCCCCTACCCGAAGGGGTATTTTTCAAAAATGAAAAATTAAGTGTTCGTGATATAGCGCGAAAAGTGGGATTCAGCAAGTCGTCAGTGGTTGAATTCATCAAAAAATTCGAGGCAAAGGGCTCATTGCAAAGAAAAAAGGGGACGGGTCGCAGAAGAAAGATCACCAGCGTTGAAGATCAGCTTTTCAACCGAATAAGTCTGCGTGATCGATTCAAAACTGCTGAAGATTTAAGGACAGACTTTGTAGAGGCTGTAGGATCAGAAATAAGCTCACGGACCGTTAGACGAAGGCTTCAAGAAGCTGGCTTGAGCCAAAAAACCATTTCTAAATAAACGAATGCACCTAAAACGTCTCCAGTGGGCCAAAGATCATGAAAACTGGACCATAACGGATTGGAAAAATGTGATCTTCTCAGATGAGTCCAAGTTCAACATATTCGGCTCTGACGGAATACAGTACGTGAGGCGAAGAACTAGAGAAAGATTCAATGATGAGTGCGTAACAACAACCGTGAAACAAGGACGCTTAGGGATGATTTGGGGATGCTTTTCCTATCACGGCGTTGGACGGCTGGCTCTAATATTCCCCAAAATATTAGCAAAACGTTCGTAAAGTTTTATTATAGTAAATGCATTTTTTCATTCCAAGTCAAAAATGTTCTAACCGAAAATAGTATTGCAACATTAGAGTGGCCTGGAAACAGCCCTGACCTGAACCCGATTTAGAACCTTTGGTCCATAATTAATTCTCAGGTAGTGAAGAAGAAGCCACGGACATTAACCGAGTTAGAGAAATTCATTGAATAAGTGTGGTTTGAGGAAATCGCACTGGATACTTTACACAGCCTGATTACATCAATGCCCGACGGGATAAAAACCGTAATAAAAAAAGGAGGGACTACAAAATATTAACATCTTCAATTCTCGGAAGTTTGAGAAGGCTGTTTCCTGTAATAAAAATCATAAACTCGAATAGCAATAAAAACTATCATTACGAGTATGCTTACACATTTACTCATTTGTTTTTTTTCAATGAAACTTAAAACAATTTGAAAATGTTTGTATTAAAGCCCTTTTTTCGGAAATTGGTGGCCGTGGTGTAGTGGTAACATAATAGCTTGTCACGCTGTTGGTTCACGGTTCAAATCCTGATGTCAAGAATCATCTATTTATTTCGCCTGAAATGAATAAAAAAAGTCGATCAATTGCGAAAGCTAAGTCAACTCTACTGCGAAGGCATAACACTGGCAGTAGGGTGGTCATATGGCTGAAAATGCAACTTGATCGTGATGATGACATCAGGAGGACGGAAAAAAAAATACTGTGAATTATGAGCAACGACAAAAGCAAAACAAACAAGCTCCCCAGTTATCTGGACGCTACCCTTGGAGTTTACAGAAACTTAATACCATCTGTTTCAAACCACTACACTAAATCTTTCGTTCTCTCTCTCTCTCTCTCTCTCTCTCTCTCTCTTCTTTACAACGCCCGTGTCCTGTAATAGTATGAGAGTATTCATATCCTCTTTGGCGCGCGCAAATTACAAAAAAAAGTAATTGTTTTCTGAATCTGAAATGTATTTCAACAAACTAACGTTCGGTAAAGATTGATCTTGATTTTCTTTAAAACCTCCAAATTTATCCTACTAAAATTAGTTTTTTCACTGTGCCCGGATTTCTATGTCCGTTACTGTATATATATTATAATAAAAGAAAGTGTGTGAGATATCATCGACATTTTTTAATTCGTTTAAAAAGCCTATCGATGCCATTATGTATGGAATATAACATCGTTCAAATGTCCGCCGCGGCTTCCCTGGGTGGCGCGCCTCCGAAATGTCTAATTTTCCATGATTCTGGTGCATAAATTAGGCTGAATTTGACCGATGGCATGGGTTATGTTGACTTTGAGGGCCGCTGTGGTTTGTGGCTTATTCGCATAGACCTGCGACTTCAGAAAACCCCACAAGAAAAAGTCTAACGGGGTCAAATCGCACGATCTCGGTGGCCAGTTCACATCACCTCCACGTGAGATGACTATGCCCTCGAATTGCTCGTGCAGAATTTACAATTTGGCGTCCTATTGAAACCACATGTCGTTGGTGTCCATATAATCCGATTCAAGTCAAAAGAAGTTGGTAATCATCGACCTATAGCGCTCGCCGTTGACGGTGATGGCCTGGCCAACGTCGTTCTCAAAGAAATATGGACCGATGACACCGCCAGCCCAAAATCCACACCAAACAGTGACTTTTTCGGGATGCATTGGACGCTCTTGGATCTCATGTGGATTGGTATCGTCCCAAATTCGACAATTTTGTTTGTTGACGTACCCATTCATCCAGAAATGAGCCTCATCTCTGAAGATGATTTTTCGATGAATATTAGGGTCAGTTTCCAACTGCTCCAGAGCCCATTCAGCGAACACACGTCGTTGTCTATGATCGTTACCCTCAGCTCCTGGGTCAGTTGAATTTTGTACGGGTGCAGGCCCAAGTCACGACGCAAAATTCGTCAAGTTGTGGTCTGCGAAAGGCCGAGTTCTTGTGAGCAACGCGAAATCGACTGCCTCGGATTCTCCTGCTCACTCTCACGGACAGCGGCGATGTTTTCGGTAAATCTTGCGTTTCGTCGACGTACGGGTGTTGGTTGATCATTTACTGAACCAGTGGACTCAAATTTATCCACCACACAGTGAATAGTCCTCTCGGAAGGACGATTATGGCGACCGTAAAATGAGCGAAGCGCGCGGAACGTTGCCCGAACAGAACACCCATTTTAATGAAACAATTATATTATTTGCACGTGTTGTTGAACGCTATATCCGTCCATGGTGATTTGGCAAAACAGACTGAATAAATGACAGCCAATTTGACAGATGTAGCTTCAACAATATGGCCGCTATCAACTGTCAAAGTTCGGAAGTTCCTATTGGAAGACCCTGTATATAATTTGCACGCGCCAAAGAGAATATGAATACCCTTTCGAGTATATTGTTTCAGGATAGAAGATTAAGTGCATTCAAAATGAATGAAAAAAGTGTATCGATTCTTGTTCGATCACCGAAATTAAACAGTGGTCGCTGTTAGTTCTTAGATGGCGCACTGCTTGGGAACACCACGTGTTGTTGGTAATGTGCCTCATTTTTTGTTAATAATCTTATATATGTATTTTTTTTGTCTTATTTTTCAATTAAAGTTTCTTAGAAAAATCCATAACTTCTACAGCTATCGGCGGTCGGTAGAATAAAGGTGTTTGCTGCTGCTGTGACCATAACATTTTTGTAGTTATGAATGGAAAATCATTCCTAAGAAGAATTTTAAATCCCCATTGTTGATAAAATTAGAGTAGCAACAAGGTTAGGTGATAACGATGGCGTCAACTGTACGTGTTTTCTTGCCACTGAGAAGAGGGGCGAGTACGTATTCCTGTCTGAGTGTTTGTTCCATCGTCGATTTTAAATGACTTTTGACAAATTTTTGCTCACATTTACACTGCAGGCCAAAAATTTTGAGGCCGCCTCAGTGCTCGAAAAAAACTCTTTAGTAGAATAATAATCATGTGAAATGAACGGGAAACATACTCGTATATGAAACCAATAATTACCTTGTCCTGCCATAAATTCTGTTACAAATATAACGCTTCAAGTGGCTGCTTGCGCCCTAAGCACAGACACACCTAGATCAGAGTAGGTGCATTGTGATACTACAAGATCTGGGGATTTCTCCCGTCTTACCTGAGAACCAATTGGGGCCTCTAATGAAACGATGGGTGTTCCTAACATTAGTGTTAGCCAGTTCACAGAGGCTGTCGTAGAAATAAGCTCCCAAGTGAAGCCTTCTTCTGACAGAGAGCCGGACAAGTGTAGAGGAGATGGAGAGTTGTCTCCTCCTTCCCCTCGTCCCTACAGCTTCCACAAAAGTCGTTAGAGAAAAGACCAACCCTTTTGGCGTGCCTTCCAATATGCTTCCTGCTAAGGGAGATCAACCTTCTCGAACGTTTCAGATCCAGCTGAAGTCGAACCTGTCTAGTGACGTGACACTTAATGCCAGTCTCCCACCTGAAATTGGTCTCCTGGAAAGCATTTAGCTTGAGCAATTGCTTACATGTAACGAGAGGTAAGCCGGTAGAATCCGCAAATTTGTGCCCTGTCTGGCAAGATCATCAGCCCTACAGTTCCCTGGCATATCCGTATGCCCCGGCAACCAGCACAGATGAATGTTGAATTGCTCTGCTATCTCGTTAAGAGACGAGTGGCAATCTAGAGAGGCCTTTGATGTGGAATGAGAGATCCATTCCAGAGATTTTATAGCGGCTTGACTGTCAGTGAAGATGCTAATATCCTTAGCTGATATTACATTCCATTTCAGCCAATATAGACCTTCTTTAATTGCCATTATCTCAGCCTGGAAAACGTTACAATGATATGGCAATGATAGCTTTGGCGAGAGCTGGCATGCTAACGGATACAAAGAGCCAGTAAGTTATGCGAGGTTGCATTCCCCACTTCTCACCAATGGCCCTTTTGCCCGGGTATGAAGCTAAGGTAGCCTTCTTAACACGTTTCTGGATGTTGGACTTCCAGCTAAGATTCCTATCCGAAATAAGACCCAGGTATTTTGCTTTGTCTTTAAAAACGAGTCTGGTTACATTCAGTTTAGGAGGGGCTAAGTGAGGAATATTTCCTGGTAAAGTTTTTTGAGTAGTCAGGTACCTCCCTGAGACAGCTATAGCAACATCGTCTGCATAAGCGATCATTCTGCAGTCCTCCCCTTCCAGAGTAAGTAGTAGCTCATTCACCACAATATTCCAGAGTAGTGGGGACAGGTGTTCCTCTACTGACAACCTTGTACCGGCGGCTGTCCTCAATTCTGTACTGATAATTCGATTGGTTTATCAGTACGCCAAGAGAAGCCTCTATTTTAGAGTTTGTCAATGCACGTGCAATTGCCCCTGGTAGGACGTTGTTAAAAGCTCCCTCAATATCATAGAACGCAATCATGGTATACTCCTTGCACTCTAATGATTTTTCAATGGTGCGTACCAGCGGTTGTGGAGCAGTTTCTACCGACCTGCTCTAGATATACGCATGCTGGGACGCTGACAAAAGGTTAGGAGCAATACTGCAACGGAGATGACTATCAATCAATCTCTCCAAGGTTTTAAGAAGGAAAGATGATAGACTTATGGGTTGTGAGAGCTTATTCCTGCTTTAGGTATAAATACAACTTTGACTTCTGTCCACAGAGGCACGTGAGAGGCACTGATATATTTTTTTCATTTCTACGACCATGCGTTTATGAAACCCCTTTACAATGTTGCAAACAGAATGCAGAAAGGTTCTTGCAGGAGATCTTGCGATGCTTATGGCATTTCCATTGCCAGTGCAAATTTCCCACGAATGCCAAAATCCATATGGAGTGGAACCCTTGTAACTAAGTGATTTCGAAAATTCCAGGTCGCCTGGTAAAGACAAAAATTGACGAAGATCCAAAAACGACCCAGGAAATGATAATTGATGAACTGAGCTGCGGGCTGGGTTTAACGAATGTTAAAGGACGGCCAAAGCAAGGCACTCTTTCGATTTAATCATTATTTCTTGGAAAAATGTTAAAACGGAGAGTGGAGCTACTTTAATAAAATTATAACAGGTGGTTAGTCTTGGTTTTACAAATACTACCCGAAAACCAAACAAAGGTTTTTGTTTCTTTCTTTTTCAACCAACTAAGCGAGCTTTTGTTAGTCCCCTCTTAATTATCGATCGGGATGGAGTACACCAAAGGAAAAAAATAGCGGTATTTTGTTCGTTTTCATAAAAACTTTTTTTTTTTTTATTTTTTTACTTGTCAAATATTTGTTTTGTTTTTTTTTTTACAATTTCCAATACGGAACTCTATTGGCATCTGCAACTCGAAAACTTACGTAGAATTTAGCTATAACATGACCAAAATTTACAGATTGTCAAATCTGGCCGCAATCTTTGATGCTTTAGGTGGCCTTTTCGGTAATATAACCTGCAAATACAAATTTATTAGAGGCAAGTACAACTTTGTGGGGAATTTGCAAAATTGGTATAATAGCTTACTGTTTTTAGTTGAGCATCAGACTCTACATTTGCTGCTGACACGGTCGGTATTGATGTTTCCACATTTGCTCTTGTGCTATTGTTTGTACCAGATGCATTGAGAGTTATATTTCTTATCTGAGGAAAATGGAAATAATTTTAGTGATCATATATTCAAATGTCAAAAATATATTTTTTTAAATTAAATCTTTAGAAAAAAAAACGTCACAATTACTGCAAACTATTTGCTTCTTTCTAATATTTTATGAACAAAAGTCAACGGCTACCCATTAATCCGTATTGAAGCAGCTTCCAATTTGACAAAAATTACCACCTGTAAGCATGGTTTTCGTAGCAACAGGCCCACTGGTGATTTGATGGCATATCTCACCGAAAAGTGGAACCAATCTTTCCATCACTTCGGCGAAACCAAGATGCTTGCGCTTGATATTTCAAAGGCATTTGACAGAGTTTGGCATCAGGCTCTTTTGTCGAAAATGCGTGCATATGGCATCGATGTGTCTCTTCTTCAATGGATTAGAAATTACCTTTCGGGGCGTTCAATACAAGTTGTTTTGGACGGCTTCAAGTCTGCAATTCATCAAATAAATGCTGGTGTTCCCCAAGGCTCTGTTTTGTCTCCGACTCTCTTTCTTATTTTTATAAACGATCTCTTGTCTGCAACTTCTAATCCAATCCATTCCTTCGCTGATGATAGTACCCTCAGTTTTTCATATTCGTTCCCTAACTCACGTCCTTGCTCTTCGGCCGTAGTAGGGGAACGGCAACGTATGTTAAACATATTAAATTCCGATCTGGACAGCATAATCGAATGGTGTTCAACCAAAAATGTCAAATTTAAAGCTTCCAAAACACAATGCTGTCTTCTGTCTCTCAAGCGAAACCAAAACCCTCAACCATTGTCCATGGATGGTACTTGCATCATTGAAACCGAAAGGCTTGCCATTCTCGGAATGTGTATTAATAACCATCTTCGGTGGAATGATCACATATTCGAGGTCGCCAAAAATGCTGCAAAATGTCTAGGATTCCTTAAACGGTGCAAGAAATATGTTACCCCGTCTGATCTGGCCTCTATTTATAAGGCATTCATCCGCCCTAAGCTGAAATATAACGCCCATATCTGGTCCGGTGCACCTTCTTGATAGGGTACAGAATCACGCGTTAAAACTTATAGGTGATAGAGACATTGTGTATTCCATTCAATCACTAGAACATCGGAGAAATGTCTCCTGTCTCTTCCTGTTTTATCGTTTTTTTAATACAAAATGCTTCAGCGAAATAGCCAGTTGCATTCCTCCCCTTCAAAACTTCACTCGCAATACGCGACATGATTCGAAGCATGTCGCGTATTGCACATCAGTTCACCCTAAAGCCTAACTTCGGTCGTACTGTTAAATATAGGGATTCGTTTATAAACCGAACGACACGAATGTGGAATGATCTACCAAGCTCTGTATTTCCCCATCACTACAACCTTCAAACATTTAAAGCCAACGTGCATAGGCTTCTCCTCTGTTCCTCTTCCCCCTTTCCTTAAAAGCCCGTGCCCTGTAACAGTATAAAGGTATTCATATTCCTTTTGGCGCGCGCGAATTATAAAAAAAAAACACCAATTTGACTATATATGTACCTAGTCCTGCCATAAGTTCTGTTACAAATATAAAACGCTATAAAGAAAAAGAAACCAGTGAACGTATTGTATTCAAAATTGCTTCATTTATTAGACCACAATTTTGATTATAAAAAAAAAAATTGGATTCACTTGAAATGACTGCCTTTTGCTTTAACAAAAGCTTCTAAACGGTGTGGCCATTGGGCTATAGCGGCACGTACGGTTTCCATAGAGATTGTGGACGCTGCTCTGGTTAATGCTGTTCTAAGGTTTTTCAAATTTCTGTGGGGAGTCTTGCAGGCCATGTTCTTCAATTCTGACCACAAACCATAATCCAGTGCATTCAGATCTGGACTCCCCGACGGCCAATCTTCTGCTGCTATAAAGCCAGGAATATTGACTCTGAGCCACTCCTGTGTGGTTTTGGCTTTGTGCGCTGGAGCAGAGTCCTGTTGGAAAATCCATCTGTATCCATCTGTATCCATAGAAAAGGGTATTGGTCAAACCCTTCACAACACCCTCTAGCACATCTTCTTGGTAAACCTTTGCACCAGTTTTTACGCCTTTTTCGCAGAAATGATGGAGGGATGTGACACCATGGTGAGAGACCCTCCACCAAACCATTACGGAAGCGGGATGATGGCCACGTTGAACCCTTGGAACAGCTTTTTTCGCTTCCTTAGATGAAGTGGCATACATTTTGTCATTTTGTTTGATGAAAACTTCTTCCACAGAATGTTTTCACGGCCATTGTCCGCGTGCCACTGCAAAAGTCGCTTGCATCTTTCCAGCCTAATTTTTTTTTTAGTTGAGGAGTTAAAAGATGACCCGTGCACCGACGATAGGCTATCATATGCAGATCATCCCGAATCAGTCTAGACATGGATCTGGTTGATATATCCAATTCCTTGGACATGATCTTCTGCTTCCTAAGGGGATGTCTCCGAATTCGTTCACGCACTGCCTTTACTACCACACTCGTATGGACGACGCGCGGGCGACCACTTCTTGACCTGTCCTCTACTCCAGACAATTCGCCGAAGCGAGGAATAGCTCGATATTCCGAGTGGTTTTAGCAACTCAAAAATTTGGCCAGCACTCTTTCCGCACTTATGCAACGCTATTACCGCGACTCAATTCTCTTTAACGCCCCACTCCATGTTAATAGTTTGCAAACTGAAACCAAACTGACTAGTATTCTTCACTGATCAGTGCATGTGTTCTGAAAAAAAAGTTAACGGTTCTATTCCCGCAAGAAGTTTTGAACGATAAGCCCTGGAAATTGTGACATAACTTATGGCAGGACTAGGTATATGTAGGTAGGTAAAGTGGTGGTTCGGAAAAGAACCCAATTAGCGCTAAGTGCGCCATTTTGATACCACAAAAACTCGTGTACCCTGCTTGTTTACGTGTGTTATTGGAGAAAGAAGGATATAATTAAACCCAGCCCGTGGAGATCAGAAACAGGATTAGTTTACAAGCTATCTCTCTGAAATCGTCAAAGAAAGATTTACCTAACGTGCGTTGTCTGATCCTTGCTAGGACAGGAAATTGAAAAAGAGTTTCCCTCTCGTTGCTGTCTTTGCAGCTGCGACAGAAAGTGTTGTGATGAATGCCAAGCTTGGCCGCGTGGTCCCCTATAGGCCAGTGGCCTGTAATACTGGCTACAATTCTGGCAATATCAGGCCTTGATATACCTAGTAGCTCATTTGATTTAAGTCTGTTGAAGCTGGGCCATGTTTTTCTTGATATGGAACAACTGGTAAGGTTGTTTCACCCGAGATTGGCTAGCTGGAGGAAGTCAAGGTGTAAATGGTTCTTAACGACTTCTATCAGAATATTAACTCTTTCCGCTAGCGAGCCGTTAAGGGCTGACCCTCGCCTGGCCAGATTGTCTGCTCGGTCGTTACCCTCATAATTACTGTGTCCTGGGACCCAAATGAGGGTAATTCCAGAATAGATCTTCTTCTTCTTTTCCTTACCGCGAAGTTATGATCCAGAATGGATACTTTGTTCATTGCTCTACCAGTTTTGAGGATATGGTAACCGAATCAATGGCCTTGATTGCGGCTTGGCTATCAGAAAAGACACCTATATTTTGGTTGGACATTGGGAGATTTTTTAGCATGCGGCAGACTTCCCGAATCGCGAGAATCTCCGCTTGAAAGATACTAGCAGAGTCTGGGAGACGGAAGAATTTCGATATATTAGGTGCGCAACTAAGATAATGGATGGCTCTAGCAGTAAGTGCTGGTCGATTTTGACATATCCAAAACGTCATGAGCCGAGCTTAGACATATGGTACACAAACTGTTTTGACACATTAGAGATTTTGTTTTGGCGTCATATACTTTTGGTTCTGTGAAAATGTCTGATTTTGTGCCAAATAATCGTCATTTGCGGGAAGTGTTGATTTTTTTCTTTCATTCGAAATGGAAACGCCGGCTGAAGCGCATCGAGAGTTCCAAAAAGTTTACGGAGATTCTGCTGTAAGTGAAACAACGTTCCGTGATTGGTTCCGTCGCTTCAAAGACGGTGATTTCGATGTCGACGACCGTCCACGTAAAGGAAGGCCAAAATCCTTCGAAGACGCTGAATTGGAGGATCGATGAGGATCCGTGGCAAACGCAAGCACAGCTTGCTTCAGCATTAGGAGTTACCCGTCAAGCCATTTCCAAGCAATCGCATGCGTTTGGAATGATTCAAGAACAAGGAACTTGGGTTCCTTATGATTTGAAGCCAAGGGACGTTAAGCGTCGTTTTTTCGCCTGTGAACGTGAACAACTGCTCCAGCGGCAAAAAAGGAAAGGTTTCCTTCATCGCATCGTGACGGGTGATGGAAAATGGATTCATTACAGCAACCCAAAGAAAAGAAAGTCATGGGGACTGCCCGGTAATGCTTCTACGTCCGTGTATTTGGTGGGACCAAGTCGGTGTCATTTATTATGAACTGCTGAAACCCAACGAAACCATCACTGGGGAACAACTTCAATTGATGCGATTGAGCCGAACACTGCGCGAAAAACGACCACAAAACGAGCAGAGGCACGAAAAAGTGATTCTACAGCATGACAACGCTCGGCCTCACGTTGCCAAACACGTTAAAACCTACCTGGAAACGCTCAAATGGGAAGTCCTACGTCACCCGCCATATTCCCCAGATATTGAGCCATCCGATTATTACTTGTTCCGTTCGATGGCACATGGTCTGGCTGATCAGCAGTTCCGCTCATATGAAGACATCAAAAAATGTCTTGATTCGTGGATAGCCTCAAAAGATGAACACTTTTACCGTAACGGTATTCGGGCTCTGCCAGAAAGATGGGAAAAAGTTGTATCTAGCGATGGGCAATATTTTGAATCATTCATTTGTAACCATTTTTCCACTATAAAGTTGCATTTTCATCAAAAACTTAGTTGCGCACCTAATAGATGATTCTTGACATCAAGATTTGAACCGTGAACCAGCAGCGTGATAAGCGATGATGTTACCACTACACCATGACCACTCTGAAGGTGCTTTAAGTCGAGTATATCATCGACTTCAGCTCCAAGTCGGAGGAGTACAATAGATCTATAAGGGTCGCAGTGCACGTACACCCCCATAACCAATTGTATTAGGCTAAATAAAATAAAATAAACGACACCATTTCATTCCAAAGCTACCAAAACAGGGTTTGTACCGTTTTTACGGTTTTTCAGGATATTGTGAATGAGATGGGATGTAAAAATGTCGATTTTTTCAAAAAGTGGTGAAGTATACGAGGGTGGGTCAGCCATTTTATATAGACGCCTACTAGCCTTTTCGTTACTTACTTACTTACTTAGTTTAGGTGGAACTACAGTCCGGGGTAGACCTGGGCCTTAACCAATACGCCTATCCAGTTAGCGCGATCTCTGGCTAACTGCCTCCAGTTGCGCACTCCGAGTTGGTTGAGGTCCCCTTCCACTTGTGCGCGCCACCTAAGCCGAGGTCTTCCTCTACTGCGTTGTCCCTCCGGGTTGGAATCGAAGACTCTTCGGGCCGGAGCGTTGGTGTCCATGGCATTTTCGTTAAAATGAATTTTGCGATGAAAAACTACCACGCAAACCAAACAAAAGCTTGACAAATATTATGGGGACTCTTCACCATCGATTGGAACCATTCACCACTGGTTTACTCAATTTCGGTGCGGTCGTTCAAGTACAAGTGACGCCGAACGTTCTGGTCGCCCAATTGAGGTCACCACACCAGAAATGGTCGACAAAATCCATGGTTTGATAATAGACGATCGGCGAGTGAAAGTGCGCGAGCTTGAAGAGGCCACTGGCTTAGTGATTTTGATTTTACATAAATATTTGGACATGAAAAAGCTTGTGCAAAATGGGTGCAGCGTTTGCTCACAATCGACAACAAACGCGCATTCGTTTAACAACTTCAAAGGTGTTTTTGGCGATGTTCCAGAAAAATTCGGCTGAGTTTTTTCGGCTGGATTCACCATAACACACCAGAAACCAAGGAACAGTCGAAATAATGGACTTCTCCTGGTGAATCGAAGCCGAAAAAGGCCAAGGCGGGTTTGTCAGCAAACAAGGTCATGGCGACAGTTTTTTTTGGATGCGCGCGGTGTTATTCACATCGATTACCTTGAAAAGGGTAAAACGATCACCGGCGCATATTACGCAGAGCTGCTGGATCGACTGAAGGAAAAACGGCCGCATTTGGCGAGGAAAAAAGTTATTTTTCTCCAGGACAACGCACCGGCGCACAAGTCCGCTGTCGCAATGGCAAAATTGCATGAGTTAGGCTACGAACTCCTCCCTCATCCAACATAGCCCCCTGCGACTATTTCTTGTTTCCAAACATGAAGAAATGGCTCGGAGGTAAGAGATTTTGTTCGAATGAAGAGGTCATCGCTGAAACAAACGCTTATTTTGAGGGGCTCGAGAAATTCTATTATTTGGAGGGCATCAACAAATTGGAGAAACGTTGGATGAAGTGTATACTCGTAGAGCTAAAAGGAAACTATGTTGAAAAATAAAATGTTTTTATACCGAAAAGAGTGTTCTTTATTTCATTTTTCAGGGACTTATTGACCCACCCTCGTATTTATTTCCTAATTGGATTGGACTGAAAGGAAATTTATAATCGGATCGTCTATAACATTGACTCAAGTCATAAATCAGTATTCATACTATCAACTAAAGTTTGCATACTGTCTTACCTTTTCTTCTATTTTGACTACATCGGCGGATCCTGGCGGCAGCTTATTGGGACAAGTCTTCAGCACTTGCAATGGAATAAACGCACCTTTTTGGTTTAAACTAACCGGACTGTAAAAGTTATCATTCACATACGGAAGCTGCTGTTGTGGCTAAATAAAGAACAAAATAAAACAAAAGCATTTACACAACAAAACGAGATAAAACAAACCGCAAACAGTGGAAGGCATTTCCCATAGTAATGTAACGGAACGTTTTTATTACTTTGGTCGACGACGGTAGGAATTGGCGTTGGTAACAATCCATTATTGTTAATGGTAAAAGTTTCATTATTCCTCCACGTTGGTGGGGGAGGAAACTGTGAAGCGTTCACCAGAGGCTGAATATTAGTAAAAAAAAAAAAAAAAATATTATGTTTGCTTCCAATTTTTTTTTTTTTTTAATGATATTACCTTTTGAGGTAAACTGCTTGTTTCAGCTGTATTTTGCTTCTGCAATCCGAGCATACTTTTGAGCGCCTCAGTTCCCGAATTAAGTTCGCTTCCAGGATTAGTTAGGGCAATGCTATGTGGAACTTGTGCAGGAGCCATTCCGTAAGTAGTTCTGTTCTCCATGTGATTTGGGTATGATTTCTGAATTGTTGACTTTTCTGCGACGGATATGTTGTAATGCTTCTTTTTCGTGTCCGGAGTTGGCATCCAAAAGTCCTCCTTTGAGATAGAATTTGTTTTCGATATATTGTCGTCAAGATATTTTGAATTATTTTCCGTAGCTGTCACACTTGGAGCTTTCGGCGTTGTGTTCTGTTGTATTTTTACTGGAGCTGCAGTGGAAGGATTATTATTATTTGCTCTTTGAGTTGTAGCTGCCCGGCTTTCATTTGGCTGTGAAGTTTTTTCTGCGTTCTCGTTTCGAGTGGAATTGTCTGTGGAGTTTATGCAAAAGGTTAGTTTACTTAACAGAAAGGTAGATGGTATGGCGTGGTGCTTTTCCTCAACATAATACAATACTCTGCATTACAGTTCTAATACCTAGGGTCGATGGACTTAGACTGGAGGTAGTCTCCTACCAGGTACGCCAATTGGAAGTAGCTCAAATATTTGAAAGTATACAATCGTTACCACCAGAATAATATGTAACAAAGGGAATACTCCAACATTTCAAAACCGAATTAGGAAAGAAGTGATCAATTTGACCCTCTCTCTCTGGAGAGTCTGTTGGGGATCTGCATTGCGATTGATCGGGAAACTACTGACTGCTCAAAACTTGGCTTGTGAGTTCGTGATGAAGTGCTTGCTTTACCTCCTAGTGGTGGTCCCCGGGTAACTATACGTATAAACCCTTATGCGTGTAGGCTAAAACTGCAAGTGCGGGTTGTCTAGGGCCTTGATTCTAGACTAGGTAAAGTGGGCTAGCAACCTGCGTTATCGAACCTTAATTGCTACAGAAACCGACACTATGCCTCGGATAAGGAATGATCACATGTTGACGACTTTTGGCTATTGTACCCGGACAAAGATAGGTTTCTGGAATGTGAAGACGCTCCTCGACTCGGAAAGTGAAGGATCTCACAATGCCAGATTCCTTCAATTGGAAAAAGAATTCATGCGATATAGACTGGACATTTTGGGGGTAAGCGAAATCAGATGGTTAGAAGCGGGTGAGTACCAGTCGCCAACGCATAACACTGGAGTCGGACTACTGCTAACACCAACAGCACGCAAAGGCCTAATTTCCTGGCAACCTTATGGTGATAGGATTATGTCGGCCAGATTCCGGACTAGAGTACGACGCGTCACCATCATACAGTGTTATGCCCCAACGGAGGGCTCGTCTGAGGACGAGAAGGAGAGCTTCTGCAATCTCTTAAACGCCGTCTTAAATACAACACCAAATGGAGACATTGCCATAGTGATGGGGGATTTGAATGCCAAGGTAGGCAACGACAACGAAGGGCTCAAACATGTAATCGGGAAGAATGGACTAGGCAACCGCAATGACAATGGCGAAAGGTTTGTGGATTTCTGCAATGCCAACCGCCTTGTGATAGGTGGCACCATGTTTGAGCACAAGACCTGCCACAAAGTCAGCTGGATTTCCAACGACAGGCAAGCAACCTCCAATTAAATTGACCATTTTGCCATCAGTCGCCGCTTTAGAAGTAGCCTCCTGGACGTCCGAAACAGGCGAGGGGCAGATGTGGGGATAGTACGAGATCACCATCTTATGATAGCTACTCTTCAACTACGCACTGCTGCCGTTCGAAGATCCCACGACAATACAAGAATGCCCAGGTTCAACATCGATAGACTTAGTGATCCCTCAGTGCGCCAACAATTAAGGGAGCACATTTCGCAAGGTGTGGAAGCAATCAGCAGCTCACTGCCCACAACCATCCAAGACCGTTGGTGTGCTGTGAAAAATGTTTTTACATCTGGTGCTGAAAGAATTGTCGGTTGATCACAGGAAAGGCATAGGGCGTGGCTTTCCGAGGATACCTGGAGACGGATTGACGAACGGAAACATCTGAAAGCTCGCATTGCAGCCGCTCCAGCAGCAGGGAGTAATGAGCTAGAGTCCCTATATCGCATGCAGATGAGAGAAGTTCAGCGTAGCGTGCGACGTGACAGGCGCAACTACATCAACGCGGTGGCTACAGAAGCAGAAGATGCGCAAGAGAATATTGGACGTATGAAAGGACGACAAGAAACTCCAATGGGATATAGGTATATACAGACGGCTCAACATATCAGGGGCTGGCATCTTCAGTGCTAACCCACCGATTGAACTTGCTATTCACCTAGAACCATTTGTATCGGTGTTCCAAGCAGAAGTCTATGCAATTATGAAGGCAACCAAAATACTCGCAGAAGACACCAGCGAAGAAAGGCAAATTGACATCTGCTAGGACAGCAAAGCAGCAATTAGCGCGATCACAAACCCCATGTCAAAATCACGACTAGTAAGGGAGTGCAAAACTAAATTGAACTTACTTGCCAGACGCAATAGAGTCTGTCTCACATGGGTACCGGGGCACGAGGGTGTACCGGGTAACGAAAAGGTAGACGAACTAGCAAGGAAAGGAGCAGGCAATACAGAACTGAACCCGGATAATACAATGTCCCTCTGACAACTATTAAAACAATAATCAATAAAAAGATACGACAGGAGTTCAATAACTACTGGACGAATCTAGACACGTGCAAAGTGGCTAGATCTGTAATAACCAAACCGAGTAACACCACAGCAAAAAGAGCTCTTAATTCAAGCAGAACACAATTGAGATTGATGGTGGGACTTTTAACAGGGCACATCAATCTCAACAAACATTCGTTCAGACTCGGGATAGCTGATACAACAATCTGTGCCAACTGTGAAGAGGAGGAGGAAGATATAGAACACTTCCTCTGTCACTGCCCTGCTACAGCGAGGCTAAGACTGAAAATTCTGGGATCTCCAAGGATTCCGGATATTACACACCTCAGTAAGAAAGGAATCGGAGTTCGCCAGATGAACACTACGATTCCCCGATCACTATACGATATAGTTTCCCGTTGATACTACCCATGATCCCTAGACCTAAATCCTCTCAACACATAATTCCCAAAATACAGCACTACTCCCTACAGTTGCATAGATGAGGGGAACACAACGGGCCCAATGGAGGCCTAAGTGAAGAGCAAAAGCTCACCCTCTTAAACCAACCAACCAACCAGGTGGATAGCAGATTATCTTCCTCTTTGAAGTCTGTGATATTCTTCTCATTGAAGACAAGAGCCGGGATGGTGGATGAATCAGAACCTTTTATTCTTTTTACGAAAGAAAACATTTGCTGCCTTTAGGACATTGCAGTATCTTCTGCCTCACCGTATGGTCATGAGTTTAGCACGTCATAGGGTGGCGTTGCAGTTTCTAGCCACCAGTCTGTAGAGATTTAGGTTTTTCACAGAAGATGTTCGGTGCCATAACTTTTTTTCTTTCAGATAGCAGTTGCACAAGTCGAAATTAACAATAGTCCTTGTTTCGGTGTCAGAATAACTGATTTATTTGAAATGAAAGATCGTATCATGTCAGCTGCTGCATCTACGTCTATCGAGGAAGCATACAGGCCAGTAAAAAGCCCTAAAGAACGAATTAAGTCCGCTCCAATCGGCATTCTCGTACTGGAAAATTGTTATTCTAGAGATTTTGTTGTTAACTGAATGCAGATTTCGAACTAGGCTCCGCGGTTAACTTGAAAAACAACACCAAATGACTAAGGAGACACTATGTAAGACCCTCATCATCCCAGTCCTGTTATATGGTGCAGAAGCGTAGACGTTAACAAAAGCAGACGAAATTACTCTCGGTTGTTTCGAAATGAAGACTTTTCGTGTGATGTACGGTTCAGCAAAAGATTCAACGACGAACTATACGGGCTTTACAGCGACATCGACCTGAAAAAAAAGATGCGAATCCAGCGCCTAACATGACACCAGCGTACTGGCCGGGACAGTCTATCAGTCCACCTCGGTGGGACAACGCAGCAGAGACGCTGGAAATAGACCTCAGCCAACTTGGCGTATGAAACTGGAGGCAGTTAGCGAAAGATCAAGCTGACTGGAGAGGTTTGTTGGCTGAGACCCTGGTCCGCCTCGGATTGTAGAGCCATTCAAAGCAAATTAAGTAAGAATGCAAATGAGAGTGCGAGAATTTAGCTAACACAAAACAATGATCCGACTTTCTACGAGGAGAAGAATCTGCAAACACATATTTATCCAGAAGAGAGTTTAGAAGCCAGTCTAGAATAATGCATGTTTGTTCACAAGCTGAGTGAGATTGGTCAGCAAAGATCTCAGAATATAGGGACTCAGGTTTTAAACCAGAGTTACGGACTCAACAGTCGTGCGATTACGCGAAAGAACACTGGTAATCGATCGACTCAGAAATTTGGTCGAGCTGGTTAAAAATAAATGCTTTTTCTGAGTTTGGCCTTGGATAGAGAAGACAGAGAGGATGGTAGCTTTCTGATGGTAAATTTGACCCAAAAGAATTGGAAGAATGAGTCGCTTCATTTATTACATAAAGCATGATACCTCTTTGTGTTATACAAATGTATGTATAACTCACTACAGTAAATTCACTAGGATCAGTATCTTTGCAAAGCTGCGTCTGACTTAACGCCATTACTGCTAGTCTATTAAATGGACCTCGACATAAAGGAAGTTGCTTCTTAGCCCACGAATGTTGGTCAACACAACGAGAATGCACAAGGTTAGGTTAGGTAACTGGGTGCCCTTATTAACAGGGTTGTCAACAGTTCACTTAGACCACCATGAGTCCATTGTGCCTTCGACCGCTAGGCTAAACCACACAGATAAATGTATGAATCCCAGGAAAGGCACGGCTTGCTGGCGAAAGGCACCGCTTGCTGGCCAGAGCTCACACAGTCACACAGGAGATGATGAACAGATACTATTTCCTCTACGTCCCTGCAGCTCCTACAATAGTCGTTATGAGGTAACCCTAGCCGTGCTGCGTGATTACCTATCACACAGTCTCCTGTCAACAGCTATGCGAATATCCCTTCCACTTAGTTCTATAAGATTGATAGATCTCTTTTTGTCGTAGACTGACCATAATGATTTGGCTGTAGCTAATCGACACCAGCGTTCATTAGCTTCCTCATTAGTCTCGATGTCTATCTCCCTGTATAGGGTGCTGAGCGGTACACTAGCTTCGGGAAGGGCCCGCGAAGGGCTTATAAGCGAACCTTCTCTGGCTAGTTCGCACAGGGTCACCGTGTTGGCCGCTGAGATAACATCCAGTCGTTTTCTCCAAATTTTTACGAGCTTGGATCTTAGTGATGTTGACTCTAACGCCTTAATGGCCGCTTGGCTATCAACATAGATATTGATTATTTGCCCTGTAATATGTTGCGGCGATTTCAGCTTGGAAGACACTGCATTCTAGTCTAAACGAGCGATGTATATTTCGAGACTCACAGTAGACGCCGGCACCAGTACCGGCAATCATTTTGGATCCGTCGGTAAAGATGGTCAGTTCATTCTCGAAACAGACTCTTCCATCATCACATTCCTCCCTGCTAGGAATTCTAATAGAGAACTTTCTGTTGCAGTTTAGAATGGGGATGATGTAGTCCATTTCCTGTCGGAGTCTCAATGTATTCAATTGGTTTAGAATTGAGGCATGACCGTAGGGTTTAGCTTTCCATAGACCGACTTCCCTTAGTCTTAGTGCAGTTTTAACTGCCGTGTTCCCGCAGTATATGTCAAGTGGAAGAAGATTCAGTATTGTTTCCAGAGCTGCTGTCGGTGTTGATCTCATCGATCCCGTCACCCTCAGACAGCCTGCCTGTTGAATCTTTGTAACGCTTTCAAGTTGGTATTTCTTCTCGAGCGTTTTTCACCAGACAATCGAACCATAGGTTGGGTCTTACTACCGCTGTGTGTAGCCAGTGTACCACTTTAGGCTTAAAACCCCAAGATTTCCCGAAGGCTCTTCTACATGCGTATAGTGCAACATATGCCTTCTTGATCCGATTGTCAATGTTAGCTTTCCAGTTTAATTTGGAATCCAGTATTACGCCTAGATATTTTGCAGTTGCTTGAGGTTTCAGCTCGATACCATTCATACGAGGGTAATTGTATTCTGGTATCGATCTTCTCCTCGTAAATAGCACTAACTCGGTTTTCACCGGATTCATTTCCAGACCCCTGCCTTTGAGCCAGTTATTCACTAGTTTTAATGCATAATTGAGTCGCTCGCTGAGTACCGGAAGGAACTTTCCGGATACCAAGATGGCAACATCGTCGGCATAGGCCGCTACGTTGAAACCATTCCTTTCTAGTATATCCAACATTTCGTCCACTACTAGAAGCCATAAGAGTGGTGAAAGGACTCCGCCTTGTGGGATGCTCCGCTTGACTCGCTTTCTTCCCCTTATGCCCCCTAATGTGGAGTTGATTATGCGGGTACTAAGCATTAGTTCAATCCATCCGCATATATTTGGGCCCTGCGCAGACTGTCTACTATAGCTTCGGTACTTACATTATTAAAAGCCCCTTCTATGTCTATAGGAATGCCCCCATCGTGTATTAGTTCACTTGAAGAGTGTTTTCTATAGTAGAGACCACTTTGTGAAGAGCAGTATCCACTGATTTTCCTTTTATGTACGCATTATCCTATTTTGATAAAAAATTATACCCAATCTCATCACTGACGTGCATATCTATTAACCGTTCCAGTGTTCTCAATATGAATGAAGATAGACTTATCGGTCTGTAGTCCATGGCATTAGCGTGGTTTATTTTGCCCGCCCTTTTGTATGAAAAAACCACTCTAATCTCTCGCCAAGCTATTGGAACATATCCCAACCTGAGACACCAACTATACTTGAGCCATGGAATGATATATTCCCCCGACTCTTGTAACATAATAGGATGTATCTCAAACGATTTGATTGCCCACAAAATTTTCTGATCGTCAATCAATTTGTCCATAGTTTCAGTCTCAATGTTAGCTGACATGAATGTGATTGCCGGACAGTATGTCCCTGCTTCTTTACAGTCAGGAAAGTAACATTTCAGGAGAGCTTCATACGCTTGAAGCGTAAGAGTCTGTCCAGCTGCCATCACAGTTCTTAATAGAAGACACATGTGATGGAGCTTTGGTGAGAACCTTCCTCAATCGAGCCGCCTCTGTGAGAATGCACAAAGAATTTAAAAAATCTTATCCTCAACAGATCCAATGACAACCCTACTGCAATCTCATGCATTTCTACTACAGACAGAAGCTCGCAATCAGCAACTGCTAGTGCATCATCTGATTCGCGAACAGACGACAGTAACGAAGACACAAGAAGGAAATGGCGTGTGGGAGGTAAGGGCAATTTCGTTATTACTGTATGACTATAAAATACCTTTATCACTTTCATTTTAAATAATAATGTATAACAAGACAATTCATCCCAATTTAAACAACACTTACCGTTATTAAATATCATAAGCACAGCCGTCTCTGGTACTCTCATCACTCTGCCTTCGGCTATTCCATATATTGAGTTGCCAAAGGGTATATTCTTATCGAAAAGTACATCGAGAAAGTAACTCGTCTGTTTTACACACTCCAAACGAACCGGATTGGGATCAGAAATCGGTAAAATTCCAAGTACAGTACCTCTTGAACCTACAGGAACTAAATATGTGTTTCTAACTACAACTACACGATCGAACAGTCTTATTGGCCGCTTAGGTTTATATTGTTCGGGTAAATTTACATCAGGCTTCATAAGTAAATGTGGTTTCACTTGTAGCTTAACAGTTTTTACAGGTAGAGTCTTGAAAAGAAAACAAAAATACAAGAATAATGAATATAAAATGAAGGGCAACAATTTGATGAATTGCAATAACACACTTTCAGTTTTTCTATAGCTTCAATAACTTTCTCAACTGCTTCCTTTTCGACAATCTTAGTGCCGCAAGGTACACGATCTGCTTTTGTAAACTCTTCTTCTGCCAACCAAGTGACGATTTCATCAATACACTTTTCGCCAACCTAGAGAACATATGGGGTCGTTAAAATGATTGCAAATATTGAATACTTCCTTATACGCACGTTATCTGGAAATAAATCTGATTCGTAACAAAATTCATAATTTGACGAAGTAGACGTTTCAGTTAGATGGTTTATTACCATGGGAAACTTCTTGTAATATGCCTCAATAAGATTAATAGCCTTTTGAGAAAAGTACCAAGTGTTATCTTTCTTACGAGTATATCCAGATAGTTCTTCATTCTAAAAGAAATAAAATCAATAAAAATACACATCAGTTGGACTCATAAAATGTTCTTTTAAGTATTTAAGTTAATGTATCTGTTATAAACTGTACTGTTAAGGAATGCAAAGAAGTGTCCAAGGCTTTTTGAATGCGCACACTCTCATACTCGAAAGATCCCTGCACTTTAAAGAGTTCACTCTCTTTTAACAACGTAACCACTGACGCGATCCTGAACAGCTTACACTGAGCTCATTTAAACATGGGTCTCTGCAATTGGATTGCATAGATGCTTCAATCGAGGGTTATATTTTCAATGCTAGGAGATGTAACCTTTCAGAGAAGCGTCTGCAGAAGAACCCCCCCAAGGCGGAGTTCTATCTCCTTTATTATGGCTCCTCGTAGTGGATGAGATCTTGGTGATACTGAAGGAAAACGGCTTCAACGCGACAGCCTATGCCGACGATGTGGTCATCCTGGTTTCGGGAAAATTCCCTCCAGTCCTAAGCAAAAGACTAAATCTTGCTAGTGAATAATTGGGTCAGCAGCAAAGGGCCGGAAGTGAACCCATCAAAGACGGAGGTAGTTCTTTTCACTAAGAAGAGATCAATTCCTACCTTCAGACCCCCAAACATCGGTGGTATTGAACTAAGTATCTCAAGTTCAGCTCGATACCTGGGCGTAATTTTAGATTCCAAACTGAACTGGAAGGATAACACTGCTGAACGCATCAAAAAAGCTAGCGTAGCTTTCTATTCTTGCAAAAAGGCATTCAGCAACACGTGGGGCTTCAAACCAGCTGTGGTGTACTGAATATACACAGCGGTCGTAAGACCCATTCTCACATATGGTTCTTGAGAAGCAATATCAGCTTTCAAACCTCACCAAAATCCAGAGGGCAGCGTGTATCGGAGTCATGGGGTCAATAAGAACAACACCTACAGCGGCAATGGAAACCATGCTCAGTTTCATTCCGCTTAACATATACTGTAGCAGTTTCGCGGCTAAAACCGCTGTAAGACTGAGAGAAGGCCGATTGTGGTCATCGAGCCTTTACGGTCATGCCTCCATTTTATCCCGATGAGGAACTACAAGCAGATCGGCGGAAACTGATTTCATGACCCCTATGCTAGCATTTGAAAGGAGATTCAACATAAGAATTCCTGACAGAACGCACTGGAGGAACCTGAGAACCATGAAGAAAAAGGAACTGGCGTTCTATACCGACGGTTCTAAGATGGACGTTGGCACTGGAGCCGGAGTTTATTGTGAAGCCCTAGGAATAAACAACTCCTTTAGAAATCACAGCTATCATGCAGGCTGCGGAAATTATATAGACAGTCAGGCAGCCATTAAGGCTCTGGACTCTGCTGTAATTAGATCAACGCTTGTGAGAACCTGCAAATCGGTCTTAAATGGAATATCCAGAGCCAATGCGGTGACCCTCTGCTGGGTTCCAGGGCATATGGATATCGAAGGAAATCAAAGTGCTGAGGGCTGACGAGCTTGCTAGGAAAGGGTCGGCGCTGCACTTATCACGGGCCCTCCCTTTTGTAGTAACCCCAATTAGTTCCCTACGAAAGAAAATAGAAGACGAAACCATCGATAGAGCAAACAGACGATGGATTCATCTGAAAACATGCGCAACGGCCAGGGCGTAATAGCCGGAAGATCAACTTCTCTGGTGAAACTTAGTCGTTATAATACACGAGTCGTTTCTGGAATAATTACTGGTCATTGTGCCATTGGAGTTCACACGGAGCGACTCGGTGTACTACATAACGACTACTGTAGAAGCTGCAGGGACTTAGAAGAAATTAAATCAGTTCGTCATCTGCTGTGTGATTGTCCTGTCCTATCCGTTACAAGAATGAGGACTCTCGGAAGTTACTTCTTCTCGGAATTGGAGGACTTAGGTAATATAGAGCTTACGGACCTCCTGAGATTTATATCATTATCTGGGTGGTTCTAACAGCGGACTTTTAACGTTTCCAGGGTTAAACGATTGGGCACAATGGATCCGAATTTGTTGGTCCAAGTGAGCAGTGACTTTATTTGACACAAGGCATACCACAAGTTCTATTTTGGCGGAGACTGGAAACCTATCGTAGTTTCAGGTACCTCTTTTATGATAGCGCCTCACTGGATTCGTTGGCATTCCACATTTGTTTGCATGACGTTTATCGCTTGGGCGCTTTTTCTAAGCTCTAGATACTCTACCCATGCTAACCGCGTCCAACGCTAAATTCACAAATTTTGTTCACAGCACCTTTTTCGTTTTACAGTTAAGCTCTGAATTTTGCTGTGATTAAAAAATGAAAAGCTCCGCTTATGGTTTACCAGCGGAGCTTTTCAAATACGGTGGTGATGTTTTGGTAGGGCGCATGCACCAAATCATCAACCAAGTATGGGTGGAAGAAAGCATGCCCGATGACAGGACTATCAGCTCCATATGCCCCATCTACAAAAAAGGGGATCCTATGTCTTGCAAGAATTATCGAGGCATATCCCTGCTTAATGTCGCATACAAGATCCTATCCAACGTACTGTGTGAACGTCTCAAACCATTCTGCAACACACTAATCGGCACGTACCAGTGTGGCTTCCGGCCCTGCAGATCGACTATAGACCAAATTTTTACACTGGGGCGAATCCTGGAAAAGACCAATGAATTTCAAGTCGAGACTCATCACCTATTCATCGACTTCAAGGCCGCATATGATAGCATTCATCGTCAGGAGCTTTATGTGGCGATGGCCGAATTCGGGATCCCGGCAAAACTGATCCAGCTTTGTAGCGTGACGCTGGAAAACACGCGCTGCAACGTGCAATTTGGAAGTAGTTCCTCCGAACTATTCCAAACATGCACCGAATTTCGGCAAGGAGACGCACTATCATGTGACTTCTTTAATCTCGTGTTAGAGCAGATAGTGCGCAGGGCAGGTGTCAACACGGAAGGCACTATCTTCAACAAATCCGTCCTGCCACGGTCGCTCCCAGCGTGCCGTGGTAGAGGCTTTTACGGCGATTGAAGAACAGGCGAAATTTGTTGGCCTTGTAGTAAATGAGGATAAGACTAAGTACATGCTATCAACACAAATAAGCATCTGTTCACCACCTAGGACAGAACGTCACTATTGATAGCAACAATTTCGAGGTAGTTAAGGAGTTTATCTACCTCGGAGTAAACATGAACTCCACAAATGACATCCTAGTGGAGATCCGGCGAAGAATTACCCTAGCAAACCGCTGCTACTTCGGTTTAGCAAAACAATTGGGTTGAAAACTCCTAACTCGAAGGACAAATTGTATGCTCTACAGAACCCTTATCCTGCCAGTTCTGCTTTATGGCGCCGAGTGCTGGACGATAAGCAGGAAGGGAGAGCTGATACTGGGCTCCTTCGAAAGAAAAATTCTTCGGCAGATTTTTGGTCCTGTGTGCGAGGAGGGCGAATGGAGAAGATACAACCGCGAACTCTATGAGCTGTACCAAGATGTGGATGTAGTCCAAAAGGCCTAAATACGTCGACTAGATTGGCTCGGCCACATCGAGCGAATGGACAATAATGCTCCAGCTAAGAGGATCTTCGAATCCCAGCCGCCAGGTTCGAGACGACAAGGAAGACCGAACCTCCGTTTCAAAGACCAAGCCATCGCGGATGCCAGAGCGCTTGGTCTGGATAACTGGAAACAACGTGCCCGAGATCGCAGAGGATGGAAGGCTACAGTGTCTCAGGCAGAGACTCTTCACGGGTCGGGAGCTCGTTAAGTAAAGTAAGTAAAAAATGGTCAAAGTCAACGTGGACCACACAAAATGTAGGCACAACGAGTTTATTTGATGCGTGTCTAGCATCAATTAGAACGTGGTCAGTTTGGTTTTTGGGTCGACCATATGGGAATACTCAGGAGTGTGATTCTGTAAAATGATAGTTGATAGTGATAGTTTTTCTTCCTATAAAATGATAAACGATAGCAAATAACGGGTGAGTTTCTTTTTTAAATTACACGTCAGTGTCAAATTGACAGCTCTTTCGCGCTCAAAAAATTTACGGAAATACAGTATCATATCTCCGCTGTAGGAAATGAATCGATTTACGCTTGAACAACGTTGGGAAATATTGAAAACTTATTTCCAAATTGAGTGCTGTGTTGCCGAAACAGTGCGAATTTTGAAAATAAATTTCGATCGAAATAATGCACTAACTGTGCCTACCGTACGCAAATTTGTGAAGGAAGTTCGTGAGATTGGCATCCTAATTGATAACACAGCCGCACTAGCCTGAGGAGAATTATGCATAAAGACTTCGGATTATATTATTCCCTTACAAGGTCCACCTGACTCAGAAATTAAAGCAAAATGACCACTCGCTCCATCGTCGCTTCTCTGTTTGGGCTTTAGTGCAACTCGAAATTGTGGTTGATTTTAATTTTTTCGGATGAGCGCTTTTTCATCTCGGCGGATATGTAAACAAATAAAACTGCCATATTTGGGGTTCGGGAAACTAACATGTAGTCGTAGAGAACCGAATGAAAATGGCGGCATTATTGGCCCATTTTTCTTCGAAGATGAAGATGTCAACAACGTTACAGTCTACGGAGAACGCTTTTAACTATTTCTTTTTCCAGAAACTGAGGAAACGAACTATTTCCAGCAACAGGACGTTACGTGCCATACAAGCTGTCCAACAATCGATCTTTACCAGTCGTTTTGGTGATGTTGTTTGTGCTCTGCGAATCTACGATTTGACGCCGTTGGGGTGCTATTAAATATCGATGAGAATTCAGAAACGATTCAAGCACTTAAGCACAATATTGATCGAGCCAGCCTGGTTCTAAGCGCAGCACGTGGAGGCAAGGACAGAATTCTGAACCGTGGTTCGACGTGGAATGTAGAACAGTGAGACGGTGGGTGGCTGAACATGTTCAGGGCCTCCAGTGGTGATCATTACAGGAACCTATATTTAAAAATAAATAATGATTACAAAGCGTTGTGTAAATATAAAAAGAATTCGTTTATAAATTGGAGGCTGCAAGACCGTCAAGTTGTAAGATTT
Organism: Pocota personata; assembly: GCA_963082735.1. Taxonomy (NCBI): domain Eukaryota; kingdom Metazoa; phylum Arthropoda; class Insecta; order Diptera; family Syrphidae; genus Pocota; species Pocota personata. Next base: position 71,464,874 of record OY720430.1, read on the forward strand.
CGGCAGATTTTTGAAAGACAGTAAGGAAACTCAACGGTAAACAGTATTCTATCTGTCGTGACGTTAGCCCAACAGACCTCTACGAATATTTCAGACATACCTTTCATGCAACACCCGCTAACTCTAACCTCATCCTGGATGGACCGATTACACAGATAGAGGCTACTGAAGCCTTAACACGTTCGCTGCCGCCCATATAACTTTAGTTTTTTTCCCCGGGTGCCAATAGTGTTTTTTTGCATAAAAGTATATGTTTAGTGTTTATAAATAGTTCTGTGTTTTTGTTTTTTTGTGTTTTGTCAATTTTTGTGTGTTTTATGGGTGTGACTACCGGCGGGTCACACAGCACCTGATGAAACTGAAATACACGAGGTGCCACGTGACCCGCCGGCGGTCACATATATTTTCGTGTATATTTTATCTCCTGAGAGGCTTTTTGTCAACAAGTGGCTTGATTGAAGTAAAATAATCATAATCATCCCAGCATGTTTTATGGAAATCGCAACCGAGACGAGGATTCCGATAATGATGAGTTGGATTTTCTGGCTTCCGATTCAGAAGAATACATTCCATCTGAGGGAAATTCAAGCGATTCTGAATCCCTGGAAGACTTAGAATCATCTTTTGAAGAAGATAATGAGCAAGTTGTGCTTCCAAGTGTTTCTGAAGGATCTCCAACTGAGTGGTCAACAGTTAGTGGGCAATCCCTAAGAATGTTCACTTTCGAACAGAATGATGTTATAAATATTCAACCACAAGCATCAGCAACGCCTATTGATATTTTTGGCCTTATGGTTACAGAAGAGATTTATCAGCTAATTGTTACCGAAACAAATTCCAATGCCCACCAATTTTTACGGAGCACCACTATAACGCGTACTTCTCGCGCAAAGGAATGGGTAGACACCAACGTGCATTAGATAAAAAAATTTCTTGGAGTAGTAATGCATATATTGCTCACTACTGGAGTACTGACAAATTTTTCAAAAATTCATTCGTGCCCCAAGTGATGTCGCGGAATAGATTCCAGTTGATACTGAAATTCATTCACTTTGCGGACAACTCAACTATAAGTGGTAACCGTTTGGGAAAAGTAAGTGGACTTTTGGACCTACTTGAACAAAACTTCGTCAAGTCCAGAAGCCCAAAAGAAATATTGGCAGTGGATGAATCAATAATCCCTTGGCGTGGTAGGTTGCAGTTTAGACAGTATAACCCACGTAAATCACTTAAGTATGGTATAAAAGTCTATAAACTTTGTGCTCCAGCCGGATACACTTACACCAGTGCCGTTTATGCAGGAAAAAATGTTTCCAATAATCAAAGAGGAAAACCTACCCAAACTACTTCCCATTCAACTCAAATTGTCTTGGACTTGGCCGAACAATATTTAGACAGGGGTAGAACCATTGCAACCGATAATTTTTATACCTCTATTTCCTTAGCCAAAAAACTCCTTGCTCGTAAAACGCACATTATTAGAACTCTACGTGGTAACAGACAAGGAAATCCAAGAGATGTGACGACTTCCAAGCTCAGGAGAAATGAGATAAAAGGGCTTGAAAATTCAGGAATTGTCGTTGCTAAATGGAAAGATAAGCGCGATGTTCTAATGCTTAGCACAAAACATGGTTTGGAGGAAGTGCTAACATGAAAGCGGTCGAAACAAGGCGAGGAACTAAAAAGATTGAGTATGATTGTGGATTACAATATGCCAAGTAAGGAGTAGACATATCCGATCAAATGGCTTGCTATTCTACACCTCTTCGTAAAACTATTAGATGGTATCACAAAATAGCCTTTGAGTTTCTACTTTCAACATCCGTTGTAAACGCGTTGGTTATTTGGATTTGCGAGGTTTTGTGTAACCCTGTCTTAGAAGCACAAGCATCAACATCCAAAACAAAACACGTTTTGAAAGAAACCGAGAGCAGGGATTCTCGAAACAGAAAAATAAGAAAACGGTGTGCAGACTGCTATACCAATATAAGTCAAAATGAAGGCAGAAACGTTGCAGTCAAGAAGACGAAGAAGGTTACAACATTTTGTGGTACCTTTGAAGGAAACCCTACATTATGTTTAGAATGCTTCAGCAAGCATCAAAAGTAATACCTACTAATTATAAGTTATAAAAATGTTTCATTATCATCTTTTCTTTGCATTTTTTTTTTCAATAAAATCAACCCCAAATAATTTGGACAAAATTGGGTAAAAATGTGTGTTTTTTTTTCCCGTTGATTATAATGCCTTTATCTAGGTGCCGAGGAAGAAAAATAGGTGCTTTTATAACAGGCCACGCAGGAAACATTCATACAAAAAGATATAGCTTGTGACCGCCGCCGGCGGTGCACATGGCCTCTCAGGGAGTAAAAGTTGTGCCCGCCGGCGGGTCACATGGCAGTGAACGTGTTAAATAACCTACAAGATGGAAAACACCAGGTTCGGACAGAATATCGGTGGAATTTTATAAAAATGGATCGCTGGAATTAATAAGAAGCGTCACCCAACTTTTGAATAAAATTTTTAAATATGGAATCATTCTCCAACAGTTTGATTTATAACAAAGGTTGGGCATTAGACCCCGCGAATTACAGGGTTATTTGGTTTTTAGATGTATCACATAAGCTTTTCACTACGATCCTGCAAAAACGACTTATCAGCTGGACTAATTCGGAGCATCTTATTATGGAATTTCAAGCTAGGTTCAGGTCAGACTATTCCACCGTAGACCACGTTTTCGTATTAGGAAGTGTGGTTGAGCATTTTTTTCCAGCAAATCAAAAAGTTGTAAAAGTATGGAACGGCGAAGATGTATCAAAATGGTTTCAAGCAAAGTCTGGTGTGAGGCAAGGTTGTATATTGAGCCCCTGTCTTTGTTTATCGATGATATTGTCGACTACCTGCCTAGAGGCATTGAGTTTGCCGGAACTCACGTCAATAAATAGTGCTACGTTCCCAATTCCCGGAGACGTTACAGCTTATGGCAGCTTGATTGTTAATCTAGATAAATCAAGTCATGATTTTCAAAAACGGGAGATAGAAATTGAAGTTGTCAAGGAATATAAATATCTTGGGGTCTACTTTCCTAAAAATCTAAGCATGGAAAGGAATCTGGAAGTGAAGCTTTCGAAGGCAAAAACGGCTACAAATTTCACCTGGAAAAGATGTTTTGCAAATAAATGCAGCAAATACAGGATTTTCGAAGCGTAAGCGGAAGTGTGAGGTGCCAAGAAATTAAGATAGTTTATTAAAAAATATTTCGTCTGCCAGCTAGTACGCCAAACTCCCTCATTATGCTGGAAACACGTGTGACCTGTCTGTTTATAAAGACCCTTAAACTATAAGTGTACTATGTTCTAAAAGATCTGCGAATGCCGGAGGAAAATAGTCCTAGGGATAATATCCAATAGTATCGAGACTGGATTGCTCTAGCCCAAGAATGCAGGATAGAATTGGACCTGACCGTAGCGGATAAGGAGACTTGGAAAACAGTGTTGTATTAACTAATATCGAACGTTAATTTAAAATAAGGACAAATATTTTTGCAAGAGGCATCAGGAACACTGCTCTGAACCGTATACAATCACTTAAGTCAGGATTTAGGACAGCTTAACCATTTTCGGAATGTTTGACGTCGGACGGCTACAATCGCAAGAGACCGCCAGAGCCTTTGCCGATCGATTCTCCTTTAATCTTAATCCAAGTCCTATGCCGCCAGCAGCAAATGCGGAAGACCAGTGGCAGTATTGCCAACAAGCCATCAGAGATGCCGCTTCTGATGTGCTGGGTTTCTCCCGGCCAACACAACGAAACCCCTGGTTTAATGATGAATGTCGGCAAGCACATGCTTTTGCTGCATACAAAGCGGCGCTGCATAGAAGGACTGGAGCTGCTCGCGAGCGGAGGCGAAAAGATGAACATCGACTTCTAAGAAAGAAGAAAAATGAGCATGAGAACTGCTCGTTAGAGGAGATTGAGAGACTTTATTGCAGGAATGATGTTCGAAAATTTTACCAAAAGGTAAAAAGAACATGCCAAGGCTTCAAAGCCAGAACAGAAGCCTGCAGGGACGAAAATGGTAACATTGTAGTAGAATCGCAATCGGTGCTGAGAATATGGAAGCAGAACGATCCATTCAATAGTGACGATGATAGTCAAGATTTCCGTCAACCCGATCAGAATGATGTGAGGATAGCGATATCTAAACTTAAATCCAACAAAGCTGCTGGAGCCTTTTCAAGGCAGGTGGAGATGATATGGTAAGGAGCATGCACCAACTCATTTGTAAAATCTGGTCGGACGAAAGTATGCCCGATGAATGAAACCTCAGCATCTTCTGCGCGATCCTGAAGAAAGGAGACCCTCTGAACTGCGCCAACTATAGAGGCATAAGTCTTCTCAACATCGCTTATAAGATCCTGTCTGCCGTATTATGTGAACGCCTAAAACCGATCGTCAGCAACCTGATAGGTCCTTATCAGTGCGGTTTCAGGCGCGGTAAGTCCACCATTGACCAAATATTCATACTACGGCAGATCTTGGAAAAAACCCATGAATATAACATCGATACGCATCGATTTTAAAGTTGCCTATGATAGCATCTATAGAGACGAGTTATACAAAGCCATGTCTAGTCTTGGCATCCTGCCAAGCTCGTCCGTTTGTGCAGAATGACAATGGAGAACTCTCGCTAATCCATCAAAATCGGAAACAATACCACCGATCCGTTCGATGTCAGGATAGGTCTTAGACAAGGTGACGCGCTATCATGTGATCTCTTTAACATTATACTTAAAAGAATTGTACGAGATTCACAAATCAACACCGAAGGTACAATCTTTTATAAGTCTGTACAACTACTCGCTTACGCCGATGACATTGACATAGTCGGAAGAACTCAGCGGGCCGTCAGTGGGGCGTTTGTGAATATTGAGATCGAGGCAGCAAAAGTGGATTTAGCGGTCAATGAAAGCAAAACAAAATATATGCTGTCTACAAAAAAGGACACCCAACATCGGCGTCTTGGACAGAACGCCATGATAGACAGATACAAGTTTGAGGTAGTAAAAGACTTTGTCTACCTATGCTCTATGGTGAGCTCCGCAAATGACACCAGTGGGGAGATCAAACGAAGAATTACTCTTGCCAATCGGTGTTTTTACGGGATAAGAAGGCAATTGAGTAGCAAAGCCCTATCCCGAACTACCAAGGTAACTCTTTATAAAAGACTAATCATCCCAGTCCTGCTGTATGGCGCAGAGGCATGGGCTTTATCAAAATCGGATGAAGATGCCCTTGGTTACTTCGAGAGAAAAGTTCTTCGAATGATCTTTGGTACCGTCTGCATAGACGGCGAGTGGAGGAGAAGATACAATGCCGAATTATACGGCCTTTATAGTGACATCGACTTAGCTAGAAGAGTTCACATACAACGACTAAGATGGCTGGCTCATGTAGAGCGGATGGAGTCCAACGTTCCAGCCAAGAAAGTCTTCGAATCCACCCCGGACGGCCGGCGCAGTAGAGGACGACCTCGTGGTAGGTGGCGCAAACAAGTGGAGGGGGACCTCAACCAACTTGGCGTGCGCAACTGGAGGTAGCTGGCTCATAACCGGGCCGGCTGGAGGGGTTTGTTTGTTGAGGCCCAGGTCTACCCCGGACTGTAGCGCCACCTAAGTAAGTAAGTAACTATTTTCGGGACGAAAATAAGGTGGAAAAAATATCAATGATGGTCAAATTGAGGAGAGAGTTACTAAGCCTAAATTGTATTCCGCATAGAGAAGACTTCCAATAATATGTACTATATGTAGTCATGGAGATAGGGAGGACACCCTGCATTTTGTTGGAAAGTGCCCCACCCTACGGGAAATCAGGCGAAGTATTTTTGGAACCGATTATCTATCAGAGGAACAAGCTATTGATTTACTAAAGGAGCTGAATATACACAAATTATACAAATTTTTATCGAAATAGGACAATACATGAGAGTTTTTGAATATAAAATAACTACAGCCTGTAATCTTAATATAAGAATAGTGGAAATTTAATATATAAACTACCAATCGGCAGACGGCAAAGCCAGAAAATCCATGGTTGTCCTATACTCATCAGCCTACCGCTCCACATGAGGCTTACAGCCAAATACTATTGGAAAAAAACTCAATGAGTAGAATGTCTCAGTATCACCGATGCACTGAGAACTTCTCCAACAGCGGCGCTTCAAATCATACTGCACCTTATCCCAATCGATACAGTCGACAAACAACTGACTGCCAACTCAGCATTAAAACTAAGAGACTTCCAGCGATGCAGAGAGCAACACATCTGCCATGCCAGTATTCTATTGACGTACCATCATCTCCCCAAAGTCACTGACTACATGCCCACCAAATTAAATTTTAACTTGGTCTACAAACACTTAATATCGGATAGATCAGAGTGGACGCATCGCGTTGTCCTCCACACAGAATCGCTGTCAATTTTGACGGATGGGTCCAAAACTAAGGATGGAGTCGGTGCTGGAGTCTGCGCGGAGGACCTAGATATTCAACTTTCCTTTAACCTTCCGAGTCATCGTGATTTTCCAAGACGAATTCACTGCTGTTCACCAAACAACTGACTAGTTGGCGTTTAATACTGTATCGCAGACTAATATCGTTATTTATACAGACAGTCAGGCAGCCATCAAATTCCTAACATCCAAAACAGTATCACCCTTTGCTGGATACCAGGTCACTGTGACATTAAGGGAAATTGCGAAGCTGATGAACTAGCCCGACAAGGTTCTTCCCTCGTCGAAGGCCACTCCAAACCAACCAACCAACTAAACTAGCCAACATTTTTTGTAATGCACTTCCTCACATGTACAAACCAATCATCAAATCAAAATTCTCATCACTCTTTCGTTATCAAATTACTCTTCTTGAAGAGTGTGCCAATTAGTTGCTATTCGGTGGAAAAGTGACGGGTTTGCAAGGCATCCTGACCTTAGCGAACAAACCAAAGTCATAAGGGGCTAAAGCTGGACTTTACGTGGGGCGATTATAAAGACTTATGCTAGTGCTTCTCAAAAAGTCTGCAGTGAGCCCTTGGCCGCAAATTTGTGAGGGCTTTCATCAGCTTAAGAAGACATTGTTCCATATATCACTTGGCTGTGATCGTCCGGTTCGGTAATGTTAAAGGACAACTGCGATCACCAAACCCGTATTTCTAAAAAAAATCGCTATCGTTATCGTTTGTTTGTGAAAGGAACGAAATCTTTGGTTTTGATCCATACCCGTAACAGATCCATACCTTGCTCTGGGACTTTGTAGGAACAGGGTAGGTTAGGTTGAGGTGGCTGTCAGCTAAAAGCCAACACACTTAGACCATTAATAGGTCCATTGTGATACCACGTGGGTTTGGAAAGCGGTCTCTAGCCTACTCATTAAACCATTTGGAGCTTCTGATGAAGCGTAGGAGGTCCCTAACGTCTATTTTTTTTAGATCATTTAGGTCGTTGAAACAGAAGGCTGCTAAGTGGACAAAGAAGGTGAAGAATAGTCTCCTCCTCCTCCTCGTCCATGCAGCTTCTGCAGAAATCACAGAAACAGGGTAATAATAGAGCCATTGCTGTTGCTATTAAAATGGTGTCCTTTGATTTTTCATTATTGAATTTCTTGATCATGTTCTATGCCCATTTCACTCTACTTTCTAATTTTGAGATAATCGCCTACAATTTGATGTAAGCTGGATACCTTAAAGCCATCTGCCGATATGTCAATTGTCAAACTTTGAGCAATAGTCCCTGGATCCTGGTCACCGTTTGGACGACCGGTATGGTGTTTGGTCGTTCAGGCCAAGCGGTACCCTCATAAATTCCAAATACCATCATTGGGTGGCCCTAAGGGATGGTAAATAATCCCGTAGAGCAGAAGTCATTTGGCCGAAACACCCTTCGGCACTAACGCAACGTCAAAAACTATAAACTATAAAGATTTAATTCAACCATACTACTGAACAACTCTTATACAAATGGGCGTATTGGGAGTATTGTGCCATCAAACTAGAGACCACACACGAGACGCCCCGCGCCTTTTTCGATATTCTAAATGAGTTACGTTTCGCTTTGCAAACAAGCAGATGTTAGAATACCACTTGAACTGTGTTTGCAAAATGCTACACTGACCCACCGCGGCGTCATATGTACATAGCATATGTTATGTCTAGCGTTTATCCAACATCAGTATTCCTTCTCGGAAGTGAGAGTCTGGAAGGCTGTGAAAATATTCATCTACGGCCCTCTCAACTTCTGTATTGGTTGCAAAGCGCTTCCCAGAAACAAATTTCTTCAAGTTTGGGAACAGATGGAAGTCTGAGGGTGCCAAATCAGGTGAATAGGGGGGATGGCCGAGCAAATCGTACCCCAAATCCGCAGTTTTCCCATCGCCAACGCACACTTGTGTACAGGTGTATTGTCCTGGTGAAAGATGATTTTGTTCTTCTTCAAGCCAGGCCTCTTCCCGCAAATTTTGGCATCCAGCTGGTCAAGAAGGTTGGAGTAATATTCGCCTGTAATTGTTCTGCCTTTCTCAAGGTAATCAATTAACAGAATCCCTTTCGCATTCCAAAACACACTGGCCATGACCTTTCCGGCTGATGCGATCGACTTCGCTTACTTTGGCGCTGAACCACCGGCTTCCACCAACTGCTTCGGCTGCTGTTTCGTTTCTGGCATGTAGTGGTGGACCCATGTCTCATCCATGGTGACAAATCGCCGCACAAAATCGGTCGGATCCCTATTGAATCGGTCCAAATATTTCCGCGAAAATCGTTTGCGCATTTGCTTTTGATCGCATCCCTAAGTTTTTGTGCAAGATGTTTCGCACCCTCTCTTCCGATATACACACAGCCTCAGCTATCTCACTCACCTTCACTCGCCTATCGTCCAACACGATATCATGCACATTTTCGATGGTTTAGGTCGAGGAACGTGCGACCACGTTTAAATTCAGCTGCCCACTTTTTAACGGTAGACATGGAAGGAGCAGAGTCCCCGTAGACTTTTGTCAACTTTGGATGAATTTCCTTAGGGGTTAACCCATCCAAAACGAAGAATTTTATCACCGCACGATATTCAAGTTTACACTGCAAAAATTCGTGTAAAGAAACTACTTCAGAGAGAACAAGTTGAAACTTGTCATACGAACTAATGAGCACCCAGGCAGGAAACATAAATTTTTGCTGATTGGAACGCCATTCCTGCGTCATGCCGAGAACTTTTCACCTTGCCCTCGTATGTATTGTCCATTTTGAACTGCTTCCTCCTGGTCAAACCATCGCAAAGAAGTATTATGGCCAACAATTAGACCGATTGAAGGCAGCTCTTGAAGAAAGTCAGCCGAAATTAATCAATTGCTGAGCGATACTCTGCCAAAAAGAAAATGCCCGGCCACATGTTGTAAGAGAGATAATCCAGAAAACCCACAGCTTTAATTGGGAAACCATGAATCATACGGCATATTCTTCTGATATTGCTCTCAACGATTACCATCTTCTTAGAAGATTGCAAAATAGTGCTATGGCGCAAACAACAATCTAAATTAGTAGCAAAATTGACCACGAACATTTTGATTAGCCATGACGCCTGAAAATGATCTGTCATAGATTACGGTACTGTAGGTGCCATCAGTTGTTAGCCTGTTACTCATAAATGAGTTTCGGCCTTCTTTGCATGTAAAACTATAGTAAGAGATTACTATCCAACGTGTAAGATACATACCTGTTTTGGAAATCTCATATGCAGACCAATGTTAACTTTCTTTACGTTATCCGATAGAGCCGGTTTCTTTTCCCCCATTATAAGCAGCATCTGACCAGTCAATCGTAATAAACATTTTGTGTTTACTCCAAGAATTGACTGGACTTGATATGTATTCAAATAATCAGATTCCAAATAGTTCTGTAGGGTTTTGGGTTCAGACAAATTGGGTTCTGGTAAAACCGTCATGCTAACTGAAAATTAATAAAAAAAAAAATCATTGCAATTACAGCATAAATAGAATAATAAAATCGCCATACCTTTCAGTCTTCCACACTCGTACACAAGCATAGGATTTAAAACTGTACCTTCGCTGCCAAAATATGGATTTCCTACAAAGAATATCCTACTATCAACTGGAAAGAGATTCTCCACCTTCTTATGTGACGTAGAATAGATACTGTGGACATTAATATCCTTAACAGCTATTTGCGCCGGGTAATTTATTTCGCTTTGACTCCAAACATCATGGTTGGTTACTTTTCCCTGACTGCCGCATGATATAGTCATTCCAACAAGTGTTTTCACATGCAATAATATTTTGCACTCGCCAATTTCAATACCCATTCGTGATGAAAGGCTATTAAAAAAATAAAAATTATATAAATACTCTGCCTAGACATCACATCAATATATGACACTCACTGTTCACGCACACTTCTTAGCTGTACCTCAAACAATCGGCTGTTGTTCTCTTTAACACCTTCCGCGGTAATAGAAACCTTAGCATTTGAAACGGATGTAACTAGAGCCTTAATTAAATGGGGCCAGCCAATGTAAACAACTTGACCTAGAAACTTTTTGGCAACATTCTCAATATCATCACAATCATCAGATACTTCTGGCAAGAGTATCATACTCTCATTTCTAGCAGGATAGTCAAATACTTTAACACGTGCGTTTCTCAATGCGAACTAAAACAAAAAAGTGGATGAAGCTACAAGTGGGTGAAGCTACAAAAATACACGCATTTCAGCAATACCTACTTTATACTTTAGATACTTCATGGTGGGGAATCCGGGGTAAAACACATCACGGTTTGCGCCTTCCAATTCAATAAGAGGACTTGTTTTGCTCGATACAAATATTTGATCTCTCCACAGTGGTTTTTCAATGCAATACACCTGGTAGACTGCTGTTCTGTTCTGACATTCGCCCTGAGATTGTGATGTATAGTCATACTGCACCATTGGACCGTGGCTATTCCGTTTCACTTCGTTTGGCTTTAAATTAGTTTCACATTTTTTCATCGCACGAAGAAGAAGTTTCTATAAAAATTGGGCGACAGTAATTTTATTAGTATTTCAAAAACACTTTCAAAAAGAAAAATTATAATTTATGATGCATCACAGGTTATTATTAAATCCATTCCGAAAACAGAGCAGCACCCAAAGGGTATGCAATGAGAAAATGAGGCATAGCAGCTTTTGGGCAGTTTGAAAATCTATGGTTGAGCAGTGGTTCACGCCTGGGATGATGTTTGACACTGATTCACGCGGTCCACGCCTAGAATATTCGAAATCTAGAAACTTTAAATCTTTTCCAGAATGATAAACTCTGCTATAAATACAGCAACCTAACAAACAGATTATTAGATTGAGATTTAAACTGGTACTGTAAATAAACGTTATTTGAAAGTAAAGTGAAGTTGTAAGGACAGAAGAGTTGAGGCCGTCTGTCCTCTAAAACCTGAACCTAGAAGTGCAAAGCAAAAATGGTGGAACGGCGACCTCCACGAAACAAGGAAGGTTGTTAGACAACGCTTAAATAAAGCTTTAAGAACCAACGTCGGAGCAGACTGGGAATCTTATAAAGAAAATAAAAGAAACTTCAAGAAGCTCACCAGGGCTGCCAAAAGGGAATTATGGAAAACATTCTGCACCAACGTATGCGATGGAGCAACGCGATTAAAGAAGACCCTGTCCAAGGAACCACTAAGTTATCAGCTTCTACAGACGGGCACTTACTTGGCAACCGCAGCTGAAACCTTGGAGACGCTAATGTGCGCACACTTCCCAAACTGCTTCAATAAGGCAGCCTCACCTTCCAAGTGAGGGCTTACTCGAGCTGATACAAAATGGGAAGGCACTCACAACCTACTTGATGCAGATTAAGTGGACTGGGCCATTAACTCACTTGCACCATATAAATCACCGGGCATGGACGGAATACTTCCCATCCTTTTGCAAACTGCTGACTTTAGAATTTCTGACCATTCCATGATCTGTTTATTCATTTTTTTTTTTTTATATAATTTGCACGTGTTAAAGGGGATATGAATACCCTTATACTAATTTTTAGAACACGTGCGTTTTGTGGAAAGGGGAAGAGGCATAGAGAAAGACAGAGTGGTGTAGTTTGAAACTCAGGTGGTATTAAGTTTCTGTAAACTCCAAGGGTGGGGAGTATTTTTGTTTGTTTGCTTATGATTCACAGTATTTTGTTCCGTCCTCCTGATGTCATCATCACGATCAACTTGCATTTTAGCCATATGACCACCCTACTGCCAGTGTTATGCCTTCACAGTAGAGTTGATTTAGCTTTCGCAAGTGATCGACTTTTTTATTTATTTCATGCGAAATAAATAGATTATTCTTGACATCAGAATTCGAACCGTGAATCAACAGCGTGACAAACGATGATGTTACCACTACACCACGGCCACCCTCATTCCATTTCATTATTTGAATACCGTGAACTACACATATCTAAATTTTTGGTTACTACAGGAAAGCTGGTCATATATATGGACATTAAATGATTCTAATATTGCTTTTGAGTTATTTTTTAACATACTTCAAAAACATGTTGAAATGTGTTCGGTGACGGTTCGTAAAAAATGTAAAAAACTAAATAAACTCAAGCCTTGTTTTTCAAGCTATTTAGTAAATAAAATAAACAAGAAAAATATCTTAAGAGTAAAATGTAAAAGGCACCCTAATAATGTTCATCTTCGAAATGTTTATCATAGAATTAGTAAAGACTCCTATATGCCTTTTAAACTCCTATATGTAAAGAAAATTATTACATCAACAAATTCCACAGTGTAAAAGGTAAAGCAAAGGAATGGGGTATCGCCAATGAGCTTTTTAATAGAAACGTTCCTACGGGTATATACCATCATGGCACAATAATCGCGATATTTCAAACTGTACTGAAATAGCCAATTCCTACAACTTATACTTTACTAGTGTTGCGGATATTACATTATCTGAGGCAAGACTCAACTATAGTTCAAATCGTTGTATGACTGGTCAATTTCAATAGGGAAAGAACAGCTGCTCAGAGCAACTGATTCTATGAGTCTATTTCATCAGTGGAGATATATAAAACTATCATGTCCTTAAACAACTCGAATTCTTCTACTCATAGTTTTTATTTGAATGCTCTTATTAAGAGTATTGCTGATAATATTGTAGATGTTTTGGCCCATATCTTTAACAGAAGCATCTTCTGTGGTAAGTTCCCCGATATGCTAAAAATTGCTGAATACCTATCTTCAAAAAAGGTGACAATAATATATTAAATAATTATAGGCCTCTCTCGCTTCTTCCAGTATTTTCCAAAGTATTCGAAAAACTGATCAAAAAGAGAGTTACGTCATATCTTAATTCTATTTCATTTCTTAGCCACAGACAGTATGGCTTTAGAGCTGGTAGATCAACTGAAGATGCACTTCTAAGTTCCTGCAGCAGTATATATGAAAGCATCAATAGTAAGAAGTTAACTACTGCTCTCTTTATTGATATAACTAAAGCCTTTGATACTGTTGATCATACCATCTTACTAAATAAATTAAACAAAGCTGGATTCAGGGGGTTTATACTTATGTGGTTTGAATCCTATCTCACGAACAGAAAACAAAGGGTTAGAAAATATCAGGTACGTTTAGTGAGTGCTGTGATATAAAAATTGGTATTCCCCAGGGCTCTGTTCTTGTACCTATACTGTTCTTAGTATTTATAAACTCCATCTTTACTCTAAATATCAAAGGCATACTTACGGGATTTGCTGATGACATAGGTTGTTCATACTCTAGCAATTCTCTCTTTGATCTGACAGCTGATATCAGTCATGACTTAGAAATATTGACACATTGGTTCCGCTTACACAAGTAAGTTATCAGCGATAAAACCAAAATCATGCTTTTTAATACGTCTGGTCTAAATTTACAACTTCCAGATTTCACATTTCATAATTCGTACTGCAACAACTTATTGGTAAGTTCTAATACTTGCTGCACATCACAATCTCTAATGACATTTAATAATACTAAAAGTTGTTCACCGAATTGTTTTCTTATTGGTAATGTACAAGTTTTTAAGTATCTGGGTCTTGAAATCGACAATAAGTTAAACTGGAGCTCTCATACCACTTCACTAAGAAAGTACCTTCAAAAAACAACTAAAATATTATACCATTATTTTGCACGAGGAAACTCTTAGAAACAGTTTATTACGGGTATGGTCTGGTTCAATCCAAATTGCAGTATGATTTGACTTGTTGGGGCGGTACACACAAAAACAAAATGCAACCTTTGCTGGTAGTTCAAAAACATTACATTAGAATCATCTGGAAAAAACCGCGCCATGAGCATAGTTTCCCACTATTTATGAATTCCTTCCATCTTTTCGTTCATCATTAAGGTAAAAAAAAGTGTCTGTTTAACTATGATTTTAATGAGATAGATGACTGTAGTTGTTTTATATTTGATTTCATCTTCATTTTCTTTTTCTCTTTTAATTATTTTGCAGCTTAAATTGTTTGTTATATAGTCAATCAAGTCAATCATAATGAAGAATGTATATACTCTCAATGTATTAAATGAATAATGAATAAATAAATAAAAAAAAGGGGGGACGAAATGGGAAGACACTGACAACCTAGTTGATGCAGATGCCCTGGACCATTAACTCACTTGTACCATATAAATTACCGGACATGGACGGAATACTTCCCATCTTTTTGCAAAAAAGGATAGAACTAGACACCCCAAAGAAAACCCTGGTTAATTTCTTTTTTTCAATGGCAAGAGGTGAGAGTGGGGTATCTACCACAACCCGGGAATGATTTATCGACGGCGAAGGGCTATAGACCTATTAGACTAACGTTTTTCTTACTAAAATCAATGGAGAGAATCTGTGATAACTATATTAGAACACAGATTACAAATCCGCGGCTGTATCCTAATCAACGAAAATCAGTTGAAACGGCATTACACCAGGTTGTATCCACAATAGAAGATGCATTTAAAGGCATCTTTCTAGATATCAAAGGGGCATTCAACAATGTTAAAAAAATGTGAATGTACTCTCGATATACTGGAAAAAAAAAATAAACAATTGGCTAGAACACATGCTTTTAAACCGCATTATCACAGCTTCACTAGGAGACGAAACAAGAAGGGGAACAGTTCGTACGGGAACACCACAGGGGGGGATAATATCTCCTTTTCTGTATGTGCTCACAATGGACAACCTTTTAAAAGCACTAGATGGAACCTGTGCAAAATACGTAACGTACGCAGATGATCTATCCTTATTGATAAGAGGAAAGCACCTGAACATCATAGGGGAGCTAATGTAAAACACCCTCCGAATTATAACGAAATGTTCAGAGGAGAGTGGATTAGAAATAAATCCAAATAAAAAGGAACCAGTTCTCTTTACAAAGAAAACCAAAACTAGTGATTTTCACATTCCACAACTTTGAAGAGCATCACTGCAACTCAGTGACAGCGTAAAGTACTTGGGCATAATATTGGACAAGAAACTGACTTGGAGAAACAACCTGGAAGAAAGAGTTACCAAAGTCAGACGGTTATCGGGAAGTCATTGGGTTTGAAACCGAAACAAGTCCACTGGATATACGAATGCGTAATAAAACCTATCATCTACGGAGTAGTTATATATATAGCCAGTGACAAACACAAAGTACGAGTATATTACAGCGATTTTTTAGAATCGAACAAGGAGATGACTACTCCACATTGAGAAAAATAGAACCTTGTGTACCACAAGGCAGTGTGCTAGGCCCTGTATTATATATCTTATTTACCAGTGACTTGCCATTTAGTGATGAAACAACTGTGGTGACATTTGCAGATGATACTACTATCCTTGCTGTGGGAGAAACTGTCGAAGTAGCAACGAAAATGCTACAAAAGGCAGTGAATAATATATCAAAATGGACCAAAAAATGGCAGATTAAATTAAATGACCTAAAGTCGTTCCATATCGGTTCCGCACATTCCAGTAATAATAAATGAAAATGAAGCAGAATACGCAAACACAGCCAAATATCTAGGCATGACACTAGATGCAAAACTGCGCTGGAAGGCGCATGTAAAGAAAAAAAGAGAAGAACTGAACACGCGCTACGGTAAAATGTATTGGCTTATAGGGGAGTACTCTTGTTTGTCCAATTACAATAAACTAATGCTTTATAAGCACATTCTAAAACCAGTATGGACCTGCGGAAAATACAAACATTTCAAAATAAAGTACTACGGAATATAGTAAATGCGCCATGGTACGAGGGTGGGTCAATAAGTCCCTGAAAATTAACACAAATTGTGTCGTCACCTTAAATTTATTTATTTTTGTCAAGAATCATCTTTCAAAAGAACGCACCCAAATTTTCAGACAGATCTGTCAAATAGTTTTGTTGTGGCAGCCATTTTATATAGACGGGTGCTCATTAAACACTATTTTTTGGGAGAAAAAACTATCACGCAAACCAAACAAAAGCTTGACAAATATTATGGGGACTCTTCACCATCGATTGGAACCATTCACCACTGGTTTACTCAATTTCGGTGCGGTCGTTCAAGCACAAGTGACGCCGAACGTTCTGGTCGCCCAATTGAGGTCACCACAACAGAAATGGTCGACAAAATCCATGGTTTGACAATGGACGATCGACGAGTAAAAGTGCGCGAGCTTGAAGAGGCCACAGGCTTATCACATGGCTCAATGATTTCGATTTTACATAAATATTTGGACATGAAAAAGCTTTCCGCAAGATGGGTGCCGCGTTTGCTCACAATCGTCAACAAACGTATTCGTTTGACAACTTCAAAGGTGTGTTTGGCTATGTTCCAGAAAAATTCGGCTATTTTTGCGCCATTTCGTAACCGTGGATGAAACCTGGAGTCACCACAACACACCAAAAACCAAGGAGCAGTCAAAACAATGGACTTCTCCTTGTGAATCGAAGCCGAAGAAGGTCAAGGCGGGTTTGTCAGCAAACAAGGTCATGGCGACAGTTTTTTGGGATGCGCGCGATGTTATTCACATCAATAACCTTGAAAAGGTGCTGGATCGATTCCAAGTCGATTTGAAGCAAAAACGGCCGCATTTGGCGAAAAAAAAGTTCTTTTTCACCAGGACAACGCACCGGCGCACAAGTCCGCAGTCGCAATAACAAAATTGCATGAGTTAGGCTACGAACACCTCCCTCATCCAGCATATTCCCCAGATTTAGCCCTCTGCGACTATTTCTTGTTTCCAAACATGAAGAAATGGCTCGGGGGTAAGAGATTTGGGCCGAATGAAAAGGTCATCGCTGAAACAAACGCTTATTTTGAGGGGCTCGAGAAATCGTATTATTTGGAGGACATCAAAAAGTTGGAGAAACCGAAAAGAGTGTTCCCTATTTCATTTTTCAGGGACTTATTGACCCACCCTCGTACATAAGAAACACTGATCTGAATAGAGATCTAGAAATTGAGATGATTGAAGATGAAGTCAAAAAAGTTGCTAATAGACACAAACTTTGACTTTTTAATCACGTGTTTAATCACGGAACTAGAGTAAAACCTTTTGAACTAACTAGATAGGTAGAAAAAAAAATTAAATACAAAAAGTTAAAACAATATTTAATCATCCACCGATGAATACTTATCATAAACACCTTAAGATATGAAAGACAAATTATGATTGGTCTAACGACTAGGTGTAATAAGTGGAAGGCTGGCTCCTCCCCGCCCTGCGGTGAAATGCCAAGATGGCGGTACCGTAGGGAAACGGGAAGAAGGAGTTAGTGGGTAAAAATCCCACACTGTTACTGAGTCCCGGCTCAGTTTCGTCTTTTGAAGATTACCACCTTCCAGCGTAAATAAATAAAATAAAAATCTGGCAACCCTATGGTTGGTTGGTTTAAGAGGGTGAGCTTATGCTCTTCACTTAGGCCTCCATTGGGCCCGTTGTGCTCCTCTCATCTACGTTACTGTAAGGAATAGTGCTGTGTTTTGGGAATTATGTATTGAGAGGATTTAGGTCTAGGGGAAACTATATCGTATAGTGATCGGGGAATCGTAGTGTTCGTCTGGCGAACTCCAATATATCCCCGATTCCTTTCTTACTGAGGTGTGTAATATCCGGAATCCTTGGAGATCCCAGAATTTTCAGCCTTAGCCTCGCTGTAGCAGGGCAGTGACAGAGGAAGTGTTCTATATCTTCCTCCTCCTCTTCACAGTTGGCACAGATTGTTGTATCAGCTATCCCGAGTCTGAACGAATGTTCATTGAGATTGATGTGCCCTGCTAAAAGTCCCACCATCAATCTCAATTGTGTTCTGCTTGAATTAAGAGCTCTTTTTGCTGTGGTGTTACTCGGTTTGGTTATTACAGATCTAGCCACTTTGCACGTGTCTAGATTCGTCCAGTAGTTATTGAACTCCTGTCGTATCTTTTTATTGATTATTGTTTTAATAGTTGTCAGAGGGACCCCTATTGTATTATCCGGGTTCAGTTCTGTATTGCCTGCTCCTTTCCTTGCTAGTTCGTCTGCCTTTTCGTTACCCGGTACACCTTCGTGCCCCGGTACCCATGTGAGACGGACTCTATTGCGTCTGACAAGTAAGTTCAATTTAGTTTTGCACTCCCTTACTAGTCGTGATTTCGATATGGGGTTTGTAATCGCGCTAATTGCTGCTTTGCTGTCCGAGCAGATGTCAATTTGCCTTTCATCGCTGGTGTCTTCTGCGAGTATTTCGGTTGCATTCATAATTGCATAGACTTCTGCTTGGAACACCGATACAAATGGTTCTAGGTGAATAGCAAGTTCAATCGGTGGGTTAGCACTGAAGAAGCCAGCCCCTGATTTCCCTGATATGTTAGAGCCATCTGTATAAACCGATATCCCATTGGAGTTTCTTGTCGTTCTTTCATACGTCCAATATTCTCTTGCGGGGAAAATTGTTTCGAAGTTGTTGGAGAATGGCAACCCTATAACTTTCACATCTGTTTTTAGATCAGCTTATGACAGCTCGCGTTCGAAGCGTCAGTGCAAGCGAATTTGTAAAATGGAACAGTACACGCCACCACAACGCGCTATTATTCGAATTGGCTCAAATCAACGATGATTTTTGTCAAAAAATTATCATGAGCGATGAGGCACATGAGGCACCGTAATTAAACAAAATTGTCTGTTCTACGCCAAGAACCCCCCCACAACCAACGCGTGACTGTTTGGGCTGGAATTTGTGCGGATAGAATCATTGGACCGTTCTTCTTCAACGACGATGCTGGAGAAGCCGTAACCGTCAATGGAGAGCGTTATCGGGACCTGATAACTGACTTTTGTATGCCAATTCTGATTGATAACGCCATGGACAACTTTTGGTTCCAACAAGACGGGGCCACAGCTCATACAACCCGAGCCACGATCGCTTTATTGTTACACGAAATTCACTTTTCACTTTTCTCCATGTTTGCAAAAAATACAACAAGTTGTGTGCTGTCAAATACAAATTAAATGACATATCTGTAATATATGTAATACCTATTATATGTAAATCATGGTTTGAAGAATGTTACCACATGAAACAAACGTCAATTTGCGGCTGGCACTGCCACCTATCAAGATTGTACGGAATGCCTCTTGCACACCCGCCTTTCGGAATATTGCTTTTTTATTGCTGCATTATTACTTTAAATTTAATCACCGTCTATCTCAATTTGTTCACAAAAGAAAATTCTTTGATATTTTGTTCAAATTAAATACATATTTTTCACTCCATTTAACTAACGCTCATATCTCGCTTTGGCGCCTGTCCCCATAGACAGTACTATAATCATTTACATAAGAAAAAAAAAAAAAATACAAACCTCATCAATAAATGGTATTAAGACGACAGCTTCCCATTCGTTTTTCTTGCCATTTAAATCTGTTTCAAAGTCTGTCGGATAAAAGTGTATAATTTCACTGTCGGGGCTGATAAACAGATCCTGGTATGCAACTGGCAGTAACGTTCTACTGGCTGCAGGCAGAACAGCTAGTAACTAAAAGACAAGAAAATTCAAACAGTTTCAAAATTAAATGAAATCCAAATGTAGTCACCTGTTCAAAGGGCAAAAATGGCTTGCCCATGTCGAATTCAATTTGTGTGTCTTTGAAATTTTTGAGATCACTTATAAATGGGGCATAGTGATGGGGATAATACCAGCCCCACGATTGTACACCTTTATAATAATAATTCAGTACCCACTGTAGAGCAGTGATATATATTCTGCTTTGATCTGCCAGTACTTCCCTAAAATAAAATTAATTTAAGTCAGTTGCACAACTGAAAAACAATAACATTTTGTTTGCTTGCTTACGGTGTCATTTCTTCAAAATTTAATTTTTTTATATAATAGTTTCGTTTATATGACCTAAATTCTTCAAATATGTGTTGTTCTTCGTCGTCACTTGTGATGTCATTCATCTCGTCGCCTTCACAGAACTATAGTACATAGATTATTTGTTACAAAATATCTGTGTACTGTATTTTAATTCCATTGAAATTACCTGTCTGCTACTTTCTATAAGCTGCGCTAAGTCGTCGTCGTGATTATCTTCTAATATTTCGTCCACTTCAAAATCGAAAGCTTCATCGATACCATTCTAAAAATTAAACAAGAAAATGGTGATAATATTTATTTATTTATTTATTAATCCTAACTTAGTGATTACAAATTAATAGGTTAGGCCGAAGTTTTTGAGCTCTAGCATCAATGGCTTTCCGCTTTCCGCTCTAAATTAAAATTAAAGCTAAATTACAATCTTATGTTTAATCTATCTATAGTTTGAATATTTACAGCATCTGTAGTTTTTAAGATTTCGTAAATGGAGGAGTTTGACAGCATTGAATTCAGGTGGGATAATAGATGTTGCAGGTTGAACAGTTGGTTGCAGGTTTGGCAGTTGTGAGCGTTGTCTTTTTTTAGCAAGTATTGGTGTGTGTTAGGCTGGTGTGTCCTAATCGCAGGCGTACAAAGTTGGTGATCATTTCTTTTGAAACTGTTGTAGGGTATATGGGCTGGGTTTTAGTTGGGTTTACTCTTTTGTAGTGGTGCGTATATGCCAACCAATCGTTATATTCCTTAGTTTTGATTTTGCACTTGATAAGTTTTGAATAGTCAAGTTTGTTGTAGGTGTTGAATGACAAAGTAGGATAATTTTTGGCTGAGTTGGCTGCATTATCAGCGTTCTCATTCCCTAAGATGCCAGTGTGACCAGGAACCCACATGATTTTTAGTGTTTTCGGAGTTCTGATAACTATGTCTCTTAACTTGGATGTAACTGCGGAGGTGTTGTTTGGGTTCATGATGATAGCTTTTATAACTGCGAGACTGTCCGTGCAAAGGACCCAGTGGCCTTTGGTTTTACTGGCGTGTTTCATAGCTTCCAAAAGTGCAAGCGCTTCTGCAGTAAAAATTGAGGAATAATCCGGAAGAAGACCTTGTTTAATGAGTGCGCCATCTTGGGTTGTTACAGCGAAACTGGTGTGGTATTGTGTTTTCGAACCATCGGAAAAAATAAATTTCCAGCCCCTAGATTTAAATTCGCTCTCAAGACTTTTAAAAATCGAACGAAATACTAGTGATGGTGTGTGGTCTTTTGGGTAATTTGCCAACGTCAATTCAAATGATTCGGGTTTTAGCAGCCATGGTGGGTATAGTGGTGAGGGTAAGTGGTGTATTTTCTGTGGTATATTGAATTTTTGTATCCGGTTCCACGCACAAGAGATGGCCGAAGGACATTTTTTTTTGCGCTTTGATCGAAGAGCTTTGATCGCATTTTTTGCCGTTATAGAGTTGGAGGAAAACAGTAATTTTGTGCCAAGCTTAAGCGTACTTTCCTCGAACCTTTCGTCTAGCGATGGAAGGCCAGACTCTGCTAAGATGTTCCTGATTGGTGTTGTCGGGAAGGCGAGTATTGATCTCCTCACAGCTTGGTGGTAAGATGGTTTCAAAATGTTGAAAGTTGATTTTGGACAGTTGCCGTAAATACTTAAACCATAGTCTATTTTGTTTAAAATTAACATTTTCGTAATATAGCATAAGGTATTTAAATGAATTTTACATTTTTTAGAGGAAAAATATTTTATAACATTAAGCCTAGGTGTTAAGGTTTTCTTAAGTTCTATACAATGATATCTCCAATTGTATTTATTGTTAAAATTTAAACCGAGTATGCGGAGATTATCAACATTTTCTAATTGTACGGAATTGACTGTTAGATTTAAGTTAGAACAGTTTCTTTTTCTACAAATGTGTAGTGTTTTACACTTTTGTAGCGAGAGGTTGGCACCAGAGTAGGTGGACCACTTCTTTATGTCATTAAGTATATTAGTAAACGTTGTTTTTGTTACTTCATTGTCGTTGCATAACAACAATGATCTACAATTTTATATTTTGAAATAATTTTACTAACGTCATCGAAAGCAATAGCAAATAGTATCACCGATAAAGGCGACCCTTGTGGGATACCGTTCTGTAGAGGAAAGGTATTGGAATAAGTGTTGTTAACCTTAACACAAAACTTTCTATTAGAGAGGAAAGCTTTTATAAAGTTAAAAATCTTTGGCCCAATATTCCATTCTACCAGTTTTTTTAGAACTATGTGTATGCCTATCCTACCAAAGGCCTTTTCAAAGTCCAATGAGAGGATGGATACATGATTTTTGGCCGATATTGCATTAGAAACGTAAAAATCAATGTGAAGTAACGCGTCGAGGCAGCCGTGGTTTGGTTTAAATGCAACTTGGTTTTGGCTTATTAATTTTTTGGACTCTGTATACCAAAAGAGTCGTTTGGCAATGATCTTTTCCAGAATTTTGGATATGCACGGCAATAAAGAGATTGGCCTATATCCATCAATGCTGTTCATGTCCTTTTCTGGTTTTGGTAACGGAATAACAGTGGCCGTTTTCCAGCTTTGTGGAATGATCCCAGTGTTGAAAACGTAATTGTAGAGTAAAAGAAGCGTATTTTTGGCTGGAAGAGGTAAGTTCTTAAACAGTGGGTAGGAGAACCTATACCTACCTGGTGTTTTACCTACCAATTTGCTTAGACATGCTTCTAATTCTACTAATGAGATTGGTTGTTCTATAAGTTCACAGGTCTTGTTGGTTACAAATTGTGTTGGGTTTATCAGAATTTGCTTTTTGTAAGATACGAAGTTATTGTGGAAGTTGGTGTCATTAGAATATTCTGCCCATGTACGGGCAAAAGAGTTACTGATTTCAACAGGTGAAAGAAGGGAGCCTGAAATTGTGTTGATACATTTTATCTGCTGGTGGGTGGGGGTCAGACCGTTAAGACGCCTAATTTTGTTCCAAATATCGGTAACAGTAGAGTTGGGGTTAATAGTAGCAGTAAAAAGATCAAAGCTTCTAGTTTTGCTGATTTTTGCCTGCGTTTGCTTTTTTATATGCGATTAGGTTTACATCGCTAGGGTTTTTCTTGAATCTCCTCCACAATCTCATTTTACCGCCTCTCAGAATACTGAGTTGTTTGTTCCACCAGGGAACTCCACGGTTAATCTGGTTGGGAGATGATTGGGGAATAGACTTATTTGCAGCGATACGCAAAGATTTTTGGAAAAATGCAGCTGATCTGTTGATGTTGCTGTCCACTCCGGAAGGACTGAGCACTCTCATAGCACACGTTTTGTATTTTTCCCAGTCAGCCTGGTCTGTTTTAAACTTTGGCGCTTGTGTGCTTGTCTTGTTAGTACAACCTAGAGTGACTGTAGTCAAAATAGGTAGGTGGTCACTATTGTGGAGGTCGTCAATGATTTTCCATTGTGTTCTGGAATATAACTCCGAAGAGCAACAAGTGATGTCGACGTGTGTAAATGTTTTATGCGTGAAGAGATGTGTGGGGGAGCCGTCATTAAGTATGAGGAGGTTGGAGTTAGTAATAAAATCTTCAAATATACGACCTTTTTTATTCGTACGTGGCGAGCCCCAAAGAACACTCCACGCGTTTACGTCTCCACCAAAAATTATGGGAGTTTTGACCTGAGCCAGGATGTTATGCAGGTCGTTCATGTTGACAACTAACTCTGGCGGGGCATATATTCCCACATACGTGATTTTCCTATTTAGTTGAAGTTCCATTGCTAGAACTAAGATGTTTGAGCTTATCGGAACTATCTTATGTGGAATGTTTTTCTTCACCAATATGCTGATACCCTGTTTGCAAGTTGTATTGTTTGAAAGATTTTTGAAGTATCCAATATAAGATTTGGGAGTGGGAGGGGAGAAGTTATATGGACAGTGGGTCTCTTGAAGCGAAATGATACAAGGTCGGTGTTGTTTTATCAATATGCTAAGCTCATCAAAGTTGTTTGAGAAGCCTTTAATATTCCATTGCAGAATTAGTAACTGTGCATTGGAGTTAAAAGTGGATTGTTGTGTATATATAGAATTGTGTTGTAAACGGTGTTGTGGTAAAATGGGGGTGTTAAAGTTTTGGCTCTGCACATTTGGGACTGCATCACCCTGGCATCGTGATGAGTCAGGATGGTTCAGTCCCAAAGGTGCAGAGCCAGAATTAGGGGTGCCTATTTTATTGTTATATGTCGTCATCATCCTCAGTTTCAGAAGGATTTACGAAATATTGGTTTTTTGTTAATAGGTCTTGGGTAGCGGCAGATAGAGGTGAGAGGGTTGGTGCATTACAGTCGCTATTTGTGATATTTGGTGTTGAAGGTGAAAGTAGAGAGTTGTTAGAATCGCGGATAGACGGGGGTAAAGGTTGTTTATGGGAGATAATGCTGTCTGTGAGTTGTTTATGTTTATTAATAATATGAATTGATCGATCAGGCAATTGTGGTGGTAGTGGAGAAGGTGTAGAAGTTAGAGTGTTACGAGTAGTTTTTTTTGGATCGGCGGGAATATTTAATGTAGTGTTGTTTGATTTTGTTTTGGATTGAATAGTAGGGGTATTAGGTCCCTTACATTGAGTCAAGACGGATGAATTTGAAGTTTTAGATGAAGTTTCAGTTTTAGATGAAGTTTCAGTTTTAGATTTGTCTGCAAAGGATTCTGCGGACAAGTTAGGTTGGGGTGGGTGGAGTAGACTGTCAATGCGTTTGGAGTCACCCATAGAACATTTTTTCTGTGTTTTGATTTTAATGATTTCTTTGGCTTGGGCGTATTTGGGGCACGTTTTGGAAGACGATGGGTGGGGAAGAGAGCAGTTGGCGCACATTGTGCGTGTGCAATCAGACGGCGAATGGGGTGGGAGACTACATGAGTCACATTTAGCATTCCCATTGCAGCGCCCAGTCGTGTGTCCCAGTAACTGGCAGTTCCTGCAGCGCATCGGGTTTGGGATATATTCACTCACCTTGGCTTTGTACCAACCTATTTCTACTGATTTGGGAGCTTGGAACAAATCAAAAGTCAGCAGTACTAACCCGGTTGGTTTTTTAATCCCATTATCTGTCCTTGTAAATTTAAATACTTCACATACTCCCTGAGGCCTCATTTCAGCTACTATTTCGGATTCTGGCACATTGATCAGACAGGGAGCATAAACAATCCCTTTAGTTGAGTTTAGTCGGTCATGGAGTTTAACAATCACTGGGCAAACATTGGCGAGATTGTTGACTTTGAGGAACATATCGGCAACTTTTTGCGATTTGGCTAAAATAAGTAAATTTCCGTCACGAAGCAAAGAGACCTGTTCGTACTCCTTACTAATGCCATCAATTGCTTTTTTCAATAAAAAGGGACTAAGAGATGATAGTTGTTTTTCGGCATTTTTAGGAGAGATAAGCAGAAATCTTGGATTTTTTGTATTTGGTCTCTCAGGTAATTCTGGGAACTCCAGTAGGGGGATTGGGTTGTTTTTAAACCTTTTTTTGGGTTGGAAATCGAAAGGAGCTTCAACATCAAGCTCCTTAAATCGATTTCCGTTTTTATTTGGCCAAGGGGCCATTCTTCTTATCGAAGAAAGAAAACTCCCGCTCGGAAAAAAAAAAAATAACACGTGCGGTTGAACTAGAGAAAGAAAGAAAAAAAAAGAAGCGGTTTACGGGAAATTAAACCGGTCGAGAGTGCGCGCACTTGGCCGCGAAGAAGTAAACAAAGCACACAGACAGCTGAAAACGATGCGTTCGGTTCGAATGCTAGTCGGTGACTGTGGTGATAATATAGTTTCTTTTTTTTTTTATAATTTGCGCGCGCCAAATGGGATATGAATACCATTAAATTATTTCAGGGCACGGGCGTTTGTAGAAATTGAGAGAGAGAGAAAGATAGATTATTGTAGTGGGTTTGAAACTTAGGTGGTATTAAGTTTCAGTAAACTCCAAGGGTGGCGTCCAGATAACTGGGGAGCTTGTTTGTTTTGCTTTTTTGTCGTTGCTCTTGATTCACAGTATTTTTTTCCCTCCACCTGATGTCATCATCACAATCAATTTGCATTTAAGCCATATGACCACCCTACTGCCAGTGTTATGCCTTCGCAGTAGAGTTGACTAAGCTTTCGCAATTGATCGACTTTTTTATTTATTTCAGACGAAATAAATAGATGACTGTTGAGATCAGGATTTGAACCGTGAACCAAGAGCGTGACAAGCGTTGATGTTACCACTACACCACGGCCACCCTTAGTATATTGCTTAAACAAATTTTAGACGTACTCGTACATAGAAGGGACATTTTTGAAGTTCGCAGAATGGAATAAAAAGAGAGAGAGTTTTAATTCTCAGTATAATCCCCTTGGACATGAATACACTTCTCAGATAGATTAATTTGTCTTCTAAGCCTTCATAAACATAATTTTCACCGGTTTACCTTCAAAATGCTCGTTTACGGCTACCTGAAGCCGTAAAATGCTTTTTCACGTGTCTCTTCAAATTTGGGAACTGGTAATAATTACTAGGTACTTGGTCATGACTGTAAGGCGGATAAGCTAAATTCCTGGAAGACACATAGCAACCATGGCATTTGAGCCTTGTGAACCGGTGCGTTGCCATAAAATGAGAGCACGTCTTTTGTTAATCTCCTATGAAAACTATTGGCTTAGACATTGTAAACACGACTGTCCCAACACATTTCACTCTAGCTAGCACTCTTTTGGATTTGTTTTTCACCAATGACTGTGCTGATGTTTTCTACGAGGGCAAGGTGAAAAGTTATCGGCCTGACGCAGAGATGGCGTTCCAATCAGCAAAAATTTATATTTCGTACCTGGGTGCACTTCTCATTACTGCGTATGACAAGTTTCAACTTGTTCTCTCAAGTAGTTTCCTTACACGAATTTTTGCAGTAGACGTCCTGTGTGTGTTTTCGTTAAAATGGATAAACTTGAATATCGTGCGGTGATAAAATTCTTCGTTTTGGATGGGTTAACCCCTAAGGAAATTCATCCAAAGTTTGCAAAAGATTACGGGGGACTCTGCTCCTTCCATGTCAACCGTTAAAAAGTGGGCAACTGAATTTAAACGTAGTCGCACGTCCCTCGAAGATGGACGGCCAAAAACCGCAACCATCGAAAAAGTGCATGATATCGTGTTGGACGATAAGCGAGTGAAGGTGAGTGAGATAGCTGAGGCTGTGTGTATATCGGAAGAGAGGGTGCGAAACATCTTGCACAAAAACTTAGGGATGCGAAAGCTCTGCGCAAGATGGGTGCCGCATTCGCTGAATGCTGATTAAAAGCAAATGCGCAAACGATTTTCGCGGCAATCTTTGGACCAATTCAATAGGGATCCAACCGATTTTGTGCGGCGATTTGTAACCATGGATGAGACATGGGTCCACCACTACACGCCAGAAAAGAAACAGCAGTCGAAGCAGTGCGTGGAAGCTGGTGGTTCAGCGCTAAAGAAAGCGAAGGCGATCGCATCTGCCGGAAAGGTCATGGCCAGTGTGTTTTGGATTGCGAAAGGGATTCTGTTAATTGAATACCTTGAGAAAGGTAGAACAATTCCAGGCGAATATTACTCCAACCTTCTTGACCAGCTGGATGCCGAAATTCGCGAGAAGAGGCCTCGCTTGAAGAAGAAAAAAATCATCTTTCACCAGGACAATTCACCTGTACACAAGTGTGCGTTGGCGATGGCAAAAATGCGGGATTTGGGGTACGATTTGCTCGGCCATCCCCCCTATTCACCTGATTTGGCACCCTCAGACTTCCATCTGTTCCCAAACTTGATGAAATTAGTTTCTGGCAAGCGCTCCGCATCCAATGCAGAAGTTGAGAGGGCCGTAGATGAATATTTTTACAGCCTTCCAGACTCTCACTTCCGAGAAGGAATCCTAATGTTGGAGAAACGCTGGACCAAGTGTGTTGAAGTCAAGGGAGATTATGCAGAAAAATAAAATCATTTTTTAACTGAAAATCGCAGTCTTTCATTATCAGGCCGAGAACTTTTCACATTGCCCTCGTATAGTCAGGTTTCAGCACCTGTGTTCTCCAAACATGACCTAATTTTTGCTATATTTAACTTTCCACGAGATAAACTACAATCCAAATGCACGTACCGAGACTTTAGAAATCTCAATTCGGATGCTCTGGAGCAAGATATGCAAAGAATACGAGTACATTGGTATCCAATTTATCACGAAATCTCCACTGATACCCAAGTTAATCACTTTCAACAAATTGTACTGGAATTATTCAATACACACGTGCCGCTCAGAACTAAAATTACTACGTATCCCCATAAGTCATGGTTTACACCAGAAATTACTGCCCTAAAGAACAATCGTGATACAGCCTATAAGAAGTGGAAAAGATTTAACCTCCAAGAATTTTATAACAGCTTTCGCTAACTAAGGAATTTGGTTAACACCAAGATTAAACAAGTGTTCTACGCTAGACAATTTAACCACAAATTACCTTCAAAAACTCTCTGGCAAAATTTTCGCTAGCTTGGTGTTGGACGGAAGAAGAATGCTGAAATGAATGACATCGATCCGAACCAGCTCAATAGAGAATTCACGAAAGTGAAAATGACATCCAGCACAAGTGCTGATCCACTGGATGTAACGCTTAGTGGCTTTGAATTCGCTCGTATTGAACAGGATGATGTTATCAATTCTATCCTTAAAATTAAGTCTAGAGCTGTTGGAATCGGCGGAATTCATCCGATTTTTATTAAAATCATACTACCTTACATTCTTCCAGCTTAACCCATATTTTTTTTTTTAATAACTACATCTACTTTTCCGGTCGAGCGGAAAACTGCAAAAATTGTTCCAGCTCTGAAAAAGAAACTCGCTGGCTGAGTATAGACTCATTGCCATCCTTCCATTTTTGTCAAAGGTCATGGAAAAGATAATGCACAAGTAAATGTCTGTCTTTATCTAGCGCAACAAACTACTTTGCCCAAATCAATCTAGCTTCAGGCCGTATCATAGCTGTATGTCTGCTCTACTTAAAGTAGCTGATGATATCCGAGTGGCGATGGATAAAGATCTAATAACTTTTAAGACTCTTCTAGACTTTTCCAAGGCCTTTGACACGGTGGATCATACGCAGCTTCTCTTAAAACTCAAGAGGTTGTTTGGCTTTTCATCATCTGCTATCAAGCTCATCAAAACATATCTTGGTGGAAGAAAACAAGCTGTTGCTGTTAATAATGTGATGTCTGATTTTATTGCAACCTCAGCGGGTGTACCTCAAGGGTCTATATTGGGACCCTTGTTATTCAGAATATTTATCAATGATCTTCCGACCATAATCAAAAATTCATTGCTACACATGTACGCAGACGATGTACAGCTCCACATAAGTTGCAAACGAGACCTTGTTAAGGATGCAGCTTGTAAACTTATCGAGGATCTGCGAAAAATTCAAGATTGGTCCGAAGATAATTCGTTGAAGCTTAACCCAGCCAAATCTAAATATCTCGTTATTAGCAGAGACGGCGTGAATAGCTGTGACCTTCCTAATATATTTCTCCGAAATGAACCAATTGAGTTCCTTGACAAAGCTAAAAATCTTGGAGTATGGTTTAACAAAACGCTAAGTTTAGATGATCATACGAGTATCTCCATTATTATAGGTAAAATCTATGGTTCACTCCTTTGCATACAAGACTAATTATTGTAAGGGCTTTGCTGATTCCAATATTTACATACGACTGTGAAATTTTTTATTGCAGCAGTACTCTCATTCGACGTAAGCTCTACGTTGCGTTTAAGAATATCACTCGCTGCGTTTACGGTCCCTGAAAATTAACACAAATTGTGTCGTCACCTTAAATTCATTTTTTTTTATCAAGAATCATCTTTCAAAAGAACGCACACAAATTTTCAGACAGATCTGTCAAATAGTTTTGTTGTGGCAGCCATTTTATATAGACGCCTACTAGCATTTTCGTTAAAATGGAAAAAAGTGAATTTCGAGTGCTCATTAATACCATTATTTGCAAGAAAAAACTATCACGCAAACCAAACAAAAGCTTGACAAATATTATGAGGACTCTTCACCATCGATTGGAACCATTCACCACTGGTTTACTCAATTTCGGTGCGGTCGTTCAAGCACAAGTGACGCCGAACGTTCTGGTCGCCCAATTGAGGTCACCACACCAGAAATGGTCGACAAAATCCATGGTTTGATAATGGACGATCGACGAGTAAAAGTGCGCGAGCTTGAAGAGGCCACAGGCTTATCACATGGCTCAATGATTTCGATTTTACATAAATATTTGGACATGAAAAAGCTTTCCGCAAGATGGGTGCCGCGTTTACTCACAATCGACAACAAACGCATTCGTTTGACAACTTCAAAGGTGTGTTTGGCGATGTTCCAGAAAAATTCGGCTGAGTTTTTGCGACGTTTCGTAACCGTGGATGAAATCTGGAACCACAACACACCAGAAACCAAGGAACAGTCAAAACAATGAACTTCTCCTGGTGAATCGAAGCCGAAGAAGGCCAAGGCGGGTTTGTCAGCAAACAAGGTCATGGCGACAGTTTTTTGGGATGCGCGCGATGTTATTCACATCAATAACCTTGAAAAGGTGCTGGATCGATTCCAAGTCGATTTGAAGCAAAAACGGCCGCATTTGGCGAAAAAAAAGTTCTTTTTCACCAGGACAACGCACCGGCGCACAAGTCCGCAGTCGCAATAACAAAATTGCATGAGTTAGGCTACGAACACCTCCCTCATCCAGCATATTCCCCAGATTTAGCCCTCTGCGACTATTTCTTGTTTCCAAACATGAAGAAATGGTTCGGAGGTAAGAGATTTGGGTCGAATGAAGAGGTCATCGTTGAAACAAACGCTTATTTTGAGGGGCTCGAGAAATCGTATTATTTGGAGGGCATCAAAAAATTGGAGAAACGTTGGATAAAGTGCATAGAGCTAGAAGGAGACTATGTTGAAAAATAAAATGTTTTTATACCGAAAAGAGTGTTCCTTATTTCATTTTTCAGGGACTTATTGACCCACCCCCGTATCCCCAATTGTTGTCAAAATAGCAAGCATTTAAATTATAAATAGGTATTTAAATTTACCTTTGACTGTTTCGCTTCAAAATATTTCAAATCAGCATAGTTTTCTTGGAATATCTGAAATTCCACATCGGAAAGAGCTTCGAAAAAGATTTCCAATCGTCTCAGATTTAGAACTCCATTTTCATTTATGTTACCTGGAAAATAAAATCAAACAAAAGTTAATACAATAGTATAAGAGTTATGCTACAGAGAAGAATCGTATAAATGTTTGTTCCAGCACAGTTTTTAAACGCCAAAAATAGGTTTGACAAATTTGGGTGCACATGTATTAAGACATGGATGGACCGTCAGTGAGGCGTTTGCGAGTATTGAGAACGAGGCAGCAACGATGGGTTTAGCGGTCAATGAAGGCAAAACAAAATATATGCTGTCTACAAAGAAGGACACCCAACATCGGCGTCTTGGACAGAACGCCACAATAGACAGGTATAATTTTGAGGTGGTAAAGGCATTTGTCTACCTAGGCTCTATGGTGAGCTCCGTAAATGACACCAGTGGAGAGATTAAACGAAGAATTACTCTTGCCAATCGTTGTTTCTATGGACTAAGAAGGCAATTGAGTAACAAAGGTAACTCTTTATAAGACACTAATCATCCCAGTCCTGGTGTATGGCGCCGAGGCATGGGCTTTATCAAAATCGGATGAAGATGCCCTTGGTTACTTTGAGAGAAAAGTTCTTCAAGTGATCTTTGGTCCCGTCTGCATAGACGGCGAGTGAAGGAGAAGATATAACGCCGAATTATACGGCCTTTGCAATGACATCGACTTAGCCAGAAGAGTTCATATACAAGGACTAAGATGGCTGGGTTATGTAGAGCGGATGGAGCCCAACGTTCCAGCCCGGAAAGTCTTCGAATCCACCTAGTATGGACGGCTCAGTAGAGGACATCTTCGCGGAAGGTGACGCAAGTGGAGAGGGACCTCAACCAACTTGACGTGCGCAACTGGAGGCCCAGTTGATGTTGAGGCCCAGGTCCACCCCGGACTGTAGCGCCACCTAAAGTAAAGTAAGTATTAAGACATGTCTCCCACTTAGAAAATGTCACTATTTATATATTATCTTTCCGACGGGAAAACCAACATATTGGCCCACCGACAGAGCAAAAACTTCTGACCCCGTAGACTTCTTCATTACAAGAGATACAGCTAAAGATTTTACAAACGACGAGGAAAGTTTTGATCTCTCTTGATCAGATCATTCACCAGTACTCATGACAATAAGCGAGCGTCCAATGAAAAAAGAAGGGGCCCCTAGATTAACTACCAACAAAACTAACTGGGACGGCTTTCGGAAATATTGTACAGAAAATATTGTTCTGAATGTGTCGCTTAAAACACCGTATGAAATAGAAGACAAAGTCGGCAGATTTATTGAAGTTATAATGAACGCCGCGTGGATAAATAGCCAAGGTAAATAAAAGAACTGATACGCCAAAAGAGGAGAGCACGCAAAAGATGACAAAAATCCAGAGCTCCCCAGCATAATACTCTTTTAAACCATCTGTGTAATGAACCCAAGAAAGTAATCAAAGACTTCAAAAATTGAGAGACCGCTACGTATCTTGAAAGCTTGACTGCCGAAAAAAGTTCGAATTATTCACTATGAAAAGCCATGAAAGGTATTGTTACCGATAAGAAAGAAAATATGGAGAATGGGCAAAAGGAGACAAAAAGAGAAGGCGGATTTATTTGCCGTGCACCTGAAAGAAACGTTTAAGCCATTTGACGGATAGGCGCTAACGGAAGACCTTGGTGATTCGATTAAGGCACCTGACAACTTTAAAATAAAGAGCGTGTCGTTGGTCGAACTTTGCCAGACAATAAAAAAATCTTAAAAATAATAAGGCCCCTGGATATTATTTAATAACCGGACATATGTTCAAGGAATTGCCAAAGAAAGCCCTGATCAAGCTTCTGCATATTATAAATGCCGCGCTAAAATTATTATACGTTCCAAAGCAATGGAAAGTCGCCAAGGTTATAATGGTTACAAAACCGGGAAAGTCACCAAACGACAAAAAAATCGTATAAAGACCGATATCCCTCCTGCCGATAGTATCTAAGGTATTTGAAAAGCTTTTGTTAAAGCGCCTACAACCGTATATATGAGATTTTAGAATCCTACCTTGCGAACAGACTATTCGAGAAACTATTGCGAAATCGTTGACGAGTACCGCAAGGAAGTGTTCTTGGTCCGGTCTTGTTTTTATTGTACACTCGAGATATACCGCAAGAAGAAGGTACTGTCGTAGCTGCGTTAGCACACAATATGGCTATATTAACAACAGATAAATCAGCCGAGTCAGCAACTGTAAAGCTCTAACGAGCCTTGGACAAAATTTGCGAGTGGACAAAGATTTGGCGCATTGCTCTCAATGAGACCAAATCAAGTCATGTTAACTTTACTTACAAAAAAAGTAACAACCTACCCATTTTCATTAACTCGATACAAATACCGAAGCAAAGTATCTAGGAATGACACTAGACGCGAAACTCAAATGGAGGTCGCACGTTAAAAAGAAACACGACGAGCTTGAAAATAAATTCAGACAAATGTATTGGCTACTTGGAAGACATTCCAAATTAAGCATATACGAGTATAACAAACTGCTTTTATACAAGCAAGTGCTTAAACCCGTTTGGACGTATGTTATACAATTTTGGGGTTGTACCAAACGAAGCAATAGAGATACGAGTATCCTACAATCTTTTCACAACAAAGTGCTAAGAGTCATAGTAAATCCCCCATGGTATATCGGAAACAATGATAACCACAGAGACTTACGAGTAGGAGTAACTACCGTCGATGACGAAATAACGAACTCTGCTCGAAAAGTCCGTATTCGTCTTCATGGTCATTGCAACAACGTTATACTCCAAATTCTGGACCAAACACACCTTGTGCGCCGACTACAAAGAACGAAACCGTTTGATCTAGAGCAATAAGGACCAGCCGCATTTAATGGCGGGTTTTAGCAGGTGCTTTTGCTGGTAAACTACCTGCTCAACGCGAATATTTTTTAAACTAAAACTACTTGTTAAGGAAACATAGTTGTAGTGAACTAGTAGAAGGGAGGTGTTGTTTAGTGAGTAAAAATAAAAGAGCCTATCGCACGATTCTTAAAATCCTTTATAGTCTTCTTCAACGAATTGCACAGGTGAGCTTTATGTTGCGGAGCTCGACTCTGTTGCCATTTCTTACGCGCTTTTCTTTTTTCCTTGACCAATTCTTTTATTTCCGTAGGATATCGTAGACCGTATTTGTCCGGAGTTTTCCTTGGATTGGGAGTATTATTCCAAGAGGCGAGATGTATGATCTCAACGAAGCGATCAACTTCAACCTCAAGTTGATAGGGTGTCGTAAGTGGAACGCTCAGTTCAACATTATCTTCAATTTCGTTCCTAAAGCCTACCCAGTTAGTTGTTCTACCGGTTAATCTCGCTGGCTCTAGGGTATAGCCTAGTTTTTCGCTCAATGTCAAAACAATTGGGGAATGGTCGGACGATAGATCAAAGCTCTCTTCAACTTTAATGTGGTTGGTAGAAATTCCTTTCACGACGAAAAAGTCGATCAGGTCAGGTATTTTCGAAGTATCAGTTGGCCAGTAGGTCGGTTTACCCGTCGAATGGAAATCACAACTATACTCCATACCTGCCTCATAGAGCTTTCTGCCTTTTTGCGAGCTGTGTCTTGAGCTCCAGAATGTATGTTTCGCATTAAAATTGCCGCCAATAATGAAATTAGGTTTCAGCAATTTAAACAAGTTAGTAAAATTACTTTTTTCAAGCGCGGAACGCGGTGGGCAGTAGATAGATGAGATTTTAAGAGTACGCTGACTATTTTTTACTCGAATCGTGCACATTT
The DNA here is from genome assembly GCA_963082735.1 of Pocota personata. Taxonomy (NCBI): domain Eukaryota; kingdom Metazoa; phylum Arthropoda; class Insecta; order Diptera; family Syrphidae; genus Pocota; species Pocota personata. The sequence continues at coordinate 71,500,295 of OY720430.1, forward strand.
TCAAAGTTTCAAGCTCGATCTTTAGATCTTCGGATTGTTCGATGCAGTCTTTAATAAACAATGATGATCCGCCTCTCGCTTTTCCCGAAGAGTGGCAAGCGTGGTAATCATTATAGCCTTTTATTTTTAAATGCGATTCGTTTTTTACGTGGGTTCCAGAAATCAAACAAATATCGATGATATGTTTTTCACGCAAGAATAATTCCAATTCGTCAAGTTTTTGCAAAAGTCCGTTTGCATTCCAAGCACATATTTTTAACATTCGTTTTTCATTCATTGGATTACGCGTTTTCCCTGAATTACTTTCGAGCTTAACCGGCCTATCGAGAATAATTTTATTTATTTTGCTTTGTTCTTCAAGTTTCGCTAGAATAACTGAAAAAACATGAGAAACAGGATCCTTCGAAATTTCAAAATTTGTTGGTATTTCGAATGCCGCGGCCTGAGCGTAAGTTTGCACTCCTGCTGTTCGAAGGTCATTACCCGGTCGCTTTTCCAGTGGTAACTTTTCTGTACCGTTTCTTTTAGGAACAGAGGTCGAGGGCTTTTCTTTGGTCATTCTTTCCCTCACCTTTTTTGGCCCTGAACCCGGTAGTTTTAATTTGCATTCCTTCTCCTTCGCGACCTTACGCTTTGGCTTAGTTTGCGGTTTTGATTTTGCATTTAGGGGCTTAAGGAGCGCATCGTTCGTTTTTGTAACTCTTTAGCTACTTCACAGCCTCTATAATTTGCCGGGTGCTTTCCCTTACAATTAGCACAGGTTGCGGAGGTTTGTTTGTTTACTCCACAAACTTGGGAGAGGTGATTTCCATCGCATTTCACACATCGCGGTTCTTTTTTGCAGTACATTTGCGTATGATATCCTTGGCAACGTTTGCACTGCGGAATCATTCTTATATTTCTATGCATTGGCTCGATTTTGACTACGATATTTAGTATGGCCCTAATTTGGTAAATATCGTCGATATTGTCAGACTTATCGAAGGTAAGCATAAAGAGCGGAAGTCCACGCCTTACCAAGATGTCTTTCTCTATTTCCGTCTGTTGCTTCTCCTTTTTTGATGATACTAACGGCATCAAGAATTTTAAAGCCTTTGTCTTGAAGGTCAGTCATAATCTCTTCTTTGATGCATGAGGGGTGGGAGTCCCCTTGCAACAACACGATGTGGCCTTTCTGACTTGACTTCGAAAGTATACCACTCAATTTTTTCAGTATTTAACTTTTGGGACACTGCTTGGTAGTCGTCGTATTCATCGACGTTAATTTTCCGCGCATTGTCCCTCAAAGACGTGACCTTATATTTCGATGTTAAAGTTCCTTTAAGAAGGCTTTGCACTTATTAAATTCCGTTAACCCAAAATAATGCCCAGACATTTTGCTTCATTGGAGAAAGATAAGCTTATACCATTAAGAGAAGGAGGGTCAATGAACGTAATTTTATATATCCTAGAAAAAAGGACTAGATTAGTTTTGTGGGGGTTCACACCCAAACCACACCTAGTTGCTCATTTCATTAGATCATTTAAATGGTTTAGAGTTATTTTAAAGTGTCTAGGTGTTTCCTCGAGACGGCTATAGAAACGTCACGCATAAACGATCACTGTGCATCCCTCAGCCTCCAAGATTATCAAAAGTTGATTTACCACCCTTCCTCTGCTGGCAGTTCTTCTGACAGATGTCCCATCCAGTTTTGCGTTGATAATCTGACTAGTAAGCAGTAGATTGATCAACTCACCAATCCACCTTCAGGTCTGCCAACGCATCTATGATCGCTGGTGTGTTGGCGTTGTTAAAAGCACCTTCTTTGTCTAAGAAAACTACCATCACATACTTCTCATAATGCATGGAATACTCAAATTTACGTACTAACTTGTGCCGTTTTCACTGATTTGCCTTTGCAATGTGCATGCTGTACCTGCAGACATAGATTAAATAATAATGATACCGCGTATCAGACTACTATGAGCACCGGGGCTCAAAAAAAAAAAAAACAATCATTCGCGGATGAAGTTGCAGAAAGTTTTCAAGGAACATGATGTCAACGACCCAAACAACTATCGAGGCATATCTTTCATGAATTCTGTCATGAAAATATTTTCGGGAGTGATCCTGGAACGCCTGAAAGAATGGGTACAGCAAAATAATTTACTCAGCGAGTTCCAGGCTGGTTTCAGAAAGGAGTATTCAAGGGTGGATAATATTTTTCCACTTACAAGTACAGTAAGAACATACTGTATGCGTTTTTGGATTTTAAGGCTGCTTTTGACTCAATCGATAGGTACGCCGTCTTCTACAAACTAAGCAATCTGGAATTATCAACAAAGATGCTGAAGCCTTTACGAAGAGAACAAGACTGTAGTTAGAAACGGAAGCGAATTATCCCATTGGTTTAAGACCGAAGTAGGAGTTAAGCAGGGCTGTCTAGTAAGTCCTCTACTCTTTTCGATATTTTTGGATGACCTCACAACCTTTCTGCAGGGAGGGACACATCGTGATACTGGCGGAAACCCCAGCCATGTTGCCATTGATGATAAACAGGTTGCAGTAGAAGGGTTTTCTTCAGTATGAAGAAGTAGAGGTTGTTAAAATACTTTATTAAACAAATATTCAGACTGACAGAAAAGGCCGCACCTACATGATACACCTCGAATCCGAAGATTCACCATTGTATATATTTACACTTGTCCAGTCGAAATACCCCAACACTTTGCAAAGTCTCAAGTCCACCCGGACTGTCTCAATACTCTGACAACAGTAACGTCTCTTCTGAATTCCTCCACTCAAAGTTCTTAGCAAAGTCGAACAGTGCCCAACAAATAATATCGACCCATCAGCTAGACTCATTGAACTGTCTATTAATTCAATTGAATTGGAAAGCTGCCTCTGATTCGTCAAAGAGGAGACGCCCGGTTTTGATAGAGTGGCGTTATGCAATGCTCAAAAATGCTCCACATATTAAAAAAAAAACCGTTTCTCATTTCTCATGGAAAATATCCAGTACTGTACCTATTCCAAAACCTAATAAAAACCCATCCGAAGTCAGTGGGTACCGCCCCATCGTCCTTCCTATACTACTAGAAAATATAATCGGTAAAAGGATGCTCTGGTTTCTTGAGAAAAACACTAATCAGGTAGCATTTAAACATGGGCGCTTTACCATGAACGCACTTCTTCACATCGATTTTACAGCACCCGCCCTGTCCAATAAAAAACACATTTTGATTCTTTCAATCGATTTTGAAAAAGCATCGTTGTAACCGACATCGTTAAAACCAGTAGGAAATTACATTAGAGACTTAGGTCCGTTTTATATGTTTTCAGCATCGGATATACGCCGACGGATATCCAGCTTAGCCAACTTAGCGAAATTTTGTTAGGCAATTTGCAGCAAAATGTCTTTTGTTTATTCGACCATCACTATAAACGGGTCTTGAGACTTAATTTGATAGAAACTCAAACCTAATAGCCGACATCGTTCAAACGCAACTAAGTTCTCTTGCAAATAGATGGCTCCAGCAATAAGTGCCGGTCGATTTTGACATATCCAAAACGTCATGAACCGAGCTTAGGCATATGGTAAACAAACTGTTTTGACACATTAGTGATTTTGTTTTGGCGTCATATACTTTTGGTTGTGTGAAAATATCTGATTTTATGCCAAATAATCGTCATTTGCGGGAAGTGTTGATTTTCTTCTTTCATTCGAAACGGAAACGCCGGCTGAAGCGCATCGAGCTCCAAAAAGTTTACGGAGATTCTGCTCTAAGTGAAACAATGTTCCGTGATTGGTTCCGTCGCTTCAAAGACGGTGATTTCGATGTTGACGACCGTCCGCGTGAAGGAAGGCCAAAATTCTTCGAAGACGCTGAATTGGAGGCATTGCTCCATGAGGATCCGTGCCAAATGCAAGAACAGCTTGCTTCAGCAAGCCATTTCCATTCATCATTTCGTTTGGAATGATTCAAAAACAGGAACTTGGGTTCCTTATGATTTGAAGCCAAGAGACGTTGAGCGTAATTTTTTCGCCTGTGACCAACTGCTCCAGCGGCAAAAAAAAGGGTTTTCTTCATCGCATCGTGACAGGTGATGAAAAATGGATTCATTACAGCAACCCAAAGAGAAGAAAGTCATGGGGACTGCCCGGTCATGCTTCTACGTTCGAATATTCACAATGCGAAGATTATGCTGTGTATTTGGTGGGACCAGGTCGGTGTCATTTATTATGAACTGTTGAAACCCAACGAAACCATCACTGGGGAACGGTATCGACTTCAATTGATGCGATTGAGCCGAGCACTGCGCGAAAAACGGCCACAATACGAGTAGAGGCACTAAAAAGTGATTCTACAGCATGACAACGCTAGGTCTCACGTTGCCAAACCCATTAAAACCTAAACCCGCTCAAATTTCCCCCAGATATTACGCCATCCGATTATTACTTGTTCCGTTCGATGGCACATGGTTTGGCTGATCAGCAGTTCCGTTCATATGAAGACATAAAAAATGGCTTGATTCGTGGATAGCCTCAAAAGATGAACACTTTTTCCGTAAAGGTATTCGAGTTCTGTCAGAAAGATGGGAAAAAGTTGTAGCTAGCGATGGGCAATACTTTGAATCATTCATTTGTAACCATTTTTTTTTACAAAAAAGTTGCATTTTCATAAAAAAAAAAAAAAAACAGCAAGAATTAGTTGCGCACCTAATACATTGACTCAGGCACATTTCACACATATCCGACATCGGGTAAACGCCGGCTAATATCCGCCTCGAAGTATATGTAATTCAAAGAGAACGTTGACACCTCTCCATTGTCGGATAAACGACGTTGCTATACACTTCGAGTCGGATTTTTACCAGAACACAAACAACATAACAACTTTTTACGAAAACATATCACTTACCTCCCAATTTTGGATATATTTTTATATACGTCTGGTACACCAGCGGCAGTGCGTTCGATGAGATATGCAAGCAAGGCAAATGAGGAATAAAATCATTTCCCACTAGGAAACCCATTAGAACCCAATCATCAATCAGTTTAGCCATACTAAACGATGTATACTGCTTTAATTCGGAGAATTCCAGCTCCAAATACTCTCTAAACAGTCCCAAATGAAGGAGGAAGAAACGTGTCTCCTCAACTGATGCACGTTTAGTTTTCCTCCCGAATTTAACCTGTGGAAGAAGAACATTTACACAATAAACAATAAATATATTTAGTTATAACAATTACCTCTTCTCGCAGAACTACAAAATGCAATTCATGCGTACATAATCCTAAAATGATAAGATCCGCATCCAAGCCATATAAACAGTGTCTCGTATGCGGGTCAAAGTCTTTTTGTGACTTCAAATAACGTATATAGTCCATTATTTTGTGCTCTCCCTCTCCTGGCGACTGCAATGCAAACAAAAATTGAATTTCAAACAAATCTTTTATATAAGTGAACTTACATCGTGACCACTCAGGATCACTCTACACTTCTGCCACAGGGGATCTGCGCTGATTTTATATCTTATGAAAAGACGTAGTGCGTGATGTAAACGTTCCATGAACTCAGTTCCAGGAGTAATACAGTTCGAATCAAAGGGAACATTTTCAATAACTTCGCCTCGATTTTTCGCTTGAAGTGATAGCGTCTCAGCATCCTTTGCAGCTCGAAATCTGAAAGAGATCATTAAAATCATTTAAAATATAAACGAAAGGGTATGTAAAAAGCAGCTACCTGCGACTTCTTTGTTGGTTCATTTTGGCTCTAGGAGCCACACCATCCACAGCCAAAAAAAACAGTCGTTGGGGCTTAATCAAAAAAAATAACTTATCGATGTAATTGAAAATGTCTTTGAACATGTCTTCTTCGGTTATTGAGAAATGAATGTTCCCATCTTCGGGATGTGAGCAATTATGTATGATGCCGTTCATATCCAAGTATAAATTATCGAAATCAGGTATCTAGAAAGAAGGAAGGATACAAATCAAAATATATACATTCATTGCAGATTACGAGTATATGATAAAAGGATTGGCTCTATGTAGTGCATGTTTATATAAATTGACAAAACATGAATGGAAGGGACCTAGTTTTATTGCTGCATCCAAACGGCTAATTGAGGAACTTCTCATGACAATTATACACTCAGAAGAGTTTTACAGGCATTCATGGACAGAGATGGTGTCGTGAAAAAACGTTGGATATTTATTGCTGGTATTCAAGCCTGTACCTAAGGTGTTCAGCATGCTCGGAGATCCATCGCACTAACCTCTTGAGCCACTGCGCTGACAAAGTCTAATCATCACATGAGGACCACCTACACACAGAAACGAAATTGTTTTTCATGAAAGAGCACAACAACTTGCTCTCTCGACAATTCCTACTGGCCTGCCACCACCCTTCACATTTCAATTATTTACTAACAACGATAGCCAATTCACCTCCCAACATTTGAAGAATCACACTTGCCAAACGCTGTTTCTTTAGGTTAAGGAGACAATTGATTAGCAAAGCCTTCTCACAGGCAACTGCCATCCTAGACCTGCTTTATCGCGCAGAAGCATGGACTTTACTAAAGGCGGTTGGTTATTTTGAAAGAACAATTTTTCGAGGGATTTTTGGCCCAGTACGCACTGACGGGAAATGAAGGAAAAGTTACAACAACGCACTACACCGGTTGTACAGCGACGTCGATCTAGTCAGAAGGGTTCAAAATCAACGCCTGAGATGGCTAGGAGAGACTTTACTTTAATTACTTTAGATGGCGCTACAGTCGGGGTGGACTTGGGTCTCAATCAACAAACGTGTCCAGCCAGCTCGAAATTATGTTAGCAGCTTCCAGTTTTGCACACGAAGTTGGTTGGTTTACCGCGTTGTACCTCCGGGATGGATTCGAAGGCTTTCCGGGCGGATCTTTGATTCGTTAATTCGTTCTACATATCCTAGCCATCTCAAGTAATGAATTCGAATCCTTTTGACTACGCCGATATCGCTGCTGTATCTTCTCCATTGTTGTATATTCTCCATTCCCCGACGATACAAACGGGACCAATAACCACTCGAGGCACTTTTCTTTCAAAAGATCGAATGGTTTTTCCCGAGTTTGAGATCTTTCATGCTTCGGCGCCGTATAACAGGACTGGGATGATGAGGGTCTTAATAAAGTCACCTTAGTTGCTTTACTACGCAATTGCCGTCTTAATTCAAAGAAACAGTGGTTGGCATGAGTGATTCTTCGCTTTGCTGCCATTGTTCGAATTTAAAGCGGAGCTGTCGATTTTGACGTTCTGTCCAAGTCGCTGATGTTAACTGCCCTTTTTTGATGACAGCATATATTTTGTTTTGGCTTCGTTAACTGCTAAACCCATTTTCGAGCTTTTATTTCAATACTCACAAAAACACCACTGATAGCTCGCTGTGTTCTTCCAATGTCAATGTCAATGTCGTCGACGTACGCGAGTAGTTGTACAGACTTTTGAAAGATCGTTTCGTTACCGACCTTAATGGAGCAGAGTGCACTCTCCATAGTCTTCCTGCATAGATAGACAACTTTCGAAGGAATGCCAAAACTAGACATGGCTCTGTATAACTCGTCTCTATAAAGTGGCGAAGTATCGATTTGAAGTTTCTGAGTTTTTTTCCAAGATCTGTTGCAGTGTGAATATCTGATCTATGGTGGACTTTTCTGGTTTAAAAGTACATTGATATGGATTAATCAGATTGTTGGCAATAGAATATTATACGCGATGTAGTAGGCATAGTTCAGAAGGTCAAAAGGATGCTGAGGTTCCATTCGTCGGGCATACGATCATATCTTACAAATGAGCTGATGTATGCTCCATACCAGATCACCCCCAGTTGCTTTAAATGGCTTGTCAGTTACACCGTCGGCTTCAGCGGATTGGATTTAAACTTAAATATTGCTATCTTCAATTCACTTTGGCCGGGTTGAATGGAGCATTCTGCCTTACAGTGAATTTTTGTCGTAACCGCCGTTTAACAGTCTACAGAAGTGATCTTTCCAAATTCTCAGCACCGACTGTAACTCTACTACTATCTATAGATTTCCTACTTCATCCCTGGAATCCAGGCTTTTGTTCTAGTTTGTTTGCAGCCTTGGCGTGCTCTTTTGACCTTCTAGTGAAACCTTCGAAGATCATTCGTGCTATAACATCTCTCCATTGATTCGATCTCGCGATTTTCATATTTTTTCTTCTTCTTTCTTAGAAGCTGGTTTCTTCACTTCTCCTCTGCTTGTAGAAGCCGTAAGCTCCTCTAGTCAGCGTTGCTTTATAAGCCTCTTGCTTTTCTGCATACGCTGGCAGTCTCTTATTTAGTGTTGTGGTGATTGGGATATCCACCTTGGCAACAACAAGGTAGTGATCTGAGTTAATGTTAGTTGCTAGGAATGTGCGCACATCCAAAATACTGGAGGAGTGCCTTGCATCAATCGCAACGTAATCAATTTGGTTGACAGTTAGTTGATCCGGAAACCGCCAAGACCCCTTATGAATAATGACGTGCGGGATGTTATGTTTCGCACCGCCGGCCGTAAAATTGATTAGCCTGAGTTTGTTTCCGTAGGTGTTGCCGTGCAGGTTGTATTTTCCAACGGAGCTTCTAAAGATGTCCACCTTTCCAATTTTTGCGTACAAATCGTATAGCACGATGTTGGCGTCATAACGTGGACATTGGTCGTTAGTACTAGCCCAAATAAGGTGAACACGGCTAATTCAGGATAGTTGATCCGAACAATCTTATGCGGAATTTCTTTAAAACTGGACATATGGACATAATAGCAAAACATCTTCTCTTACATGTAAGTTGCAGATCTTCTTCTTCTTCTTACGGCGAAGTTATGATCTGTAGTAGAAGAATCACAACCCTCCCACTTTACTGCATCCCTACTGGACCGCCTGTGGGGTTTGCCGGTTTGACCTCAGGAAGTACCGGCAGACTTCCCGGTTTCGAATCACTTCGTCACTGAGATGCTAGTGTTTTTGCATTTGTGTGATCCAGTTGTTTTTTGGTCTGCCTTTTTTGCGCGATTGCGTAGGAACGTTGATTGATATTGCCTTTTTGATGGGGTTCGAAGGATCTCTCCTTTGAACATGACCATACCATCTGAGCCGGTCGTGCTCTATCTTGCTTGTGATGGGTTCTTTTACATGAAGGCTTCCTCGAATCTTTGAACTTCTTATTCTATCAAGCTTTGTTACTCCTGCTGTCATGCGAAGCATCTTCATCTCAGCTGCCGTTAATTTGCCCTCATACTTTTTGTACATTGTCCAGCATTGTGAACCGTATGTGAGCGCCGGACGTACAACTGCGGTGTAGAGCCTTCCTTTAAGCTTAGGGGGCATTTTTCGATCACAGAAGATAGCGGAGTTTTCCCGCCACTTCATCCACCCTACGCTTACGCGATGATTGATGTCATCATCACAAGTTGCTTCACTATTGGTCATACATCCCAGATATTTGAACTTTTCGCGCTTGGGGAGCACTTTTCCATTCAAGTAAATGTCTGTAATAGGCCGATGTGGATCAGAGAACGGGCAGCACAGATACGAGTACTCTGTCTTTTTTGAACTAATACGGTACCCATTTCCCTCCAAAACATCCACCTATACATCAAGTGCTCGTTGCAGGGCCATTTCGCTTATGATAGCTCCATCATCAGCAAAAAATAACTGATGCACATGTAAGTTCACTTAACAGTTTTGCTTAATTACGTCAGAGTTGTGTCTTTTTGTGTTTCTATGTTGTAGTGATGAGGGAATTTAGGGTTGATTTTACCAACATTCGTGGGCTTCGAATGAATTTCTTCGATATGTACGCCCACACCCATTCCCATAAACTAGCTGTTTTGGCACAAAGCGAAACACAGGTAGTTGAAGAATCTTCCGATTTGAAACTGCCTGGGTATAACTTAGTGTCATTATTCTTTCCCCACCGTGGCCATGCCATTTATGTCCGTAGTGATATTGCTTACCAAGTTCCACCACAGTATGGCCACTGTTCCAACCCGGAATTTAATTTCAAATGGCTAAAATTCACCGTCAGTAAGCAAATAATCCACTACTGATTTATTTATAGAAGCCCTAGTGCGGACAGCAACTCAACTTTTGACGAATTTGATGCGCTGTCCGATTCCATCACTCGAATTGTCTCCTTGTACCCTCATACTGAAATCGTCATTGCGGGCGATTTCAATATACACAATTCGGATTGGCTTCAACAATCTGGCCACACAACACCCGAAGGAAGGTATGTTGAACTTTTCGCTGAGGTAAACAATTTGACTCAGCCTGTAAATGAGCCTACACGTATACCGGACATTGAAAGTCATTCCGCCAACACTTTGGACTTGTTTCTTACTTCGCACCCTGATAAATACGCTATTGATGTTTTAGCGCCTCTAGGTCGGTCTGACCATACTATCGTATCAGCTAAATCCTCGTACTCCAACTACTGAGTAATTGAAAAAAACTCCTAAAAGAAAAGTATGGCAATACGAGAAAGCCAATTGGAGCGGCCTTAATAACTTCTTTAGGAGTTTTAACTGGTCGCTATTCCTTCTTCGATAGCGACGTGGATGCCGCTGCTGATATGATCACTAACACTATACTCTTAGGTATGAATGACTTTATTCCTAACAGAATAAAGAGCATTAAACCTAAGGCAAACTCGTGGTTTGACCAGAGCTGTAAAGAGGCTATCAGGTTGAAAGAAGTAAGTTTTCGGCCTTATAAAGCCAACAAATCTGAGGAAAGCCGAAAGAAGTTTAAACAAGCCACAAAAGACTGCAATGCCCATGTTCGACGTGTAAAATTCTTACATGACCAAAAATTGAGACAAAAAATCCTACAATGTCCCAAAGGTTGTAAACATTTTTGGTCATTCGTCAAAAATATTAATAATTCTGCCTCGTCCGATATCTCCACGCTCATTTAGAATGACATTCCAGCTGTCAGCTCCTTAGACAAAGCCAATCTGCTTGCTGCTCACTTTGCAGCGAGCTCCACGCTGCCAGATAATGCTTTGTCTCCACCAGTACTTGAGAGCGTCAAATTTTCCATGGGACAAGTCCACTTTCGCACTCGTACAGTTGCAGGAGTACTCAAATTTCTCAACATACACAAATCTGCTGGTCCAGATGGTAATGGATTAGAAATTACCTTTCGGGGCGTTCAATACAAGTTGTCTTGGACGGCTTCAAGTCTGCAATCCACTAAATAAATGCTGCTGTCTCCCAAGGCTCTGTTTTGTCTCCGACTCTCTTTCTTATTTTTATAAACGATTTCTTGTCTGCAACTTCTAATCTAATCCATTCCTTCGCTGATGACAGTACCCTCAGTTTTTCATATTCTTTCCCTAACTCACGTCCTTGCTCTTCGGCTGTAGAAGGGGAACGGCAACGTATGTTAAACACATTAAATTCCCACCTGGACAGCATAATTAAATGGAGTTCAACCAACAGAGTGGAATTTAATGCTTCCAAAACACAATGCTGTCTTCTGTCTCTCAAGCGAAACCAAAACCCTCAACCATTATCCATGAATGGTGCTTGCATCGCTGAAACCGAAAGACTTGCTATTCTCGGTTCGTGTTTTAATAACCATCTCCGATGGAATGATCACATATTCGAGGTCGCCAAAAATGCTGCAAAATATCTAAGGGTTCCTTAAACGGTGCAAGAAATATTTTACCCCGTCTGATCTGGCCTCAATTTATAAGGCATTCATAAGGGAATATAACGCCCATATCTGGTCTGGTGTACCCAAGACCGTTCTGCACATTCTTGATAGGGTACAAAATCGCGCGATAAAACTTATAGGTGATAGAGACATTGTGAATTCCATTCATTCATTAGAACATCGGAGAAATGTCTCCTGTCTCTCCCTGTTTTATCGTTTTTTCCACAAAAAATGCTCCAGCGAAATAGCCAGTTGCATTCCTCCCCTTCAAAATTTCACCCGCAATACGCGACATGCTTCGAATGCACACCAGTTTTCCCTAAAGCCTAACTTCGGTCGTACTGTTAAGTATAGGGATTCGTTTATAAGCCGAACGACACGAATGTGGAATGATCTGCCAAGCTCTGTATTTCCCCATCACTACAACCTTCAAACATTTAAAGCCAACGTGCATAGGCTTCTCCTCTGTTCCTCTTCCCCCTTTTCTTAAAAGCAGGTGCCCTGTAACAGTATAAAGGTATTCATATTCCTTTTGGCGCGCGCGAATTATAAAAAAATTGCACAAAATTGGTAGTTATGGACGATGTGGTATGAAATTCAGGTTTACCAGTTCCTCTCTCAATTTAAGAATAGAATTATTTTATTCGTTGAGTTTGAGTTTAAAAAAATAGTTTCTTTCTTGAAGATGGTGTCTTAATTTGCTGTAGCAAAGCCACAGTCGGTTGTAAGATTCTGCCATCAGCATTAAAGTATAGTCTAAGCTTGATTCTTTAGTCTATACATTGATCATCACTACCCTTTCGATTTTCGAAGCACAATGTTCCTTTAAATTTATTTTTGTCCATTCGCGGACCTCGCAAGCTGCTAATTTAATGGGAAAATAAAATATTGCACTTTGAAATTACATTTTGACTACACTTTAAATAGCGCCATCTAGCGCATGCCAGAAAACTTAACAATAGTTCGGAGCATTTATACGGCGTAGACCACACAAGTATCCAGGCTACCTAGATTTTTTGACTGACCCAACCCGTATAGTGCTGTATCCAAAGCGTGACCAAATCAGCGGTGTAAACTAGGCTATTGACGAAATTACCATGAGTAGTTATTATATGTGTAGGTATTGTACAATTGTTGGCAATCTTTTTTCATCCATTAACATCACTTTGATTATATTGTCGAAATGTAGTTTCAGGTTTTTTTTAAAAAATAAAGGGTGTTTCCCTCATTCCTAACTCTCCACGAGGGTGCCAGCCGGAAATAACCACCACTATAGTCCTGTGCGATGTCAAGATGGGCTTAGCTAAGGCCAAAGAGCATTGTATAGGATTCTCAACTTCTCAATAGTTTTTTCTTTACATTTGTATGCTTTTTTTATCATCGGATGAAGGTACCTGATTTCAGTGGTGGTGTGAGCGCGTCAGCGCACGAAACCGTGCCCAGAAATGCAAGGCTGGAGGTTAAACCAGTCTCTAAAGAGCTCGTTTAGACGCACAGGCGAGGTCTGTCGTATTTAGCCTTATTCCGATACAACGGCGCTGTCGGGACCGAACCGCTTTCCGTGTTACTCGTGGGACCAAAATCCAACAAATTAAAAAAATTAATAAAACAGAAAAAAAAAAAATTCGGGCACTTCATCGGAAGATGAATTGCTCGCCTCCAGCCAAGAAACTTTATTGGAAAGCGAGGACCTTTAGAGGAGTTCCACTCAAAGCGAACTCCCCGAACCACCTACACCGACTCAGTGCCCAAAAACACGCAGTTGGCACCCGCAAATCGACTAGCAACCCCAGAAAAAGCGCGTACCGGAAGGCCATCTTCATAGCTGATAAAAACAAATACCAACGGATTGTTGATGAGTACATCACCCGTATGGCACCACAACCACAATCATGCAGAACCGAAGCGGCAAAGCGCAACCGCTCTCAAAAGGTAGTCAAGTCTGACTCCCAAAGAAGCAAAGTTGCAAAGCTCTCTACCGATAAACCGGGCGACCCAGCGGTTCCCCATACAACACGAACTGCAAGCGAGGTTATCAGAGACGACCTACAAGTCGCACTGTTAGACGAGCTCTCTACCGGCGGCAAGGCAGTGGATGACGCGTAGAGTGCCATAGAGGTCAAGCTATCCGAGATGGTAATGGACCATTTTTCTGCTTTAATTCAGCTGAAATCATAAGAGGGTATAGGGTCATCAAGTGCGAAGACCCTCTCTCTAAGAAATTCCTAAGCGTCTGCGTTCACAAGATCCGTGACGTATGGGACGGCTTGAGACTCAAGCTGATCCTAGCCAGAGAGATTCCGAGGAGACCTATAATCCGGCCATTGACAGTGAGAAGCCCATTAGCTGTCTCAAACTCCACAACCCAACCTGGATGACTGAAAGGTCATCAATGCTGAGGAACCGCACAACAATACCCTTTCTTTCCTCATGTTGATCACCGAAGATAGCGTCGTCTCTATTGAGAAGATCGCTTGTAAACTCCGCTTTGGTATCAGACAGTCCAAGGTCAAAATCTTTATATCGTCAGGCCTTTCCCACAGCTTAGATGAAGTCGACGACGCCAACAAATTGGAGGACATGAGAATCGAGACCACCCAATCCACCAACCAAACCAGTCAAAACACAACCAATGCTGAATGTCGTGCAGATTAATCTGCATGATCATGATGGTCTTTCTAAAAGAGGAAGACATTGACATCAGCATTATCCAAGAACCTTGGGTTAATGGCCCTAACATAAAAGGGTCTAAATGACAACCAATACAACCTGTACTACAACCGCAATAACATCAACCATGGTAAGCCAAGAACCTGCATTCTAGCTAAAAAAAAAAACATATCAAAGCTTTTATATGTCAACATTTTAGCTCGTCTGATTTAACAGTCGTTAAAATAGGGAACGCAGGCAGCGCGGACCTTCTAATCGAATCCGTCTACATGACACACGACCGACAAGCACCACCGGAAGAGGTCCTTGACATGATAACGACCATCTCAACAACAAATGCGATGCCAATGCCAGACATACGGTATGGGACAGCTCGGAAAACAATGAACGCGGTGAATTTTTGCTTGGTTATATTATCGAAAGCAACCTCTCCTTGTAACCGATCTTTATCTTTCCAAGTACGGATAACTTTAACGGTTGAAAAATGTCTAACATTCCCTCCTCGATGGAATGAGGAACTCTCTAATCTTAGGAAATTGCCAGAGATCTGCCACAGGTGTAAATACTGGCAGCCTTGTAAAGACCGCCTTAGATTATACAAACAATCTGTCAGAGTGGCTAAGAAACAGTCATGGACAGAATACTGCCAATCTATTGGGACTCTCAAGGACTCTGCAAGACTCAGTAAAATTTTATCGAAATAACACTCAATCCATCCCTACTGACGAAGAAAGATGGGGAATGAACTGAGTCAACTGCAGAAACTTTAAACACCCATTTTCCCGGGTGCGAAGATAATAGAACAGAGCCTACCAGCTCTCAACGTCTGCAATCTAGTGCCTGGGGAAAAATAACACCCATTATTACCGAGGACAAGATTTTCTGGGCTTTAAATAGCTTCGCTCCTTATAAATCGCCAGGCCTGAACGGTATTCTGCCCATTATACAACAAAAGTCGCAAGACCTGGCAATTCCATGGCTAACACCGATTTTCAGGGGCTGTTTATTAAATAACCACATACTCCAATCATGGACACGAGTGAGAGTAGTTTTCATTGCAAAGGCAGGTATACCCGGTCATGAAAACTCAAAAGATTTCAGACCAATCAGTCTAACTTATTTTGTACTGAAGCCTCTCGAGAGTCTCGTGGACAACCATCTGCAGAGTAAAATAGAAAAACCACCCCTCTCCAAATCGCAGCAAGCATACCTCAAGGGAAGATCGACAGAGACAGCCCTTCACAAGTGCGAACTATTGAAAAATCTATACACTACAAAGAATAAACTTTATCTACCTTTCTAGACATTGAAGAAGGTTTTAATAATGTGCACACTGAAGCAATTCTAAAGTCCCTAACGTAGCTACGAGTAGTAATAGAAAGCTATCAAAGTCATTGTATTGTTTTATGCTTAGCACTAGAATTATTCATACAACACTATTATTATTATAAATTATAATTTATTAACATAAAAATACAAAGATTATATGCTAGGTGGGTCAATAAGTCCCTGAAAATTAACACAAATTGTGTCGTCACCTTAAATTTATTTTTTTTGTCAAGAATCATCTTTCAAAAGAACTCACCCAAATTTTCAGACAGATCTGTCAAACAGTTTTGTTGTGGCAGCCATTTTATATAGAGGCCTACTATCATTTTCGTTAAAATGGAAAAAATTGAATTTCGAGTGCTCATTAAACACTATTTTTTGCGAGAAAAAACTATCACGCAAACGAAACAAAAGCTTGACAAATATTATGAGGACTCTTCACCATCGATTGGAACCATTCACCACTGGTTTACTCAATTTCGGTGCAGTCGTTCAAACACAAGTGACGTCGAACGTTCTGGTCGCCCAATTGAGGTCACCACACCAGAAATGGTCGACAAAATCCATGGTTTGATAATGGACGATCGGCGAGTGAAAGTGCGCGAGCTTGAAGAGGCCACAGGCCTATCACATGGCTCAGTGATTTCGATTTTACATAAATATTTGGACATGAAAAAGCTTTCCGCAAGATGGGTGCCGTGTTTGCTCACAATCGACAACAAACGCATTCGTTTAACAACTTCAAAGGTCTGTTTGGCGATGTTGCAGGAAAGTTCGGCTGAGTTTTTGCGCCATTTCGTAACCGTGGATGAAACCTGGATTCACCACAACACACCAGAAACCAAGGAACAGTCAAAACAATGGAGTTCTCCTGGTGAATCGAAGCCGAAGAAGGCCAAGGCGGGTTTGTCAGCAAACAAGGTCATGGCGACAGTTTTTTAGGATGCGCGCGGTGTTATTCACATCGATTACATTGAAAAGGGTAAAACGATCACCGGCGCATATTACGCAGTTCTGCTGGATCGATTCCAAGCCGATTTGAAGCAAAAACGGCCGCATTTGGCGAAGAAAAAAATTCTTTTTCACCAAGACAACGCACCGGCGCTTAAGTCCGCAGTCGCATTGGCACAATTGCATGAGTTAGGCTATGAACTCCTCCCTCATCCAGCATATTCCCCAGATTTAGCATCCTGCGACTACTTTTTGTTTCCAAACATGAAGAAATGGCTCGGAGGTAAGAGATTTGGGTCGAATGAAGAGGTCATGGCTGAAACAAACGCTTATTTTGAGGGGCTCGAGACATCGTATTATTTGGAGGGCATCAGAATATTGGAGAAACGTTGGATGAAGTGTATACTCGTAGAGCTAAAAGGAGACTATGTTGAAAAATAAAATGTTTTTATACCGAAAAGAGTGTTCCTTATTTCATTTTTCAGGGACTTATTGACCCACCCTCGTACATTGTTGGTTGTGCTGGATACAGGAGGTGTTATTGATGGAATTGATTCCGATACAGGTTGTGAAGGGGTTTTGTTGTTATTGATGTTGGAGGTTGTAGGAATGGGAGTGACTGTAGTGCTAATACTTTGTGGAGGTTTGTGCTATTACGAGGTGATTTGGTTAAATTAGCGCTAGCTATATTTGCAAAAGAGTTGTGATTGAAGTTTGACTGAATGGGGTTTTGTTTTTTGTACAAACGTCTGGCGTCAGCCATGGTACACTTTTTCTTTGTTTTAATTTTTAATATTTCCTTCATCTGAATATATTGTAACATAATAATTACTACGCTCCTCCAGCCCATTCCAAACTGTCTTTTCATTCGGGGTTCGTGTCTGCGGTTAGTCTCCACAGTTCATGTACACTATAAGAGATGGATGATGTCTAAGACGACGTCACGGATAAGAGAGAATATAACCGCAAGAGAATTATAACTGCACGAAATGATTGTCATCTTGGAATTATTACATCAGAATTTTCTTGTTCCAGTGGTCGAAGAATTTGCTAGAAGTTTCTGGCTATCAGAAATGCGACTATATAAGGACAGATGGCGATCGAGGCAAGGCAGTTGGTTTTCGAACCGCAGGAAGAGATTGGAAAAGTGATAATGGGCGAAGTTGTAATTTTGTGATAAATTGAAAGTTGAGATTTAACAAGAAGAAGTAATTAGTTTGGATTTGTGAATTAAGTAATCGAAAGGAGATAAAGTGATTTGAGAGGAAAGAGACCTTGTAAGAAAAGAATTTGTGAAGAATAGTATAGTGTGAACTGGAATTGTTTTATAGACTAGAAAATAAAGAAATAAATTTCACAGAATATCGTTTTATCTACTCGAGCCGTAGCTCGCATATTACAATATTTAGGACAATCTTTAGAATCAGATGGGTGGGGGGCGAGGCAATTGGCACACATTTGTCTGGTACAAGCAGAATCCGTATGTAGTGGTAAGTTGCATATGTTGCATACTGGAGTGGGGTTTGTGCAATTTTTGTTTGTATGGTCTAGAGTTTGGCAGTTCCGACACCGCATAGGATTTTAGAAGTATTCAGACACTTTGGCCTTGTACCAACCTATTTCTACTGTCTCAGGAGGTTGGAATGAATCGAAGGTAAAGAGCATCAATACAATTGATTTGGGGTTGGAATCGACATTTTTAGTAAACTTGGATACTTCTGTTACGTTGTGGGATTTCATTTCGGATACGATCTCTGATTCGGGCACATTTATGAGACATGGTGCTTATACTATGCCTTAAGCTGATTATGCGATGTGATTAAGTTCCTACGAAAGATTTTTTTTAGACACGAATTTATCTGCAACTTTTTGATTTTTTTGTCAGGATAAGAATTCCCATCTCTAAGTTGGGAAATTTGTTCGTATCGCGTCTATGGCTTTTCTGAGGGCAAAGATGCTTATTGATGTAAGTGGTTGATTTGCACTTTCAGGGGAAATGAGGATGAATCGTGGATTTTTAGAGAGGGTTTTGCTTGGGAGTAAAGGGAAATCATCGAATGGTATATTAGTTTTCTGTTTTTATTTTTCTTTTCACTTGGACCCGATATCAAGACTTCAGAGAGTCCGTCAAATCGGTTCCCAGGTTTGATTTTTGGCCCTGGGGCCATGTGGCATTGAAGAAAAAAGACACTAAACACGCGATAGATTAGCGGTCTGTACTCAATGTGTGCGAGAAAGGGTGAAAGAAAAGTTGTTTGTTTTGAATTAAACGGGAAATAGGGAGATTAGAACAAAGCGGGACGAGAGCAGCTGAGTTGACTATAGGTCCGTATAACACTAAAGCTAGTCGGTGACTGTCATACAACACTAGGTAACAGCAATATAACCAAATTTGCCAGCAGGGGAAAACATCAAGGCGGTGTTATTTCACCCCTACTATGGCTTATAGTCACGAATAAAATCCTTGTAGCATTAGACAGAGAAAGAATCAAGGTAGTCGGATATGCGGACGACATGGTGATACTAGTGTCATGGAAAATGCTAAGGTAAGCAACTGCGCCAAAAAGTGTGGTCTTGCTGTTAACTCAAGCTAAACTGAACGAATGCTCTTCACCATTAAAACCAAAATACCTGACTTCGCACTTCCTTGGCTAAATGGTCAACCACTCTCCCTATCGTCCAGTGCTAGGTATTTAGGAGTTATCGTAGATCCTAAACTCAATTGGAAGCTAAACATAGAACAACGGGTAAAGAAGGCATGTATAGCCTTCTACGCCTGTAACAAAACATTCGGCAAGAAATGGGGCCTGCAACCCAAATTGATGTTCTCAGCCGTGGCACGACCGATTCTCACATATGGGTCAATAGTGTGGGAGGGGTAGTATATAACTAAACTTAACATGGTACAAAGAAAAACATGCATAGGTACTACACTACTACAGTCCTTCCGCATCTTTTACCTCTAGACCTACACATAACAAGCATTACAGCACATAGAGACTCGGTAAGCCTGGGTGCTGGATTGCGAAATCCTACGGGCATAGTAATATACTGGACTCTCTACCGAGAGAACTCGTATCGCCCTCAACAGATTACATTATCCCCTAAATGAATTTGACAAAGCATTTCAACGTACAATTCCCCACAAGATCAGAATGGCAAGATGGGCAGGTGATTAAGGACTTTGACGTAATAATCTACACAGGCGGTTCAAAGATGGGCTCCGGCGTTGGTGCAGGTTTGTTTTCCGAATCCTTAAACATCTCAAAATCATATAGACTTCCAGATAATGCCAGTGTTTTCTATTCACTATCCGCGAAGGCTGTCGCCAGATCAAATTACACACAGATATAACGCCAAAGCAAAAAATTGCCATATCCATGGAAAGCCAAGCAACTATCAAATCGCCTCGGTCACTATATCTTCTAAACTAGTGTTAGAATGCCGAAATTAGCTAACCTCGCTAAATCAAGAATTCAAAGTGTTGCATATACACCCTGTAACCGAAGAGAGATACTGCAGCCACCTGCAACAGAAATGACAGCCACATTCCTTTTGTGAAGTCTGTCTTGTATCCGACCTGAAGCAACGTGCACGCGTAATTAAGTGATCATAACCTAACGATTGTATTAAAAGAAATCTCTTCTAATTAAAGTCTTAATCTTAACGTAAGCAATCACCATAGTTTCATTTCAAATACACAACAGTGGCGACGAGGATGGGATCGCCGGAAATTTCATATTAATCAGAGTATGGGCGATTCATCTGAAGACGAAGAAATTCAGTCCAGCGATCTGAATAAAAATATTCATACAATTAAGAACGAGACTGCTTCGGAAAAGTCACCACCTTCTGAGCCTCCGTCCAATTCTACAAATTCAAATAAAATGACAAGGGAAATCTCCATAGGACACATGGAAGTGTTCGATGTCACAAGACAATGCACTTGGGGATCGTATAAGAGGCGTTTTGATATCTTTCTGGAGGCAAATGGAATCACGATGGCCAGTCTGAAACGAGCTACTTTTCTTACCGTTTGCAGAGCACCACTATTCGATCTTTAATTTCACCACAAAAGGTAACTGAACTTGATTACAATTCAATTTGTAAGACTCTCTCTGATCACTTCTCTCCACCTCCGTCGGAAATTGCCTCATTCTACATATACTTCAAGAGAAATCAACTACCTGACGAAAAAACTACAGACTACGTTGCAGAGCTTCGAAAAATTGCAAGCCACTTCAATTTTGGCGATTCATTAGACCGTATGCTACGGGACCGGTTCGTTTGTAAACTCCGGGATAGCCGTTTACAATATGAGCTTATAGCAACAAAAACGCTTACATTCCATAGCGCTCAGGAGAAAGCAGTTGCAGCTGAAGCTGCCATTCGCAGTCTACAAATGATTAAATCCAACACGCCTACGACGAGCATGTCAGATGATCAAATAAATGCGGTGCAAGAAGGATTCAGCAAGGGAAAGACCAACAATTTCAAAACATCCAAAAATGATTTACTTGGCTCCGGTCTTAGTTCAGGTGCGTCCTTGCAGATTTCGCACAGCTGTCTGTAACAACTGTGGGAAAACAGGACATATAAAAAAGGTATGTAGAAGTGGAAAGAGAGGGTCAGGGTCACACAAACTTCAAGAGAGCATCAAATTCAATCATTAATCTGGTATCCGGCGTTCCAAATTTAAAACAACGAACAATCATAGTACTAAACTAGACTCTGGATCCAATTTCACAATCATTTCTGATGGCCGCATTTTAAGCCACAACTATCAAGGGTAGCATTAAATATAATGGATTTTCAAGGAAATGCAATAACTTTTAAAGGAGAATGTTCAGTCAGCGCCTGGTATAAGCATCGAGAACTCCGAAACTTATCGCTGCTTATTGCTGTTGGTACGCGCACAAATATTTTAGGTTGCAACTGGTTTGCGCCCTTAGGAATTTCTATTCAAGGGATCCATTCAGTGACATCTTCCATTGTCAACGAGGTCGTGAACGATTATCGCGATTTATTTTCAAATGAGCTGGGTGCGTATAAAGGACCACCCATAACCCTTTACTTAAACCCAAATGTTGCACCAATTCATTTACCTGCTAGAAGAATTCCTTTTGCGATTCGATCCAAGGTAGATGCAGAGCTAGACCGCATCGTGGCACAGGGCGTTCTTGAATCCGTTGATTACTCTCGGTGGGCTACACCAATTGTTCCAGTACCAAAACCAAATGGAACCATACGAATTTGCGGTGATTATAAGGCAACTTTAAACAAAGCACTGCAGTCACATTGCTATCCAATACCTTCGATGCATGAGTTGATTGCAAATCTGACACGCGGGGCTGTATTTGCAAAGTTGGATCTGGTACAGGCATATCAGCAACTTACCGTGGACGACAAGTCAGCTGAGGCTCAAACTATTATAACACACAAAGGCGCGCATTCAAGGTCAAAAGACTTCAATATGGAATTTCTTCCGCTCCAGGTGAATTTCAGAATTGCATGTCAGGTTTATTGAGTGGAATTGATGGGGTTGTGTGTTACTTAGATGACGTTGTTGTTGTTGGAGATAATTCAAACGGCTTAGCTAGTAAAATTCGAATTGTTTTCGATCGAATACGATCTTCTGGTCTAAAATTACGAAAAGAGAAATGCATGTTCAACGTTCCGTCCATTAATTTCTTGGGTTTTCGCATCGATGCAGAAGGAATTTATCCTCTAAAAGAAAAACTTTTGTCGATACAAAATACGCCTCCTCCGAAGAATAAAAGCGAGCTTCAAGCATTTCTAGGGCTTCTAAACTTCTACCATTCATTTCTTCGTTCAAAGGAACCGCTTCACAGACTTTTGAATAAGAATTCTGCTTGGAAGTGGACCAAGATTCATCAAACGTCATTCGATAATCTTAAGAAGTTTTAGCGCACTTGTTGCCAGATGGATCTGAGCGACCAATTTCATATTATTCAAGGACACTCAAACAATCGGAGCGAAATTATGCGCAACTTGATAAAGAAGCCCTGGCAATTATTGCAGGCATTAAAAAGTTTCATGACTACTTATACGGCAGACAATTCGTGATATACACAGATCACAAACCGTTGCTGGGTCTGTTCTCACCTTGCAAACCTACACCAAATACACTTTCTGAGAGGATGCTTCGTTCAATTATTTTCTTAAGCGCCTACAACTACAAGCTTCAACACAAAGCCGGAAAAGACATCGCACATGCCGACGCATTCAGTCGCCTACCAGTTGGTAATTCAATCGATGCCGAGGGAGACGAGGAGGAAATAGTTTTGATGATAGATTTGCTGGATTCGCCGCTACTACAGGCTAGTGATATTGCAAGGGACACCAAAAAGGACAAAATGTTGTCACGTGTTCTACACTGGACGTTGACGGGATGGCCAGTAGTCGCTGAATCGATGTCAGTTTTGAGACAACTTTTTGCTATACATGGACTACCCGATGTCATCGAGGGGATGGCCAGCTGTCGCTGAATCAGATTTCAAGGTCTTTTTTCGATCGGAGGAACGAGATTTCGTCCATTAGAGGGTGCCTAGTATGGGGTCAACGAGTAGTGATTCCTAAAATTCATCGAATGAAACTTCTTGCAGCACTTCATGCAAACCACCCAGGAATAGTTCATATGAAAGTTTTGACCAGGAGTTACGTCTGGTGGCCAAAAATTGATGGCGACATCGAACAGACAGTAAAGCGGTGTAATTTCTGTCAACAGATGCGTTCCGACAATTCTCCTATCAAGGGATACACCTGGGAGGAAGAGAAAAATCCGTGGTGCAGGATTCACATAGACTTTGCGGGTCCATTTAAAGGAAATCTTTTCTTTTTAGTGGTCGACGCATACTCCAAATGGTTGGAGCTCCATCCAATTTTTGCTACATCGTCCTCGTGCGCGATGTAAGTTTTGAGACAAATTTTTGCTATACATGGGATACCCGATGTCATCGCTTCTGACAATGAAACGGCGTTCACATCCCATGATTTTAAGATATTTTGTGAAAATAATTTAATTAAACATATCTTTTCAGCTCCATTTGAGTGATTTGAATGATGCACACCACAACGGACTATTTAATAAAAAATGCCGAATGGAGATATCCGATTGCGATTAGCTCGAATTTTGTTGGACTAGAATGTAACCCCACATACTGGTACTGGTCGTTCGCCGGCGGAGTTACTTTTCAATCGCCGACCATGCACATATTTCGACAAACTTCATCCTGAATCAATGCCGGTTCAAGCAAAGGCTACACAGCAAGAGGTATCGAAGGAAAACAACTACGATAGTGGTGAACCAGTGTGATATCGAAATTATGCACCAGGACCTCGATGGGTACCCGGCCGAATATCGGAAGTCAGAGGTCCGGTCTCGGTCGTCATCGAGTCTGAAGGCGGTCAAGAGTTTCACCGTCATGCTGATCAGGTTCGTCGTAGATCAATAGAACACACCGTTACCAATCCTGAAGAGGCAGCTCCTGAAGAAATAGCCGAGATGCCAATTCCAAATATTCCTCAGTCAACATCTATGCAGCCCGAAGTTCGACGATCTGAAAGGATTCGCAACAAGTTCAAAAGTCCTCAGTAGTTTCATCCATGGATGAAAGAGTGTTGCATATACACCCTGTAGCCGAAGAGAAACACTGCTGCCACCTGCAACAGAAATGACATCCACATTCCTTTTGTGACGGATGAAGGCAGCGTGCATGCGTAATTAATTGATCATAACCTAACGATTGTATTAAAAGAAACCTCTCATAGTTGCATTTCAAATACACAAAACAAAGTAACTCTAATTTGGGCCCAAGGGCCTAGTAACATTTATGGAAACGCTGACGAACTGGGCAGGCAAGGCTCAGCCGTCTACGTTCCGCTTGGAGTAGTCAAAGAAGAAATCTCCTCAATATTCCTAATAAAAGCCAACCTCAGATGGACTAGGCTAACAAACTAGGCTGACATATCCGGAAGGATGTGGCCAAGCTACAAGAAAATTAAAACATCCGACTTCGCGTACAGGCGTCGCCACATTAACAGCAATCTCTACGGGTCACTGGCCTATAGGAGACCACCCAGTCAAACTAGGTATCCCACACAACGCACACTGTCGGAGTTGTAATTTCGCAACTGAAAGAGAAACTTGCCACTATTTATGCGCCTGTCCGGCACTAGTTAGGACCAGGCAACGAACATTAGGCAAACCCTTCTTCAATTCCCTAGAGGAAGTCTCAGAGAAAAACATCAAAGAACTTACTAGTTCCTTGAATTCCACAGGTTGGATCTAGAGACACCTCACCAACGCACCGTAACACCCAGGTTACATGAGTTGTGGTAACAAGCACCCAGCGCTAAGTGGGTTCCTACTAACAGAACCGCCATACATATGTACCTACCCTACCTATCTACCCTACTATCAAACAGCTGAAAACGAATCCCGCAGAAAAATCACTCATCAACCAACCAAATCCTTTCCAACAACAACAACCAACCAGTGTGGAGTGGAACCCAAGATTCGTTGAATCAAACTGGGAAACCGGATCTGTAGTTGACCTCCGTAATAACTGCCGAACAAGCCATGATATACACTAGATAACTTCTCACACCGCCTGTCGAATAGAGAAAAAGTGAAATCCAAAGAGAACGCAGCATCAGAGCGGGCAGTTAAACAGCAGATGCACTTAAACACCTAAAACTACGAAAAAGAGGCCAACTTATAACCAATCACAAGATACTTACGCAGTGCTCTCGTGCAAGCTCGCTGAGGCACGGATACCTTTCGCTTATGTATCGGAAAAACTTCGGGACCCCCATGATGTCCTTGTTAGGTGATGATTACAGTGCCGTTAGATGAAAACGTTACCTCCTTTCACTTATTTGTTGCTGGCAAACAAAAACCACTTTGCCACGGATTGTCACAATTAGCGAAACTCGAACACAATTATCTCCCAATTGCAGTTGATGGGCAAAATAAAACAGTTTGTTTAACCTTTTCGCTTAAACTACACTAAAACTGAGTTTATCCACAGAATTCCATAAAAAAAAAAGAAAAGAAATATGCTGCCGCAAAGAAATTTTCACAGATCTGCGAAAAACAGCCAACAGCACAACATACCTACAAACAGACTGACAGATCTGTCATTGCAAGTGTCGGGAATGTAGTTTCCAAGATGGGTAAAATGTTTACATGGGTTGCCGCTCTGCAAATTTAATAATGGTTAAAATTCTGAAATTTTTTTATTCATTTTTAATGCACTTTTATTTTTTTTTAATTCATTGTAACTTAATTGCTTAAAACTAGCTTAACTAACTTAACTATTCTTATTCTAACTTGCTGGCCCTATGCGGGCGCTCTAAGCTAATCCTGATTAAAAAGTTGCCCTACGATGTTTTCGCCCTCTCTGAAACAAATCTCTCCCCTGTCTTCAAGAGTAATGAGTTATTTACCTCCGAATTTAACATTTTTCGCGATGATGGTCTCGAGAAAGACGATGATTCTTCTGGCCGTGGAGTTCTCCTGGCTATACACAACCGCTACGACTCAGCACTTTATAAATCGTCGCATACCGCTAATTTTGAGTTTATTTGCGCTAAAATTACCATTCTTAAACGTAATCTGTACCTACTTTGCTGCTACATTCGCCCCTCCCAACCAATTCAAGGCTACCAACTCGCTATAGATGCTATAGACTCTCTCTTTGATGTTACGGATCCCAGCGATGATGTCCTTATCCTTGGGGATTTTAATCTTCCACAACTCAAATGGGTTCCGTCTGAGGATGAGTCTCATTTTGTCCCTTCAAATGCAACCTCAGACAAAGAAATCCTTTTCACAGATTGTCTCTCCAACTCTGGCCTCCATCAAGTCAGTGGCATAACTAATAGCCTTGACAGACAACTTGACCTTATCTTCTCATCTGATGCTGATAATTGTATTGTAATAGCAAGTAACCATCTTCTCTCTACTTTAGACCGTTACCATCTACCCCTCTTTCTTTCATTTTCCTGCGGTGACTTAATATTCACACTAATATTCGCACTCAGAACTCATATAGCTTTAATTTTCGGAAAGCTGACTTCGCCAAACTTAACAACCTGCTCAGTAATGCTAATTTTAACTACGCACACGTTGCTGTGGATAATGCTCTCGCATCTTTCTATACTGTAATTTTCGATTGTTTTCTGCAAGCTGTTCCCTACTCGCTCCAAAAAAATTGTTCTTCATCCCCACCCTGGTATAACAAACAATTGCGCTCACTTCGTAACAAGAGGAATAAACTTTGGAGAGCATACCTGAAATCCCGTTCTGGCTATGATTACACCATCTATCAGCACACACATACACACTTCGCCGAACTATGCGAAGCTCTCTATCAGGATTACCTTGACCGAATGCAATTCACTCTTATCACGGATCCAAAGCGTTTTTATCATTTCATAAATGTCGCAAACTTATTCGCTCATTTTTTTAGCCAGTCGTTTACCGACCGCATCCTCGAACCAGACCATGATTACTTCTCTTATATGGACAATTGCGCCCAAACGTTGATATCACTTCATTACTTGTCGCAGAGAAGATTAATAAACTTAAGGATGACTACTCTCCTGGTCCTGACGGGTTGCCCGCAGTTCTAAAAAAATGCGTGACCAACTTGGCCCAACCGTTGACTTCCCTTTTTCTTATGTCCATTCCCCAAGGATCTTTCTCGCTTCTTTGGAAGAACTCATTCATTATCCCTATTCAGAAGAAAGGTCCAAAAAACGAAATTTCCAACTATCGACCTATCGCGAAACTATCATGCGTACCCAAACTCTTCGAGAGCATAGTGTACGACTCGATGTTTTTTCATTGCAAATCCTTATTTTCTTCCAACCAACACGGATTTCTTAAAGGTAGATCGACAACCACCAACTTAACTGAATTCGTTTCTCAGGCGCTGTGTGCATTCGAAGATGGCAACGAAATTGATGTTATTACCACTGATTTTAGTAAAGCATTTGATAAAATCTCGCACCAAATTATTGTTCTTAAGTTTAAAGCTCTTGGTTTTCAACCCGGTTTTATCAATTGGATCAAATCTTACTTTTAAGGTCGGCAGTACGAGGTTATATTTAGATCTTCTGTCTCTAACCCCATTAAAGCCACTTTGGGTGTCCCTCAAGGCAGTCACTTTGGTCCTTTAATCTTCATCCTGACCATCAATGACGTCGACTGCATTATCAAAGACTCGTATCTCTCTGTCTATTCCGATGACATGACAATCTTTAGATACATATCTTCCCCCATCGATTCTCGCCCATTTCAAGACGACCTTAACAGATTTTCTCTCAGGTGTCAGAAAAATCATCTCCAACTTAATGTAAGCAAATGTCAATTCATCACCTACTGTCAATTCATAGGAACTACTTCCTCTGCAACGAGCTCGTCCCACCAGTTTCATCTTTCCGTGATTTAGGTGTAATCTGCAATAGGGAACTTAACTTCCGTTCTCATATTGACCACATAATAAATAGAGCCAATTCTGCACTTGGCTTTGTAAAACGTTTCGAACCCATACGTCACCAAATCACTTTATACCACCTTCGTTAGACCTATCCTCGATTATGCTAGCCAAGCTTGGTCGCCACACAATGCTATCCACATCCGACGTATTGAAGCCATCCAGCGCAGGTTTATCCGTTTCGCCCTACGCGGTCTCCCTTGGACTGGCAGATACAACTTGCCTCCCTACTCTGATCGTCTAAAACTCATCAATCTTCAATCTCTTGAAAATCGTCGCGAAATTGCCGACTTACTCTTCCTCCATCAGCTAATTACTGGTCACATTTATTGCCCCGCGCACCTTGAACTAGTCTCATTTAATACCAATCCCCGTAACCTAAGGTCCATTCTCCTCTTCCGTCTCACTTATCATCGCACCAATTATGCTTATAACGCACCACTGTCCAGAATGTTGCGTTTGGCTAACAATATGGAAAACACCTTTGACTTCCACTGCAGCAGAACTACCCTTCGAAACAATCTTCAGCATCGCCTCAATTCCACCTAGCCAAGTTTTGATTTTGTCAACACCCCCCTCCTATTAACCCCCTCTACCTCCTACCTGCTCACCCTAGTAGTTTTAAGGTTTTTGTCTTTAGTTTTAAGTTTAGATTGTTTAAGTTTTCTTGTGCTTGTATTAAGCTAATAAAAATGTCGGTAGAGCCGGCGTCAATCAATCAATAATACTTAAAACTATGTCTCTCGGCGTAACGTACGTGAAAAATATTTATTTATTTATTTCTTTTAAATTTAAGTGTTACTAAGAAAATTAGTCAAAAACTTAGTGACTGAACTTTTTTTTTGTATTTTTATATATAATGCATATAACCTACCTTAAAATAAATCTTAAAACTATCTTATTCTAAATTAGCCTATCTTATTCAACCTTACGTATTCTATACGTAAATTTTTTTTGTTGTTTTTTTTTATCGAGTGCTGTTTTTTATAATTTTTTTTTTTATGTTTTTTGTGCTTTTTTTGTATTTTTTTCATCCAAGTGCTGTGGATATAAATTTTTTTTTTTTTTTTAAATTACTACCTACAAGCTAAACTACTTAAACCTAAACTAGGTATGTCGGCCAGATTAGCGGCCAGATTAGTCGGTGGAAGATTAGCGGCACTGCCAATCTGTCCTGGATCAAACCCTTCTTATCAAAATAGAGGAACGCCTCTGGGGGAACAAAGCCGTTAAGGCGCACTCTCTCGTGATACTCGTAATTGGGGTAATAAGCCCCGGAGATCAGGTTGTTCGTCGAGCTCATTGCTCTTGCAATGTGCCTTCGAATCAGCTTGATAACGAAATTATCCACTCTTAGTAGGTTAGCCCTGTTGTATAGGACCTCATTGGGATAGAATTTTATGTACTGGGACTCTGGTGTTCTGTATAAATGAAGGCAAGCCCGGAGGCAAGCCCTCTCAAACACCCGAATCTTTTCCAACAAGCTTGCTTCCCACGTTGAACCACACGGGGCATCCATATACGAGCATGGGCCTAATGAGGGCCATGTAGCAGATAACCTTTACCCTTGCATCGAGTTGCTTGCTATAAAAAAGTCTCTTTGTAAGGGCAAAAGCACCTTTGGCTCTGGCCAGAGCAGCATCAATATGTTTGTTAAAATATACATATTGGTCTAACCAGAGCCCCAGGTATCTGACTACACTTCGATTCGCAAGTGGCTGTCCGTGCGGTCCCACGATTGAGAACTTTCGCCAATTCTTTCTGGTATCCCTAGAGGCCCCAGACAACGGCATCCTAAAAAGAATGGTTTCCGATTTCTGGAAGTTGATCTTCAAGTTCCAGTCATCGCAATATCGCTGAATCTTATCGAAGTCACGTTGCAAGAGAATTGCAATGACCTCGATTTTTGGTCCTGATCTGTACGCGATCAAGTCATCTGCGTACGCTATGGCATGGTGAAGTGATCCTATGAGATCGCTCGTGTAAATGTTGAAAAGGATCGGTGAATTAACCGCACCTTGTTGCAGACCGTTTTTAATTAGAAATGTTCCAGCAGAAGTCACATTGCCATTTTTGACGATCAACTGTCTACTGGTGAGCATGTTATAAAGTATGTACAGCAGTGGTTTGCTTATGCCCAGCCTGTTCAGCTTGTAGAAGAGTCCCTCTAACCATACGGTATCGAAGGCCCTCTCCAAATTCTGAAACCTTCGTGGTGGATGTACGTGGTCGATGATAGAATTTCATCGCACACTGTCTGAAAGATTGTTCGAGCACAATTTTTAAATATGATATCATTTTTGCCCACATGTAGAAATGTCGCTCATTGTCACTCTTTGTATTGGACTCCGCCCATTTTACATCGTTTTAATCGCAAATAACTCGAATTGGGACTGTTAGTGCGTTCTTTTTATCTGACAATGATTATTATTTTTATGTTTATTATACCCGTGACAGACCAAAATGGTTAATCCCGCTTAACTCACTGATCGCGATCAAGAAATCACCTATGATTTAGCTCCAAACGAGATGAGAGTATTGTGGAACTGGATTAAGCTTAAGGCTCACAGATCGACCTTAAAACTGCCACTTTTGGAAAATGGGACCAGAGCAGATTTGGGAATATCCGAATAGATTTGTTTTATTATATCGGGGAAATCACCTTAAGTCCTAGTAAATATTACAGTTCTTTTACTATTCCATAAAGAATTATTTATATATTTTTTGAAAAAAATAAACTTCGTGTTAAGCTCCAAGCTAGCTGCAAAATTAAAACCAATTTCAGTCAAATAAAAATACTAATTTGTACAGGCTTGCCTATAATACACAATGTACACCCCGCGCAACAAAAAAAGCCGCATACGGGTTTTCCAATTTTTTGCGCTAATTACCTTTAAGGGATTCGCCGAATTATATTTTATTACTTCCGGGTTAGGTAATGCACATTTTGGAATGTGTCGGAATTCATTCTGGCAGTATTTAACAGTGCGTGCAGTTGTATTTCTTAAATAAAAGTGAAAAGAGTATATCGCGATGTCTAAAAGGGTACAATTGAGTAAAGAAAATAAGGCAGTTATCGTCGCCTTATCCAAACAGAATCAGTCATTTCGTGAGATTGCTCGACAAATTGGATACAATGAGAGTTCTGTAAGAAGATTCTGTAACAAATATCGTCGGGATCAGAATCTGGACAGAAAAAATGGCACAGGATTGAAGAGATGTGCCACTGTTCGGGAGGACTGGGAACTGAAGAGGCTAAGCTGGAGAAACAGGTTTCAAAATGCATCGGAATTAAGAGCTGACCTGCGAGAAGCTACTGGGGCTGAAGATAGCGTCAGAACTATCCAGAATCGTCTCAACGAGATGGGTTTGCTAGCAAGGAGACCAGCGAAAAAGCCACTTCTGACCAGCAAAATGAAGAAAACGCGCCTTAGCTGGGCTAATGAAAGGCAAAACTGGAGGGTTAAAGATTGGTCAAATGTGGTGTTCTCTGATGAGTCCAAGTTTAACCTAATCGGACCAGATGGGAAGCATATAGTTCGTCGTAGAAAAGGGGAACGCTACAGCGCCGAATGCATAGCTCACACCGTAAAACATTCTCCTTATGTTATGGTGTGGGGATGCATCACCGCAATCGGAGTTGGATCTCTAATTATGCTCGAGGGCACTGTTAACGCCATGCAGTACAAACAAATTATGTTAGATGGTGTTGTACCGAGTATGGAAATGATAACAGCAGAAACATCAAAACCAATTCTCAAGATGATTCAGCACCTTGCCATCGAGCAAAATCTGTGAGTAATTCAGAATTGTTGCATACTTTTGAAGCGTAGTTATTATGCTACATTATGTTACAATATTTTTAGTCAGAATTTAATAACACATTGAAAATTAATTTAGTTTATTTCTGTGCTGACTATTTTTTTTTTTTTTTTTTATAATTTGCACGTGTTAAAGAGGATATGAATACCCTTATACTAATTTTTTTTTTTAGAACACGTGCGTTTTTTCGGAAAGAGGAAGAGACAGAGAGAAAAACAGAGTGGTGTAGTTTGAAACTCAGGTGGTATTAAGTTTCTGTAAACTCCAAGGGTGGCTGTCCAGATAACTGGGGAGTATTTTGTTTGTTTTTTCGCTATTGTTGTCGTTGCTTATGATTCACAGTATTTTGTTCTGTCCTCCTGATGTCATCATCACGATCAATTGCATTTTAGCCATATGACTATTCAATATAAATGAATGACTTTCTAGGACACAAAGCAGGAACAACTGTGAGAAATACATAAATATCATCGTTTCTCTTCCATTTCCATTGTTCACCTAAAAATACACCTATTTAAACAAATTTACCTACCAATGAATTGCTAGCGTTGAATGTGGATATTTACTAAAGAAATTCAAAGGGTTTGTCTGTCCTAAAAAATTTAGAAAAAACACTGGATTTTATTTAATACGGAGTGCAACTACTCCTATCGCAGTCAAAGTGGTAGCGTTGGTATGAGTGCGTTCCAGACTAATTTTGTTTCAGTCTGTTAGGGTTAAATTGCTGATCGGGATTAAAGTTAATCGCTATCAGTTTGGCCCATCACGGGTTTAAAACTTGTAATAATAAGGTGGCCAGACTGAGAGTACAGTACTCCTTTCGGCAGCGTTGTACTCGTTTAATTTCCTGTACTCCTTTTCAGCATTTCATACTACTTGTACTCCTTTTTATTAATCAACACAAATGAAACGTATTGATACGTGGAAACTCTATGCAATTTCAAAGCAATTTATCAAAATCTGATTCCAATACTCATCGCTCTAAAGAATAAAAAAAAAAAACAAATGCAGCTTTGGTATATCAAATTTTATAACAACTTACCGTCTCGTTTGTGTTGTTTATAATTATCAATGTCAGCGGCCCCTTCGCTACCGCTGAATACACAATTTTGGGCATGGTACAATATTCGTGGACTCTCATGAATTGATAGCGATATTCCACTTGTAAGCATGGATATTATTTTCGATCTTCAAAGGTTGTTTGTATATCGTATTTCGTAAATAAATATTAAAATGTTATAAATAAAATTCAACTTACGCAAGTAATCATTGAAAATGACTACATGAAATGCAGAATGCTTTAGCCTTTTTATTTAGTGTTAAAGCTCATTTGCGCGTTAACGATTATGTTTACAAACAAAAATGTGAATCCATTAATGAGAACTGTTTGAGTTGTACATAATATTTTGGCCCTAATTGACCATACAGGTTATGGGATAGCTTCTTGCAGCCATGCCCTCTATGTGACTGGAGCCCTATTGTTTTTGGTTTCAATCGGTTAAGTGGTTTTGAAAATACAGTTAATTTTTGTAAAATTTCGTCATGTTTTTTCGTTCACTATAATTTCTGCAAAAATGTTTCCATTTGACTGCTGATTTCTGTAAAATGTTTACTTGAAGAGAAAGGACTCACGAGAAGATGAGGGGTTTTGAGAATATTTAAATTTTGTATTAACATTCTTGATACCTACAAACATATCAACTAAGCAGTGACTTTTTCGTAAATTATACCGAAATTCTGCATTTTAAACATTATTTTGAAAAAAATATTTTGTTACATAGAAGACATGTATGGTTCTCCACATCCTTAGTAGTAGACATAAACAATTTTTTTTTTTTTTTGTAATTTTCCAAGTATGACATACATTTAAAGAGCGAAAACTTTTACTTTCTTTATAGGGCACTGCAGTTTAAGGTGGACCTGATCTTCAACTAACAAGCGCCTCCAGCCAGCTCGATCTTGCGCTCTCCGGTTCCAGTTTTGCACACGAGGAATGAGGTCCATTTCCATTTGTGTGCGCCATCTGAAGGTAGGTCTACTTTTACCGCGTCGCCCCTCTGGGATGGATTCGAAGACTATCAGAGCCGGAGCTTTAATGTACACTAGCTCTACATATCCTAGCCATCTTAGGCGATTATTTCGAACTCTTCTGACTAGGTCGATATCGCTGTACAAAAGGTATTGCTTGTTGCTGTATATTCTCTTCCATTCCCCGTCGATACAAAAGGGACCAAAAATCAATCGAAGATCTTTCAAGACAACCAAGGGTGTTTTCATTCGCATTTGATAATGTCCTTGCTTCTGCCCCTTAAAGCAGGTCTTGGATGATGATAATAAAGTCACCTCAGTTGTCCGTCAGAGCGCTTTGCTACTCAATTGCCTTCTTAGCCCGAAATATGGCTAAAATTCTCTACTTCAGCAGCGTATTTGAATTTACACCTTAGGTAGACAAAGTCCTTCACTACCTCAAAATCGATGCTGTCTATTGTGATGTTCTGTCAAATACGGTGATGCCGACTGTTCTTTTTTGATGACTACATATATTTTGCTTTGTTAAACCCATTTCTGCCGCTTCTGATTCAATACTCACGAATGCACCACGCGCTGTCATGTGATTTGTTTAATATGTCAATGTCGTCAGTGTACGCGAAGTTGTACAGACTTTTGAAAGATCGTATACCTGACATTAGTTTTATAATTTCATACAATCCTTTCAAGTATGATGTTAAACAAATCACAAGGGGATGTCAAAATTAGGCATGGCTCTGTATAGCGCTTCTCTCTATAAACGCTATATACTACTCCCTGCAATATTCCATGCATTCAGAAAATTCTAATTATTTTCTAAAACGGAAAAAAAAGTCACTGAAACAATCATTGTTGATCAATGTTCTTTAATAAAAATATATTGAAGAGTGTGATAAAATAGGAAAAGGGAAGATACACAAATGATATAAGATGTGTTTGTTTTTTGTATCTTATATAAGCTAAGCTAAAAATGTGTGTGTTAAATACAACACGGTATACACGGATAACGGCTAAATATATCTGGGATAATATCGCAACTGTGTCCTAACAGCATTAGAAAAGAGTACGAGTAGTAATCCAGGAAGTGACACGAAATAATGGACGAACGAGAATACCTTCAATAATACATATTTTCTTTCATTGAAATTATATGATGTTTGTTTGCTTGGAGTTTTACAGCTTATTATTATTTTTCCAGACAATTTTCTATTTCTAGTTTTAATAAACAGCTGATTACACAAGTGTCATTGAGATGCGTGTGCTGCTTTGATAATATTCTTCAGCGGCGATGTGTTTTTTTTTTTTTAATTTTGTTCTTTAGCTTATATAGGATACCAAAAAAACATCTGTTATGCAGTACGAACGAATTTTCTGTGTCGGTGCACTGAAAATTAAGAGCTATACATACTACTGTGTGAACACGATCTATTTTGTCAGTCCTGCAAAGCCATTGACAAGATTTTGATAATCTGTGCCACCTTTATTGCAATCAATAATACAATGTGGGCAATGCTTATTTAAGCGATGAAATTTAGAAGTGATTTTGTCTTGGCCATTTTAATTTCCAGCCCCACTTTGCTTGGTTTGGTTTCCAAAACGTGGGCCATTTGGTACTGGTCCAAATAGTGTTTCCAGCGTAGTCTAGATGTTTTAGAAAAGATGTCACTGTCCATTTTATGCCCTTGCCTGGGCTCGTAAGGGGTGCTCTCAGAACGTTATTAATAACAGCCAAGAATAACAGTGGTGACAGTGTGCAACCGTGTCACACCCAGATTTGGTCTTCAAAGTCTTCTGACACCTTGCAGTTCTGCAGTACATGACACTCGTGGGTAGTCTTTATAATAGTTCAGCTTCTCGGGGATACCTCTCCGGTGCAAGACATAGCAGATAAAACCCCGATTTATGCTGCCGAAGTCCTTCTCGACGCAATGCTACGAGTATATGATGATCCGCAAAGTATTAATGTGGACGACGCAGGAGGATCTTGAGCAGAAACTTGCTTGTTCGATGTTGAGAGTTGATTCGATCCACAATTATTCGGCAATCAAATGATGTTGGAAAAATCTGCAAATTTGTATAGCTATAAAGAATAAAAACATGTGTGTTAATTTCATTTATAATATCATTGAAAGTGAAGTTATGAATAAACGGTTTAACTTTGCGGAAGACAGCTTTATGCTTTGAAACCGAGCTGGAATATAGCGCTTTAAATGACAAAAGAAATTCCATTTAAATTGATGAGCTCTTTATTAAACTATAGAGAACACACATTTCCAGTCCACAAGTACCTGCACCCTCTTGGGTTAGGGTGAATACGCCTGCAAAGTATGAGCTTAGTATGTCTTCTAGACTTCCAGATTTTGGTTTGCCGCAGTGATCGCTGCCAATGAGCCATTCCACATTAGCATTCTTTTCTTCGTCAAAGGAATACGTTAAAAAGAAAGAAACGTGTTCCTTTGACTTTAATTTGGTATCTAAGGTCATTCCTAGGTATTTTATATGTGTTAGCGTAAGAAACTATTTGATTGTTGATAAAAACAGGGAGAGTGCTTATTTTCTCGTTTCTAAAGTTAACATGGGTTGACTTGGTGTCATTGAGTTTAATGCGCCATTGTTGCGTCAAATCTCTTACTTTATTGACGGCATTCTGCAGATTATCTGTAGCTTTTACTATGCATTTGTCTACTGCATCCAGCAATGGGTGATGACGCTTAATAATAATGTTCATATTCCAAACCCGGACTCTGCTGGGAGGTGGTTGAGGCATTCTGACTCTCCAGGGAGCTCGAATGCGTCAACATTATGGCAGCGGAGTCGACATAGATCACTCACCCGCCACTCTCCACCCCTATCTATACACATAAGCCTCAGGAATTCAAAGCCAGTAGAATATGCAAATAACACATCATTCGCAGCCGCCTTGGAAAACGGGACCGTTTTAAAAATAGGATTTTTGCCAGATTGCCCTTCAATATTTACTGCAGAAGCGATCGCCATACTCAAGACAACTAAATGTTTGGTAAAACCCTGCTCTAAATCGATAATATGTTCTGACAGGCTGTCGGTATTAAAAGCTATCCTTAATCCAAACCGTAAATCTGGGCTCATAACTAACATCAAGGATCTCTTAAAACTTATATGGATACCAAGCCACAGTGGGATACAAGGCAACGGGTTTGCCAACATGGCCACAAAATTATGCTATAGAGCTCCAGTTTACACCTTCAACATTTTTTTCAAAAAATTACCGTCAACCAAAGAATGAAAAGGGAAAGGTCTTTAAACTGGTGTAACTACCATCATCACTACTCCACAATTAACATCGACGGTAGCATGCCCATCTACCCCACAACATAATCGAAAGCAGCCAACATCACTTTAACAGGTTACGCCTAGGGCACACTATTTGTACACGCAAATACTCTTCTCCTTCTTCTTACGGCGAAGTTATGATCCAGAGATAGAAGGATCACAACCTTCCCACTTTACTGAATCCCTATTGGTAAGCTTGTGGGGTTTGCCGTACACGCAAATACATCTATGAAAATGAGACATCTCCTACTTGTCCAACCTGTAACTAATCCAATTCCCGGTATCCAGGGAATTTAATAAAATCCTTTAACCAAATCAATGAACATACGACATACTCAGGATAGCAAACCATTCAAACATATCTAAAGCCAATGTTTCACCGTATAGAGCCATATAAATTGTATTTCACATCTATACTTTGAATTATTTTACTTTAAGTAGTTATATTCTTTTCATAGCTAGTTTAGAGCCGAAAGCCTAGCAGCCAGTTGCTCTATCTTTATTATTATAATTATCTTGTAATTACCTGTTTAATAAATAATAATAATAATAATAATTTGCTTGTTGATAAAAACGGGCAGGGAGCTTATTCTCCTGTTTGTAAAACTTAACTTTGTCTTATTAAGTTTAATGCGCCATTGTTGCGTCCAATCTATTGCTTTATTGACAGTAGCTTTGTTAGCGCATTTGTCAACTGCAAGTATTATGGTGCCATCTGCAAAAATGGTTCCATGATATCCCTTGTGTACCTATATAATAAATACAGAGTTGGTCCGAGAACACTGCCTTGTGGGAAGCCTGCACTTTTTTTTTCAGTTCTGAGTACTCTTCACCGTACAATACTCAAAAAAATCTATCTGCTACATAAGATTTCAGTATCTCATGGTATTATCTAGGTAGGTCCCTATGCAGTTTGAACTTCAAGCCTTTATGCCACACCTCGTCAAAGGTTTGCGCAACGTCCAGGAAAAATGCATAGCATACCAGTTTCCCTTAGAGTGTTTCAGGTCGGTAATAGGATGCACTTGGTCTATTGTCGAATGCTATTCCTAAGCTCAAATTTATGATTAGGATTTTTTTTTTTTTTATATATATAATTTGCGCGCGCCAAAAAGGATATGAATACTCTTATACTATTACAGGGCACGGGCGTTTGTGGAGGAGAGAGAGAGAGAAAGAAAGATTAAGTGTAGTGGTTTGAAACTTAGATGGTATTAAGTTTCTGTAAGCTTCAAGGGTAGCGTCCAGATAACTGGGGAGCTTGTTTGTTTTGCTTTTGTCGTTGCTCATGATTCACAGTTTTTTTTTCCGTCCTCTTGATGTCATAATCACGATCAAGTTGCATTTTCAGCCATATGACCGCTCTACTGCCAGTGCTATGCCTTCGCAGTAAAGCTTAAGTTTTATTCCGGCTAAGTCCGGTAGTTCTTCCAAAATGTTCTTATTTCTCTTGTATTGACATAGGGCACGAGTATTTCTTTGTCATCTACTTTATCCACAAAGTCTACATTTCCATCCACTAAGTCAGGTGTTAAAGGTTTAGAAACGCCCTACAGGTGTTCTGTAAAAAGATTAGCCTTCTACCTGGGATTTCCGACCCATTTTCCATCGACTGCCTTCAGTTGGGGGTCTTTTAGTATAGTCAGTGTTTTTATCAGTCGTCAAATTACGTAGAAATATTTTCATGCAGGAATTTTTGAATTCGGTAATAAATTTTTTTAACTTGTTATTTAGCCGATTGAAGATAGTTTTGTCTTCCAGATATCTGCTTAAATTGCTATTTCCTACGCGGCCTTCTCTTCTCTAGTATCATTTGATGTAGATATTGTACGTAAATGTATATTGGAGTATTGATTACGTCGAATGTAAACATGAACAAACAGAACTTAAGCAAGCCATTTGCTCAATTTGGAGTATCTGTTTCAATAACAAACACATAACCCATTCTTCTAAGCAAAAAATATTCCATACGACTGCAACTTCTATGGATCGCAAGTGTGGGTTTATTATTCTTTGAGGAACAATAACTCCTCTTCAAGAGAATGTTTTGATTGACCACTAGTACACCTACCTACATACATGCTTTACCTATAGACGATCTTTATGTAGATCTAGAAACGCAACCGAAATGATAAGCACGATTTTAAGAACAGAGTTTTTAAGTAAGTAAAAAAGTTTATTTTCGCTAGTAGTTCAATTACAATAATTCAAAGTAGATAGATAGATAGATAGATACATTTACTTTCATAGTACAATGCATAACAAGTTGGATTTTTTTTTTCTTTTTACATAGCTTGCACAGAGATATGACATTTCTTCTATGTCTTACTACTGAATAATATACAATGGGCTTAAAACTGCACTACGCACATGAATTCAATTATGGAA
Source organism: Pocota personata (assembly GCA_963082735.1). Lineage (NCBI taxonomy): Eukaryota > Metazoa > Arthropoda > Insecta > Diptera > Syrphidae > Pocota > Pocota personata. Next base: position 71,540,010 of record OY720430.1, read on the forward strand.
GGAAAACTATGAGAAAAAACCTTCATTTAAAAAGAAAATAGGAACCATTGGAACGCCAGTATATAATTGATTATAAATAAATATATAAAGGGTGGTTAAGTTTTAAGGGCCGATGTTGATTTTGAATAAAACACAAATTATTTAGGAAATTACTGTCATTTCGTTTTATTATGATAATATTGGTATGGTTCAATTATGTATAGAACAAAATATCGGCCAAATGGCCGCCGCGACCTCGGCGGCACACCTCCATCCGATGGTCCAAATTTTCGATGACGCTGAGGCATAATTGAGGTTCTATGCCGTTAATGTGCCGAATTATCTCATCCTTTAGCTCTTGAATTGTTGCTGGCTTATCGACGTACACCTTTTCTTTCAAATAACCCCAAAGAAAGAAGTCCAACGGTGTCAAATCACATGATCTTGGCGGCCAATTGACATCGCCACCACGTGATATAACACGGCCATTGAATTTGTCGCGCAAAAGAGCCATTGTTTCGTTAGCTGTGTGGCAAGTGGCACCATCCTGTTGAAACCACATATCGTCCACATCCATATCTTCCAATTCGGGCCATAAAAAGTTCGTTATCATCTCACGATAGCGAACACCATTCACAGTAACAGCCTGACCGGCCTCATTTTGGAAGAAATACGGCCCGGTGATGCCGCCAGCCCATAAACCGCACCAAACAGTCACTCTTTGTGGGTGCATTCATTTTTCGACAATCACTCTTGGATTATCATTCGCCCAAATGCGGCAATTCTGCTTATTGACGAATCCACTGAGGTGAAAATGTGCCTCATCACTGAAGGTGATTTTCTTCGAAAATTGATCATCCACTGTTGCCATTTCTTGCCACCACTGTGACCATTGGCGACGCTTGAAATGGTCAAGAGGCTTTAGTTCTTGAGTCAATTGCACCTTGTAAGCGCGTAAATGCAAGTCTTTATGCATAATGTTCATCAACGACGAGCGTGAGAGGTGCAATTGTTGGGCACGACGACGAGTTGAGGTGGACGGCTCTTCAGCCACACTATCGCGAACAGCAGCAATATTTTCTGCAGTACGAGCTGTACGAGCATGCACTGGTGTTTTCACATCTCCTACAGACCCGGTTTGTACAAATTTTTGCACGATTTTTCCGATTGTACGCACATTTGGACGATTAAATTGACCGAAAGAATCACGAAATGCACGATATGCATTTTGATTTGAACGCCCATTTTCATAATAAGCCTGAATAACTTTAACGCGTTGTTCGATTGTGTATCTTTCCATGGTTCAAATTGAGTTAGTCTGAAATTGAGAAATGTCAAATGAAATGCAGAAAAAAACTTGACGTTTAGGTGTGGTTCACATTCAACATCGGCCCTTAAAATTTAACCACCCTTTATATATTGTAGCATAATAATAACTACGCTCCTACGACTATGCAGCAAATTCCGAAGTGACTTTTCATTCTGGCAGAATTTTGGTTCGAACTGTCCTTTCATTCGAGGTTCGTGTCTGGGACGAAGTCTCCACAGCTCATGTCAACGAAAGAGACGAATAATATCAGGGATAAAAGGGAATTATAACTGCAAGAATGATTTCTCTTGTTCCAGTGGTCGAAGAATTTGCTAGAAGTTTCTGGTTATCAGAAACTTCTGCTATATAAGGACAGATGGCGATTGAGAAAGCAGCAGTAGTTTTTAAACTGTGGCGAAGAGATTAGAGAGGTGATAATGGGCGAAGTTATAATTTTGTGATAAATTGAAAGTTGAGATTTAACAAGAAAAAGTAATTAGTGTGGATTTGTGAATTAAGTAATTGAAAGGAGATAAAGTGATTTGAGAGGAAAGAGACCTTGTAAGAAAAGAATTTGCGAAGAATAATATAGTGTGAACCTGAATTGTTCTATAGACTAGAAAATAAAGAAATAAATTTCACAGAATATTGTTTTATCTACTCGAGCCGTAGCTCGCATATTATAATATATATATGTAGATATTAAGTATCACAGTAAGTAAGAATGTTTCTTGAAGTAACTAAAATAGGCAGGTAAATAAGTAAATAAATAAATAAATATATAAATTAGTGAACAAGTAAATAAATAAAAATAAATAAATAAATAAATAAAAATAAAATAAATAAATAAATAAATAAATAAGAGGTAGGTAGGATATAAATGATATACATGTGTGTGAATAAATATATGAATAAATAATACAATGGATAGTGAATAATACATTTATTATTAATGTGGTAAATTATTTATGAGAGGGTTATCTATAGATTCACATTTAAGTAAAAAATTTTCGTTTGAAATTTCAATTTTCCTTGTGATTGGTATGACTCCGGCTTTCTCGTGTAGAACCATTGTAGAAAAGAACCAAGGTAAGCGGAATCTCATTTTTAATAGTTTACTTTGTAGAATTTGGATCTTCTTCAGATGAACATTTGCGCAATTTGCCCAAATTGGGCATCCATATAGCATTATGGCTTGAAAAATAGTTTTGAAAATGAGCAGTTTGTTGCCTTCGCTCAGTAATGATTTGCGATTTATAAGGGGATATAACATTTTTATGGCCACATTTACTTTACACTGAATATTTTTCACATGTTCACCAAAGGTTAGCGTCTTGTCGAGGTAAATACCAAGGTATTTGACTGAGCTTTACCAGGGAATATCACAGTTGTTGACTTTTAAGTTAATTGTTGGTAAGAAACAATTCTTTCTCTTTCTTGTAAAAAAGATAGATTGAGACTTTTCAGCATTGATTTTAATTTTCCAGTGCTTATAGTAGTCGAAGATGGTGTTTAACGCATTTTGTAAATTGGCCTCTATAGCCTCTATGGAAATATATTGATCAGACGAATATATTGCAGTATCGTCTGCATACATCGCAATTTCACAATTTGGGATAGTGGAAAAGTCAGATGTGTAGACATTATAGAGAGTTGGCACCAATACAGATCCCTGAGGAACCCCTGCTGGAACTATTCTTTGGCTGGAGTAATTTTTATTAATGAACACGGTGATGTATCGGTCCGACAGAAAACTTTGAATAAGTTTAATCAAATGTGGAGGGCATTCGCAATTGATCAGTTTATAAAGAAGACCTTGGTGCCACACTGTGTCGAAAGCTTTTTGGACATCGAGAAGTACTAGACCAGTCGATTGTTTCGCTGCTAATTTTGCTTTCACATGCTTGCTTGAGACGTATTGTGGTGTTTTCTAAACCCCAACTGTTGAGATGGTATGACAATTTTTTCATGAAGAAATAAAAGAAGCTTATTCCTTATAACTTTCTCCAAGATTTTGCTGCAAGTGCTTAATAGACTAATTGGTCTATAGCTACTTGGCATGTTTGGGGGTTTTCCACTTTTTAGAATGGGTACTACCTTGGCCATTTTCCATTTTTTTGGGAAATACTGTAATTTTAGACACGAATTTATTATGAACCTTAGCAGTCGAAAGCCAGTTAATGGTAGTTGCTTTAAGACCAAATTGTTGATTTCATCTAGACCAGGTGATTTGTGGTTCTTTAGTTCAAAGACAATGTCTTTAAACTCTTCAATAGAGACATCTATTGGCAGAGTTTCAGACTCTCGGTTATTAAAGTCATCTATTGCATTCTGGACTAAAGAATTTACTTGCGAAATTGAAGTATTTGCCGATACCTGATGATTTTGAAGGAAGGCGTTCGCTAGGATTTCAGATATTTCTTCATTGGTGATGGCAAGCCTACCTGAAACTTCGAGTTGGGGAATTCGCGAGTTCTTCTTTCTAAGAATTTTAGACAAGTTCCAGAAAGATTTGGAACCTTTATCCAAAGAAGAAAGTCTTGTGTTCCATTCTTTATTTCTAAATTCGAAGATTACAGATGCTATCAATCGATTTAAGAATTTCATTTCACTGAGATCATTTGTAGACCTTCTGTTCTGCCAAAGTCTTCTACATCCATTTCTATTTTTTATTAAGTTTAGTATATAGCGGGGAAGAACTATAACTCGTTTCCTTGTATTTGTAATTGGGACCGAAAAGCGGACACTGTTCAAAAGATTGTGTTCAAAAAATTCTATATTCTGGTCTATCTGCTGCGTGCAGCTAACACCTGATAGCTCTGTGGAGTAATTACGAACTTTTGACGTAAAGTGAGATCTAAACAGGTCCCAGTTAGCCTTTTTATAGTCCAAAAATGTTTTTTCGTTGAGAGCAGGATTGCACAAGATCCTACATTCAACTGGGAGATGGTCTGAACTCAGTGCGTTTATGTCAAATGGCTGAGTTAGACTATTTGGGACATTTGTTATGAAAATGTCTAGAGTTGAAGGTGAAAATCTTGTAGCAGCTGGTATATAGGTGGGGCTGCTAGGATACAAAAGCTGCACTGGATATCTTAACATTAAGTCATGTAATGCATTACCCCACGAGTTTGCTTTTAAGCATCCCCATGACCGATGTCTGCTTTTTAAGTCACCCCCTAAGACAAAAGTATCGTAGCAGAATAGTCTTCGCAAATCATTTTTAAAGTTATAAATGTTTTGTGGGTTAGAATTTTTTCCAGGGAAGTAAACCGAAAATATTTTCAGTTTTAAGGAATTTGAGAGTGTTATTTCTACACCAATTGCTTCTATTATCTTCGTACTGACTAAAGGTAACAGAGTATGCTTAATTCGTTTCTTTATAATGATGGTCTATAGTCTATACACAATATAATTATTATTATTTGATAAATTAAAACTACTACTGAGCCACGTTTCAGAAACAAGACATATATCAACATCACCAGAACAGAGTTCACATTTTTTACGAATACCTCTGGCGTTCCAACAGACTAATTTTAAGGAATTAATTGTGTTACTTGACATTAGAATAAAGATATTTTGTAGCTAGCTATGCAATAACATTGAATTGTTCTGCCTTAGATTTGCAGCTTCCCTTACATCTCCGATGTAAGAGAGGATAATTCCTCTTCAGAGAACAAGGTCAGCGAAATCTCTTTCGCTGAATTGGAGTAGTTAGTTGTTGCATTCGCACGAACTGCAGGTACTTGTGATGGTTGCTGACGTTTCACGTGGTTCGATGATTTTGGGAGAGGTGGAAAAGCATCAGCACTCATGTAGTTAAATGTTTTTGTTGGTACACTATGATCTTGTGTGTATTGAGGTCGCGTGTTTGGTTTTTTTGATGAATTCTCTCTTGACTCAGAGTATTTTGAACGACTTATCGGTTGAACGATGGTTGCCTTTGCAGTTCGCACACTTTAGAATACCAACAGAAAAACAATCTGAAGTCTTGTGATTAGCAGAACAATTAGCACAATAAGTCTTAACATTACAATTCTTTTCACCATGCCCGAACATTTGGCAATTTCGGCATTGGGTGACTTTATTTTTAAAGCGGCGTTGAAATTCCCATCTGACTTGCGTGTGAAGAATTGTTTTAATATTTTTACGTGAGTCTGAGAGGCGTATCGAACCATTTTCTAAATAAACAATATAGAACACATCTTGGAAAGTTTCGTGATTTTTTTTATTTATTTTAATATCTTTACACTTCAGACCAAGAGAGATTAACTCAGTTTTAAGAGAATCGGTATCTAGTTCGTCGAAGCCAAACAAAATCACTTTGAAAGACCGTTCACTCTTCAAATCATGCGTGAAAAATTGACATTTATTTTCTTTTAATGCATTGCAAACTTTTGTAAAAGAGCTTATTGATTCACAGAAAATTTTTATTCCGATCGATATTTTGCGAACCGAGTAATCAACGATAGCAGTTTGTGGATGAAATCAGAACTTTTTTGTAAAACTTTTATAGGTGGTATGACAATTTTCTTAGGGGTCGGCCGTTTTGGCAAGTTCATTTCTTCTTCATTATCAGAGTCAGCTAAACATTGTAATGGACTCCAATAATTACTATTGGAGTTTACACTACGCGACGCCATGTTTGACGGAATAGTTTTTCTTGTTTTATTGATAGAGGATACAAGATCCTCATCACTTTTGGAACGCGCACGCTTTACAATTTTCACTGGTTTAAGTAACACTGGTGAGAAAATCAGTACTTGGGAGATATGTCCTACACGGTTAAGAGCACGCGATAGACTGTGATTCAAAGTATAATTATAAAATAACAAATTTACGTCTAGAGAAAATTGAGTGACATTTCATATTTTTTAACAATAATAGTATTAAATGCCACTTTAAAGGCCAAAATAACAATAGATTAAAATAAATGGATGGGATGACCCTTAAAGGTTATGTATATATACATTACAGATTTAAAGGAAAAATTCATTGAAGTAAAATATAAAACATTATGTAAATGGAAAAAATAAAAGGAAAACAAAACAAAATTTTTAAATTGGAGATCAAAATTCGTTATTTGAAAAGAACGGAACACCAAAATATCAAGAACTACGAACGAGAACTAATAACGGATTCCAGACTTTTAACATCATGGGATAAAAGCCAATGTCTTACGCGATTTATAAATCTATTTATGGGACTAAGAGTCCTAAGCCAAAAAGAAAGTTTATTAAAGAGACGGCATGAAGCAACAGTATAGAAATTTTTAAAAGCTGAAGTACGAAAGCTAGGAACAGCTACTAGATGCAAGTGATTGCCACGCATATTAAAATTGTCGAGAACTCTAATATTCAAGTTCCCAGATCTATAAAAAAAATGAAATTTAGAACTTTGAAACAATACAGATGACGGACTGGAAGAATTTTCATATCGTAGAATAAAGTAAAACTCGGATGTAAGCGATTCTTCCCGCAAATATTTCTTACAATATATTTTTGTAAAACTATTAGCTCCTCCCCAACAAGTAATCCCATATTGGAGTTTGGAGTGAAAAATTCCATAACAAATTATTTTAAGAAGGTTTGTTGAGCAGACACTCCTCAGATAAAATAAACTCCTAAGTGTTGCGCGAAAATATTGCCTCAAGCTGTTAATGTGGTTATAAAAACATATTCTGGAGTCAATAATTAGCCCCAGATATTTAAATTCATTGACGCTCTCAATTTGAAAACACTTTTCGCTGCAGTTAAGATTGCTACAAAATGTTTTAGTGGAAGAGCTGGAGCTACAGAAGCCTTTGGCACTCAGGTGCATGAAAAATAACTTCAGCGTCAAAAGAGTTTTGCTCTGACAGACTGAAAAACTATTTTTGTTTTGGAACTGATCATTAGCTTATGTACAGCGAACCATGTTCTTAGTAGTTCTAAATCCGAATTGATATCACCAAATAAATTTAGAAGACTTACCGAGCCGTACGTTAAACCTACGTCATCTGCAAAAGCAGTGAGAAGATCTTTGAATGCCAGCTCAAAAAACGAGTTAATATAGATCAGGAAGAGAATCGGTCCCAATACAGAGTCTTGAGGCACACCTAAATTCATAAGCTAAGTTCCACTTCTAGTTGCTTCAATCTTTACTCATTGAGATCTATTCTCAAGATATGATTTGAACCACTTGAGCATAAAACCTCGAAAACCAGCATTTTGTATCTTTCGCAGCAGAATGATACCAAAAGCTATGGTAATATCGACGAATAGACCTGCTGTGAACTTTTTATTATCTAAGCTATAGAAGATTTGCGAACAGAATTTCAACAGTGCATCATTCGTCATCATCCTTTTTGAAATCCAAATTGAAATGAACTAAAAAAGCATGTTTTATTAAGAAAGCTAACGACTCTATTTTTTACTACTTTTTCAAAAACTTTGCTTAATGAAGGAAGAAGCGAAATAGGCCTGTAGTTCCTCACATCATTAGCAGCACCTTTTTTTTTGTTTTGAAAAGTGGCACTACATCCGCACATTTAAGAGCTTCAGGGAAGACTCCAGATAAAACACTCTTCAGCATCCGATTTGAAATGTCATCTATACCACAAGAATTTGAACTTTTTAAAGAACCTATAGTTTTCAACAGCCCTAAGCCAGTCACAGGCTAGAAGAAAAAGGTGCAACTCTGTGCTGTTTCATAAGGTGTACATAAGGAACTCGAATTCTGACAAAACGACGTGGTAGAATTCGGACGGATAATGTTGGCAAAGTAATTATTGAAGATATCAGCAACTTCAAGCTTATCAGTAACAATACGATCTTTAAAGAGAATCGTTGTAGGTCTTTTATAGGATGGAGGCTTATTGAGAATGTCATTAACTAATTGCCATTCTCCTCTAAGATTTCCTCTAGAGGAGTTAAATTGATTTTTGTAAGATGTATCACTAGGCTCAGGTTTATAGACTGTCCCTTCTCTCTCGCTCTGTCTTTCTTTATATCTCTGTCCCTCAACCGCTAAGTCCAATTGCAACATAGTCAGCTTCCGATCACTTGTCACTTACAAAGTTGAACATAGAGAGCGAATTGGTTGTACTCGTACTCATTTGGGCAATGGACGGTAACATTTACGACATGTCTGAACTGATCTATAGTTTCACAATTCGAGGAGAAATCGGATTTTTGTACTTTACTAATGGCTGATTTTGAAAAAAAAAAATTTCCGTAAACGGCTCCAATGATCTTGTTTAAGTTGGATATTTCAGTTACGGTGAATATATGTGATTGATTGATTGACTGATTGACGCCGGCTCTACCGGCATTTTTATTAGCTTAATACAAGCACAAGAAATCTTAAACAATCAATCAAACTTAAAACTAAAGACAAAAAACTTAAAACTACTAGGAAGAGCAGGTAGGAGGTAGAGGGGGTTAATAGGAGGGGGGTGTTGACAAAATCAAAACTTGGCTAGATGGAATTGAGGCGATGCTGAAGATTGTTTCGAAGGGTAGTTCTGCTGCAGTGGAAGTCAAAGGTGTTTTCCATATTGTTAGCCAAACGCAACATTCTGGACAGTGGTGCGTTATAAGCATAATTGGTGCGATGATAAGTGAGACGGAAGAGGAGAATGGACCTTAGGTTACGGGGATTGGTATTAAATGAGACTAGTTCAAGGTGCGCGGGGCAATAAATGTGACCAGTAATTAGCTGATGGAGGAAGAGTAAGTCGGCAATTTCACGACGATTTTCAAGAGATTGAAGATTGATGAGTTTTAGACGATCAGAGTAGGGAGGCAAGTTGTATCTGCCAGTCCAAGGGAGACCGCGTAGGGCGAAACGGATAAACCTGCGCTGGATGGCTTCAATACGTCGGATGTGGATAGCATTGTGTGGCGACCAAGCTTGGCTAGCATAATCGAGGATAGGTCTAACGAAGGTGGTATAAAGTGATTTGGTGACGTATGGGTTCGAAACGTTTTACAAAGCCAAGTGCAGAATTGGCTCTATTTATTATGTGGTCAATATGAGAACGGAAGTTAAGTTCCCTATTGCAGATTACACCTAAATCACGGAAAGATGAAACTGGTGGGACGAGCTCGTTGCAGAGGAAGTAGTTCCTATGAATTGACAGTAGGTGATGAATTGACATTTGCTTACATTAAGTTGGAGATGATTTTTCTGACACCTGAGAGAAAATCTGTTAAGGTCGTCTTGAAATGGGCGAGAATCGATGGGGGAAGATATGTATCTAAAGATTGTCATGTCATCGGGATAGACAGAGAGATACGAGTCTTTGATAATGCAGTCGACGTCATTGATGGTCAGGATGAAGATTAAAGGACCAAAGTGACTGCCTTGAGGGACACCCAAAGTGGCTTTAATGGGGTTAGAGACAGAAGATCTAAATATAACCTCGTACTGCCGACCTTAAAAGTAAGATTTGATCCAATTGATAAAACCGGGTTGAAAACCAAGAGCTTTAAACTTAAGAACAATAATTTGGTGCGAGATTTTATCAAATGCTTTACTAAAGTCAGTGGTAATAACATCAATTTCGTTGCCATCTTCGAATGCACACAGCGCCTGAGAAACGAATTCAGTTAAGTTGGTGGTTGTCGATCTACCTTTAAGAAATCCGTGTTGGTTGGAAGAAAATAAGGAATTGCAATGAAAAAACATCGAGTCGTACACTATGCTCTCGAAGAGTTTGGGTACGCATGATAGTTTCGCGATAGGTCGATAGTTGGAAATTTCGTTTTTTGGACCTTTCTTGTGAATAGGGATAATGAATGAGTTCTTCCAAAGAAGCGAGAAAGATCCTTGGGGAATGGACATAAGAAAAAGGGAAGTCAACGGTTGGGCCAAGTTGGTCACGCATTTTTTTAGAACTGCGGGCAACCCGTCAGGACCAGGAGAGTAGTCATCCTTAAGTTTATTAATCTTCTCTGCGACAAGTAACGAAGTGATATCAACCGAAACTAAAGACGTTTGGGCGCAATTCTCCATATAAGAGAAGTAATCATGGTCTGATTCGAGGATGCGGTCGGTAAACGACTGACTAAAAAAGTGAGCGAATAAGTTTGCGACAATTTTAGGGTCTGACGAAGAAGTGTTAGAGAGTTTAAGGGTAGATGGATAACTATCAGATTTTCGTTCGGCATTTATGAAATGATAAAAACGCTTTGGATCCGTGATAAGACTGGATTGCATTTGGTCAAGATAATCCTGGTAGAGAGCTTCGCATAGTTCGGCGAAGTGTGTATGTGTGTGCTGATAGATGGTGTAATCATAGCCAGAACGGGATTTCAGGTATGCTCTCCAAAGTTTATTCCTCTTGTTACGAAGTGAGCGCAATTGTTTGTTATACCAGGGTGGGGATGAAGAACAATTTTTTTGGAGCGAGTAGGGAACAGCTTGCAGAAAACAATCGAAAATTACAGTATAGAAAGATGCAAGAGCAGTATCCACAGCAACGTGTGCGTAGTTAAAATTAGCTGTGAACAGATGGCGTACCATATTGTAGCATAATAATAACTACGCTCCCTAAAAGTATGATGCAACAAATTCCGAAGTGTCTTTTCATTCTGGCAGAATTTTGGTCCGAAGTGTCCTTTCATTCGAAGTTCGTGTCTGCGATGAAGTCTCCACAGTTCATGTCAACGAAAGAAACGGATAATATCACGGATAAGAGGGAATTATAACTGCAAGAATTATTACATCAGAATTTCTCTTGTTCCAGTGGTCGAAGAATTTGCTAGAAGTTTCTGGCTATCAGAAACTTCTGCTATATAAGGACAGATGGCGATTGAGAAAGGGGCAGTAGTTTTTAAACTGTGGCGAAGAGATTAGAAAAGTGATAATGGGCGAAGATTTAATTTTGTGATAAATTGAAAGTTGAGATTTAACAAGAAGAAGTAATTAGTTTGGATTTGTGAATTAAGTAATTGAAAGGAGATAAAGTGATTTGAGAGGACAGAGACCTTGTAAGAAAAGAATTGCGAAGAATAGTATAGTTCTATAGACTAGAAAATAAAGAAATAATTTCACAGAATATTGTTTTATCTACTCGAGCCGTAGCTCGCATATTACAATATTTTTGCGAAAAAGTCCGTATTTTTAAAAATTGGCTTGTTCTCAATTATGATCTGGGAGATATTCTTTTTCAAAATCGCAAATAAAAATTTGGAAAAATTGTCATAATTAATTTTTTCGAATTTTAACGATTTAAAAAAAAAAAATAAAACATTAACGTTTTAATGATTTTGTTTAAATTTCGAATTTTAGTTTTTGCAGGTAAACAACAAATACGAGTATACGTAGGTGCAAGTACGTGCGCCCAAATTCAATCTTCCGAAACTTGATCTCTTCTTTACATCGCAAAAATAGAGCATTATATGTTTGTGCACTACTGTTCATTCGTAAACTTAAGTCCACAGTACTGTGAAAATAAAATATTAAATAAATTAATTAAATTGGTATTTACATGTGTAAGGTCAAATAGGACTTAGATGTTAAAGTAGCTTAAGTATTGTATATCCTAACGCCATCTATAATTAAGTAGAATAAGTTAAAAGTACGGCCATATTTTATTTGCGTGTCCATGTGGTTATAATATATTGTAACATGCGAGCTACGGCTCGAGTAGATAAAACAGTATTCTGTGAAATTATTTCTTTATTTTCTAGTCTATAGAACAATTCAGGTCCACACTATACTATTCTTCGCAATTCTTTTCTTACAATGTCTCTTTCCTCTCTAATCACTTTATCTCCTTTCAATTACTTAATTCACAAATCCAAACTAATTACTTTTTCTTGTTCACTCTCAACTTTCAATTTATCACCAAATTACAACTTCGCCCATTATCACTTTTCCAATCTCTTCGCCACGGTTCTAAACCAACTGTCTTTTTTTTGATCGCCATCTGTCCTTATATAGCAGAAGTTTCTGATAGCCAGAAACTTCTAGCAAATTCTTCGACCACTGGAACAAGAGAAATAATTCTTGCAGTTATAATTCCCTTTTATCCCTAATATTATTCGTCTCTTTCGTTGACATGAGCTGTGGAGACTTCGTCCCAGACACGAACCTCGAATGAAAGGACAGTTCGAACCAAAATTCTGCCAGAATGGAAAGTCACTTCGGAATTTGCTGCATAGACATAGGAGCGTAGTTATTATTATGCTACACTGCCCCCTCTTAGACGTGTTCGTCCCGAACAAGTGCATCCTCATTTCGGCCATTGTATCGACTCAGTCGGTCCACATGAACCACTTTCATTTTGGCCCTTGGTCCTCGCTGGATGCGGTAGACAACATCGTTGATGCGGGTTACTATTCTGTAGGGACCTTCCCAGTTCCGCTGTAATTTAGGTGATTTCCCCTTTTGGCGATGGGGATTATACAGCCACACCAGATCTCCTTCCTGGAATCCTGACGTTGTTGCCTTGGCATCATACCTGGTCTTCATGCGGTCGCTCGTCATCTTAATCTGGCTTCTGGTCCTTTGGTGTATGTCCCTAAGCCTTTCCCTAAGGTCCGCCACGTACTCTTCTTCATTTCTGGGCTCATTGGTAGGAGATCCAAATTTCACCTCACTGGGTAAACGAGCTATTCCACCAAATAAGATTTCGAACGGCGTATGTCGAGTAGTGCTATGCACGGCACTTCTATAAGCCATCAAAAACAAGGGAATCTGCCGGTCCCAATCCCGTTGGTAGTCACCTACGACCTTCGAGAGATGTTCGTCCAAAGTCCTATTGAAACGCTCCACCATACCGTCCGACTGTGGATGAAGCGGGGTTGTCCTTGTCTTTTTGATTCCGAGTAGTTGACACATCTCTTGGAAGATTCTTGACTCGAAGTTCCGCCCTTGGTCAGAATGCAATTCCAAGGGCACACCGAATCTGCTAACCCAATTGTAGACGATCTGCTCCGTCACGGTTCTGGCTTCCTGGTTAGGGATCGGAAACGCTTCCGGCCACTTACTGAAGTAGTCCATCACTACGAGTATATACCGATTACCATTGTCGGTTTCCGGAAAGGGCCCTGCGATGTCAATGGCGATTCGTTCGAAAGGTGCTCCCACGTTGTATTGGTGCATCTTACCTCGAGTTTTGATTCTCGGACCCTTGCTAGCTGCACACACGTCGCATTTTCTGCACCAGTCTTCGATATCTTCCTTCGCTTTTAACCAATAAAAACGTTCTCGTACCTTTTCTAGCGTCTTATTCACTCCCAAGTGGCCTCCGGTCGCCCCGCCATGCATTTCCTGTAACACCTCCTTGACCCACGTCCGCGGTACGACAAGCTGCATTACAAACGACTTTCCGTCGGAGGATTCCCATTTTCTTCTCAGAACACCTTCTTGGACATGGAGGGAGTCCCACTGCGCAAAATATGCTTTTAAGGTCGGGCTTCTGTGAGAGATGTCCTGATGATCCGGTTTCTCCATGTTCTCCTTCCAGGCCAGAATCGGCTCGATATCCGGGTCTTCCTTCTGAGCGTTCCGGATCTCATCTACGCTCCAGCCGGCGATAGGTTCGGCTCTCATTCTTTGGATGGAAACCAGCTCCCGTTCTTCCTGACGCGCACAATGTTTACAATCCGTTCTGCATGGTCTCCGGGACAGTGCATCCGCATTAGAGTGGAGTTTTCCTTTACGATGCTGTATTTCGTAGTCGTAGATTTGCAGCCTTTCGATCCATCTTGCGACCTGACCCTCAGGACTCTTGAACTGTAATAGCCATTTTAAGGCTGCATGGTCTGTGCGAAGAACGAACTTCCTCCCGTAGAGGTATTTGTGAAAATGCTTTGTAGCCAAGATCAAAGCTAGAAGTTCCCGCCTTGTCACGCAGTAGTTCCTTTCTGGCTTAGAGAGCACCTTGCTGAAGTACGCAACCACCTTCTCTTGGCCGTCATGCACCTGGGAGAGTACGGCTCCTACCCCGACATTACTAGCATCTGCATCCACAACGAACGTTTCCCCGGGAGTGGGGTAAGCCAGTATCGGGGCATCGCATAGCCGTTGTTTAAGTGCCTTGAAGCTCTTCTCGCACTCAATTGACCATTTGAATTGTTTTCCCTTTTCCGTCAACTGGTGCAGGTTCTTTGCGATCCCGGCAAAATCCTTCACGAACCGTCTGTAGTAGGTGGCTAGGCCCAGGAAGCTCCTTAGTTGGTGTTTGTCTTTGGGGACTGGCCAGTTTTTCACCGCTTCGACCTTCCCCGGATCGGTTCTCACTCCTTTCGCTGAAATTATGTGTCCCAGGTACTTGACTTCCGCTCTAAACAGGGCGCACTTCTTGGGGTTGAGCTTCAGGTGGGCACTTCGAAGCCTTTGAAACACATCCCTTAGATTGTCTCGGTGTTGCGCAAACGTTTTTCCTACGACGATGACATCATCCAAGTATACCAAACAGGTTTTCCATGTTAACCCTTGCAGGACACATTCCATCAATCGCTCGAAAGTCGCCGGAGCATTGCACAGCCCGAATGGCATTACCGTGAATTGCCATAGCCCATTTCCTGCGGTGAAGGCGGTTTTCTCCCGGTCTTCTGGATGGATCTGTACCTGCCAGTAGCCACTCTTCAAGTCGAGAGTGGAAAACCATCGGGCTCCTGATAGTGTGTCTAGCGTGTCGTCAATCCGTGGCAGAGGTTAGCTGTCTTTCTTGGTGACGTAATTGAGCTGCCGATAGTCCACGCAGAACCGCGTGCTGCCATCTTTCTTCTTAACCAGTACAACCGGTGATGCCCACGGACTTTTGGAACTTTCAATCAGACCTTCTTTCTCCATTGCCGACACCATCTCTGCAACTTCTGTCTGCTTTGCCAATGGAAGGCGCCTAGCAGGCTGACGAATTGGTCTAGTATCACCAGTGTCTATTCGATGTTGTACCAGGTGTGTTCGGCCGTATTCTCCGTCCTGTGAGGCAAATACATCAGCGTACTCATTGATAAGATTCTCTGCCATAGTTCGCTGCTCCTGATTCAGCTCACTGGACTGGAGAATCGTCTCTCTCGTTTCCGCTGTCCAAGGTGATGGGAGAGGTTTTGGAGCATCACGTTCAGATATTGTTGCGACGGCGGTAATCGGCGTGCATTTTCCAGTCACCTCCCCTCGCCTTAGTTTGACAGTGTGTGGTCTTGCGTTCAAAACCCTCACTGGAACCATGGTGTTCTTTGGTTCGACTAACGTCTTTCCCACGATGTAGTCTTGAGAATTCTTCTCTGGGTCTGGTTCTACTATGTAGAATCGGTGGCTCCCAAGATCACCTTCCAGCTTTGTCCAAATGATTGTCTCTGAAGACGGCGGCAAAACTTCGTCTTTGCTGATGACTGTCCTGAGAGTTACGGCATTCTCGTTTCCGTACACCATCGGAATCTCCACATTTCGATACCTCAGTACTTGCATCCCGATGTCCAAGATTACTTCATTTGCTTTCATGAAGTCTATTCCGATGATGCACTCGTCGCATATATCTGCCACCAGAAACGCATGGGAGAACGTCAGTCCCGCCAGAGTAATCGTAAGACGAACTTCTCCAAACACCTTCGCCATTTCCCCTGTTGCAGTCTTCAGGCAGTAGCTGTTGGTGTTGTGCAGCCAGGAGCTTCTGACGATATCTCTTCTTACAATGGAGGCAGTGGCACCTGTGTCGATGGTGGCTACGCACTTCTTCTTGTTGATTAGTGCCTCCACTGTCAGGCTCTTGTTACCCCGTTTGGTTTGCGAAACTTGAATGGTGGTCCTGGGGGCCTCGATTCCAGTAACCAACTTCTGCCCCGCGAAGTTGGTCCTTACGCATTTCCCGACTGCTGGTTTTGGGAAGTCTGACTGACAGGATGGATGTTATCACCGCCAGATGCTTCCTCTCTGCTTCTCCTACTTCCGCAATGTGGACAATTTCCTCGTCTAGGTGCACTTCTGCACTGCCGTTGTAGGTGTCCGGTTTGGTTGCAATTCCAGCAACGGAGTTGATTTCCTCGAGCTTTGTCTTCATCCATGACGGCTGTTCTCTGGCATGAGCATTCCACGACGGACATTTCCCTGACACGGTGTATTCCCTGGTATGCTTGGTCCGCAGCCTTCATTGACAGAGCGAATGCCAATGCCTCGGGGAGTGTTCGCTTTTCAGCCATCCTTACAGCCATTTGCAGTTGTCTGTCCTCTATGGCCTGAATAAAAGCTTCCACCGCCATTTCGTTGATAAGCTCCTCACCGGCTTTAGGGTATGAAAGATGGGCTAGTCGCTCTATATCCGCCTGCAACTGTTGGAGCGTTTCCCCCCTTTTCTGGACTCGACTACGCAGCTGAACCCTGTACACCTGCTGCATGTGTTCATCCCCAAACCGCATCTCGATAGCCTGAACCAGAGAGTCGTAATTCTGCTGTTTATCTTCCGGGATGGTCTGCAAGAGCTCCGCAGCTGGACCCCTCAGTGCAAGTGTGAGTGCAATGGACTTCTCTTCATCGTCCCAGCTATTGGTCATTGCGGCCGCTTCGAATTGCCTTTTATAAATTGGCCATGATGTTTGACCATCGAAGATAGGGGGCTGCATCTCCTTTCTTCTCAGACCGTCAGTGGAATATTCCCGTGCTTTCTGTCTCTTCACGTTGCTGAGCTCCTTAGCAAGATTTTCGACTTGCTTTCCTACTATCTCGAATTGCGTATCCACTTTTTCAAACTGAGTCTCTATCTTCCCGAACTGAGTTTCATGTTTCTCAAAATTTTCATCGAATCTAGTTTCGACTTTTTCGAGTTGCGTCTCGACCTTCTCGATTTTCTCTTCGATCACTTCGAATTTGGATTCCAAGTTCTTGTTTTGCTCATCAAGTTTACTTTCCAGAGCATCTAGAGAATTCTTTTGTTCGTCCATTGCTTTCTTTTGTTCGTCCAGCTTAAGTTCTAGAGAATTCCTTTGGTCGCCCATTGCTTTCTTTTGTTCGTCCATCGCTTTCTTTTGTTCGTCCATCGCTTTCTTTTGTTCGTCCAGCTTAAGTTCTAGAGAGTTCTTTTGATCGTCTATTGCTTTCTTTTGGTCATCGAGCTTAAGTTCCAGAGACTTCTTTTGGTCTTCCATTGTTTTCCTTTGTTCGTCCATGACTGACTTAAGTTGCAGGAGCAGACTTGTTATATCCGGGTCGGCTACTGTACTTGCTGGTTCCTCTCCCACGTCAAACTCTACGTCATGCGGATTTTCACCTTCCTGCGTTACTGCTTCTTCCAAACGAATCAGTAGGGCATCTTTTCCCCCAGTTGTGTCGAGGTTCCGCTTACTGAGTTCTGCCTTTAGTTGAGTTATAGTTAGTTTTCCCAATTTGCGACCCATTTTGCGCAACTAATTAACTCAACACAGAAATCGATATTTTTTTTTTTTTTTTTTTTTTCTTGTGCAATTTCACACCACGGAAATAGTTATTCACAGAATAAGTTTTATCCCACTTCTGACACCAATGTAACATGCGAGCTACGGCTCGAGTAGATAAAACAGTATTCTGTGAAATTATTTCTTTATTTTCTAGTCTATAGAACAATTCAGGTCCACACTATACTATTCTTCGCAATTCTTTTCTTACAATGTCTCTTTCCTCTCTAATCACTTTATCTCCTTTCAATTACTTAATTCACAAATCCAAACTAATTACTTTTTCTTGTTCACTCTCAACTTTCAATTTATCACCAAATTACAACTTCGCCCATTATCACTTTTCCAATCTCTTCGCCACGGTTCTAAACCAACTGTCTTTTTTTTGACCGCCATCTGTCCTTATATAGCAGAAGTTTCTGATAGCCAGAAACTTCTAGCAAATTCTTCGACCACTGGAATAAGAGAAATAATTCTTGCAGTTATAATTCCCTTTTATCCCTGATATTATTCGTCTCTTTCGTTGACATGAGCTGTGGAGACTTCGTCCCAGACACGAACCTCGAATGAAAGGACAGTACGAACCAAAATTCTGCCAGAATGAAAAGTCACTTCGGAATTTGTTGCGTCATATTTTTAGGGGGCGTAGTTATTATTATGCTACAATATTTTCGGAGGAGGAGTCACTTTTGGAGTGACAGCGAAGACGAGAGGTAGCAATAAAGGGTATCGACTAGTAAAAATTAAATCCACGTTTATTTTTAAAATCCGATAATGTTTACACATGGAAGGAAAATATTGGCTTTATGTGGGGTTCTGTGGATGGTTTGACAGAAATCAACCAGCTGGTCTGCACATGACAGCCGACGATATATTATCGATCGCTTTTCCTGTAAGTGAAGGCACAAACCACATCTGTGGCTGAATTGATGAAACAATCCTTAACGCAATGATTCTCAATGGCCGTTCCTCGGATTTCCGTTTTAGCCAAAGATGATTTCGCTTTAAATGTTTTAAGTTATAATATTCATGGGCTTAGTAATAAAATATTGTTCAATGAATTTTCTGATTATGTAAATACGTTTGATGTATTTTTCCTTTTTGAAACATGGGTTGAGGAAGGTAATTACGATAAGTTTTGTAACAATGTTGTTAAAAGCATGCAACATGCAGGTTTTCTTTTATGGTAATAGAGGAAATTTGTTTTTTTAAAAATGGAAAGCAAACGCTAAACGCTACGCAATGACTTCCGGATTTTGAAAAATTACAAGATACACTTAACTATTTTGGAAAAGAGAATTTAATAATAATAGGCGATTTGAATGCAAAAATTGGGCACGACCAGTGTTGTACGGAACTACGAGTATTGTCTTGTATGTTGGCAAATGTTACGAATTGAGTATAACTCCTAAGATATTGTTTTTGATTCAAAAAGATATTTGAATTTTGTAAGCCATTTGACCTCACAATAATCAGTGAGAGAGATTAGAGTTTCTTGTCGTTCTTTCATTCGTCCAGGATTGTCTTGTAGGGAAAATTGTTTCGAAGTTGTTGGTGAACGTAGAAGATTTTTCAACAACATCACTCGGACAATCGTGTCATTTCTCTTATCTTTTTGGTGATTTTTCGATGTGCCGTGTTTGCGCCTTCGTTGAAATGGCCAATAGTTCAAAGTCTTGAGGCTAAAAGACCGATAATCGTCTTCGCTTCGAGATGTACTGGTAGGATGTTTAAGATCGCTTCCATGGCCGCTGTTGGTGTTGAGGATTGTGTTTCTGTGATACCCAAGCAGGCCATACGTTGCACCTTTCTTAGCAAGTCTCTTGCATACTTTTTGTTTGTCACTGGTCACCATACAACTACTGCGTAGAAGATGATGGGTTTTATTTTATTATATCCAGTGGACCTGTTTCGGTTTCAAACCCCATGACTTCCCGATGGCCCTCCTAAATATCCAAAATGCTCTTTTGGCTTTAGTAACTCTTTCTTCCAGGTTCTTTCTCTACGTCAGTTTCCTGTCCAATATTACGCCCAGGTACTTAACGCTGTCACGGAGCTGCAGTAATGCTCCTCCAAGTTGTGGAGTGTGAAAGTCACTAGTTTTAGTTTTCTTTGTAAAGAAAACTAGTTCCTTTTTATTTGGATTTATTTCCAATCCACTCTCCTCCGACCATTTCATTATGATTCGTAGGGTGTTTTGCATAAGCTCTCTTATGATGTTCAGGTGCTTTCCTCTTATCAATATGGCTTCACAGGTTCCATCTACTGCTTTTAAAAGGTTGTCCATTGTGAGCACACACAGAAAAGGAGATATTATCCCCCCTGTGGTGTTCCCGTACGAACTGTTCCCCTTCTTGTTTCGTCTCCTAGTGAAGCTGTGATAATGCGGTTTGAAAGCATGTGTTCTAGCCAATTGTTTATTATTTGTTTTTTACAGTATATCGAGAGCGCATCCATAATTTTTTGAGTTTGAACATTGTTGAATGCCCATTCGATATCTAGAAAGACACCTGATCCCTTCATTTCAAATGCATCTTCTACTGTGGATACAACCTGGTGTAGTGCCTTTCAACTGATTTTCCTTTGAGGTAAGCGTGTTGATTAGGACATAGCCGCGGATTTCTAATCTGTCTTCTAATATAGTTATCATAGATTCTCTCCATTGATTTTAGTAGGAAGGACGTTAGACTAATAGGTCTATAGCCCTTCGCCGTCGATAAATCTTTCCGGGTTTTAGTAGGAACACCACTCTCACCTCTTGCCATTGTGTTGGCGTGTATCCGCGATATAGGCATCCCCTGACCAGGGCTTTCTTTAGGGTGTCTAATTCTATCCCTTTTTGCAAAAAGATGGGAAGTATTCCGTCCATGCCCGATGATTTATTTGGAGCAAATGAGTTAATGGCCCAGGCTACTTTATCTGCATCAACTAGGTTGTCAGTGCCTTCCCATTTTGTATCAGCTCGAATAAGCCCTCACTTGAAAAGTGTGGCTGCCTTATTGAAGCAGTTTGGGAAGTGTGCGCACATCAGCGTCTCCAATGTTTCGCCTGTGGTTGCCAAGTTAGCGCCCGCCATTCTTCATTACTAATAATAACTAAGGGAAATTTGACAAGAAACAACTTTTTAAGAAAAAACAGCCAACTTTAAACGGGCTATCCCGGTTTGTGAGGAAACGACGAAGAAGTTTTAGCTAGCCACCAGAATTTTCCGAACTAACGTTGTGCGTCCTTTACATCGCGATCGATACCGGCGTATCGACGTCTCTGCAGTAGTTATGTCGACTATCCACAGCTGTCCGAGCAACATGGAAGATTAGCTACACCGCCAATCTGCCTCGGGGGAAATACATAAAGCCGTTAAGGTACACCTTCTTAATAGAGCAATAAGCTCCGGCGATCAGGTTGTTCATCGAGCTCATTGCTCTTGCAATGTGCCTTCGAATCAGCTTGATCACGGAATTATCCAAACTTACTAGTTTAGCGCTGTTGTACAGGACCTCATTGGGATAGAATTTTATGATAAGATTATCTGTATAAATGAAGGCAAGTTCGAAAGCAAGCCCTCTCAAACACACGAATCTTTTCCAACAAGCTTGCTCCCACGTTGAACCACACGGGATATCCATATACGAGTACGAGCATGGGCCGTATAGCAGATTACCCTTAACCCTTGCATCGAGTTGATTGCTATAAAAAAAGTCTCTTTGTAAAGGCAAACAGACCTTTGGCTCTGACCAGAGCAGCGTCTATATGTTTGTTAAAATATATGTATATATTGATCTAACCAGAGCCCCAAGTGTCTGACTACTCGTACTTCGACACGCAAGTGGCTGTCCGTGCGGTACCACGATAGAGAACTTTCGCCAATTTTTTCTGGTATCCCTAGAAGCCCTCTACAACGGCGTCCTAAAAATAATGGTTTCCGAATTCTGGAAGTTGATCTTCAACTTCCAGTCATCGCAATACCGCTGAATCTTATCGAAGCCACGTTGCAAGAGAAGTGAGATGACCTCGATTTTTCGTCCTGATCTGTACGCGATCAAGTCGTCTTCATACGCTATGGCATGGTGAAGTAATCCTATGAGATCGCTCTTGTAAATGTTGAAAAGTAGACCGTTTTTAATTTGAAATGTTCCAGCAGAAGTCACATTGCCATTTTTCACAATGAACTGTCTACTAGTGAGCATGTTATAAAGTATGTACACCAATGGTTTGCTTATGCCCAGCCTGCTCAGCTTGTAGAAGAGTTCCTCTAACCATACGGTGTCGAATGCCTTCTCCAAGTCTATCAGGCAGGCACCCATGTATTGGTTTTTGCTTTTGCTCCATTGGATATCCGATACGATACGCGGCATGTATTGTATTTTGTCCCGCCTTAAAATCGATTTGGGAATCCGAAATTATTTGGTTGTCCTTGGTTCGGACTTCCTAGAAAGTCGCACCTATAGCCTCTACCTTCTCCTATGATCGTGCACTTAACCTGAGCCATGGCGCCCTCGAAAATAAGACATTATTAACAAAAAAAAAAGACAAACTATTTCTTTTTTCTTCAAGTACACAAGTACAAAATCGAAATAAATTAATTTCTGTCCAAGTGACCCCAATAATTTTCTATGGGGTACAAATCTGGTGACCGTGTTTATTAACGTCCCTTCTGCTTCTTTCTGTAGCAAAAACCTTGACACAACTTAGACGTGAGTTTTGGATCATTATCCTGTTGGAGGACGAACTCTCGAGAATTATTCTGTACAGCCTTTTTTTGCAAATTGCCCTCAATACGAATAAGATCACTTGTTCCTCTGAAAAGGAAAGCTCCCCACACTAAAATACAGCCACACCCAGCTTCAATGTAGCCACAATTCATTTTTGTAGCATCTTTTGTACAACGGAACGTCGAACGAAAACTCTCCTCTTTGTGCCAAATAGCTCGGACTAAGACTCATCAGTCCAACAAACCCTTGTCAAGTCTTCAATGTTTAGGTTTTTATGCTCGTAATTCGAGATTATGTGATTTTGAGATTGCTCATTTATGCACCTTGGTTTACATCGTTCCCTCGCTTTTTGCAGTACCTACATAGAATGGTACTTTGTACAGTGTTAATATTTGTCCTATTTAAGAACGGTTGGCCATTATTGTGAACTGTTCTGTGGTTCATGAAATTACTACTGGACATTGGGCTTAGTGTCGATGAGTATGCAGGTCTCGTATCGTTGCTACGGTGATCCACATTTTTCATTTTCATTTTTCAGTCTTCGTTTTTGTTTTACAGTTGTGACTGTACGAGGGTGGGTCAATAACTCCCTGAAAAATTAAATAAGGAACACTCTTTTCGGTATAAAAACATTTTATTTTTCAACATAGTCTCCTTCTAGCTCTATGCACTTTATCCAACGTTTCTCCAATTTTTTGATGCCCTCCAAATAATACGATTTCTCGAGCCCCTCAAAATAAGAGTTTGTTTCAGCGATGACCTCTTCATTTGACCCAAATCTCTTACCTCCGAGCCATTTCTTCATGTTTGGAAACAAGAAATAGTCGCAGGGCTAAATCTGGAGAATATGCTGGATGAGGGAGGAGTTCATAACCTAACTCATGCAATTTTGCCATTGCGACTGCGGACTTGTGCGCCGGTGCGTTGTCCTGGTGAAAAAGAACTTTTTTCCTCGCCAAATGCGGCCGTTTTTCCTTCAATCGATCCAGCAGCTCTGCGTAATATGCGCCGGTGATCGTTTTACCCTTTTCAAGATAATCGATGTGAATAACACCGCGCGCATCCCAAAAAACTGTCGCCATGACCTTGTTTGCTGACAAACCCGCCTTGGCCTTCTTCAGCTTCGATTCACCAGGAGAAGTCCATTGTTTTGACTGTTCCTTGGTTTCTGGTGTGTTGTGGTGAATCCAGGTTTCATCCACGGTTACGAAATGGCGCAAAAACTCAGCCGAACTTTCCTGCAACATCGCCAAACAGACCTTTGAAGTTGTTAAACGAATGCGTTTGTTGTCGATTGTGAGCAAACACGGCACCCATCTTGCGGAAAGCTTTTTTTTGTTTAGAATATGGCAGAGTCACATAAACAACTTAACAACCGAAATTAACGGCCTACGTCGAGAATATTATCAGCAAAAGCTCTACAACCTATACAGCTCCATTATGATGCAGACAATGCTAATTGCATCCAATTTCCAGCGCATTCAAGGTCCTATTTTGGATGTTTTAATAGACACTCACAACGGGAGGATAAGTCCACAATTAATAGCTCCTGGCCAATTGAAGTCAGAATTTTCCAGAGTCAAGAAGCATTTAACTCCACACTTCAGAATACCTATAGAAGGAGAAGACATCCTACAATCCTTATGTCAATCGAAGGAAGACCTACCGAAAAAATACATTATATTTAAGCTACAAACACAATTACTAACTATGGAGGATTTTGAACTGTTCAACATTATTCCGATCCCAACCTTATTGAATAACACCTTTTTTGCAATACAATCAGCGAGCATATATTTGATTGTAAATCTAAACCGGAATCAATATTACCCTCTTGACGAACTGCAAACATGTAGCTATATATGCAAACAATTAAGGCCAATTTATCGGAAAGGATCTAGTGTGAGCAATTACGAAATCGATCTCCTTAACCAGCTGTATCCAGTGAGGGCGAAGGCAATTGAGCAAATAAATATCTTGAAAAAGAAACTGCAAGAAGTATACTACGATGGACCCATCCAATTGAAACATATACGAGGGTGGGTCAATAAGTCCCTGAAAAATTAAATAAGGAATAAAATATTTTATTTTTCAACAGTCTCCTTTTAGCTCTACGAGTATACACTTCATCCAACGTTTCTCCAATTTTTTGATGCCCTCCAAATAATACGATTTCTCGAGCCCCTCAAAATAAGCGTTTGTTTCAGCGATGACCTCTTCATTCGACCCAAATCTCTTACCTCCGAGCCATTTCTTCATGTTTGGAAACAAGAAATAGTCGCAGGGGGCTATGCTGGATGAGGGAGGAGTTCGTAGCCTAACTCATGCAATTTTGCCATTGCGACTGCGGACTTGTGCGCCGGTGCGTTGTCCTGGTGAAAAAGAACTTTTTTCTCGCCAAATGCGCCCGTTTTTGCTTCAAATCGGCTTGGAATTAATCCATCAGCTCTGCGTAATATGTATGTGGCGGTGATCGTTATACCCTTTTCAAGGTAATCGATGTGAATAACACCGCGCGCATCCCACAAAACTGTCGCCATGACCTTGTTTGCTGACAAACCCGCCTTGGCCTTCTTCGGCTTCGATTCACCAGCAGAAGTCCTGTAGTTTATGTAAAATCGAAATCACTGACCCATGTGATAAGCCTGTGGCCTCTTCAAGCTCGCGCACTTTCACTCGCCGATCGTCCATTATTAAACCATGGATTTTGTCGACCATTTCTGGTGTGGTGACCTCAATTGGGCGACCAGAACGTTCAGCATCACTTGTACTTGAACGACCGCACCGAAATTGTGTAAACCAGTGGTGAATGGTTCCAATCGATGGTGAAGAGTCACCATAATATTTGTCAAGCTTTGTTGAGTTTGGGTGATAGTTTTTTCTCCCAAAAAATAGTGTTTAATGAGCACTCGAAATTCACTTTTTTCCATTTTAACGAAAATGCTAGTAGACGTCTATATAAAATGGCTGCCACAACAAAACTATTTGACAAATCTGTCTGAAAATGTGGGTGCGTTCTTTTGAAAGATGATTCTTCACAAAAAAAAACTAAATTTAAGGTGACGACATTATTTGTATTAATTTTCAGGGACTTATTGACCCACCCTCGTATTTATTACTTGGAACTTTCCTAGCAGTGACAAGAAGTTTTTCTTCTTCCATTGCTTTGTCGACAGCCTCATCCAGATCCTTACACCTAGCACTTTTTACTAGAGCTCTCAGTTGCGGTTTTAACCCGTTGCAGGAACTGTTCAAAATCATACTGCTATTTAGGGTTCGTATAGCTCTATTTGCAGTCTCATCTGTACTCTGGTATGAGTTTTATGGCTTGCGTAGTACAAAAAGACATCTTTACATGGAGCTGTGATGATGAGGGAATACCTGATGGGGCTGAATCAGAGACACTGACTCGGTTGTTGGATTCGAAGAGTTTAGCTGATTCCTGTAGTGGTTTTTCACAAGGTGGAGAGTGTCCGATAAGCATTGGTGTTTGAATGGGTTTAGATAAAAAATTTGAAACTTCACTTTCAGATGACATACGAACCTTCCTATTTCTGAGGGAAATGTTCAGGTTCAAGCAAGACATCTACTATTGCCAATCAGAAAATGTTATGGGTGTATTATGGGCGTTAGGTGAAACGATAAATGTATTGACCAATTTGTTTCTATAAAATTTAAGAAAACACAATTTTTATAACCTAATTTTATACACTGTCTTCATTTATAATATATATGTTCATCGAGAATCTAGGTTTTTATTTGTTATTACCTATCGTGTTTGCAATTTTTGTATTAAAAAAAAAATAAAAATTTTGTTTCTAGTGTATATTTTAATTTTTTATATCTATTGTTTACTGTGTCGCCGTGTTACTGCATCTGTACAATCTCATGATGGTAATTCATGCTAGTGAGGGTCTTGATGTTGCGTTTTAGTAGAGTTGATTTGGAGCTTGATATGGGTATCTGTTGTCGTTATTGCCTCGGTGTGGCAATGTCTTTCTTCCTTCTTACGTCCACAGGAATTGGATTACCTCAGTGGGGTGGCTCTTCAAATGGTGAATGGAATTTTCAACTTTACAGCACTGAATTATTTTAGATATACATATATATATATATATTTTTTATGAATTTGTGACCGCACTTTTCACGGCACAGAATTTCGATATAATAATTTTTGTTTTTTTTAATTTGTGACTGCACTTCAAGCCACTGAATTGTTTTCGGGATTCTAGGCAGATGCTTTATCGTAGAAATCCAACCGCCGCCACCAAATGTTGTAATTTTATTTTCGATAAAAGAAATGTCGCAGCAAAGTATTGTTGTATTTTTTATTTATATTACATCTTAGGCGATTTGCCTGAAAATGTTGTATTTTTATTTATATTATATCTTAGGCGACTTGCCTGCTTGTAATTCGGTAATCGACTGCAGCTTCATCGTTTTTTATATCTTTCGTTTTGTTTTCCTATCGTGCGCTCTATATACTGAATACTTTGTGACCTTTTCGTTTATTTATTGCGGGCACTTGAGTGGGTCAGTGTGACGGCACTTGTGTGTTCGCCGCAGTGGGTCAGTTGCAATATTTGCATATGTGCTGAACTGGGTTATTGGCGTTTCGGCGCTGATGTAATAGAATAGGAGACTGAAGTGTCACAAGAAACGTCTTGAGCGGGCACAGCAATGTGTGTGGGCACAACACACTGCTCTTATAAGTATTCACAAAAAAAAGACAGTAGTTGGGTTTAGGACTTTATTTCTTCTTTTGGTTTCTTTTTCTTTTTAGCATAGCTTAAGCCATCTTTGTCAAACTCTAATGGCATAATCCCCAAATCTCCAGTGTATCGGTTCTTCGCCACCTACAACAAAGAAAAAAAAATAAGTTTAGTAAAATTAAAAATCATTATAATTCTAACATCAAGCATAACAAGGCATTGGAAAGGAGGGAATCTTTGGAAAAACTGTTGAGAAATACTGTTTACACGACAACACCTCCAGAAACGGACTCAGGCTAATCGACTTTGCGTAGCAAGCACACAATTCCCGCACTTCAATGGACCTGGCGCTTGATGCAAGGCATCCAGTATTTTGGATATCCGCTCTTCTGAGCAGCCAACATTGACTCCGATCACTACCTTGTTGCTGTCAAGGTAGGAATGCGGACATCCCAAACTTTACAACATCAAAGAAGTACTGTGAGACAATTTAACATCCAACGATTACAAGCGACAGAGACTGACAGAGCCTTTGGTGATCGAGTGACCCTGAGCCTCTCAAGAAGTCCAATGCCGACTACGTTAAAAGCAGATAACCAATGGCATCATTGTCAGCAATGATTTGGTTTGATGAAGATAGCCGCAGCAAAGGAAGAGGCTTATAAAGCGACGCTGCATATAGTGATGAGAGGAGCTTACGATATCTACAAGCAGAAGAGAAGGGAAGAAAACCACCTCCATTGGACAGGTGTTATAGCAGGAATGATGTTCGAAAGCTTTACCATTCGAGCCTGTAGGGATGAAGAAGGAAATCTAGTAGTAGAGTCAGAGTCGGTGCTGAGCATTTGGAAAGATCACTTTTGAAGACTGTTAAACGGCGGTGACGACCAAAACTTCGCTGCCAGGCAAAATGCTTCATTTAAACCAGACGATGACGATCAACAATTCCGTCCATCCGACCAAAATGAGGTGAAGATACCAATATCTAAACTGCTGGAACCGACCTAAGCTGCTGGTCTACCTGTCGAAGCAGCTGGGGATGATTTGATATGGAGCATACATCAACTTAACCTTAGCATCGTTTGTCCGATACCAAAGAAGGGAGACCCTGTGAACTGCGCCAACTACAGAGGTATTAGTCTCCTCAACATTCCGTATAAGGCCCTATCTGTCATTGTCATATTATGTTAACACCTTAAACCTTTTGTCAACAATCTTATTGGTCCGTATTGGCATAGTCTTAGGCCAGGAAAGTTCACCATAGATCAGATATTCACACTACGACAAATCTAGGAAAAACCTTTCCACCGACTTTAAAGTCGCCCATGATCACGTATATAAACAAGAGCTATACAAAGTCATGTTTAGTTTTGGCCAAACTCGTCCGTTTGTGCAGGATAACGATGGAGAATGCACGCTGCTCCGTAAAGGTCGGTAACAGCATCACCATGGCTTTTGATGTCAGAAAAAAACTACGACAAGGTAACGCGCTGTCATGTGATTTCTTTAACATCCTACTTGAAAGGATTGTACTTTTCAAGCTGACTTCAGGGGTACGCTCTTTCAAAAGTCTGTACAACTATTCGCGTACGCCGACGATATTGACATAATTTGAAGAACGCAGCACAGTGTCAGTGGTGCTTTCGGGAGTATTGAAACAGAAGCGGCGAAAATTGGTTTAGCGGTTAACAAAATATATGCTGTCATCAAAAAAGGACAATCAATATCGACAGTAAGGAAAGAGCGTCAAAATTTTACAATTTTGAGGTAGCGAAGGACTTTGTCTAACTAGGCTCCGCGGTAAATTCAAAAAATGATCAAGCGAAAAATCACTCTTGCCAACTGCTTTTTCTTTGGGCCCTCTCATGGACAAATAAGGTGACTTTATATAAGACCCTCATCATCCCAGTCCTACTATACTGATCAGAAGCATGGACGTTATCAAAGGCGGATGAAACACCCTTGGTTATTTTGAAAGACAAGTGTTTCGAGTGGTTTTTAATCCCGTTTGTATCGTTGTGGAATGGAGAAGATACAACAACCAACTATACTGGTTATACAGCGACATCGACGTAGTCAAAAGGGTTCGAATTCATCGCCTATAATGGCTAGGACATGTGGGGCGAAAGAACATCAACTCTCCGTCCTGAAAAGTCTTCGAATACATGTAAAGGAAGACCTCATCAAAGGTGACGCACACAAGTAGAAAGAAACCGCAACCAACTTCGTCTGCAAATATGAAGGCGGCTAGCACAAGAACGAGCTGGCTGGAGAAGAGATCCACCCTGTACTGTAGCGCCATCTAAAGTGAAGTAAATAAGTTAAGTCATTCTTGAGCTTTGCAATATCAAAGCACTTATTTGCTATTGATTTTCGATAAATGCTCTTGCGGACTTTTATTACTTATATAAAATTTTGAAACTTTAAAAGTCGCTCATACAATGTTTTGACAAACAATCACTTACAGTGATAATGACCATTTTTATCCAATTTATTTCCGACCTCCAGATTATTCGTTGCAGCTCAGTATGCGGGCCACCGAATGTAATACATAAAACAGTCTACAAAACACTGGAAACCGCTTGCGATCGGTTTAGTATGATAGTTTTCGATTTTATCGAGCTCATACCCACAAACAGACAGAAGATTATAAATGTACTCACCTGCAAGAATTTCTTTCCTTTTACAGACGTTAGCCTCAGGTCTTGTATGATCAGTACATTATCGGCTTCCTGTGTCGCTTTGGCACTGCCAAATATAGAACTCGTTGTCAGTTCATCTGAATCACGTTCTTTGCGTGGATGCATCACCAGCGTAACGTGAACATTGTTTCGGGTAGCGTATGTTCTAAATGCGCTGATTATCGAATCCTGCTCAAAGAATTTATCATTCTTATTGCTCGTTGATATGCCCATCATGAACTGAATATTATCAATAATCACATGCTTAATGTCGTAAACATATTGTGCATGCTCTATTGCTTCCATGACCACTTTAATGCTCTGCTGTCCGTGAAAAGTCATGAAATACATAGGATACTTTTCGAACTCACTTGTCCAATATTCGAATTCATGAAGCTTGTCATCAAGTGGATAACCAACGAACTGCCGTAGCAGTGTCAACGCCAGTCTTGTGTTGCGAATTTCAAAGGAACCCCATAGTGTTGAGACTCCTTGAAGTGCCAAATCTAAAGAGTACTCAGACATGAATGTCGTCTTGCCCGAACCAGTCGGCCCAGTTAATATTGTGAGCTCCCCTTTGCGGTGTCCTTTTAGTAGTTTATTTAAGATTGGATACCGCTTCCATTTGACACCGTTCACCTTTTCGATGTTTTGCAACTCGCTAAGAATGTCCAGTTTGAGTGCGCTGAAGGTTGTGATTGATCTATGACGAATCGGAAGGGCTCGTTGTATTATATGCCGAAGATTCAAGTGCTTCTTTAAGGCTTTGAACGGTGTGGGTTGGACATCAGTAGGTCGAATGAAAAGACAACGTTTCTCGTCCACCTTCATCGAGAAATTCCTAGCCACATCCCAACCAGCGGAATCGAAGTCAAACCAGAAGATTAACTCCTTGTACATCTCCAGCACTGGCAAACACTCTTGAGGTAGAGATTTAAGCCTGTAAGGCAGACAAACAACGCTATCTTTGGAGTAAACAAATGTTTAATATTAAGACGATGAAAACAGCTTTATAGACATACTCGTACTCACACCCATCGATTTTCTGGCCGATAAGTGAAAGAAAATCTAAAATATTCGACACTAAGACTGCTTTAGAAGACTCTGTTGAACTATAACGCAAAAGTCCTGAACAGTTCTCCTTAGGAAATGTGTCTTCTATGTGAGTTGCAGAATTCAGAACTTTCTCACCGACCAATTTTCCTGCGGCGTTTTTCATTGGAAAGAAGATGTTTCCACTTACTGGATCGTACCTCGCCTCTATCCTTTGAAGATGAGATGCATTAAGACCATGTATTTTAAGACTATCGCAGATTTCCTTGGGCACTTCGTTCAAATTGCTGGATAAGGATTCATATTGATGTACACCCAAATTGTCTTCATGTATGCGGAAATTTTCTTCGTAGCATTTTCTTACTTCATTTAGTGGCTGCCTAAGCTCACACGTTGGACATAGGAACATACCTTTAATGACAATAAAAATAGAGAAAAAATGTTAAATGAAGACAACAAGATAATAGGAATTATGTGGTGGCCATGAAATAAAAGAACAACAAAAGCTTGGCGCGGATGAGAGCGCTCTAAGTTGCTTCAAGACACAAATTATTCGGCCTAAAGCTTCACAGGCAGACAAGAAAGTTATATAAGCCCATGGAAGTGCTATGGTTTCATCCTAGTCCTCGTCTAGACAGAGTCGGCATTCAGTTTCCTGAATAATATTCATCTTATTCACATGATTGATGCCCACCAGCCTTCTAATATCTTCCCTGCTATATTTTAAGATGTATTTGATTTTCCCACTGTTTCGTACTGAGGCGTGCAGAAATTCAAAAGTTGGGCTTGCAATAGATGCTTAATAAGCGGTAAGATATAAAATATACCGTTATAGCGGTAAGATATAATGTATATATATATAGTTGAACTGAATATTTGAAAAAGGGGGAAAAAAACTCGAGCACTTTAGTTTAAAATAAACTTTATTGCCTCGATGCTAAGTGATGATTGTTTCAACAACTTCTTTTTGTTTCAAGGAAACTGCTGATGACTTATTTACCACTCAGCTGTTTCTTTTTTAGGTCAATCACCCTGGCCTATTTACATTTTTGCAGCGAAAAACTACATGATCTGTAGCAGTGTGGTCGTTTTGTATTTTGTGTGTGAGTAGGGCTGTTGATCATCAACAATGTCCCACATTTTCGGAATGTGTATTAGAGTGCATTGTTTTGTAAGGTGCATCTCACTCGGCCATCATGGAATTTTACGGCTGTTGGTCAGAGGTTATGCCTAGCCTACATTCTTCAAATGGTTAAATCGAGATCTAAATTTCTTTCTCGATCGGCATGTGAACCAATTCGCCCGATGTTTGACACTATCGGTTTTTTCACGTTGCGGTGTCTCGTGCGTGGTGTTTTTTCTTCTGTATTATTTGAAATTTTTATTCTTTGCTGATTTTATTTATGTTGTTGCTGATTTATTTGTGTTGTTTGCATTATAGCTAGTTACTCGTAATGTTAAGCATTTGGTGTGCTTGGTTTTTAGCTCTCTAGCTTCTAGCTTCCTGCATACAGTTCCTCAATTATTAATTTGCGTTACTTTTGTTGGGACGCAACACCCACTATAGGGTCGGATGGCTCTCTTAGTGCTTTCCCATCTATAAGCGATTGCTCTAAAAGCGGATTCTGTAATACCACAGATAGGTTCTGGTCATATACACTTTGTCAGCGATCCCTTTCATACCAGTTCGTCGGCAATTTTTTTTTTTATAATCAGCGCGCGCCGAAGGGGATATAAATACGCTTAAACTGTTTCAGGGCACGGGCGTTAGGAAAAGGGAAAAGAGGAAGAGAAGAGGAGCCTGTGCACGTTGGCTTTGAATGTTTAAAGGTTGTAGTGATGGGAAAATACAGAGCCTGGTAGATTATTCCACATTCTTATAAATGAATCCCTATACTGACAGTACAACCGAAATTGGGCTTAAGGGTGACCTGATGTGCAGTACGACAAAAGAGGGAGAGACATGAGACATTTCTCCGATGTTCATGTGAATGTATGGAATTCACAATGTTTCTATCGCCTATAAGTTTTAACGCTCGATTCTGTACCCTATCAAGAATGTGCAGAACGGTCTTCGGTGCACCAAACCAGATATGGGCGATATATTCCACCTTAAGGCGGATGAATGCTTTATAAATTGTGGCCAGATCAGCCGTGGTAAAATATTTCTTGCACCGTTTAAGGAATCCTAGACATTTTGCAGCATTTTTGTCAACCTCGAATATGTGATCATTCCATCGAAGATGGTTATTAATACACATACCGAGAAAGCCAAGTCTTTCGGTTTCAATGATGCAAGTACCATCCATGGATAATGGTTGAGGGTTTTGGTTTCGCTTGAGAGACAGAGGACAGCATTGTGTTTTGGAAGCATTAAATTCCACTCTGTTGGTTGAACCCCATTTAATTATGCTGTCCAGGTGGGAATTTAATGTGTTTAACATACGTTGCCGTTCCTCTTCTACGGCCAAAGAGCAAGGACGTGAGTTAGGGAACGAATATGAAAAACTGAGGGTACTGTCATCAGCGAAGGAATGGATTGGATAAGAAGTTGCAGACAAGAGATCGTTTATAAAAATAAGAAAGAGAGTCGGAGACAAAACAGAGCCTTGGGGAACACCAGCATTTATCTGGTGAATTGCAGACTTGAAGCCGTCCAAAACAACTTGTATTGAAAGCCCCGAAAGGTAATTTCTAATCCATTGAAGAAGAGACTCATAGATGCCATATGCACGCAATTTCTACAAAAGAGCCTGATGCCAAACTCTGTCAAATGCCTTTGAAATATCAAGCGCAATCATCTTAGTTTCGCCGAAGTGATGGAGAGATTGGTTCCACTTCTCGGTGAGATATGCCATCAAATCACCAGTGGACCTGTTGCTACGAAGACCATACTGCCGGTCATTAAGGAGTTTTCGTGAATCTAGATATTTCATATGGCGATTTATCAGCGTTCTCATGTCCTTGGAAAGCAGGGACGTAAGTGGACAAATGCTGTTTTCCATCTGCTCGTAAAGAGCCCTCAAGAGTAGGATAGACAGAAAAGCTTACGCAGAGGTTTTGCCAGCGTAGAAGACAACCTCTTCAAAACTATGGGGGGGATACCATTTGGACCAGCGGATTTGTGTATGTTAAGACCTTTGAGTACTCCTGCAACTATACGAGTGCGAAAATGGACTTGTCCAATAGAAAATTCGACGCTCTCAAGTATAGGCGGGGACAAAACATTATCCGGCAGCGTGGAGTTTGCTGCAAGGTGAGCAGCAAGCAGATTGGCTTTGTCTAAGTAGCTGACAGCTGGAATGTCATTATAAATTAGCGTTGGGATGGCAGAGGATGGCAGTCGCAAGTTACCATGTTTTTTCTTTTTTTTTTTTTTTATTCGCTGCAGATCCTGATGGTGGCTACTCTCTGAGGAACCTTAAATAAGAGTTGCGTAGGGATGCGTACTTTGCTTTGAACTCTGTAGCTGAAAATATTTAATGAAATGATTTTATTTGAAATATTAATAAATTCATTTGATATCGTATTTTCTTTTAGATTTCTAGCAACGGGAAAATCTTTCAAGTCTCTTTATTATCAATTTCGTTTGGTATCTACAATAATAGAAAAAATGATCCCAGAAGTGTGCCAAGCCATATGAAATGTATTTGCTCCCATTTATATGAAGGAGCCAAGTATGCAGGAATGGCTTGATATTGCAAGCAGTTTTGAAGATATGTGGCAATTTCCAAATGCATAGATGGGAAACATATCCGTATACAGTGCCCACCAAATGCTGGCTTAATTGTTCTTCAAGCTGTAGTAGATGCAAAAGGAAATTTGATTGCGATTGATGTTGGTGACTATGAAGAATAGTCGTTTTGGTTGGAGATGAAGCTTATCCGTTACGGAAACACATAATGCAACCATTTGCAAGCAGAAATTTAACTCAAGACACCCGAATTTTTAATTGCCGCTTATCGAGGGCACGAAGATTGGTGGAGTGTGCATTTGGTATGATAACAAAAAGATTTAGAGTTTTTGGAAAAAAGTTATGTTGGTATCAAGGTTGAAATTATAACAATGGCAGTCTGCGTTCTTCACAATTTTATTAGAATGAGAGAAGGAAAATTAACCGATATTCACAACGAATTACATGAACTTTTCATTTCAACACGTCGAGCTGATGGTAGTGAATTTTCAAATCGTCCAACAAACATTGCACTTGAAATACGAAAAGAATATATGAAGTACTTCAGTTCAACAGAGGGATCCTTTCATTGGTAAAATAAATATTGTTAGTAAGTTTTAAATAAATTGTCATAAAAAAACTTCTGTATCTGTAGTTTGCATTTTCTCAGCAATTCTAAGCACAATGATCTTTTAATTTAAAATGATATATTGCCGCCCGATTTTATTTATTTATTTATTTATTTATTTATCTACAAGCGTCATTGCTTTACAGATTCGATAAACAGTAGGTTTATAAATAAGTATAAATATATATAAGAAACAAAAGAAAAATAAATTTAGACTAACTTTTTAAACATTTAATGAAAACAATTTATTTTTATACTTGGTTCTAGATGAGCTTAAATCTATTTCAATCCAAACTGAGTTAAAATTAGAAATTGCCCGCGATACAGGTTCATTTAACCCGTAGTTTGTTCTATGCCGTGTGCGAAAAAGAAGCTCTCTTTGCCTTAACGGCCTCTCGGGAGCATACAGAGGAATTAAAGCAAGTAAACTTGGACTTTTTATATGATAGCATAATAGGTCTCTAATAAACATTACATCATGAATTTTTCTTCTTTTAGATAGTTTTGATATACCAAGAAGTTGACACCTGGCATCATAACAAGGTGAAAAATTCCAGTGCATTTTGAAAAAAATAAATTTTGAGAATTTTCTCTGTACCCTTTCCACTCTATCAATATGAACTTGGTAGAATGGACACCAAATTATGTCACAGTATTCTAGTAGAGATCTAGCTAGGGACACAAATAAAGACATCAGAGAACGAGAATTGGAAAATTCAACAGTATTTCTTTTGATAAACCCAACCATAGCATTAGCTTTGGAAATTATGTAGTCCACGTGGTCCGAGAACGTCAATGCCTGATCGAATACAATCCCGAGATCTTTAACCGTATTTACCCGGGTAAGTTCAACAGAATCGATTGTATAACATTGGATTATTGAGTTTGAACGCCTGCTAAAAGAGGAAACGTTACATTTTTTTACATTTAAGAGAAGGCAATTTTTCTTGCACCACATAAATAGAGCATCGATATCAGACTGTAGTTTAGCGCAATCAGTTAAGCTTATAATCCTTAAAAACAATTTCATGTCATCGGCATAAAGAAGGCACTGGGAGTACCTTATAACAGAAGTTATGTCATTGATGAAAAGAATAAAAAGTAATGGTCCTAAATGGCTACCTTGAGGCACACCTGAACTACAGATAATTGGTTTTGAATAAGCAGAATCAAGCTTTACTAACTGCACCCTATTAACTAAAAAAGAGGAAATCCATTTTAATAAAGATGAATGACAGCCAAAACATTTTAGCTTGTGTATTAAGGCAGTATGGTTAACAGAATCGAATGCCTTGCTAAAGTCCGTATAAACTGTATCAAAAATAATAATTTTTCCTCGTCACATATGTTGCACTTCACAGAAAATGAATGAATGAAACATAAATACCGAGTCATCGTTCGCATGTTTCAAGAATTTTTTTTTGTTTTTTTTGCTTGTTTAACTGGGTTAATGTAGGCGCTCTCATTTGATTGCATTTGTTTATCGCTTGTCTATGCCTAGTGATGGGCAAATTTTTTATACTTACCCGGTAGGTATTTATCAAAGGGTAAATACCGGGTATTTACCCAAAACTATATTTACCAACCCAAATATGGGTTTTTATTACATTTGGTAATTAGTGATGTGCCAAGGTAGGTATAAAAAAATAACCTCTTGCAGTGAGTATATATGTATATATACACTCCGTCTCACTTGATTACGAACAGGCAGTTTTTTGTTTTAATTTTACGATATTTTTCAAACCCTTCGCTAATCTGGGAAAAACCAATTGCACAAGGAATGAAGGATATATTATGTTTATATTGTAAAAAAAAAAATGGGATTAAGTTGATAAATGCAACTTTTATGACGCTTTTTCCAAAAAGGTCATAAAATTTACATGTTTTTTTTTTTGTCTCACTTGATTACGAACAGTAGCTAAATCTACCTGTTACCATGTTTTAAATCAAATAAAAGGATACTTAGAGTATTAGGGAATTTAGTTCAAGAAATAACTTCATACAATCCACAACTATGGGTAAAGGAAAGACATTAACCAAGGAGGAAATAGGCCAAATTCGAGCTTACCGGGAACAAGGAAAATCCATCCGTTTCAATAGCCAGCAAGATTGGAAGAGGCGCCACTGTTGTACACAGCTTTATTAAGAACCCGGAGAAGTATGGAAAAAACCGCAAAGGAAGAGTCAGCAAAGCAACAACTTGTCAGGAAAGGCGGGCCATACTGAGAGTTGCTTCAAATTCAAGGTCGACTGTTCATCGCGTGATACAGAAGGCCATCCATATCGCCATGAAAAAATGAAAAGGAAACCACCATTGAATGCGGTACGTAAAATCCAGCGGCTTGATTTTGCAACAAGTCACATCAGGTGGAA
This sequence comes from Pocota personata, assembly GCA_963082735.1. NCBI lineage: Eukaryota > Metazoa > Arthropoda > Insecta > Diptera > Syrphidae > Pocota > Pocota personata. The sequence goes on from OY720430.1 coordinate 71,577,494, forward strand.
TCGAGAGTGGCATACCGTCGTTTTTTCTGATGAAAAAAAAATTTTATTTGGACGGACCTGATGGATACAGCTGTTATTTCCATGATTTGAGAAAAGAAGAAATACATTTTCAAAGGCGGCACAGCAAAGGAGGTGGTGTAATGGTATCGGGAGCAATAAGCTATTACGGAACTGTGGAGCTGGATTTCCAAAGCTCCAAAATGACGGCAATCACTTACAAATCGATACTGGAAAGAGCTTTTCCGCAGTTTTCGGAGATATTTGGTGGACAGCGATGGACTTTCCAACAAGACAATGCACCGATACATACCGCACGGACAACAAAAGCCTGGATTCAGAACCAAAATGTAAACCTACTTGCATGGCCGCCATATTCACCCGACCTAAACATCTTGGAAAACGTGTGGGGACGGCTTTCAAGAAAAGTCTACGAAGGAGGAAGGCAATATGATGAAACGGAAGAGATTATTGAAGCCATAAAACGAGCCTGGTCCGAAATTTCGCTAGATTATTTGACAGCACTCTATGAATCTCTACACAGCAGGCTACTTGAAGTAATTCAGCGATCAGCAGGTAGTACCCATCACTAAAAACTATTGCTACTCATTGAATAAAACCAACATTTATTTATACAAACAAATTTTGTTTTGTTTTTTTACCTTTAAAGCTTCTAACAGGTAGATTTAGCTACTGTTCGTAGTAGATTTAGCTACTGTTCGTAATCAAGTGAGACAAAAAAAACAGGTAAATTTTATGACTTTTTTGGGGAAGCGTCATAAAAGTTGCATTTATCAACTTAATCTCTTTTTTTTTTACAATATAAACATAATATATCCTTCATTCCTTGTGCAATTGGAAATATTTGTGTGGAAATATTTCGATAAAATGGATAAATAGTCTAAATGCAAGTTCTGCGGAAAGACTTATTATCCAAACATAAATAAAATATCAAAACATTTGATAGCTGCTTTAAATGCCCGGCTGACATAACAAATATTATAAATAGTAAAATAGTGAAATCACCAAACGTCACCGCTAGATATTATAAAAAAAAAGTGGAAACTTCCTGCGATAGCAATACAATTCCCAGCCTAGACAGTGAGCAATCAAATGCTAAATCATCAAACACCATCCCTGCTATTATTGCGATTGAACTTGCTATTCACCTAGAACCATTTGTATCGGTGTTCCAAGCAGAAGTCTATGCAATTATGAAGGCAACCGAAATACTCGCAGAAGACACCAGCGAAGAAAGGCAAATTGGCATTTGCTCGGACAGCAAAGCAGCAATTAGCGCGATCACAAACCCCATGTCGAAATCACTACTAGTAAGGGAGTGCAAAACTAAATTGAACTTACTTGCCAGACGCAATAGAGTCCGTCTCACATGGGTACCGGGGCACGAGGGTGTACCGGGCAACGAAAAGGCAGACGAACTAGCAAGGAAAGGAGCAGGCAATACAGAACTGAACCCGGATAGTACAATAGGGGTCCCTCTGACAACTATTAAAACAATAATCAATGATAAGATACGACAGGAGTTCAATAACTACTGGACGAATCTAGACACGTGCAAAGTGGCTAGATCTGTAATAACCAAACCGAGTAACAACACAGCTCTTAACTTAAGCAGAACACAATTGAGATTGATGGTGGGACTTTTAACAGGGCACATCAATCTCAACAAACATTCGTTCAGACTCGGGATAGCTGATACAGCAATCTGTGCCAACTGTGAAGAGGAGGAGGAAGATATAGAACACTTCCTCTGTCACTGCCCCGCTACAGCGAGGCTAAGGCTAAAAATTCTGGGATCTCCAAGGATTTCGGATATTACACACCTCAATAAGACAGGAATCGGGGATATACTGGAGTTCGCCAGACGAACACTACGATTCCCCGATCACTATACGATATAGTTGATACTACCCATGATCCCTAGACCTAAATCCTCTCAATACATAATTCCCAAAACACATCACTATTCCTTACAGTTACGCAGATGAGGGGAACACAACGGGCCCAATGAAGGCCTAAGTGAAGAGCATAAGCTCACCCTCTCAAACCAACCAACCATCCCTGCTATTATCAAAAAGTGAAAACGTAAGTATTTCATTAATAAAAATATTTACATTTGTTTTGTATGTAGGTTTTCTAATTTGATAAATTTTATATATATTTCAGGAATCGTTAAATTAAACGTTAGCAAGAGCCATATATGTTAGTGGCTCTCATTTATCACTGGTTGAACATCCTTTGTGGATTTCATTTTTCGGACAATTACAACCATCATTCAAATTGCTATCAAGAAAGCAGTTAGCCACAAATTACCTGGAGGAAGAATACAACGCTGTAAAATGCAATATTGCAGACCAACTACACAATGCTCAACATTTACATTTTCAGTGTGATGGTTGGAGTAATATCCGCAACGAAGGCATTCTAAACTTTATTATATTGTAATATGCTCGAGTAGATAAAACGTTATTCTGTGAGATTATTTCTTTATTTTCTATTCTATAGAACAACTCAAGTTCACACTATACTATTCTTCGCAAACTCCTTCCTTACAAGGTCTCTTTCTTCTCAAATCACTTTATATCCTTTCAATTACTTAATTCACAAATCCAAACCAATTACTTCTTCTTGTTAACTCTTAACTTTCAATTTATCACAAAATTACAACTTGGCCTATTATCACTTTTCCAATCTCTTCGTGCGGTTCGAAAACCAATTGCAACTGCCTCGATCGCCATCTGTTCTTATATAGTCGCATTTCTGATAACCAGAAACTTCTAGCAAATTCTTCGACCACTGTAACGAGAAAATTCCAAGATGACAGCTGCACCCAATAATCTCTTGTGGTTATAATTCTCTCTTAATTCCGCGACGTCGTCTTAGACATATTCCTTCTCTTCCGTGGACACGAACCTCGAATGTGTTCCGAAAAGACACTTCGGAATGTAATTTTGTGTTGCTTACTTTTGGGGCGTAGTTATTATGCTACATTATGTTACAATATCGAAGCCTGACCCAGTTTTTCTTGTCTTTTTATAACTGAAGACAAAAAGCACACGGGAAAATACCTACAGGATTTTTTGTTGCAATCTGAGATAATGCCGCAAATATGCAGAAAGCTTTTCGTTTACTGAAAGACAATTAAAATCAGATTGTTCCACTGGGCTGCATAGCGCATACATTGCATTTATGTTGCAATGATATTGTAGCATAATAATAACTACGCCCCCTAAAAATATGACGCAACAAATTCCGAAGTGACTTTTCATTCTGGCAGAATTTTGGTTCGTACTGTCCTTTCATTCGAGGTTCGTGTCTGGGACGAAGTCTCCACAGCTCATGTCAACGAAAGAGACGAATAATATCAGGGATAAAAGGGAATTATAACTGCAAAAATTATTTCTCTTATTCCAGTGGTCGAAGAATTTGCTAGAAGTTTCTGGCTATCAGAAACTTCTGCTATATAAGGACAGATGGCGGTCAAAAAAAAGACAGTTGGTTTAGAACCGTGGCGAAGAGATTGGAAAAGTGATAATGGGCGAAGTTGTAATTTGGTGATAAATTGAAAGTTGAGAGTGAACAAGAAAAAGTAATTAGTTTGGATTTGTGAATTAAGTAATTGAAAGGAGATAAAGTGATTAGAGAGGAAAGAGACATTGTAAGAAAAGAATTGCGAAGAATAGTATAGTGTGAACTTGAATTGTTCTATAGACTAGAAAAATAAAGAAATAAATTTCACAGAATAATTGTTTTATCTACTCGAGCCGTAGCTCGCATGTTACAATATTATCAAGTGTTCTCCTGTAAAAAGTGTGATAGAAAAAGCAACGGTGATAGTGAAAACAATAAAAAAAATAGTCAAGTGCTTAGTGCGTTCCTTAATAAAATAAATAAAGAAAAGGGCATATAAATTTCCCTAAAACTTCCAAGCAAAACTCGGTGGGGGAGCTACGTATTCTCCTTAGAAAACCTAGTGAGTATTAGAGTCAGCTTACAGACATTGGCCGTCAACGAGGCTTCCTCCCTCGCTAGAGAGACATTAAGACTGCATTGCTGGATGAAGATTGTTTTTGGAATGATATTCTTGTTGTAATTGAGATTATTAAGCCAATAGTTGTGTGGATAACGAAATTTGAATCCAATACGTGTTTAATACACAAAGTCCATAAAGTGCTAAAAGAACTGGAAAATTCAATGTCTACTTTATTAGGAACCGATAAAGTTCGACTTCTAGACGATTTAGAGAAGAAACATCAGAATGAAAAATTTAAGGACCGAATGGAATTCGCAGAATTACCGATATATCTCGCTGCTACTCTTCTTGACCCATCAAATCAAGGATGCCATCTAAGTGATTCTGACCAAATTACAGCAATGGAATTTATTTATGAAGTTTCCAAAAGTATGGGAATTGAAGTGATGACGGAATTGGCCCTTTATCGGTTCAAAGCAGGCATTTGGGGTAACGAATTCATTTGGTCAAATGTTTCCTCATGGAACCATTGATTTGGTGGAAAGGCCTTTGTGCTAATAAAAATTTAAGCAAAGTTGCAGCACGCATTTTATCAGCACCTGTAACTTCGGCAGCCACAGAACGTTCCTTTAGTAGTTTTAGTTGGATTCACAAGACGTGCATATCTCATAATTGGAACATTGAATTGCATGCACAAACAACACATCAAGCTGTAGCAGAAAAAAAAAACACGAACCAGGTTCCAGTTCAACAAATATCAACATACCCAGCACATCAGAAGTTAATAAACCAAATTGCAGTTACTGATCCAATCCTAACATATCCAGCACATCAAAATCTACTGAATCAGCAGAATGCATGGCTATTGACGAACATTTAATAAGTTTACTATCTAATTCAAGCGACTCAGATTAATTCAAATTCAAAGATTCTTTTGTTTACATTGTTCCTTTTCTTTTGCAAATCTAATTAAATAAAAACAAAGCACACAATGAACACATTTTTCTCATTTAAAATAAATACCCACATAAATACCCGTTTTGGTAAATACCCGGTAAATACCCTGGGTATTTACCCTCAAAGGGTATTTACCGGGTATTTGCCTATCACTGTCTATACCTTAACTGTTTTCTAGTGTTTTTGTCTAACTCGATTTTTTTGCTTAAAATGATTTACTGCTTATTTCTGTGTACGTTGCTCCATTAAGCATTAGAACAAAAGCGTTTTCGTTTGCCAGCTTTGTTTTGCGTTATTCATTGGGGGCACACGTATGTATTTAAAAGTGTGTATTTAAATTTCAAAAAACATAAGGAAACAGTTTTGTTTGGCTAAAGCTTTTTTGTTTCATTCAGTGTGGAAGGACCCTAAGGCCCGTTTGCTGATAGGAGTCTTAAATATATAAGTATCACTTATACTTGCCGATACTAGTCATAATACTTCGTGCCATGTTGAACTTAAACCTAAAGATTATCATAGCTTATTTCCAGTTGCTGGAATATATTTAAGTGCATCTTAGTCTACTTTTACACGTAGACTCTTGAGGCTGGACTCTTTTCGAAGTTCTCTTTGTTATTTTCTTTCGTGAGTGTCGCGCTTTTACACTTGGGACTTTTTTTCTTGACTTAAATTTGATATTCCTCTTTTATTTTGCAGTCGACTAGGTGGGTATTTTTTTATTTCTGATACGAAGCTTACTTTTCTTTTGGAACTGAGATTGAATACTTCAGCATAATCATCGAAGTTACATTCTTGAGTGGCATTTCTTTCAGTCGTATATGTTGTCTAAATGTTGTAAAAGATAAACAAGAATTAAATATAACAATATCAAAGCAAATAAAAAATGCTTGCATTTTCCTTTTCATAACTGGAGGTCGACTGTCTCGTCTGACAATGGGTTTTTAAAAAAAACAATTCACCATAACACCCTGCCAGCTCCACTTTTTTCCACATCACGAAGTTCTTTCATAAATTGACTTCTTAAGGTGTGAATTTTCCGTTTGATTGCCAAAACCGTTAACTTGCTAGAAAACGGTTTAAACTCCTCCATTATGCTGTGATATGATTGTGGACTCTATATATATAATCTGGATTTCAAAAACATTTATGAGCTCCAAAGTAAGGTCCCTGTTTCAAATCACTTCATGAGACATTGCAAATTAAAAAAAAACGCCAGCAACCGAACAAAAATACGTAGCAAAACCGACTCTACAATGAAGAAGAGAAAAGAAAAACGTCAAAATGAGTCGGTGAAAACTTTACCCTCGACTCACAAGGCAAAATATTTTTCTTCTGAACTTTTCGAATTTTCTTTCTCTTTTGCATTCATTTGAGTCCAGCCTCAAGAGTCTACGTGTAAAAGCAGACTTAGCAAAAACGCACTTTTGTTTTTGATATTTAAGACTTACTTTGTATTTCGAGTAACTCGTTAAGTATTACTTACGAGTAAAGGCTGAACTATAATAGTCGGAAGCAATCGGAAGCTAATGTCATAATTCTACGTTAAGTTTTCTTCAGTACTGTCAATTGCTCAAGTAGCCCATAATAGGCGTATGTGTTCGGAAGCAAATCTTCTCGTCCGATCACCGTAATCAAGCACCATCGGGCGCTATTAGTACTTAGATGGGGGACCGCTTGCCAAGTTTTCTCTCTTTCGTAAGTGAGCAAAAGTGAACGAAACTTAACGAATCGAAGTAAAAAGCTATTATGGTCACCCAATACAAATCCTATGTATTCGCTCTGTTTCGGAAGTGGTCGTACGAAAGCATTCTACTATTATAGTTCAGCCTTAAGTGATACTTAAATATTTAAGACTCTTATCAGCAAACGGGCCTTAGTGATCAAATAATATGTGACACACTCATTTTATTTTTCAAGATGTGGGTGCAGTGAATAAAGTACTCGAACAAATACTGAATGTCTTGGAACAGGCTTTCAAGACATTCACTGCAAATGTTTAGTATGGATTACCTTCCCTTCGTCAAATCCACTTACCTAACCTAATCAACTAACCTGTTGTTTTGTTCACAAATGCCAGCTGATTAGAGTGCTTCAAACAAACTTTGCATTCTATTTGTAAGCATGTAAACCCATCCTTAATCGGAACACCAGTGGTTTTTAAAAGTTTTTTAAACTCATTTAATACTTTTTGATCAAACGTGCATGGTTCACTTAGGACTTCAGACTTAAAAGCACTACTTCTTCGAAGGCAGTTCAACAGTGTTTTTTTTAATAGTGGTAATTTGGCAAACATAATATTGTGAAGAAAATGACAACTAGCGCAAATGAAAGCCTGATATCATGAATTATAATAATTTCTATTCATTATTTTATATTATATTAGAAAAATTAAAACTTTGTATCTTAACACAAAAAGCAGTCAGCTTTTGTCAGAACATTCAGTTGAAACAGCTGATTTATTTTCCCTCCACAAATTATGAGTTCGTTCAGGCGACTAAAAATAATTATTAGGTATTAAGCAGGTGTAGTATCATGGGTATTATGGAAACGTCCTGAGAAACTAAAATCCGTGAAAGACCAAAACTGATTGCGAATAACTCACGATCCCACTTAACCTTAATCCTGTTCAGCAATTTAACCCTGACACATCGGAATAGGATTAGCTTGAAACACACTCGTACCAAGGCTACCACTTTGGCTGCGATAGTTAGTCTATTTGTCTTAAATAAACGTGGAACGGTGGAACTTTTTTGTCCCCGCACAATAATGTCACATGCGACAGAGTTTTAATTCGTTCAGCATCATTAGCAGCCAAAAGAATAATTTCGGCGATAATACTGTGAAATCAATGTTTTTTATATTATTTTGATGGTTTTTTTTATTATTATTATTAACATTATTATTATTTATTAACAATTAATTACAAATTACGATCTTTGAATACGTTAATATTCTACAATTATTTTGGACTTACTTATAAATTCATATATTTGATTTATATTGTTTTCGGTAGGATTTTTTAAAATGTCGTAGATAAAGACTTCGTTGAATAATTTTGTTCTTAATGAGTCAGATGCTGTACAATATTCGAGAATACATATGTCGAATGTCAGTGGTGGTGTTACAAGTAGTACAAATCTGGGGATTACTTCTTTTTATCAGATATTGATGTGTAGATTCTGTATGTCCCAATCGCAGTCGAACATAGGTGGTAATTTTACATTTTGGGATGTCCGGAGGGTAAAATGGATGCGACCTGTCGATGTTTCCTTTTTCGTAGTGGTGGTTATATGAGTCCCAACTATCCAGTTGCTGTTGGCTAAGAAAACGGTTAATATGATTAAGCACTTCTGATTTACTGAAGACCTCAAATGCGTAGACAGGTGCTTTGTTGGCGTATGTAGCTGCTAAATCGGCGAGTACTTTGCACTTGATCCCACAATGCCATGGAATCCACATGATTTTGGTTTTGTAACTAGTCATTATCAGTAGATTCCTTATTTCGGCAAATAATGAGGTGCTGTTGTTGGGATTTTGTAAAGCTTTTAGTACCGAGAGGATATATGTGTGTATCACATGTTTTCCAGGCATTTTAGAAGCTACCCTTGTGGATTCTAAAACCGCGAAGGCTTCTGAAATGAAGATGGAGCAAAATTCTCTCAGGGTGCCGAAGTATTAGCCGAAGTTTCAGATACATCAGTGTAAATAAATTTCCATCCGGATTATTTTTTTTTTTAATTTGCACTTTGTTCTTAAACTGTTGGCTTTCATTGAATTTCCTCTGCTGGAGCTGACAAAATTAAATTATTCCTTCATAAAAACACAATTTATTAGCTCATCTGATTGTAATGTGCCAATAGGGTCAAGTTTATTATAAAAAAAATAAGAACATAATATTTGATTTGCAATTGTAATATGGGGACTATATGCGAATACATTTTTTTTAGTTTTAATTATTCTTCTTTTTTTTACATAAATTATTCAGTATTTAAGTCCAGTAGGCAAGCAGAAATTTATGCCTTAACTAAATTCCCCACAAACAATTTCCCGGTATTTTATTAACAATTACATTTGGAGCCAAATTTGAGGTTGCTGAGCTCCTTCTGTGTCCCAACTTAAGCTTAATCCAGTTTCACAAAGTGCTCATCTCGTTTAGAGCTAAGTTATAAGTGACAAACCGACTTCATTATAGCCATCAGTGAATTTTGGTTTGTCAAGGGCATAAAGATGCAAGCTCTAAGGTTTTATTACAATCTATCACATATGGCTGCCCCATATGGTTCACCATATCGCCCACCACCATGAAGAAGATTCAAATATTCGAACGGAAGGTCCTTCGAATCTGTACAGGACTGTGGCGAAATCCAATCACAAGGAAGTACCACCCTAAGGCTTTTCTTTACGAGAACGCCGGTGTGAGCCCAATGGACCAGTATATGATTCAACTTTCAAGTAGATTCCTGCAAAATCTTGATGACCATCCTAACGACTACATCCGACAGCAGATCGATCTAAGCCACCGATACCTGAGTGCACGAGCAATCATTGATTCAAGATTTGAAGACACAATGAACAACGAAGAAACACCGTTCTACCAGCTTGCAGACAATGCCTATTACCGGGGATAGTCCCCTTAATAATATATTTTTTTATTTAACAAAAAAAAAAATTTTCCAAATATATTCTCTTATATAAAATATTCATGTAATAGATTAAGCAGCCATGAATGTTTAAAAAAAAACCTTAGCAAAGTAGCCAGTAGATATATGTTGGGCCCCTATTGTTGAGCCAACATTAAATTTATAGTAATAAGTCTAGTTTTAAGCCAATTTGTAAATAGAACGACTAAATAATAAAAATTCCTTAATCTGAATTTACTACAATCTAGTTTAATTGTTTCTTAAATATGACACATTTAAATGTTAAAATTTTTCAATGTGTCAGATTCTCCTCTGCCGTATTACAAAGATCTCTATTGATAACACATTGTGTCTTGACACTGTGGGTACTGAACGCGGTCATCGAATGCATCCCAACAACGTTCAGGCAATTAAGTGTGTTGATGTCATGTTCCTCACTGTCAGTTGATTTGCTTGTCGTTTTATCAACAATCGTAAATAGCCATAGAAATAAACACACACCGTTCGTAAACGTTTAAGAAATATGGGAGAAAAAAGAAAAGCCATGGAAGACGAAATGTCTCGGTAAAATAAATCAATTCATTAGCAAAAGATTCATGTTTTTAACTTTCAACAAAATTTCAGTTTCGAGGCAGAAATATCAAAGCCAGCCGCAACACCAAACCGCAATATATTTGTTCCTAACCAAGTACGTCCAATCATTGGATCGAATACATACAGTCAAGTGCAACAAAAATTAAGTCAAGCGCCAGCCAACCGAACACCTGCACCTCCTCCGATGCCAATTCCCCCGTCATTTCTCTCCACATTTGTTCCGACAACAACTCAGTCAGAGGCACCAGCAAAAGCCAATCCAACACCCATTGTACTGAGTAGTGCGCCCAAATTCTATCAGAGCAGGCAGTCGGTTAATATTACACAAGTTGCAGCCGCACCACACATCGATATTAATGCAATTCAGTTCGATGTGACACAAAAGTTGAAGAAACTGAAAGCCGAGAAATCCGGACCAAATCCTATTGCTGAGGAAGCAATTAAGGCGGCTCGCGCCTCGTCGGCGCTTCAATCCTTTCAAACGGAGAAGAAAAAAAAAGACAGAAAGACCGTTCGAGTGGCAGGCGGTCAGATCTGGGAGGACTCGTCACTGGCCGATTGGCCAGACAACGATTTTCGAATATTTTGCGGTGATTTGGGTAACGATGTTAACGATGAAATCCTCACGAGAATCTTCAATAAGTATCCATCGTTTCAAAAAGCTCGAGTTATCCGGGACAAGAGGACTGGGAAAAGTAAAGGCTTTGGATTTGTCAGCTTCCGCGAACCTGCTGATTTTATTCGCGCCATGAAGGAAATGGATGGCAAGTTTTTTTTTCGAATAATTGAATTAATTGGTTCCGTCGGGCATCATAGGATATTGCCTATGATGCTATATTTGCACCGTCAAAACAGTATATGAGAGAGTTTTAGAGTTTAAAAAGATCTACAAAAAGGCTTCCAAGAGCGTGTGCTTAAGATCACTAGATAGTAGAGGTCTGCGTGAATGCATTCATTTGCTCTATCTAAACGTGTACACTACTTCAGTGTACTCTATTCATTGCAATAATTCGAACAAGTGTACAGTACACAAAAGTACCACACCACAAGAGACAGTTACTGTGCAATGTTTTGTTTCTCTCCCACACTTTGGGTGCTGGAACTGGCTTGATGTGAGCAAATAGTGTACAATGTTAACTGTAAAGAATACACTGAGTATACTGAGTGCACTGAATAAAACGATTGCAAATACTAGTTGTTTTCTAGCATAAAACAGTGTACTCAGTTTAGTGTACACTTTTTTTTATGAATACCATTTTTTTATGAGTACACTGCACTAAGTGTTTGGTTTAAAATGGGTGCAATACTCATAGTAATCACTTCATATATCAGATGATTCAGTCATTTTACTTTTCAAGCTGTGAGTACAATAATGAATTGTACTTGAAATGAAACGAATGTCTTGGAACTGGTTTCAAGACATTCATTGCAGACCTCTACTAGATAGCTGGCAATAAGCACTTTATGTTTTCTATCGTTTAATATTCAGTTTACTTACGAAAGGGTTATTCATTTCGAGGTTGTGTATGGCATCTGTCAACCATAGTGGCAATTACCCTGCCACTTTACAACATGGAACTTTTAACCACGGCTCAAAGCATTAAAATTATCGCATCTTATTACAAAAATAGCAGTTCCGTAATATCTGTGTATCGCGATCCAAGCACAGATTATGGTCATCATAATCGCCAAACTAAGCAAACAATTCGAAACATAATCACCAAATCAGTAGTGTTTGTGATGTTCTAAGGCCTGTGCATCATCGTAATGCCGAAAACCCAAAATTGTCAATTCCACGCCGCTCTGAACAATTGGGCATTTCCTACAGCTCCGTTTGGCATAGTTTGCACTTCGATTTGCATCTTCATCCCTATAATGTCCAGCTTGCACAACAAGTAAAGCCTGTAGACCTTAGAATGCGCAGAACATACGCCGATTGGGTGCTGGAAAATCAACAAGTTGACGCCTCTTGTACAAAACGTTTCGGGATCGTGTGGTTTGAGGCCGTTGGGTTTATTTTTGAGGGGCTATGCTAAAGATCGTGTCTATGCAGACAATCCCAAAACTTTGGAACACTTATGGTCTTCCTTCACTCACACTGTTTATCCAGGGCTTAACAACTGCCTCTAGCACCTCGATGTATCCGGCAGCATTCACTCGAAAACCTTAAGGGGAAAAGTAAGGAAGAATAATATAACCTTCACTGCTCCAAGGACCATGAAACTGGCAGGAAACATTATGTGCATCACACTGAGGGCATCTGAAGGCTGTGGGGACACAGCCATCTGCCTAAATTATTTTCATTGGAAAAAATCAAGAAAGGATTGGATTTTCCGCTTGGACTTTCCTCTTCGGCCGTAGAAGAGGAACGGCAAGGTATGTTAAACACATTAAATTCCAACCTGGACAGTATAATTAAATGGGGTACAACCAACAGAGCAGAATTTAATGTTTCCAAAACACAATGCTGTCTTCTATCTCTCAAGTAAAACCATAATCGTCAACCATTACCCATGGATGGTACTTGCATCATTGAAACCGAAAGACTTGCCATTCTCGGAATGTGTATTAATAACCATCTTCGATGGAACGATCGCATATTCGAGATCGCCAAAAATGCTGCAAAATTTCTAGGATTCCTTAAACGGTGCAAGAAATATGTTACCCCGTCTGATCTGGCCTCAATTTGTAAGGCATTTATCCGCCCTAAGCTGGAATATAACGCCCATATCTGGTTGGTGCACCCAATTCCGTTCTGCACATACTAGATAGGGTACAGAAAAACTTATAGGTGATAGAGACATTGTGACATTTACCGTTTCCTGGCTAAAGGAATCGGTTTTTAACTTACTGACCATAAGCGACAGTTGATGGTTTACCGCGGCATAAAATTCGTCCAGCTTACTGTTTCTCTGGCCGAGTCTAGCTGGTGTTCCAGCGTTCGCATGTCTCGCTTGTCTATATAATGCAGAGATAGACACTGTTTAATCTCTTGCCAGTCACTATCGTAAATGTTATATGATACCAAGGCAGCATCTGCGGAACCCCTAACTTTGCCTCGAATGTGTTGAAGGACCCTATAGAGTGGCTTCGATTTTACAATACCGTAATCTTTTAGTATTCGTGTCGTTCAATGATACGTTGAACGCAGCACCTTGGTACCTTCAACTGCGATTTGCCCTCTTTAAGAAGGGTGATGATTGCAGGTCGTTTCTCGATTGTGATTTTCGCTACTTTTCCCATTTTTAACGAGTTGTTTACTCAAGATGTGAAGAATCTCAAATTAATTCTTATGACTTCAAAGTGTGGCTTGTAAGACCCTTGCAATCCAGGTCGACAAATTTTGCGATTTGAGAACCCTTTTGATGTAAGAACTGATAAACAAGTGCTGAACCAACAACCAAAAGTCATAAAATTTAATTAAAAAACCCAATGTAATTCAAATTCAATCTCCATGCATGAATGAAGTCAGTTGTCTAGGTAGGCCTCAAACTTTTCGCCTGCAGTGTATGTGTAGTGTTTATTTTATGTGAGGTTAGATTAGGTTGAAGTGGCTGTCAGCAAAAGAAGCCAATACACTTAGACCAATAATAGGTCCATTATGATACCACATGTGTTTGAGACGCGGCCTCTAGCGTACTCGTTGAACCATTTAGAGCTTTTGATGAAGCGTAGAATGTACCTAACGTCAATATAATTCAGATTATCTATGTCATTGAAACAGAAGGCTCTATGTGAGATTATTACTATGACAAATGAGCAAATATGAGATTTTATGTCAAGTAATGCTATTGGCGTAGTTGATTTATTAACAGAATGTTTTTTTTTTTTCGTTTTTTTTTAGGACGCTATGTAGGCAGCAGACCTATCAAACTGAGGAAAAGCACATGGCGACAACGAAGCTTGGATGTTGTTAAAAAGAAGGAGAAAGAAAAACAAACGTTACTGCAGTCCTTTCAAAAGTAAACAGAAAGCTCTAGGCATATACAAAAGTCATTAAAATGCAAGAAAGTGCTTTCATATATATTAGTTAAAACGAAATTGTACACATTACGTAGGATGCGTCAAATTGACGCAATTGATAAAAGGTCTGTTCCCGTACTTGACCGAGTTGCGAAGTTTTATGAAATTTGGCGAAAATTTGTCAAATCCGGAAGGATTCCCGTGCATGATTTAACCAATTTTCGTTAAATTTTGTAGAAATTCACAAGTACGGGAACAGATCTAATATAAAGTGATATGTATAGAGAATATTTCTGAATTACATATTTTCAAACACATAATTTTAGTAATGTTTCATTCTAGTAAAATTGGATGAAAATAAAACAAAATTATATTTTCTAAATAAATAAAACATTTTTAATTAGCGCGTGTCGCATTCGAACTCGAATACTGATAGAGATTCAGTACACTACAAGGACTGACAGTATGTTCGGTACGGTCAGTGCTAAATTAAGATCAAGAAATAAAGCAGGCTTTACCGCGAGTTGGTCGGTGGTCAGCCATTGAGCAACACGAAAAATCAAGAGCTATTTTGCCATGGATATGGCAATGAAACCCTATTAAGCAAGCTAGCCTTCTACACGATGGATAATTTTCTTCATGAAGTTGAGCTTCTTTTTTTTTTTTTTTTATAATCCCGGGCGTCAGGGAAAGGGGGAAGAGGAACAGAGGAGGTACCTATGCACGTTGGCTTTGAATGTTTGAAGGTTGTAGTGATGGGGAAATACAGAGCCTGGTAGATCGTTCCACATTCGTGTTGTTCGGCTTATAAATGAATCCCTATATTTGACAGTACGGCCGAAGTTTGGCTTTAGGGTAAACTGATGTGCATTCGAAGCATGTCGCGTATTGCGGGTGAAATTTTGAAGGGGAGGAATGCAACTGGCTATTTCGCTGGAGCATTTTTTGTGGAAAAAAACGATAAAACAGGGAGAGACAGGAGACATTTCTCCGATGTTCTAGTTAATGAATGGAATTCACAATGTCTCTATCACCTATAAGTTTTAACGCGCGATTCTGTACCCTATCAAGAATGTGCAGAACGGTCTTGGGTGCACCTGACCAGATATGGGCGTTATATTCCAGCTTAGGGCGGATGAATGCCTTATGAATTGAGGCCAGATCAGACGGGGTAAAATATTTCTTGCATCGTTTAAGGAATCCTAGATATTTTGCAGCATTTTTGGCGATCTCGAATATGCGATCGTTCCATCGAAGATGGTTATTAATACACATTCCGAGAATGGCAAGTCTTTCGGTTTCAATGATGCAAGTACCATCCATGGATAATGGTTGAGGGTTTTGGTTTCGCTTGAGAGACAGAAGACAGCATTGTGTTTTGGAAGCATTAAATTCCACTATGTTGGTTGAACTCCATTTAATTATGCTGTCCAGGTGGGAATTTAATGTGTTTAACATACGTTGCCGTTCCCCTTCTACGGCCGAAGAGCAAGGACGTGAGTTAGGGAACGAATATGAAAAACTGAGGGTACTGTCATCAGCGAAGGAATGGATTGGGTTAGAAGTTGCAGACAAGAGATCGTTTATAAAAATAAGAAAGAGAGTCGGAGACAAAACAGAGCCTTGGGGAACACCAGCATTTGTTTGGTGAATTGCAGACTTGAAGCCGTCCAAAACAACTTGTTTTGAACGCCCCGAAAGGTAATTTCTAATCCATTACCATCTGGACCAGCAGATTTGTGTATGTTGAGAAATTTGAGTACTCCTGCAACTGTACGAGTGCGAAAGTGGACTTGTCCCATGGAAAATTTGACGCTCTCAAGTACTGGTGGAGACAAAGCATTATCTGGCAGCGTGGAGCTCGCTGCAAAGTGAGCAGCAAGCAGATTGGCTTTGTCTAAGGAGCTGACAGCTGGAATGTCATTCTAAATGAGCGTGGAGGTATCGGATGAGGCAGAATGTTTAATATTTTTGACGAATGACCAAAAATGTTTACAACCTTTGGGACATTGTAGGATTTTTTGTCTCAATTTTTGGTCATGTAAGAATTTTACACGAAAACTTACTTCTTTCAACCTGATAGCCTCTTTACAGCTCTGGTCAAACCACGAGTTTGCCTTAGGTTTAATGCTCTTTATTCTGTTAGGAATAAAGTCATTCATACCAGTTAAAACTCCTAAAGAAGTTATTAAGGCCGCTCCAATTGGCTTTCTCGTATTGCCATACTTTTCTTTTAGGAGTTTTTTTCAATTACTCAGTAGTTGGAGTACGAGGATTTAGCTGATACGATAGTATGGTCAGACCGACCTAGAGGCGCTAAAACATCAATAGCGTATTTATCAGGGTGCGAAGTAAGAAACAAGTCCAAAGTGTTGACGGAATGACTTTCAATGTCCGGTATACGTGTAGGCTCATTTACAGGCTGAGTCAAATTGTTTACCTCAGCGAAAAGTTCAACATACCTTCCTTCGGGTGTTGTGTGGCCAGATTGTTGAAGCCAATCCGAATTGTGTATATTGAAATCGCCCGCAATGACGATTTCAGTATGAGGGTACAAGGAGACAATTCGAGTGATGGAATCGGACAGCGCATCAAATTCGTCAAAAGTTGAGTTGCTTCTATAAATAAAGCAGTAGTGAATTAATTGCTTACGGACGGTGAATTTTAGCCATTTGAAATTAAATTCCGGGTTGGAACAGTGGCCATACTGTGGTGGAACTTGGTAAGCAATATCACTACGGACGTAAATGGCGAGGCCACGGTGGGGAAAGAATAATGACACTAAGTTATATCCAGGTAGTTTCAAATCGGAAGATTCTGCAACTACCTGTGTTTCACTTAGTGCCAAAACAGCTAGTTTATGGGAATGGGCGTGGGCGTACACATCAAAGAAATTCATTCGAAGCCCACGAATGTTGGTAAGATCAACCCTAAATTCCCTCATCACTACAACATATTATACCTCGAGGCGCTGTCCCAGCGTTAAAGGTTTGTCTCCCCTGAGAGATTATAAGAAAAAATAATAACCGAAGCCAAATGAATAAAAATAAGGACGAGAGTAGCTTATTATATTGTAGCATAATAATAACTACGCTCCTATGACTATGCAGCAAATTCCGAAGTGACTTTTCATTCTGGCAGAATTTTGGTTCGAACTGTCCTTTCGTTCGAGGTTCGTGTCTGGGACGAAGTCTCCACAGCTCATGTCAACGAAAGAGACGAATAATATCAGGGATAAAAGGGAATTATAACTGCAAGAATTATTTCTCTTGTTCCAGTGGTCGAAGAATTTGCTAGAAGTTTCTGGCTATCAGAAACTTCTGCTATATAAGGACAGATGGCGATCAAAAAGACACAGTTGGTTTAGAACCGTGGCGAAGAGATTGGAAAAGTGATAATGGGCGAAGTTGTAATTTGGTGATAAATTGAAAGTTGAGAGTGAACAAGAAAAAGTAATTAGTTTGGATTTGTGAATTAAGTAATTGAAAGGAGATAAAGTGATTTGAGAGGACAGAGACTTGTAAGAAAAGGATTGCGAAGAATAGTATAGTGTGAACCTGAATTGTTCTATAGACTAGAAAATAAAGAAATAATTTCACAGAATATTGTTTTATCTACTCGAGCCGTAGCTCGCATATTACAATATTAAAACACGGTGATGACCAAAACTTTGCCATCAGGCAGAATACCCTGTGGCATACTACGACATCTTGCTATAGACTTCGTGAAGTAGCCGTTATTACATCTCATTGTTTGGCAGATGGGACGCTACTAAAGGGTGTCCCAAAATTCACGCAAGATTTGAATTTTGCGCCATTTGTGCGGTAAAGTGTTGCCAACGAAAAAAAAGACAGGATGACAGCTGACAGTTGAGGGTTATTAAAAATGGAGTGCTACACGAAAGAACAACACGTTTTCAAGGTTAAACAATTTTTTTTTAAATCATGAAGGTTTGGCAGCTACAGATCGCAATTGTCGTATATGGGATGAGGAGCATTTTCATCTTGATGGTTTTGTTAATCGTCAAAATTGTCGAATTTGTGGTTCACGAGAAACAAATGCATCCACAACGTGTCACTGTTTGGTGCGGATTTTAGGCTGGAGGCATCATCAGACCATTCTTCTTTGAAAATGCGGCCGGTCAGGCAATAACAGTTAATGGTGCTCGCTATCGTGACATGGTAATCCAGTTTTTTGTGTTTAAATTGCAAGATATGGGTGCGGTTTCAACAAGACGGTGCCACATGCCGTAGAGCGCGAGAAACGATTCAATTACTGCATGAGTCATTTCCCGTTTTGGTGATCAGAATTAGCCACCCAGATCATGCGATTTAATGCCGTTGGACTCTTTTCTTTGAGGTTTTTTGTAGTCTAAGGTTTATGCCAACAAGCCCATGCGCTGTATAAACAAAATTTAGCTACATTTATGCAAATAATGGTCATGGATAATTTCGACAAAAGAATGCGTATACGCCAGCAAAGCTGTGGATGTCATTTACCCGATATGGTATTCCATACATAACCCTATGCTGTATGCTTTATGAATCAATAAAACATTTACAATTTTTAATTAAAACCCTTCACTTCATCTCAGAGCGCTGTCACATCGTTATTGGTTCTCCTTTCTGAAAGGTTCCATCCGGGCGATGACGATCAACATTTTAAATGAGCTGGGAATGATTTGTTACGGAGTATACATCAACTCATCTTTAAAATATGGTCAGATGAATGTATGACCGACGCACCTAGGGGTCCGCCTTGAAAAACCGCTCAAACATATTTGTTTGTTCTAATGAAGTGATACTTGCCTAAAACAATTTTAAAAGCATTATTAAGCTTATTTAACTCAAATTAAGGTATAAATAAAGTTTATTTGATATATTTAGATTTTATTTTATTAATGTGAAAAATTAGTATGGGATGAAATATATGGCACCTTAAGTTATACAGTGGACTCTGCCCAGGATTCATCTTCATCAATACATTTCTCATCTGTTTCTTCATCTTCACTTTCATTGGATATTGTAGTTTCGTCAAAATTTTGTAAAGATGATGAGCCAGGAATCTCTTGAAGTCAGCATTTCTAGAGCTTCTTTTGTAAATTGTTTAGTTATTTTAACAAGCAAGGGTCTTAAACTTGTTATTAGAGGATCCCAGCTTAAAAGTAAAATAGTATGAAAAATAGAATTATTTATTATTCCAGACTGCTAATAATGTTTTTTAAACCTGTTAAAAAAACATTCATGTTGCACTCCGTGCTTTTGCTGCTTCTTCGGATAGCTGCCCAATCGGTACGAGAGCATTTCGATTCCATGCAGAAGAATTTTATGGATCGTTGGAGTCATGGGATGCCACGGATAGACCTCAACATTTAAATTAGCCGTATCGTAAGCAAATGCTTAAAATGTTAGAGCAACTATTTCAAATCCACTAGAAAGTACTTCTAATATGACTTTTAATCTATAAATAAGTTGCGGATTAACACCATTTATTTTGGCATTTTTAAAAAACCTGCCATGGGTACATCAACAGTGACTCCTAGTTTTGTTTTAAACTTTTCTTGGAGCTCAGTTTTTCTTTCTTTTAGAATATTATTTTCTGAAAGCGTTCTGAGCTGTCATTTCTTTAACGGAATCTTGTAAACAAATTGACAATCCAAATTTTATCGCATCTTTATCAACTTATTTTGTTCTGGAAAGATCATTAAAATCTTTTAAAGTGGTTCCATAAATATAGCGTTTCATTGTAGATTTTGTGTTAATTTTTACGTTGTAAACTTTGCCGTCGACCATTGTAAAAACAAACGTACAGTTAATCAAAAAAGAAATCGGACACTTACCTTTCCCCTCTCTAAACTGAAAAATAAAATAAAAACAAAACTTAATCGATTACTGTTAATGCATTTTTTGATAGCTTATATTATAGGCTCGCAATATACAACAAACAAATTTTAATCCAAACTAACATGTTTGTTTAAAAATTAATTTAAAAAAAAATCCATCGAATTTTACCTCAAAAAAGAAATCGGACACTTCATTTATACAATTAGGAGAAAACCAAAAAATAAAATAAAAATAAAAACAAAAAATTAATTAATATTTAGAAGGTAGGCCTTTGCTCTTTTTCACCGCATCCAACGTATTTGGCATTGATTGGACCAATTGTTCACATTAAGAAGCTGGAATTTTGTCCCATTCACATCTTAAAGCAAGCTCTAAGTCTCTTTTGCTTGAAATGGGGTAGTTCTTCAGCTGATTCTCCAAATAGCTCCACACGTGTTCTATCACGTTTAAATCTGGTGTTTGTGGAGGCGTTTGAAAAGTTATATAGCATCCACAACCGAGTATTATGAGCTTTGTGCTTGGGATCGTTGTCCTGGTAAAAATAGTATTCGTCCATAATTCCCAATTTTCTAGCACTTTGGTTCAAATTATCTTTTAAAATTTGTATATTTTTATACTGGTCCATGTTTCCGGTAATAAAAACGAGATTTCCTGGCCCAGCCGCGGACATACAACCCCAAACCATAACTGAGCCACCTCCATGCTTCACAGTTGGTCGCAAATTCCTCTCTGAGTTCTTCGTTCGATTTTCTCCATACATATGTATGCCTGTCCATCAGATCGAAATAAATTGAATTTACTCTCGTCTGAAAACAAAACACATTCCCAGAATGAAAAATCCTTGCTTTGATGACGACTAACAAATTTCGTTTTATTCGATTTTGCTTGCTGATGTACGGCTTCCTTCGGGCGACTCTACCATGGAAATTGTTTTTTCGTAAAACTATCCTAACGGTTTCCGGATGAACATCTTTATGCAAATAAATTTTTAGCTCTGCAGTCAACTTTGGTGCACTTAGTTGAGGATTCTTTTGCACCTGCCTCACAATCCAACGCTAATCCGGTCTTCCAGATTTCGGTAAATTTTCAATTGATTTTGGTGCTTTATACCTTTTTATAATGTCGCCTACTGTAGAGGGACTTCTTTTAATTATTTTTGCAATTTCGCGCACAGATTTTCCTTCTTCAAAATGTTTTATTGGAATACTTCGCACTTCCAGCGTGGTGTAACCACATTGTCTTGCCATCTTTCAAAATTGAATGTATTTTGGCTTCAACTGACATCACAAATGTGTAACAGCATATTACAGACAAAAACAATATTATTTTTCCGTTAAAAATTTGAGAATAGTGAAGAGTTGCCACGTCTACGATTTCTTTTTTGAGATAACATTTTATGGATTTTTTTACATTAATTTCTAAACAAACATGTTAGAGTGGATTAACATTTTTTTTTGTTGTATATTACGAGCCTATAATATAAGCTGTCAAAAAATGCATTAACATTAATCGATTGAGTTTTTATTTTATTTCGCGGTTAAAGGAGGAGAATGGTAAGTGTCCGATTTCTTTTTTGACCAACTGTATGTTTTACTTCCAATATTCTATCGCCTTCTATGACAGTTTTGTTCAATGTATTTATCTTGGATTCAGTATAGGCTACTTCACTTTGCGTAATATCAAGAGTTTATTTTACAAAACTTATTTTAAAAATAAAATAATTTTATAATCTTAGTTTTTCCTCCATGGAAGACGCTTTATTGAGCAAATAGCTCTGAAGGTGATCCAGTTTAGCTTCAAAATCATGCCCATTTGCATACATTTCAAATAAATCCAATATCTATTAAATTCAAGCTCCAATGATCGTAAAAAATAGCTGCATAATAAAGTACACACCTGCAGCTGATTTCTCCATAACAAAAGCAAAAAGTGGGATTTTTCACACAAATCAACAGATTCACAATGCAAGCTTATGATCGATGATTTTCAACTGATGCTGTGGCGAAGTGTGTGCATAAAAATGAAGAAAAATAACGGTACATTGTTCCATGGGTATTTAACTACTTCTCAACTCGACATTTTGAAACATTGATTTTTGAGCGGTTTTTCGAGGCAAATACCCCTATGTGCGACGAATGGGACCTCAGCATCCTTTGCCAAATCCTCAACAAAGGAGACTGGCGCCAACTGCTGAGGTATCAGTATCATAATGACATTGTATCAGTGTGATTTTAGGCCGGGAAAGTCCAAGAAAAACCCAGGAGCTCCAAATAGACATCACCTTTTTTACTGATCTTAAAGTCGCCTATTATAGCGACGAACAATACAGAGCCATGTCTAGCTTTGGCATCCCTGTCAAACTCTTCCGTCAGTGCAGGATGACGATGAAGAATCAAGGTCGGTATTAATTGCACAACGTAAGCTGGAGAGATGTACAGAGAAAGAGAAAGAAAGATTGGTGTATTGGTTTGAAACTCTGGTGGTATTAAGTTTCATTAACTCCGAGGGCGGCGTTCAGGTAACTAGGGAGTATTTTGTTTTTTTGTTATTGTCATTGTTTTATAATTCACAGTATTTTCTTTCCGTCCACCTTATATCAAGATCAATTTAGTTTTCCAGCCATATGATCAATCTAATTCTCGTTTTATGGCTTCGCAGTAGAGTTGACATAAACTTTCGCTATTGATCGACGTTTCTATTTTTTATTTATTTTATGCGGAATAAATATATGATTCTTGACATTAGGAATTGACCCGTGAATCTTCAGCGTGGCAAGCGACTTTACGGCCGCCCTTAACTGATATAAATACATAGTTTTTATTATTTTTTTTATGACTTGGTAACGGTTTTTCAAATCTCCAAAATGCTTATAAATTATTTTCTTATCAAAATTACGGAAACCGATTTAGAAACCGCATGGTAAATAGAACAACGGGAAACGAAGTGACTAGGCCCATCTCATATACAAAGTACCTAACGTTGTATACTACTAGAAATTCAATATCGGATGCCGGATGTATGGAGAACGGTCTTTAGAGTCAGTGATACATTTTTTTTGTTCTTTAATCCCTGGTAAGACAAACCGGGACATGGGGCTTCACTTCTTATTGGGAAAACACACATTTGTCTTCCATGCAGAAATATATGCTATCCTAATGGCTGCGAACTATATTGGGAAGAACAGGTGGAAGGGGCGAAGTATCTGCGTCTGTAGTGACAGTCAGGCTGCGCTTAAGGCCTTGGTCAATCCTTTAACTATTTCCAAAATAGTTCGAGAATGCAAAACACCCTTGAATTCGGTCGGAAGGCTGAACTCACTGAATCTTGTTTGGGTCCCAGGACACAAAGGGATAACAGGAAATGAGATCTCTGACGAGCTTGCTAGACAAGGCTCAGAAGAGAATTTCTCTGGACCTGAACTCACGTTGGGTTTGCCAGCGTCTTCGGTTAGGGCTTCCATTGACGAATGGATTTTCAGTGAACACAATCGAAGATGGCATGACTCTCCAGGATGCAGGAAGGTCCCCGTCGTCTGCAAAAAATCCGCGGCTTTCTTGCTATCTCTTAGCAGAAAAGACTGCAGACAACTTACTGGCGTTCTTACGGGCCACTACGCCTTTGCCAAGCACCTCCATAAGCTAAGTTTGAGCCCTAGCCGTGTCTACAGTGAGAAGTGAGTAAGAGCCAACCGAAATTACCTTTTTGCTTAACTTCTTTTCTTATTGTGAGATTAAACCTGATCTTTCAGTCTCTGCTATTTTCCTGAATTAGTTACGATTCTTATCAACATTTCGACATTTCTGCAACTCAAAGTGAATCTATTCAGTATAAATCCGATTATCTCAAGTAAATACGGTGAAATTGTTCATTTTCTGTATTTTAACTTAAAACTTTGACCGATTTGCGCACGCAAAAGACATCCGATCAAGTTCAAATTTTGCATAGATGGCACTACAGTCCGGGTGGACCTGGGCCTCAACTAACAAGCATCTCCAGCCAGTTAGATATTGTGTTAGCCACCTCCAGTTTTGCACTTGTGTGCGCCACCTTAGGTAATGTCTTCCTTTACCTCTGCATCCCTCTGGAATAGATTCGAAGTCTTTCCGGGCCGCCGCGTTATTTTCCATTCGCCCTACATGTCCTAGCAATCTCGGGTGATGAATTCGAACCCTTCTGAACAAGTCGATGTCGCTGTACAACCGGTATAGTTCATCCATACAGACATCACAAGAATTCTTCTTTCAAATCAACCAAGGGTGCTTTCAACCGCCTTTAATAGCGAATCTTTTCCTTATTCTTTATTTTATCAAAAAATAAGTTGTACAATATTTAATACATACCCGCCAAGCTTATCACTTTTCTGCAGGTAATTACAAATTCAACATATACGTACGTAATTTAAATTGTATAACAAATAATAATTTAATTTAAAATATAAAAGTAATTAATTTTAAGAGATTCAGTTGAATTATTCATTACTAAAAGAGAAAGTTGCGTTAACAAAATAAATTTGAAGTTGTTCTTTGCGTGTCTTGAAGTTAAACATATCTTTCAGGTCTGCTGGTAGCTGATTCAATAACGAAGGCATAATGTAGCTTAGTTGTCTGCTTTCATAGATATTAGTTATGTGTGGAAGTTCAGAAAGTCTTTAGACTCGTCTTCTTGTATTGAAGTTGTGACTTATAGATTTTTGAAATCATCTGTATAATATTCTTGTGCGGCTGTCATTTTAAATATATTATCTACATGCAGAATCTTAAAACGGAAGTGGTTTGTATTAACTGTTTTAATTATTCGACATTAAAGGTCAATTAACGTATCTATAATATATGGGATTTCGAAGCGCTTCTCCATGCTAATATCCCATATCTTAATTAGGATTCGACTAACGAATAATACACCTTCTTCTACACTTCTGTAATTGAGTATCTTCTAAGAAATTCTATTGCAAACATAGCTCTTCTCATTTTTGATCTTAGCTTGTCAATATGTTCTTGACATATAAAATTTCCATCTATTATAACACCTCCAATTATTCTCGTTCTTAGACAGTTTGTATTTTGGAAGCAAATGCTTAAAAAAAAAAAAAATATTTGGCGCAACCGCTCTTTAAGTGCCAGGGCCTAGCTTCTCGCAACCACTCGTGTTGTGTGCGTTATATTTTTCACATGAATGGAAGGGACCTACAGTTTAGTGCCGTATCCGAACGGCAATTTGTTTTGAGAAGTTTTTTCGTGACAACAATACTCTCGGATGTTTGTCAGACGTTAGCGAGAGGTGGGATCGTGAAAAAACTTTTTTTTTTCACTAACCACTACGCCACTACCCACGAAGCAAATGCTTATCAAAGTATTTTTTCGGCATATATTACTAAGGTGTGGTATTGGCACTATTTTGAAACTTCACCAAATTCCTTTTGAATAATAGCGGTAGCTGTAGGAAGACAGTTAAGTGTAACCACAATTGCAATATCGCCTGCGTAAGCAAATACAGTGCTATTTGAATACATGAAGAAATGAAGAAGTTCATTGGTAAACACAATGAACAAAATGCTGCCAAGTTCTGAACCCTGTGGAACACCGTAAAAGGTTTTTCTTTCTTGGCTCATTATGTCTGCAATTTCCACCTTGTATGTCCTTTCTTTTAAATAATTCTTCATCCAATTTTGCATGACTCAGCGTATCAAAAGCCTCACTGAAATCAACAAACAACACTAAGACGTGATACCTGTTGTTAAGACTCATGCTCACTAAATCTGCAAATTCTCTCAATAGTCTTCCCACACTTTTTTTCGGTGAAGCTATTCAGTCGTCTTACAACGATTTCCTCCATTCATTTTTCAATAACAGGCAAAATTTAGATTGCTTCTGTGCTGTACAGCAGGAATGGGACCTTAGTTGTACATGAGAGGGCTTTCCTACTCAATTGCCTTCATATCAAAAAGACACAGCGGTTGGCAAGAGTGATTCTTCGTCGGAACTCTGCGCTGGTTCATTATTTGAATTTACCGCGGAGCCTAGGCAAATAAAGTAAATAACTGCCTCAAAATTGGAGCTGTCTATTGGGACGTTCTGTCCAAGTCGTCGATTTTGACTGTCCGCTAAACCCATTTTCGCCAATTCTATTTCAATACTCACGAACACTCCACTGACTGCCATATCCCTGATGTTAGCTAGCGCATTTTGTACAATCCTTTCAAGTATGATGGTAAAGAAATCACATGACAGCAAGTCACCTTCTCGTAGTCCTTTTCTGACATCAAAGACATCGGTGATGTTCTTACCGAACTTGATGGAGCTGCATACATTCTCCATTGTCATCCACAGACGGACGATTTTGGCAGGGATGCCAGAACTAGACATGACTCTCTATAGCTCGTCTCTATAAATCCTATCATAGGCGACTTTAAAATCGATGGAAAGGTGGTGAGTATCGATTTGGAGTTCCTGAGTTTCTTTTTCAAGATCTATTGCAGTGTGAATATCTGATCCATGGTGGATCGTATAAGATAGGATCTTATAAGCAATGTTGAGAAAGGGTCTCCTGAGTTGCCATTCGTCAGTCATACATTAATCTTGACCAGATTTTACAGATGAGTTCATGTATGTTCCGTACCAAATCATACCCAGCTGCTTTAAATAGCTCGGCAGTTAGACCATCGGCTCCAGCAGTCTTGTTGGATTTAAGCTTAGATATTGCTATCTTCACCTCACTTTGGTCAGGTGGGCGGAGTGATCGATGGTCATCGTCCGGGTTGAATGGAGCATTTTGCCTGACAGTGGAGTTTTGGTCGTCACCACCGTTTAACTATCTACAAAAGTAATCTTTCCAAATTTTCAGCACCGACTGTATTTTTTTCAAATCCCGGAGCACTCAGACTCAATTTTCTGTGTCCATTGTACTACCAGGCAGAACTCCTTTTGGGGTATTGGTTGGAAAAACTTAGGTTTTATTCATTTCTCTTTTATGTTCGGGTGGCTGTGGTTGCTGTTCCCAGCCCGGGCATGAACCTGGCTTATAGATGTCTTAAGCACCTGACGTCATTCTACGCAGCGTAGATTTATAAGTTGTTTGCTTTGCTTCATGAGACGGCACTCTTTATCAAATCAGAATTTCTTTGTAGTGGTTGCGAGAAACTCAGCACATCAGAGTGCACATCATTGATGACTTGCCGATTGGTCATGTGCGCTTGACGTTGTACTTCTTGAGAGGTTTAAGGCTAATTGATCTGCAAAGGCTCTGGCAGTCTCTTGCGATTATAGCTTTTGTGTGTTAAATTGTCTCACGGTACTTCTTTGATGTTGTTGTATATGTATGTACGTACTCTGGCAGCGACAAGGTAGTAATCCGAGTCAATGTTGGCTGTTTGGAAGGTGCGAACGTTTCCTTGCTTCAATCCCAAGTGATGAATTTGGTTGACAGTTAATTGATCCGGAGAGCGCCAGGTCCCCTTATGAATATTGAGTTGGAGGAATCGTGTGCTAGCTACAGTGATGTTCCGCAGCCTCAGTTCCGACAGTGTTTCTAAAAATGCACTCCTTTACAATTTTAGCTTTAAAATAGTCAAATACGATTTTAACATCACATCGGGGGCATTGCTCCTAAGTCCTGTCGAGAAGCTCATAGAAATAATTTTTAATCACGTCGTCATTATCCTATGTGGGTGCGTGAGCGCATATTAGGCTAATGTTGGTAAATTTTGCCTTAATGCGGATTGTCGCCAGGCGTTCGCTCACTTGACTGTATCTTAAGACTTTTTGCCTAAGTATGCTTCCGACAGCAGACCCGTATCCAATTAAGCGCTATTTCTATTCCTTGTAGTAGTCACCGTAGTAGATGGTACCGTTTTTCATTCACTTTTTCCCCAGGCCATCCTGGATGGTGGTGATATATGCTTTATAACACTCTAGAGACTCCGCTATTTGTTCAGCTGCCATAGCCTGTTAAGGCTCTGAACATTCCACAGATCAGTCACTGATAAATATTCAAATATTTTCTGCATAGGGCGAATACTATCGCAGTGCCATTCACTTCAACATGAAGTAGGAATACAAAAGAATAATTTCATAGAAGGAAGTTCTATCGTTTTAAACTCTGCTACACTTTAAAATATATATTTGTTTAGCCTTAGTTTCTAATTTAAGATTTTATACTTAACTAACTTAATTTAAAATCTTGGTGTTTCAATTCGCTGTTTACAAGCATAAGGCGTCGTTAGCTTCCAATATCCCCCGCATCGACATCGCGTCCATCGTTGCTCCCAAGCCTTCATCGCTGCCGTTTTAGCTACGCTCGCAAAACTATTATAAGCTCCGCAGCGTAAGCACTGTCGAACTGCAACAGGCTTTTTGCCCAACTGAATATTCCTTACACTGTCCAAAATGCCATCGTTGCAGAGAACACCCTCGATTTGTGGTTGCTCATTGAAAATCTTTAAATACTCTGGTTCCACATTGTAGTTAAAGAAGAGCGGAGGTGACTTATAAAATATCATCGGTGAGTTCAATGATACACTCGAGGTGATTGTCTGAAGTTGTGGAATCAAAACTTGTGTTGGCAGATCACAACACTCATCCAGAAGCACCTCATCGGGTTCCGATGGATTCAGCGCGAGTCGAGTAAGAAGCCGAAAGAGTGTGGCCAATATATCGAGATTTTCAATTGATTTTAAGAACATTGGCAGACAGTGAGTGTTCAGTAGTCCCCATATTCGAATCATAACAAGCAGTTCCCGAATACTGTTCAACGCGACAATGTCTTTGCTGATGTCATACCCGTTGATTTTGTTATGCTGTACAATGTTTTGTGGGAGTTTGGCCAAAATGTTTAGGGCCAAATCAGCAACCCATTGAATCAATTGTTGTAAACTTTGGAGTGTAGGCGGTTCTACAGTGAAATCTTTGGGATCCAAATGCAGCAGCACTTTATCCACATCGGGCACTGATTCGGAGAGAACCATTGCAAGATTTTCAGCCGGACCTTTATCATGACTGGTGAGATCCGATGGTCGCAGTAGACTTTTGAACGCAATTAGAACTGAGTGCAGCATAAGCAGACTATTGAGATCATTTGCTCGAGATTGGCCAGACACTTGCATGCGACATAGATTCGTCTTCAATGTCAGAAAGCTAACGTAGTAGAATTGTTGAACATACGACGGTTGACGTGTGAAATTCTCGGAAAGCTTCTCGATGACTGCGTCAAGGATGTTCGAACGGAACAACATGAACATATCGGTAGCATCGAAACCTGAAATTATCGAAAGCATTGCATGAGTTTGGTTTGAATGTATTGTATGAACGTTTATAATATGTTTGCAAAATTTTGGTCCGTTATCAAAACGTCCCCGCATCACATACTTCATCGTGTAATGTATAAAGTCCGCCTAAAGACCCGAAATACTTTAGGGCCATGAACTAGTAATGTAATTATTAAACTACGGGGGCCTTTATTAGTTAAAAAAAAAAAAACAAAAGTTGGTTGTCGATTCAATAAAGACACGATATTTAGTTTCAAGATACTTTAAATACAAAGATTAAGCAAAGACATATTAAAATAAGATCGTAGTAAAAGTGAAGTTGAGCAGACTAATGCTTCTTGTAAGAGTTTAAAGGATTAAACGTCTTTTAAAGGTGTTTTTCATAATCGAGTGCGAGTCAAATCTGGACAAAGAACAAAGTTAGACAGTGGGTGAACTTCGGACCTGTCAACATTCAATCCGTTGAAAAGTGCAAAAATGTCGGGACCACCAACGCCAGCTAAAACAAGATTTGGGTCTAAAAACAGTAAGCCTCAACATCAATCGCCAGCAATAGCCAACAACAAAGAAGATAAATTCACCAGTAAGTTTGAACTACGTCTTTCTAAACATTTAGAAGACGACAAAAAAGAACTGAAACCCCTCATAATGGACAACCACAATACTCTAATGGAGAAACTGGAAAAGATTGTTGCCGATTTTAGTAGCCGCCTCGATGACGTAAATAGATCCATGTCTGCATTAACAGTGCGAATTGAGGTGCTCGAACAAACCTCCGAATCAATCCGATGCACACAACTCGATAATGAAATATCCAATCTAAGGAAAATCTACGGGAAATGTTTGACTCACTCTGCACCTCCATCGACTGTGTTCCTCCTCTGGTTCCTAAAGACATCTTTCGTACGAAACCTAAAGGGACTATGGAGAACTCAGCCATAGTAATAAAATTTAAATCAGCGGCGGATAAGGTCACCATGCTCAGACTAGCAAACCAATCGTATAAAAAAACACGTAAACCTATTTGTTTACAAAATCTTGGTTTGCAATCTGACAGACGAATTTACCTCAATGAATTTACCTTGATCAATTCCATTCACCACTTGGATGCTATTGCTGCTGCTACCGATACCAACCATGATGAAGTACTACCTGTTCACACGTAAGCGGCGGTTCCAGATTATTCATTTTGTAACTTTTTTACCTCTCAATTATTTTATTTAATTTCTATCATGTGCGTATTTTTGTGTATGTATCCTCTATCTACCAGCCGCTCGAAAGTAGATTCCCTAATTTCAATTTGTGTCTTTATTTCTCTTTCCTGTGAGGTTAGTTTTTCTTTTTTATTTTATTGCATTCTTTACATTGATGTCTGGACCTATCGTTAGCTCATTTCAATATGATGGTGTGAATGATAACTTGCGCGTACTAATTATTATTTTTTGTAATCAGTGTGTCATATTAATGCACAAAGTCTTTTTAAGAAAATTGATGAATTTAGAGGTCTGTTTGTTGGTTCTAATGTTGATGTAGTATGTGTCACTGAATCATGGTTTAAAACAGGAATAATGGATGATACCTACGCTCTGCATGGCTACAGAATTCTTCGGGGTGATAGGCACAATCGAACTGGAGGGGGCGTTACAATTTACCTTTACAATTTACCTTTACCATTGGCGTCGTTTATAGACCAAATAGCTATTTTGATTTAACTCCCATATTTCACTTATTCGAAAATTACTCCCCAAATTATTGGAAAACCATAGTATGTGGTGATTTCAATTGTAACATATTGGATGATGAGGGCTCTGAGTCATTCGTTCAATCTATGAAAACTCTTGGCTTGGACATTTTAAACACTACTGTGCCAACACATTTCACTCAAGCTAGCACACTTTTGGATTTATTCCTCTCTAACGACTGTGCCGATGTTTTCTATAGTCAGGTTTCAGCACCCGCGTTCTCCAAACATGACCTAATTTTTGCTATTTTTAACTTTCCACGAGATAAACTTCAACCCAAATACACATACCGAGACTTTAGAAATCTCAATTCTGATGCTCTGGAGCAAGATATTCAACGAATAAATTGGAATCCAATTTATCATGAAACATCCATTGATACCCAAGTTGATCACCTTCAACAAATTGTACTGGAATTACTACGTATCCCCAAAAGTCATGGTTTACACCAGAAATTATTGCCCTAAAAAACAATCGTGATACAGCCTATAAGAAGTGGAAAAGATTCAAGCTCCAAGAATTTTATAACAGCTTTCGCCAACTAAGGAATTTGGTCAATTCCAAGATTAAACAAACCAAAAGAGTGTTCTACGCTAGACAATTTGACCACAAATTACCTTCAAAAACTCTCTGGCAAAATTTACGGGAGCTTGGTGTTGGACGGAAAAAGAATGCTGAAATGAATGAAATCGATCCCAACCAGCTCAATAGAGAATTCACGAAAGTGCAAATGACATCCAGAACAAGTGCTGATCCACTGGATGTAACGTTCAGTGGCTTTGAATTCACTCGTATTGAACAGGTTGATGTTGTCAATGCTATCCTTAAAATTAAGTCTAAAGCTGTTGGTATCGACGGAATTCATGCGATTTTTATTAAAATCATACTACCTTACATTGTTCCAGCCATAACCCATAACTACATCTACTTTTCCGACTCAGTGGAAAACTGCAAAAATTGTTCCAGCTCTGAAAAAGAAAGCGTCATCCAACTCGCCGGCTGAGTATAGACCCGTTGCCATCCTTCCATTCTTGTCCAAGGTCATGGAAAAGATAATGCATAAGCAAATGTCTGTCTTTATCCAGCGCAATAAACTACTTTGTGCAAATCAATCTGGCTTCAGGCCGTATCATAGCTGTTCGTCTGCTCTACTTAAAGTAGCTGATGATATCCGAGTGGCGATGGATAAAGATCTAATAACTTTTGTGACTCTGTTGGACTTTTCCAAGGCTTTTGACACAGTGGATCCTATGCAGCTTCTCTTAAAACTCAAGAGGTTGTTTGGCTTTTCATCATCTGCTATCAAGCTCATCAAAACATATCTTGGTGGAAGAAAACAAGCCGTTGCTGTTAATAATGTGATGTCTGATTTTATTGCAACCTCAGCGGGTGTACCTCAAGGGTCCATATTGGGACCTTTGTTATTCACAATATTTATCAATGATCTTCCGACCATAATCAAAAATTCATTCCTACACATGTACGCAGACGATGTACAGCTTTACATAAGTTGCAAATTAGACCTTATTAAGGAAGCAGCTTGTAAGCTTAATGAGGATCTACGAAAAGTTCTAGATTGGTCTGAAGATAATTCGTTGAAGCTTAACCCAGCCAAATCTAAATGTCTCGTTATTAGCAGAAATGGCGTGAATGATTGTGATCTTCCCAATATATTCCTCCAAAATGAACCAATTGAGTTCGTTGACAAAGCTAAAAATCTTGGGGTATGGTTTAACAAAACGTTAAGTTGGGATGATCATATCTCCACTATTATAGGCAAAATCTATGGTTCTCTTAGGAATCTATCTATTTCGCAGTGTTTCACTCCTTTGCAAACAAGGTTAATGCTAGTAAGGGTTTTGCTAATTCCAATATTTACATACGGATGTGGAATTTTTTGTTGCAGCAGTGCTCTCATTCGACGTAAGCTCAACGTTGCGTTTAACAATATAACTCGCTATGTTTATGGATTGAGACGTTTTGACCATATTTCACAATATGCTAAGAACATATTAGGATGCACTCTTGATAAATATCTCGAGTACTGCACAATCAAGTACCTACAAAAAATTATTACCAGCAGAGCCGATCTTTAAGTTTAATCCAACCGCGTGTTCACTATCAAAACTCAGAGCGTCAATTTTTCGTTCATGCTATTCATCTTTGGAATGCACTTCCTCTCAGCGTTAGGAGACTTTATGATGCGAATGGTTTTGGGGAAACTCTCTTTCGGCACTTGGCAGGGTAAAACAAGCACATTTTAGTTTATTTGCATTTTCACAATTACGAGTACTTTAACTTTTTGTTTCTACATATTGTATACTATAAAAATTTTCTACTTATACATTTTTCATTTTCATTTAGCACTGAATTGTATGAATTTTTGAATATTAGTATTACCTATATATACATATCTCATTTATAGCTTAAAGATGATGTAAAGTCTATTATAAATGATGTTACTTAATCAATAATAAATACTTAAATACTGATAAATACTAAATACTAAATGCATTGTTTCAAATGCAAAGGATTTAACCATAGAGCAGCTGGATGCAAAAAAAAGAAGAAATATGCCTAAAATGTCATAAGAAACATAAGACGAGCGAATGCAACAACGAAGCAATAAATAAGTGTATAACTTGTTTGCGTATTAATGAAAAACTTAGTTTAGGGCGTGATGAGAACCACTCGACACTAAGTAGGTTATGTCCAGTATACCTGAATAAGCTCGAGACCAAAAAGAAAAGAATTATATACAATATTCAAGGTCTTACAAATAATTTTGAAGAATTGGAAATATTAGCTGACACTCATGAATATGGCTTTATATTTCTGTCAGAAACGCACCTTACAGATGAGACTGGTGAAAATGAAATTAGAATTAATGGTTTCAATAACGTGGCATGTCTATCTAAACTAGAACAGGTGGCGCGACAATATATTGTAGCATAATAATAACTACGCTCCCTAAAAGTATGATGCAACAAATTCCGAAGTGTCTTTTCATTCTGGCACAATTTTGGTTCGAAGTGTCCTTTCATTCGAGGTTCGTGTCTGCGGTTTCCACAGTTCATGTCTACGAAAGAGACGGATAATATCACGGATGAGAGGGAATTATAACTGCAAGAATGATTGCCATCTTGGAATTTCTCTTGTTCCAGTGGTCGAAGAATTTGCTAGAAGTTTCTGGCTATCAGAAACTTCTGCTATATAAGGACAGATGGCGATCAAAAAGACACAGTTGGTTTAGAACCGTGGCGAAGAGATTGGAAAAGTGATAATGGGCGAAGTTGTAATTTGGTGATAAATTGAAAGTTGAGGGTGAACAAGAAAAAGTAGTTAGTTTGGATTTGTGAATTAAGTAATTGAAAGGAGATAAAGTGATTTGAGAGGACAGAGACTTGTAAGAAAAGGATTGCGAAGAATAGTATAGTGTGAACCTGAATTGTTCTATAGACTAGAAAATAAAGAAATAATTTCACAGAATAATTGTTTTATCTACTCGAGCCGTAGCTCGCATATTACAATATATTCGAAATAAGTGGAATATTAAAAAAAAATTAACGAGAGAAGCGATTGATTGGAAAATGTGGTTATAGGCATGCAATGTTAAATATAAAGATCTAGAAATGGTAATTGTTGCTATATATAGATCGCCAAGTCACAGTGAAAGAAGTTTCTGTAATTTTTTCGAAGAAAACCTTGACTTTATAACTGAGTCAACAAACAATGTACTAATAACAGGAGACTTTAACATTGACTGGTGCAAAAATGATATATACAAGCGGGAGATAGAAAGAGTTTTGAATGATAACTGTCTAACGCAAAAAATGCAGGAATATTCAAGAGTAACACAAACATCAAATACAATAGTCGACTACGTTATAACGAACATGGAAAACATTACGGTTAGAGCAAAACCAAACGAAAAAATAACAAATCATGAGAGTATCGAAGAAATAATAAGCACGGAAACTAATACGAAGAAAGATGAAAACGACTACGAATCTTTCAAATACTGCAAGCAATTATTTACACAAGAACATACACGAAAACGCGGAAAACATCAACACGACTCTTAAAACCACAGTTTCAAAATTTATCAATAAAAAAAGGATGAATATAGACAGGAAAACAAATCGGTGGTTTAGTAATGAACTTAAAATTCTAAAAAAATAGGAAGATCAAAAAGTATCAAAAAGCAAGAATGGTCAACAATAGCCGAAGCTGGGTGGAATACAAAGCTTTAAGAAATCATTATAACGTCAAAATTAATAACGCCAAAATACAATATATAAACAATAGGATTAGCCAAGCGGTTTCCCCGTGCAGGGACGGGTTAAGTATATCATTGCAGCGCCCCCCACAAATACATAGCGCTTGTCGTAGAAGGCGACTAAGGGGAAAATCACATCTAGGCAATTTTTAAAATATCCAGGTGAGCCTAGCGACACATATATCATCTTAAAACTGTCCCCAAGTGTGCATGCGAATCCGTGGGTTGACACGACTGGAGATCACCGGTGTTGTAAAAGTAAGATTAAACATAAATCAAAAAATCAGGAGCATGCACGTGTCAAAACCAAAAAAACGCTTAAACCCTAGCATTATGGAAAAGTATGCTAAAAAGAAAAGCACTACCCCGCCAGGCACTACCAATGCTACGCATGGCTGTGATCCTGGGACGAGCAGAAATGCTCGGATCAAAGCTATTCGGTTTCCGGGGGATAGCAAAATAATGCAACGGCTTAGGCGTAACCTAAGAGTCGCGAGTTGAAATTTCGGAAGTATGAAAGGTCACAGCTACGAGCTTGAAGACCCATCACAATCAAGTTGGTATTGTCATGTTCAAAGGAGAGATCCTTCGAACCCAGTCAAAAAGGCAATATCAATCAACGGTCCTACACAGTTGCACATAAAAGGCGGACAAAAAAACAACTGCAAAAACACCATCATTTGATTGGCCTCAGTGACGAAGTGATCCGAAACCGGGAAGCCTGCCGGTACTTTCTGAGGTCAAACCGGCAAACCCCACAGGCGGACCAGTAGGGATGCAGTAAAGTGGGAGGGTTGTGATCCTTCTACTCCGGATCATAACTTCGCCGTAAGAAGAAGAAGAAGGATTAGCCAAGCGGTTGGGCAGAAACAAACGTGGAAAGAAATAAAAGATTTATTCTTGAGCGAGCACAAAAAACAATATTAAAAGTGTTACCTTCAACGGGAAAGAGTACAAAAATGAACTAACAATCGCAAAGAAGTTTAACGAATATTTTATTGAAAGTGTTAAAGAAATAAGAGAATCGATAGAAGATCTAGAGTATGTGAATTACATTATTCATACAGCATCAAAATTCAAATTGCGTTTAATTACAATAGATGAGTTGAAAGAAGTCTGCAAGTCGCTAAAGAACAAAACGGATTTTGATAGAATAAGTCCTAGAATAATACTGGATAACTGGAATCCGTTGGGAAAAGATCTACCAAGGGAGAATTTTCAAACTCTTGGAAGGACTCAATGATAACACCAGTAGTACTGCCGAGAAAATTATTGAAACAGTAGTAAAACAGCAACTCATGAAATATATGGAAGAAAACAATATTTCCTCGGAATTTCAATCGGGCTTTAGAAAAAACTACTCATGTGAGACAGCAGTTAATCACATAATTAATGAACGGAAAGATGGGGGTAAACGAAAAACAGTAATAGCACTTTTCCTCGATTTCAAAAGAGCGTTTGAAACAATAGACCGTGAAATACTTAATAAAAAAATGTATAACTATGGCATTCAAGATAAGGAACTGAAATGGTTTAGGACATACCTGAACAACAATCTAAATATATATATTCTATAAAATCTCGCACAGAATCATTCTTTTTAAACTCAAATCCCTTGGCTTCCAACTGAGTTTCATTGAGGAACGCCAATACAAAATACTATTTAGATCGGCTGTATCCGACCCCATTAAAGCCACTTCCGGGGCCCCTCAAGGTAGCCATCTTGGTAACCTGATTTTCATTTTGTCAATTAACGACGTTGACTTCATCATCAAAGACTCTTATCTATCCATCTACGCTGATGACATGAAAATCTTCAGGCACATATTAAACCCCACCGACTCTTGCCCACTTCAAGCTGACTTGAACAACTTTTCAACCTGGTGTCAACAAAATTTTCTTGAGCTCAACGTCAACAAATGTCAAGCTATTACATATTCCCGAAAGCGTCTTCCAGCCCCTAGATCCTATTTCATCTCTGACGAGCCCGTCCCTTCTGTAACTTTATTACGCGATTTGGGTGTTATCTGCGACAGAGAACTAAATTTCCGCTGCCATATTAATAACATTATTAGCAGAGCCAACTCTGCGCTCGGTTTCGTAAAACGCTGCAGCGTAACGGTCTAAAGAAGTCTCGAACCCCTACGTCACGAAATCTCTCTACTTCACATTTGTTCGGCCAATCCTCGAATATGCTAGCCAAGTATGGTCCCCCTATCATGATACCCATTCCCTTCGAATAGAGGATGTTCAACGCAGGTTCATCCGTTTTGCTCTTCGCGGTTTTTCTTGGTCTGACAGATATAACTTACCCCCCTATGAGAATCGTTTGAAATTAATTAACGTACAGCCACTTGAAATGCGTCGAGAAATTGCTGACATACTCTTTGTACGTCAGCTGTTAGCAGGAAACATCGACTAACCTAATCTGCACCAAATGATCTCCCTTAACACTAACCCATGTCTCCTGAGGTTTGTACATCTTTCGTTTTAATTTTCATCGCACCAATTATGGCTGCAACGAGCCAATGTCTAGAATGCTAAGTTTGGCCAACGGCGCGCACAGCTCTTTTGATTTTCATTGCAGCAGATTTGCACGTAGAAACGCCCTCCAAAATTCCACTTCCACTCCTCCACCCTAATCACTTTAGTTTTAGTTTTAGTTTTAAGTTTAGCTTTTAAGTACTTAGCCTTAGTCTTAAGTTGTGTTTAGTAATAGTCTAGTTTTAAGTTCTGCTTGAATTAAGCTTAGCTAAATAAATAAACAGAGTACAGCGAACTAAAGTAAATAACAGTGTGTCTGACTTTGCCGACGTGGAACT
This sequence comes from Pocota personata, assembly GCA_963082735.1. Taxonomy (NCBI): domain Eukaryota; kingdom Metazoa; phylum Arthropoda; class Insecta; order Diptera; family Syrphidae; genus Pocota; species Pocota personata. Next base: position 71,615,584 of record OY720430.1, read on the forward strand.
TGGTGTACCGCAAGGGTCGATATTAGGTGCACTGTTACTCATTATATATATAAATGATATGCCGAAAATAGTGAGAAAATGTAAAATTGTCTTATACGCGGATGACACATTGATTTACGCTGAAGGAAAAGACGCAGAAGAATGCAAATACAAACTGACATGCGACATTGAACTCATAATTAGATGGCTAAATATGAACAAATTAAAATTGAATGAACAAAAAACAATGTTAATGAATTTGAATTTAAATAACGAGACTTGCATTGAAATAAATGGTAAAAAAATCGAAAACGTCAGTAGCATTAAATACTTAGGAATGATTATTGATAAAGAGCTGAACTTTAATGAACATGTAGATTACATATGCAAGAAAATGTTCAAACGAATTTTTCAAACGAATAAGAAAGAAAATGGATAGCATAACAGCTGTGATAGTATACAACACTATAGTGAAACCACATTTTGAGTACTGTTGCACAATTTTATACTCTTGCTGCAACCAGGGTCAACTGGAAAGGCTCCAAAAGCTTCAAAACAAAGCGATGAGAAGTATTTTAAAATGTAATGGATATACACCAATCAGATGCATGCTGGATGCCCTTAAATGGTTAAGTATAAAACAAAGACTTGAACTAATAAACTTTTAGCTGTTTTTAAGGTTAAATACGGAGTCGCACCAAGGTTTCTAACAAGGGGTGTCAGACTAGTCGGAGAGGTGCAGCCATACCCTTTACATAATGCCAACAACTTCAGAGTGGGTTTTCAAAATACAGCGGCAGGTCAAAACTTATTTATTTATAAGGGCTTATGTTTTTTTAACACGCTGCCAAATGACATTGTGGTGAATCCATAGCAAACCCTCAACCCGACGATCCAATAGCTTCCATAATGGATGAGGGCTCTTCGGACGAGTTGGCCGTGGTTTTAACCACAAAAATGAAAAAAAAAAAAAAAAAAAAAAACATCACACAGGCATTTGACTCTAACCCTTAAACCACTGACATCAAAATACAAGATATTTTCTTATATGAATTTTGGTTCTTAAATGATTTTAGGCTGAAAAATACGAATATGAAGTCCGTTTGTCCAAAACATGTCACCTGGAAGCGCCAGGTGAAAATAATGGAAGACCGTCTATAGTGGTTAGCTGCAAAAAAATATTACAAATACTATCAGCCCTATTATGAGTATCAATTTGATAGTTGATAGTTTCTATCAATTAGTTGATAATTTGGTGTTATGGGTATCAACTGGTAATTTTAGACCGATTGTGAATACTTATCAAAAGTTCATTGTGAATGAGTTTTGTTTATTTTGTTTGACGTTTCACGTTTTAAATATTTATTTGTTTTTTGTCGGCCGCGGAAAGGAAAATTATTTGTGCGAAAATGTAAGTTGTTCTTATAAAAAAATAACTATGTTTCTTAAAAAGAAATTCTTTTATTTAGGAACAGAATAGTTAGCAACAGAAAGCAAATAGAATGGTTGAATTGATGGAGGAGAGTCCAGAAATTGCAAGGGGAATGCTGGCAAAGGCGGAGCTCGCAAAAAAGTGGGAAGCTATTGCAGTAGAACTCAATAACTTGGGACCTCCACAACGTGACTCAACAAAGTGGCAAAGAGTGAGTGTAATTTACTTAAGTGCATTCAATTTATTATTATGTTTAATTATTTTAATAACCCTTCTAGGTGTGGATTGACCAAAAGACAAAAATAAAAAAAAAAATAACAAACAACAAAATAGAGATGACTGCAACTGGCGGAGGATCAAATAACATAACCCGATTGACTGACACTGAGGAAGCAGTAAGTCGTCTTATGAATTTTTCAACCAGTGTTGATCCTCCGGGGGTTGAATTTGGGTTGGAACAACCAAGTTTAACTGTTGAAAGCCAGAATATCGAAGACGGAACAGTACACGCAGAAGAAGAAACTGACAACCTAGTGCAGTCACCGACTAGTCAACATAAATCTACATATAAGGAGAAAAATGAGAAAAAAAGACTTTCACTGTTGGAAAACCAAACGTCGGCACAAGCAAATTTTTACAACAAAATGACTGATATGGTGGACAGAATGGACACAACATTAAGAAATATTGAAAAAAGTATTCGAAACACAGAATATTATGCCAAAAAAACTTACAATTTAAAAAAAGAAAAAAAAAGTGAAATTCTTAAAATTAAAAAAGAAAAGTTATTGCTTTACAAAGAAAACATCAAAAACAAAGAAACAAAGAGAACGACAGAAAAACAAAATTGAATCTTAAAAAGCAACTTTTGGAAATTGAGCAAGCGAAGCAAAATATTATCGGTCCTTTTTTACCAATTTAAAATACATTGCTGACACGCAAATTAGCACACCCTCATAAAAGAATAAACTTGTGCCTTATTTCATAATACAACATAATTTATAAATTATTATATGTCCATATTACATATTTAACAATCTCTAATCACATTTTGAGATGTTTAAATTTTGAAATTTCAGTAGGCTTTGCTTTATATTTTTTTTTATTTTTAAAATAGATTGCCTTTCGCATTGGCATTTTAATTAGCACACCCAAACAAAAAATTGCGTTTCATTTAAAGCCGTTATTTTTCATTCATCCTATTGTTATGGTGAGTTATAAAGTATTATTTTGAAGTGTTTAAGTGCATTTAGAAATAGTTATGGGATTAAACAAGAGTTCTACGCCGGAGGAGAGGAGGTAAATATGGCTAATGATCCAGAAGGAGCAAAACGTCAGCAAAATTGCACGGAACTTAGATTGTTTGCGAAAAAAAGTGCAAAACGCTTTGAAGCATTATGAAACCCATGGAACATTTGCGGATAAAAGAAAATGCAGACCTAGAAAAACAACGAAAAGAGAGGATTCCATTATAGTCCGACATGCTCTTAGTTATCCTTTTGCCACTTCTTCTGAAATTAGAGCGCGCATGGAGCAAGAATATGGTGTAAACATCGCGGCTAGGACGGTGCGACAACGGCTTTTGGAGAACAACCTTCGAGGATGCCAGAGTCTTAAGAAACCGAAGGTAACAGATGGTAATAGGAAGAAGCGAATTGCATTCGCAAGAGGCCATTTGGATTCTCCTTCATCTTTATGGAATTCAGTGATATGGAGCGATGAATCCAAATTTAATATCTGTGGTTCTGTACGACGACCTCCAAACAAGCAACTAGATCCCAAGTACACCAAAAAGACGGTAAAGTTTGGTGGAGGAAGCGTAATGGTATGGGGTTGTTTTAGCTCTCATGGTGTTGGACCTCTAGTCCTTATAAAAGGTAAATTAGATGCTCTAGCATATAAGACTATGTTGTCGAACCACCTCATACCATGTCTTGAGAGTTTACTGCTATCATTGTACCGGGAAGCTGTTTTCCAGCAGGACAATGCGCCTTGCCATAAGGCCAGGTCTGTAAAAGAGTGGTTTGAAGAACACCAAATATCGGTAATGGATTGGCCCCCTCAGAGCCCAGACCTAAGCCCAATCGAAAATTTGTGGGCTATTATTAAGAGACGTGTCATGGCTTTAAAACCGAGAAATGTGAAGGAGTTATGGGACACAATCCATCAAGAATGGTTTAAGATACCAAAGGAAGAGTGCGCACGCTTCACGTGCTCCTTGAATAAAGGATGTGCCGCCGCAATTACCCAAAAAGGGTACCCAACTAAGTACTAGGTAAGTTTACATAAGTTAATTTTAATTTTAACTTGTCATTATTTAATTTTTTATATTTTCAGATGTCTTTGACGAGACTCTGGCGTGTTACGAAAACACATATTTTTTTAAATTTTTTTTTATAAATTAATTAAGTATTAATATCAATAAAAGCAAACATTGAAGATCCTTATTAAATTGTTTTACTTTAACATTCGTTTTATCTTATCATAACTTTGTATGATAGGGTGTGCTAATTAGCGTGCCAGGACTGTATGTTATTACTGTGTTATTACTTATGAGAATGAATTTAATTTAAGTTTTTTTTATGATATAAGTTATTAGTTTTTGAGTTATTATGTTTTTGTTTTGAATAGTTTAACTTTATTTTTGCTTTTAAGATATTAAATCTTTAGTTATTAAAAACAAACCATGAAGTACAAAACTTCCGCTTTTTAATTTTAATTGATTATTTGTTAGACATTTATCCATTTCGCATAAAACTTGCAATGGAGTCTCTAATTCGACTGCCTTCATTGAATGTTGGGTTTGCAGGATCAGGTGAAACATCACGGTTTTCAAGAATGTTGTCGTTTTCTTCGTTGTAGTCTTCAGGATTTTCCAATCTGTACTTTATACAAATATTATGGAGAGCTGCACATACGTTTATTATTTGCGTTGCTTTTTTTTGCCGTGTAGTGTAGTTGTCTTGCTTGCAATAGACAACGAAATCTACTTTTCAAAACTCCATGCATGCTTTTTGTTAAAAGTTGCTTGTAAAGAATTCTCTTCAGCGTCTCTGTATGGTGTAATTAGGAATGGTGAAAGTGGATATCCTCCATCACCAAGAATTCGAAAGCCAGTTTTTCCATTCCGATAGTAACTTTCTAACTTGATTTTTATTTGTGACATATTCCAAATGTTTGCATCATGTGACGCTCCCGGATGTTTTGCATTTACATACCTGATGTTCATTAAGTGATCACAAATCTTGGAAAAAATATAATGTAATAATAATAGTTGCATTTTATGCTGAATCGAAACCTACAAGCGTGGCATTTATACTATAATAACCCTTTCTATTATAATAAACATGCCGAAGATCCAATAATTTTAACATGCGTTCCATCTACGGCTCCAACTACATTCGGAATCCCACATTTTTGAAAAAAGTATATATATTTGCTCTACGTTCTTCTTCCTGGGAGTATTGAAATTTAATCCATTTTCGACAAACATAAGTCTACAATCCTCCTAGTAATTCACTTAGAACTACTGACACCGTTGGTTGTGCCATGCCAATATTAAAATCATTTCCAACGCTCAATTGGTAACTTCCTTGAGCAAAGAATTTTAAGACGGCTGCTAATTTTAGTACATTTGGAATGGAATGCTGACTTTTGATTGGTTTAAGTTTATCCTCAATATCGTTTAATACCTCCAAGAAGGCTTGTTTGGAAAGTCTAAAGTTTTGAATGAATCTACAACCGATTTTCATTAGCCAAAGTAAGAATTAAAAAAAAAGTAATTCCTTACATGTGTTCATCCAAATCCATTGGGTTTGAAGAATCACGTAATGCTCGGCGAATTTTGATTTGCTATATACATTAGCTTCATCATAACTCCCTTCAAAAAACAAATCTATCGAAGTCATTATTGTTTTTAACTTTTTTCGCTTTTAAATAACCCGAATAAATTTGTACGTTAACGTATCAATCAAGAATTTGTGGTTGATAAGAAAATTGATGTGTATCTATTTTGTTGATATCCGTAATACCATGTCTATCAAAAAAATCATTCACAATAATGATAAAATCAAACCAAATTCACAGTCGATCAAAAATGTTGATAGTTCATAGTCATAATACGAACTCATTCAATTTGTTGATATGTATCAAGTATCAACTTGATAGTTTGATTAAAATCAAAAATAAATTTTTTATTCATTACAAAATTACAAATTATTGCCCTGTGTGATAAGTTTTAAAACAGTTTTTTACTTTCGAAAAACATAAATGAATATTGCATTTGGTGCAAAATGTGTATGTGTCGGATTTTTTACACAATTTGCAAGATTTTTTCGTTCCCCATTCTGGAAAATGATTGGTTCCATCAAATCTCACACTTGCCACCGGATGTACAGCCTTTTTCCCAACATGGTTGCTGGAAGTTGCCTGTGCAGCAGATGATGGACGACCAATACATCTTTTTTCAGCAGCAGCACAGACTTCTTTGGCAATGCTCAAGCGAAATTCACACATCGTCATATCTTTTATTTGTTTTTCTTCTTCACCGTTTCGATTTTTTTCAGCGTTTCGTCGTCTATATAAAATAAACTCATTTGTTGTAGGTGATAGAAAATTCTTGTGGCCATGCCTTGTGTTTTGATTTGAAGTCCATTTCGACCCATGTAGGCATCCATCAAATCGACACCACCCATGTGGGCGTTATACTCACGTATAATTTGTGGACACTCGATTTCGCGTTATGTTTTCTCTTTCCTATTGTAGCGAGCAATTTTCGATGCCTGGCTAACCAAATTCGTTTTCAAAAACGGCTTTGTACCAACATACGTTGAGCATAGTTTCACATTTTTCGTGTCCTTCCAAAGAACTGTGGTAATATCGACACCGTAAGCGGATCCGACGTATTCTGTCGAATAACCTCTTGCTGCTTTTTTCAGCTCTTCACTCTTATCGGTCGGAAGCTTGCATTTCGGTATTCGATTTGCTCTAACTGTACCTAAACTATATATGCCACGAGCTCTTAGGTACACCAAAAGCGGCAAAGACGTATAAAAATTGTCGAAATATATTATATGGTTAACAAAATTTGTAATACTTTGTGACAATCTGATGACAATATTCCCTGTTGTCCCAATGTCTGGAGTGCCAGGCAAAATTATGTCGTCATTTTCATTCAGAGTAGCCGTTGATATCGCATAAGACAAAAAATTTAACACCTCATGGATGCGGTTTGTCTGGCAAATACTGCCTCAAGTGATGCGCCATTTTAGTCGAGCACATTTGTTCGTCAACACACAAACGAGCATTCTTTGGAATTGAATCAAATCGCTCAATCAAATAAGTCGCAACTTTTCTTATACGAAAAATGGGATCGTACCCAACACCACCTTTCTTTACTCGTTTAGACTCGTCGTTGAACGATAAATATTTTTTAATTTGCTCAAATTTGTTTTTTGACATACAATCAGGTATGTGTCGAATCCCGTATTCGCTCCAGTGAGCTTCGATGTTTGGGTAACGAAAAATCGACATAAAAATCAGAACTCCAATATACCTTCGAAGTCCATGTTTGTCAATCTTGAATTGGGTGTTGACATTTTCTATGATAGCAGCCCGATTTGTTTCCAGGGATATCATATCGATAAGATGGTCGGTGAAGAAATATGAGAAAAACTCAAAAGGTGTTTGAAGTTTTTTTATTTCAGGTGGCAAATCAGTTTTCCCTCAAAACGCAACTTCATTCACATGTAGATGCATGCATATTTTCCGATGAATCCTTTCTGATATTTACTAGATCTAAACGATATATTATGAAACAAAGACGAGTTATTTATTTTGGGATAATGTTTTTTAAAAATACTAACCACCTCCGTTAAAGCCACCAGCTGATGGCATAATTGCAGGGCCTGAAGCTTGTTCGGTAGGTAACGGCGACCGAGCACTTTTCTTTGGCTTAAACGGCGTTGTCACTTCTGGTTGTTGCTCTTGTTGCTTTCCTGCTGATGAGGGAAGCTCGATTAGAGCTTCAGGGTTTGCCACTTCTTCGTTTACAACTTCTCTTGACACTTGCGGTAATCGGTCAGTCAAATTCAAGCTCAGATCGCTCTCATTCAAAGACAGATTAACAGCATTGACAAATGATGAAGTATCCATGAGCTGCAAGCAGTCACGAATCATTGCGCTGTCTTCAGGTTGGATTTCATCACAACAGTAATCCGGATCTCCAATGTCATCATCGAAGACTTCGTAATCATCATCGGATTCATATGAATCCATCAATATTGCAATTTCTTCGTCATTCAAGGCAGATAGATTTTTTTTTTGACTTATCACAAGCCTTGTTTCTATCACTTCGACGAGACATTATTATTTTACTAAAATAACTTTTAATTCTAATAAACAAAACAAAATAACACTCATAAAAGAACACAGAACCAATAACACATGGGTGGACAATTTTTCATAGCTAAGCCACTAAAGTTCTTAATGTGGCTAAGTTTTAGGCAGTCTTCATATTCGTTTCAGAAGAATTATGCGACCGTTTCACACACTGGTTTCCGGCGGCCGGTAAGAAAGGCATCATCAATTGAAGTCCTATTAAAATAATACAAAAACACCTTGGCCTCAGTTACAATACAATCCAAGACCGAGCGGCAAGCAGAAGAATTCTGAAGTCCGCGACAACACCCAACCTTATAAGCGCAGCAGCACCAATGCAGTAAAAATGGGAAACTCGTTATGCATAAGTTCGTATAATGAAGAAAGGGCTAACAAAAAAGGAAGAAAAAAAGTGAAGCAATGTGTTAAGGAAGTACACGACTAAGGTAACTTCACCAGGAAAAAACCGGTGTATGTGAAATGGAACAATGGTCGGTTTCCTCCCGGCCAGTAGACATCAGTGTGCTTGAAACGGCTCATAGGCTCCATATTCGATGAAGTGCACATGTCGAAGGGACGCGGTTGGCTGAAAAGGTTTGTTGATTGAGAACCAGTGCGCCCCGGATTATGGAAAAGAACCGTATCGCTATTGAATAAGAATAAGAACATCAACTACAATTTATGATCCAGGACCCTGAACATTGGGGCACTAGTATTCACAAGAATTAAATAAAAAAAAAATTACAATTTTCAAGTCAATTACCTGTCATTATGCTATATTCCAGCAGTGAAACCTTGTGAGCGACCAACGCTATTTGGCTAGTGCACTGTTCGTGATACGCCTGCGGCACTTTAAAGACATACATCTGACCATAATTGTCCAGACAAACCAGCAGATGTCCCATAAACGTAACATCCAGTGCGGCTAGTTGAATCTCAGTCCTCGGCTGCCTACACGTCATATCCGTCTCCACAAGTTTGCTGACCGACAAAGACGAACTGAACTTCTTCAATCCCCGGCCCAACATTTGAATGGTATTATCGCTCATCATTAGGAAGACAAATGCAGTATCAAATACCATCTTCGATACGCATATGTTCATAACCAAAGTGGAATACTGCAAGCTCGCCATATTTTTCCACGAAGTGTTGTGAAACACTTCCGTCTTATTAATCTGCAGGAACTTGTGTATCGGAGTGATCTTCTGCACCAGTGTCCATTGTTCAACGAAGCTACTCTCGTAGTTGTTCGCCACCACAATAACCGATTCGGCCTCATCTAAAGTCTCCCATTGTAGATGAGAAATCTTCAAGTCAGCAATGTCACGAGCAGCCCCCTCGTACAGAAAAAAACTCGGTAGCGATTGACTGCTTATGATCGGCTTACCGTCGGTCAGCTGAATCATTATGCGGAAGCACTGAATCATCATTCTATTCTGCTCGCCACTGGCAATGGCGATTCTAAAGTGCCCGCTCGAGTAATTGGTGCTTTTACCATGAGCAACTGTTACGGTGGTGATGAAATTCCGAGTCAGTCCCAAGCTGTGAGTCACGGCACTCAATTCGGTGACTGGAGGTGCTACCGTCGAACTCTCTCCATTTGCATTGGTGTTGCGCAATTGAGGTATCAAAAACGCTCCCAACAAACCCGACGACGTTACAACGAGACAACCCTCAGCGCCGACTCCACCAAACTGTCTCACCGATGGTGGATATTTTACCCGAACGAACTTGTCCATGTACATGGCAACGTCTCGTTTGTCCGATGGGAATGTAAGCTTGCGCCCATTGTGGAAGAACTTGCAGTCAATCACCTCCTCTCCGTCGAAATGCACTGAATACAAGGGAATCCAATCGTTTATAAGTTGCGCCTTCTGCGTCCACATCTTCACATAGCCTCCCGTGTCGCCGGTAAGTAGATGATCTCCGCTGATGCTCCATTCAAGAACTGTGATTGGATATTTGTTGGAGCATACCTTAAATACATGCCACGGGGCTATAATATCACAGACATAGACATGTGAACCCCACGATTCGGCGGATGCACTGAGGTTCTCAATGATTTGGTTCGCTGTTGCGAAGGCTACGATGTTTTTGCTGGACAACTTGCAAGTCGTTGGAATATTTGGAATTGTCCAATTGCTTATCGTTACTCTTTTTTTCCTCACACTGTAAAGTAGCTCCATTGTTGGTAGTTAACTTGAATAAAATAGAAATATGTAAAAAAATAAACGCCGCCGAAAAAAATATAAGGAATCTGGAAGACTTCAAGATGACAGGTTTTTCTTATGCTGGTAGCTCTGTTCGCTTAGTAGAAAACGCGAAGTAGAATGTGCAAGTTCAGTATAACAAACATGCGCCGTTTGCCAAGCGCATAATTTCCGCTAGCTGCTAGACAACAATATCATTTAGAATGAAATGAATCAAATATACGACGTGTTACAAGCACGCAATATAGAATATAGCACAACGACTTTTGTACCAGCATGACAAGACCATCAAAACTTTTCGAATTAGCGCTAGAAAGGATATAGTGAAGTAATTCTTCGCTAGAACACTTATCTAAATAAGAATAAGAGAAAAACTTCATTCAATTCATTAGCGATATAGACTTCGAATAAAAGCCATAAACTACCGGATAAAACTTTCGCTTACTATCCATAATTATGAATAAATATTAGAAATTACTACTTTCCCGATTGAAATTTTCTGGAATTAGTTTACCACTTAATAATTAAATCCTACTTTAGATCGCTTTTTGTCATTCCAAAATCATCTGTCGAATGGAAAATCGGAAATCGATGATAGAAAAGTTTTATTGATAGATACATTCCATAACTAAATTAATTAAAACAACAGCTCTTCTGAATTTTTTGTAACTAAAGTTGAATAATTATTTAGTCAACACAGATCCGTAGAGATACCTTGAATTTGATTGGATTTTAGCCAGAAAATTATGCGTGAAAATTTAGTGAGCTGGACCAAATGTCGAAATCAATTACGAAGGGAAAAAAATCATTATTTCGGTTCGGAATTTTATTCTAAAACTAGTTTCCAATTTGAATAATAAAAATCCGTAACCTAACCCAAACCGTCCCACATACACTTCGTTTCACAACTTAACCCAACAATAATTTGCCCCAATCCGAATCACCCCACCGAAGGAGGCTCTAATTAATAATGATGAAGTCATTAGTGAAGCCAATGTTCGCCAATGCTCTGTTTTGTCTCTGACACTCTTTCTTATTTTTATAAATGATCTCTTGTCTGCAATTTCTAATCCAATCTATTCCTTCGCTGATGACAGTACCATTAGTTTTTTGTATTCGTTCCCTAACTTACTTCCTTACCATAGTAGAGGAACGGCAACCGACCTGGACAGCATAATCGAATGGTGTTCAACCAACAATGTCGAATTTAAAGCTTCCAAAACACAATGCTGTCTTCTGTCTCTCAAGTTTAACCAAAACCCTCAACCATTATCCATGGATGGTGCTTGCATCATTGAAACCGAAAGACTTGCCATTCTCGGTATGTGTATTAATCACCATCTTCGATGGAACGATCACATATTCGAAGTCGCAATAAATGCTGCAAAATGTCTAGGATTCCCTAAATGGTGCAAGAAATAATCAAATGGTGTTCAACCAACAGTGTGGAATTCAAATATTTTAGCCTGTCTGATCTGGCCTCAATTTATAAGGCATTTATCCTTCCAAAGCTGGAATATAACACCCACGTCTGGTCTGGTACACCCGAGACAGTTCTGTACATTTTTGACAGGGTACAGAATCGTGCTTTAAAACTTATAGGTGATAGAGATATTGTGAACTTCATACATTCACTTGAACATCGGAGAAATGTCTCGTGTCTCTCCCTATTTTATCGCTATTTCATAAAAAATGCTCCAGAGAAATAGCCAGTTGCATTCCTTCTCTTCAAAATTTCTTCCGCAATACACGACATGTTTGGAATGCACATCAGTTCAGCCTTAAGCCCAACTTCGGTCGTACTGTCAGTATAAGGATTCGTTTATAAGTCGAACGCCACGAATATGGAAGGATCTACCAGGCTCTGTATTTTCCCATCATTATAACCTTCAAACATTTAAAGCAGTTCCGCTTCCCTCTTTTCCTAAACACCTGTGGTCTGAAACAATATAACGGCATTCATATCCAATTTTTAAAAAAAAAAAAAAAAGATAAACTGTTTAAGTATGGTGTCAAGTCCTTGGAACTAAACTGGTTCAGAACATTTATTACTGGAAGAAGTCAACACACTAAAAAACTTGCCACCTGTGTTAAATTAGGGCTTCCGCAGGGTACTATATCTGTGTAATATTATTCCTTATTTATGTGAATGACATTTTTAAGGTTGTGAAATATTTGAAATTACATAGTCATGTTCGCCAATAATCGGCTTTTATAAGTTAGTGAAATTGACTTAAGAACATGTTTAAATAACATAAACAATCACCTAAAAGTAGTAAGGGAGTGGTTAAGAATTAATCAACTTATTTTAAACGCCGACAAATTGGAAATAAAAATATGTTTGAAATAAATAAATATTATGGTAGCCAATGCTCAGGTTGAGGTTATAGATAAAGTGAAATATCTTGGCATTATGTTAGATAAAAACCTAAAATTAAACTAACATATTGATTACCTATGCAGAAAGATGTCTAAATTTTTATTTTAAGAAAAGTAAGACAAAACCTATCAATGTGCTGTGCTGCAAAGTTTATAACGTCATCATTAAACCACATTTCGAGTACTGTGGAAGTGTTTTATTTACATGTCCTCAATACTAAAAAAGCATATAACAAATCTTTGAAAATAGAACAATGCGCATAATAATAAAAAGTGACAGATACACCCCGATAACATTTGTGTTTAACTCCCTTAACAGTTTAGGTATAAACATGTGTGCAATTCTATTTATTTATAAAGTAAAAAATGGAAGGAGCCCAAACTGCGAGTACCTGCTACAAAACGTGACGATATCCGACGGCCCATTGTACAACTTAAGAAGTGTACGCGATCTAAGAATACAAAGAGCAAGAACCTTAAGAGGACAGTGAACAATGTCCTACATGGGATTTCAAACCTATTTAAAACTGGGATCAAATTTTCACACATTTAAAAGAAAAATTATTAACTTTTTTTTATATATTTTCTATCCTTTTTGAGTTTTTTATAACCTAATCTATAGTAAAATTAGCACTTATGCAAATTGCCACTTAAACCAAATATATGCATAAACATGTAAATAATATTCTAAATGGCTGTACTAAGCTAAATAAAGAAACTAACTAATGAAGCGTGCAAGAAAAAATGCAGTTTCTTTAACATTTTTTTTCATTTTACCAAAGCGCGCTACATCATTGTGAACATCTTCCGCTGCAATAACGCGCTACACACAGCTCGTACTTCATACGTTACCAACGCTATTTTTCGGTGGTAGTCGAAGGGACAGCATACATTGGAAAAGTAAAACTCACATGAAATTAAATTCGTAGTTGAATAATTAAGTATTTCTCTGATTTTAATTTTCATAAAACATTGGATAATATTTTGTTGTGCCCACACATAACTGTGCCTACACAAGACGCAGCGACCTAACCCAATTCGACACATGTCATTCATATCACTATTTCAGTGCAAACATGCAACAGACCTACTGTGGCGACACACATGTCACCCTACCCCGTTCGACGAATATGCATCTGACCCACAGCGGCGACACACTTGTGCAGTCACACTGACCCACTCAAGTGCCCGCAACAAATAACCGAAAAGGTATTCTTGCGACCATTTGTAAATAAATTATGCAAGAATACGTCACATGGATCGAATTACTTCGATGACCCATTGACGGTACAATGGATAAGGTACGAACAATTTGACATAGAGGAAACATCGGAAACGATTGGATGGACAGTGGAGTCTCTACAGCCAAACAGAATGGTCTTTTCATTTCAACTTCAAAAATCGACTCGCGTATCCACTCGCGCGTTTCAACAATTTTTTTAAAGTGTTATTATTATTTTACTAGAGGTTGCTCGCATATTTGCTTTTGGCAAATTTTGCAAAATGTGTGTATATTTTGTTTTACTTCAGCAGTATCACATTTCCCATGTGCCAATGTTGTTGTAGTTTCTGTATTAATCTGTTTTACTCGACTTTCACCGATACTGGTACAAAATCTGTTTTGCTAATTATAACAGCGTATTTGGAACGCGCCAAATGTCTAGCTGTCGAAAACAGAACTGTTTGAATAGATGTCCCTCTGTTGCCCAATAAACATATTTCATAACATTTATAAATATTGTGTTTTCAATGTTTTCTCAAATGCATTAATTTTCAATTTTTTCAAAGTTTTTATCATTTGCACGGAGGTGTTAAACCCATAAAGTAAAAATAAAACATTTCACGAAAATCGTTTATAAAGGGTGGTTAAGTTTTAAGGGCCGATGTTGATTTTGAATAAAACACAAATTATTTAGGAAATTACTGTCATTTCGTTTTATTATGATAATATTGGTATGGTTCAATTATGTATGGAACAAAATATCGGCCAAATGGCCGCCGCGACCTCGGCGGCACACCTCCATCCGATGGTCCAAATTTTCGATGGCGCTGAGGCATAATTGAGGTTCTATGCCGTTAATGTGCCGAATTATCTAATCCTTTAGCTCTTGAATTGTTGCTGGCTTATCGACGTACACCTTTTCTTTGAAATAACCCCAAAGAAAGAAGTCCAACGGTGTCAAATCACATGATCTTGGCGGCCAATTGACATCGCCACCACGTGATATAACACGGCCATTGAATTTGTCGCGCAAAAGAGCCATTGTTTCGTTAGCTGTGTGGCAAGTGGCACCATCCTGTTGAAACCATATATCGTTCACATCCATATCTTCCAATTCGGGCCATAAAAAGTTCGTTATCATCTCACGATAGCGAACACCATTCACAGTAACTGCCTGACCGGCCTCATTTTGGAAAAAATACGGCCCGATGATGCCGCCAGCCCATAAACCGCACCAAACAGTCACTCTTTGTGGGTGCATTGGTTTTTCGACAATCACTCTTGGATTATCATTCACCCAAATGCGGCAATTCTGCTTATTGACGAATCCACTGAGGTGAAAATGTGCCTCATCACTGAATATGATTTTCTTCGAAAATTTATCATCCACTGTTGCCATTTCTTGTCACCATTATGACCATTGACGACGCTTGAAATGGTCAAGAGGCTTTAGTTCTTGAGTCAATTGCACCTTGTAAGCGCGTAAATGCAAGTCTTTATGCATAATGTTCATCAACGACGAGCGTGAGAGGTGCAATTGTTGGGCACGACGACGAGTTGAGGTGGACGACTCTTCAGCCAAACTATCGCGAACAGCAGCAATATTTTCTGCAGTACGAGCTGTACGAACATGCACTGGTGTTTTCACATCTCCTACAGAGATTTTGTTTGCACAAAATTTTGCACGATTTTTCCGATTGTACGCACATTTGGACGATTAAATTGACCGAAAGAATCACGAAATGCACGATATGCATTTTGATTTGAACACCCATTTTCATAATAAGCCTGAATAACTTTAACGCGTTGCTCGATTGTATATCTTTCCATGGTTCAAATTGAGTTAGTCTGAAATTGAGAAATGTCAAATGAAATGCAGAAAAAAACTTGACGTTTAGGTGTGGTTCACATTCAACATCGGCCCTTAAAATTTAACCACCCTTTATATTCCTTTTTAATTTTAAACGAAAACAATAATTCAAAGCTAACTATGTCAAAAAGATGATGTGCAGTAATAATTGAATACAACCACTCCAATTCAATTATCCGCGCGTTAACTACACTCTTTATTCCGCACATTATCAAAAGGCAACCATATGATCGTTCAAAGTTATAATACTTTAAGCAAGATGTACCTTAACGCTTTTGGAAAAAGTTTAATGTAATTATGGAATAACCGTCTAAGTGCACTCTTCAATTCTATTCACACTCCATCAGTGCACAAATCGAACATACCGAAGATATTGTGAAAACCCGATGGCGTGAAACGCCACCAAAAATTGTCCATTCAGCAAGTTACAGCCGACATTTAGCTGCTTTTCGTTGAGCTCTGTATGATGTGCAATTTACTTGGACGCGTGTTTTTTTTTTTGTGATTTTGGAGCGTTGAACAGTATTTCTTGGTTGAACTAACTTTGTCCCCATTTGTAAACAAAACAATGGACTGCAGTTTAGAGCTGGATCCTGCAAACGTTTGTCGAATTTGTCTGGAGCCGCAAGAGAATCTGCTGTCAATATTTACGAAGCACATCATCGAAGGAAACATCAAAACATTGCCAGAAATAATTTTGTCATGCTTTGCAGTCGATGTGAGTATTAAATTCGTAATTTCTGTTCATTTAGTTCTAATATTTGTGACAGGTCGTATCGAATCCCAATCTACCGAAGAACATCTGCGAGAGCTGCAAGTCTTCTGTCATCCAATTTTTCAAGTTCAAGGAGAACGTGAATCGTACGGAGAAGCTTCTGAGCGAAATATTCAAAGCGGAAGTCACTTTCAAAGAGGAAGTTTTCGAAATTCAAGAGGTCAACGAAGATAGGACATTGGTCGAAACGGATATCGAATTCGACGATCAATACGTCGAAGAAGTCCAGTTGGACGGTGTGTGCGAAGACAGCCTGCATAATGACTTTGAAGTATTCGATCAGAGCGAAATCGAAGTGTATGAGGCAGAGAAAGCTGAACCGGATGACGAAGATGAGCTCACGAACTTGGAAATGATTGACGAGACAACAACTCAATATGGGGAGTTCGATGAAGAAGCCTACGTGGATGATGTGCCGCATACGGACGATGAACTCGAAGTGGTCATCGCCGAGCAACGTGACGACGATGAAGATTACGAACCAGACAACGCTCCGAAGAAGAGGCGGTACCGACGCAGTGCAAAGGACGGCGAAACAAAAGCAACTATGACGCTGATGTGTAAGATATGCAACAAACGTATTAAAATCGATGATGAAAATCATGAGAAGTTTCACGATTATTACGCTCTGATTGTGGCGTCGGAAACTTTTCTGCAGTGTCAGAGATGTGATCACGTATTCATTTGTGCAGAGGAGCTACAGACGCATCTGCAACAGATGCACTATGAGAATAACGAAGAGGAAGAGGACATGTTCAGTGACTTGCAGCTGTTGGATGAGGATACGATGCGGACCACTTGGGTGTGCGGCAACTGTAATATGGACTTTGTCAATCTCAGCGATTTGAAGATGCACATGGTGACGCATTTGGCCAAGATAGGATGCCCGGTGGACGATTGTGGTTTTGAGTATGTGAACTTTCACTATTTCTATCAGCATATAAGGAGAAATCATCTGACAACGAAGCTTTTGAACTGCAAGTACTGTGGCAAGACGGACATACAGGACTTCAGGGCTTTGCAGAATCACTACAGATCAGAGTGCACAGCAAAGATGTTCAAGTGTGAATTTTGCAGTAAGTTTTTGCTTTATTTTCTTTATTGTTTTGCATTTAGGAGTTATGGTCAAAGAGCTAGTGAACCTTTTCTACAAATCTTTTTGGCAAGGTCTTGTTTATTGCTGTACTAGTGCTGGTGATGGGCGTCGTGGCGTAGTGGTTAGTGTGTCGGATCACTTCGCAAGTGGTTCCAAGTTCAAATCCCGGAATACACCAACAAGTTTTTTTTTTCACGATCCCACCTCTCGCGAACGTCTGACAAACATCCGAGAGTATTGTTGTCACGAAAAAGCTTTTCAAAACAAATTGCCTTTCGGATACGGCACTAAACTGTAGGTCCTTTCCATTCGTGTGAAAAAATATAACGCACACAACACGAGTGGTTGCGAGAAACTAGACCCTGGCACTTAAAGAGCTGTTGCGCCAAATATTTATTTATTTATTTGTAGTGTTGGTGATTACGAAAGGTGGCCTTCTGTTGGTGCGTTGGATATCAGTGTAACTATAAATGCAACAAAAAAGAGTAGCAAAATTAAACGATAGCGCCGAAGCAACATTTTTTTAGGGAGTAATTTACAGGGCATTTCAACTGAAGTGCGACATAGAAAAATGCAATTATCTTTGAAGATACAGATTTTTAAATGTCGGCAAAAAATTCTCTTGAAAGTATATTCACTCAATTTTCAATATGACCACCTTTAAATAGGATCGAATGACACTCTGTGGAATTATGTTCCATTCGCGGACTAGTGCACGTTTCTAGGATTCAAAGCTTTCGTATTTCTTGTAGTTAACCTTGTTGTCCAAAATGCCCCATATTACGAACGCCAATCTGCCGTCGAAATAAAATCTGGACCGTTTTTTCGAAGCTAATCCTGTCCACGGTTTTACAAAACTTCTTGATGCATTCCGGCGTTAATTTTTACTCCCGCTGGCACATTACGTCCACTCTCGGTTACTCCGGCACAAATCATCACGGACGATGGTGTTTGATGCCTGTAATTGATTAAAATTCATAATAGAGCGTTCAGTCGTTTTATTTGTTTACTCGTACGATTTGCTGTACAGTGAACACCTCAGTAAATATGCAATTTTTCAAGATGTCGCGAACTCGCTGCTTTAACGCCTTCGATCTTTGGAGCCGCATTGCTTTCTGAGCATTTGTAAGGTCTTGAACATTTTGTATTTTGAAAGGCTTATTCCGTATACGAGTAATGCGATGCATACTTGTGGCAGGCATATCAACCTCTTTTGTCATAGCGTTTCCGCTGGGACATCGATTTCGCGGCAATTTGCTTCTCACCTTCTTCACGTTCGCAGCTGATGTTGCAGTCAGTCGTCGACCATCACCGTATTTTTCATTTACTGTGCCGGTGTCCTTATATCGTTTTATGGTCCGGTAGACGAAGATACAATTCAAGTTTAGATTCCGCAACTCAGGAACTATCGCCGAAATCGATTTCTTTCCTAAATAAAGTTCGATCACTGAATCACGTTTCGTTTGCAAGTCAATTTCTCAAAAGGTTATTTGCGTTTGACAGACAATTGATTTTTTTTTTCGTGTTTACTACAACTAAGTTATGTACATTATCAAGTAGTTTGCAGGTAGATTTCCAGCACAAGCACCTGCTGATACGTTTTCGGTCGTTTAAGTCGGCGCACAAGGTTCGTCAGGTCCAAAGTTTGGAGGATGGCATGGTTGCAGTTACCATGAAGACGAATACAGAGCTTGCGAGTGAAGTTTGTCTAAGTCTGCGTGGATACAACCCCACCATATGTATACCGTACGTCCACACAGGTTTAAGAAACGTGCTTATATAAAAGCAGTTTGTTGCGATTCTTTTTAACGTGCGGCTTTCACTTAAGTTTCGCGTCCAGTGTCGGTATTTGTACCGAGTTAGTGAAAACGGGTAGGTTGTTTATTTTCTTGTAAATGAAGTTAACATGCGTCGTTAAGAATAATGCAACAAATCGTTGTCCACTAGCAGTTTGTATCCAAAGCTCGTTGGAGTTTTTCAGTTGTTGCCTCGATTGAACTTTCCATTGCCAGAATTGCCGTATCGTCCGCGATCGTGGCTACAATGGTGCCTTCAATGTGAGGTATGTTCCGAGGGTACAACAAGAATATGATAGGACCAAGGACACTTCCTTGCGGAACTCCGGCGGTGATTTCCTTATAGTCGAAATATTCGGTTCCGTTCCACGAAAAAGTCTGTTTTTAAGGTTAGATTCTAAGATCTTATGTAGGTTCTCCGGAAGAATCCGTCTCAGCTTATACTTCAAGCCATCGTGCCAAACCTTGTCGAAGGCTTGAAAGACGTTAAGAAAAGCGCTTTTAGCCCGCTATGCCTTTTTCAATTTCATCGATTATTCTATAAACCTGGTCAATTGTGGAATGCTTGATTCTGAACCCGAATTGGTGGTCAGGTATTGGGGCGTCTTTCTTCAATGACCGGTTGAATGCGTCTCAATAGAAGTTTTTCAAATACCTTTGATATTATTGGTAGTAGCGATATCGGTCTGTACGATTTTTGGTCCTTTGGAGATTTCCCCGGTTTTGGAACCATTATAACCTCTGCGACTGTCCATTGATTTGGAACGTACGTCGATTTCGAAATTGACTGCAGTAATAATCTCTTCATTAGATGTGAAGATTTTTCCCCTCAAATATTTTTTTATTTTCGGAAATAGCCAAAAGTCACACGGCGCTAAATCCGGAGAATAAGGTGCTGGGCGAATTTCATTGATGCCCGAGAGCGCAAGAAAGTTATTGGCTTTTTCAGCAGTGTACGTAGGCGCATTGTCATGGTGCAAAAAGTAGCGGCGCAGCTCCTCTTTTTGTCGGTGTCCTAGTAAATTTTGGAAAACTTGTGGTAAGCAAGTTTCAGTATACCAATTAGCAGTGACTGTCTGACCAGTTTTAAGCGGAACGGCTACTATTTTCGCCCTGGTGAAGTACATCGACATCATAACTTTTGTCGCTGACTTTTGTTTATTTGGCCTTTACTGGAGGATTTGCACCTTCTGGGCTCTATACCATGGTTTCCGGGTCGTACTTGTAAAACCAAGATTCATCACCTGTAGCGATGTTATTGGATCCAGGAAATATTGAGCAAAACGAACACGAGCCTCTTTTTGCTCTCCATTCAAAATTTTTGGAACCCATCGAGCTGACTTCTTGGAATATTTCAGATGATAATTGAAAATTCGTGACACAGCCATGGCATTCAAGCCCAGTTCATCCGCTATCATCTCCTGTGTTATCCTGGCATCTTCGTCAATTTTAACCTTCACCAGGGACACATTTGTATCGTTGCTCGAGGATTTGGGCCGACCTTCACGAGATTCGTCCACAGAAAAATGGCCAATATGAAATCTTCGAAACCACTTTGAAATAGTAACAAGAGATAGTGACCCGGTTGATCAGGTGTGCCAGATTTCTACTGACTACAACCACCTCCCTTTCATACACCGTTTATTTATACTCCGCGGTACCACCTTCAGGTATTTCTTCGCGGGGCAGGATTTAGCAATTCTTGCTTTCTTCAGATGTATACGTGGCCAGTCTCTTGGACTATCCTTCTCCCTTCTCCATCTATCTTTCTTTCCCGCTCCAGTCATCTAAGTTCATTCGAGATGTATTTTGTGTAGGTGTCTACTGCATCCCATTTTGCTTGCGACTGAAGCATGTGCCCTATTATGTTTTCAGGGTCTGTTATTTCTTCCAGTTCCCTTTGTAGGATTTCTCTCTAAAGTTGGAATCGTGGGCATTCAAAATACACATGCTCAACGTCTTCTTGTCTTTCCACGCAGTACGGACAGTTGGGTGTGTCGTCGAGTTTAAACTTATGTAAGTAGGTACGAAAGCATCCATGCCCACTTAGCATTTGGGTCACGTGGAAATTTAGTTCTCCGTGTTTACGCTCTATCCAGTCGTTAATTGTCGGGATAAGTCGGTACGTCCATCGACCTTTATTTGATGCGTTCCATAGCTGCCGCCATTTTCGTAGACTGGCCGTTCGTTCAGCTTCTCTTAGGTCATTTATTCCCTCAGTTGTGTTCGTTTCGCCATTTTCGTCGTCCGCGTTGTTTTTCTTTTCATATATCCTCTGCAGTTCATCTGATAACAGGTCAATGGGGACCATTCCTGCAATGACACATGCCGCGTCGCTAGATGTTGTGCGATATGCACTACATACCCTCAAGGCACATAATCTGTACGTTGTTTCGATTTTCTTATACGACTTGGTCTTCATAGCTCCTGCCCAGATTGGTGTAGCATACAGGATTACTGACTTGATTACACTCGCATACAGTTTTGTTCGGCTATACCTTGGTCCTCCGATGTTTGGCATTATCCGCTTGAGCACCTTATTTACACTTACATGCTCCAGATGTTGTTTAAATGTAAGCTTAGTATCGACCACCACCACCACGCTTCTGTTTTGTTTTCGGCAAGTTTTGGTCCTACTGAAGTAAGCCATTTTTGGACTATCCTAATAGTGTCAATAAAAATACCCTGTACTTCATAATATGTCATATAAAACCATTGCCAGACCTTATGGTTGGTCAGAGAGGTTCCCATACGGTCAATTTCAAATATCCACAGCCACCCGAGCTTAAACAAAAGAAACAAATCAAATTGAAGTTTCTCCAACAACTACACGAAAAGGAGTTCTGCCTGGTAGTACAATGGACCGAAAATTGAGTCTGAGTACTCCGGGAGTTGGAAATTTCCTTTAAAGAAAATAAAAGTTCGTTTTCCGAATGTGATAAAATTTCTGCCGCAATAACCGAGTGCTTTTCTTTAAAACAACACATGTGGATCGTAACATCAGGCGGAAACTACTGAACTTGTCTGTTTGCAAAATGCATTTGCACTGGAATGCACGATCGGTATGGACAGACTCGTTGCAACTCGGGAACACTCGGGAAAATAAGGAACAATATAAATCCCACCAGGCTAATATGCAATTTACGTGTAAATTTTCATTCAGTCAAATATAAACCTGGGGCGCAAGTGAGCATGAAATGTTCTCCGAAGACATTCCACTGTATAAAAATTGGTAATACCTCTTTCCCACCTTAGAAACCCGAATCATATTACCTCACAATTTACGTATTTTTCAACGGGTTATATATCTCCTAAACTTAGCCCTTAGTAGTAAATCACCATTCTTATTTGTATTTTCGTCTTAGAATTGTATTTTGATTTACCACTGACATATTGGCATACCTTAACGTGAGCACACTCTATGCCTACAGGGATTGGAATTGAGCCATATTTATTACTGTTGTTTAGAAAAAGACACTTCAAACCCCACTTGAAGCTATCAATAAAAATACCTTTCATTTGGCGTGTATTCGAAAGAACCATTTTTACGCAAGGTTTGCTTTATTCTAAATCGTTGTCTCCGGGAAAGAAGGAATGCAAATCGTTTCCTCTGCTGCGATAAAATGTTATTTTAGATTCAGGATAAAGTACTATCTTTTCTTTAAACCAGCAAGTCAGATGAATTCTTTGAAAGGTCCAGCTCATATTTTTTCCAAAACTAATGCCGATAGGGAAAGCTACCAATTATAACCAGAAATAGGTCTAAGTTCAAACGAACAAAATAGAAACAAAGTTTTGTCTGTTTGTTTTTATTATTCATTTGGCGAAGCGGGCTTTTCTTCGATCACTTTTTGATTAATTCATTGAACATGCTTTTATCCCACAATCTTTCTAATTTCTTTACTGTTTCCTATTTTGATTTTAGGTCGATCATTTTTCACTGACAAATCTTGGAAAACTCACGTTGAGATACGACACATTGAGAAGAAGTTCGTCTGTGAGTTGTGTGGAAAATCATTCGCTCAAATAACCGAATTGAGAATTCACACGAGAATGCACACCGGCGAGCGCCCATTCGAATGTACAATATGCAAGAAAGCTTACAAAACCGCCAGCGGGCGAGCATCTCACATGGACTCGCATTCCAACAAAGTGTTTCCGGTAATTATAACACACAAGTGCATTTGAATTTTAATTTTCTTTGACATAATATTTTGATTGTTTTAGTGTGATATCTGTGGAAAGCAAATGAATTCGAGGCGAAATCTAGTAACACACGTCCGCCGACACACTGAGGAGAAGAGGCTAAAATGTGAAGTCTGTGGAAAGAAGTTCTTCACGAAGTGGCATTTGAATTTGCATGCATCAAAGATGCATAATAATATTAAGTAATTTTCTTAATTTAGTTTGAACGCGGCTTTATTAAGTTTAATAAAATTTTAAAATCATTTAAGGAAATTAAAAATCCTCAGTATATATTGAGCATTCGCTTTTACGTATGCGTGTACGTACATTTTACAGGATGAAGTTAATTTATCTTTCTATTCTGCATGTTGACTACGGTTTAAGTAATAAATAATACAATTTGAGTTAATTAAATAATAGTTTTAAAGTGTTTTTTAGAAAAGTAATTGAAATTGAATTCCAAAATTATATACTCTTTCATTTGATTTAGAGGGTGGCCGTGGTGTAGTGGTAACATCATCGCTTGTCACGCTGTTGATTCACGGTTCGAATCCTGATGTCAAGAATCATCTATTTATTTCGCATGAAATAAAGAAAAAAGTCGATCACTTGCGAAAGCTAAGTCAACTCTACTGTGAAGGCATAACACTGGCAGTAGGGTGGTCAACTTGATCGTGATGATGCCATCAGGAGGACGGAAAAAAATACTGTGAATCATAAGCAACAACAATAATAGCGAAAACAAACAAAACACTCCCCAGTTATCTGGACAACCACCCTTGGAGTTTACAGAAACTTAATAACACCTGAGTTTCAAACTACACCACTCTGTCATTCTCTCTCTCTTCCCCTTTCCACAAAAAAAAAAAAAAACCCAATCATAATGCAGCGGTAATATTTCTTCCGATCCATATTTAAAACTCATATTTTCACTTGCTGTCTGCTACCTGATGACAAATCGCCATTTTCGTTGTTTTGCCTACTTTAACAGGGACACTTGATTACTCTCGTCTGTAAAAATAAAAGAAAGAATGAATGTTTTTAACGTTTTTAATATTTTTTATTTATTGTTAATACTTTGTATGTCCTCCATTATTGCGTACAACTTTCTGCTGGAAAAACCACCGTTGGCCCTCGAACATTTCGTGGAAATTGATTGTCTGCGTTTCAAGAAGCTCGATGTAATCCGTCGACTTTCTAAGACAATTTATCTATTCTGGTTGTCCGATGAAACCATCCAAATTAAATTTTTTTCTCGACGGAAAAAGTCACGGCTTCCCATTTTTCCTTCCAACTTAAGTGAGCCCGGAAAAATTCCAATCTACGATCTTTACGACACTAAAGTAAATGTGGCTTTTTTTTTAGTTTTTGCCGTCGGAGATGTGGACACTGTTCAATCACGCTAAGAACTGTCCGGACACTGGATGAAGTTCCAACTTTCTCTTTTATTTTGCGAGCGGACGTAGCAGATTTTGATGCTTCACGTAAAATGGACCTAAATTCTCGTTCTATTGTCGGTCTTGCTGTGAAGCCTCTTCGTTTTTCTCATAATTTTCTGGATCTTTTAGAAAATGGTTGACCGTACAAGGGACCAATTTTGTTTAGCAATTTCTCGGTTGGAATAGTCTTCTTTCTTGAATGCAAGAATTTTACCAATTTTTAAATTAGTTATTGCTTTACTTCGAACCATCTTCTTTAGAATACAACAAACTATTGAGGGTAATCGAGTGTCCCTATTAAAGAAAGCAAAAAAATTAAAATGGGGATTTTCCTTTTTGCTTCATCAAATTTATTCAAGTTTGTCATCAGGTAGCAGAGCACAAGTGAAAATATAAGTTTTAAAAATGGAGGGTAATCAAATGACCGGTAGTGTTTATATTGTGATGTCCAATACCCATGACCATAAGTGCAAAATTGGAAAGCACAGCTTCCGATAAGACTATACCCAAATGGATTGCAACCAACCAATAGAATAGCATGGACGCGACAAAGCCTTTGTCGGGATCCGACCGGTTCATATCTCCGGTTCTATTTCGCTGAGAAAATTGATAAATTCTCGGGCCCTACTCTGTATTTCGTTTCGAAAGTGAAATTTTCCGAAAACGAATATTTTATACTCTCTATTTCGAAAGCGGAGTGAAATCTACTACTTTCGAATTTTCAATTCCGAAAGTGGAATTTTGGTATCTGGCAACTCGTTTCCTAATGTCAAAGGCATTGAAATACGGAAAAATTGTTTCTACAACAAATGCGGTAACGGAACGATTTGAACGTATCTTAAAATTAAGTTTTTTAAGAAAATCTTAGTGATAACAATTTAAGCAAACAAATTTTAATTCACAGGGAATCTTCAAACAAAAGTTTGCATACGAAACAAAAACAATTCGGGATTTTGGTGGAGTTCATGTGTGCACATCCAGATTTGGCCAAAGGACAAATAAAAACCGCTGATGCGAAGCAAACATCACATAATTTGTGGAAAAGGCTTGCGTCCGATTTGAATGTAGAAGGGCCACGAATGCGGGATCCAGTTGTTACTTGATGCTGTTTGTTGTGCCATGCTAATGTAGGAATCATGTCCTATTTGGTGCTGATAGCCTCCTTGTGCTAAAAACTTTAGAGCGACAGCTACTTTTAAAATTACAAGAACTACAGTTGATCTCAAAGGAGCAGCAAGTTCATCTCGTATGCAATTTAAAACAAACAAAAAAGCATCCTTCGACGGGCCAAAGTTCTGAACAAAACTAAAATAATAAATATTAGTTAACGCTGATTTTTTTGACATATTTCGAAAGAAAAAAATCGTGACTCGACAAAGAAAAATCCTTAAGTGGAAAAAGCGTCTAGTACTATTTTTTACATTTCGATAGTGTTACAGAATACCAATTCAAAAGCGAAACGAAAAGCAATTTCGAATAGGATTGACTTTCGGAACGAAATAGAGAGTAGGGTCCCTCATCTTGAGTTTTTTTCGTACTTCTTAAAAATGAGAGAACATTAATTTTGAACTTAGCTTATTTGGTAAACGGAATACATATCTACAGTTTTAATCATAACAAAGTGGATGCAAATTTCTATAGAAACCACGATAGCTTTAACTTGCATAAGAAACTAAAGGAGATCTCGGGTACTGGAAGAAAAAAGCAATTAGGGGTGCTAAAAGGCAAGGAAGGCAAAAACTTAGTGGGCACGGAAGACAAACTGAGACGATGGAAAGAATAGATCGAGGAGCTTTTTATGGATGAAAGATACCAATTAGAACATTTTCGCGGATCTGATGGACCTGAAATAATGAAAGATGAAGTCGTGAAAGTTTTAAAATAATCCAAAAATAAAAAAGCAACAGGCCCAGATGGCTTACCGAATGAACTTCTGAAGCTTATCGATGAAGAAAATATCCCGATACTAGTCAATCTGCTCAACGCAATATATAGATATGGCAAGATCCCAATAGACTGGTTACAAACAATCTTCATAACACTGCCGAAGAAAAGTAAAGCCGTACAGTGTAGTGACTACAAAACAATTAGAATAATGAGCCATTCGTTAAAGATCTTCCTAAAAATAATACACAAGAGAATATATAATAAACTTGGCATTAGCTCCTCTCAATTTGGATTTAGGAATGGCTTTGGTACCCGCGAGGCGTTGTTCGCTTTTAATATACTTGTTCAACGAAGCTTGGAGATGGACAAAGACGTTTTTGTATGCTTCGTAGATTACGAAAAAGTCTTTGACAGAGTACAACACAACAAAATGATGGAAATCCTTGAAAGTAAAGGAATAGATATGAACGACAGCAGAGTGATCAGAAACCTATATTGGGGACAGAAAGCAAAAATAGCAATGGAAGATGAAGAATTAGAGGAAATCCGTAGAGGTGTGAGACAAGGATGCATTTTATCACCATTGCTTTTCAATATGTACTCCGAAGAAATATTTAAAGAAGCAATAAAAGAAAATGTCGGTGGATTGAAGATAAATGGAGTCCATATTAACAACATAAGATACGCGGATGATGCATAATAATAACTACGCTCCTACAGCCCATTCCAAAGTGTCTTTTCATTCGGGGTTCGTGTCTGCGGTTAGTCTCCACAGTTCATGTCTACGATAAGAGACGGATAATATCACGGATAAGAGAGAATTATAACTGAAAGAAATTTTTTTGTTCCAGTGGTCGAAAAATTTGCTAGAAGTTTCTGGCTATCAGAAACTTCTGCTATATAAGGACAGGTGGCGATCGAGACCAGGCAGTCGGTTTTGAACCGCACGAAGAGATTGGAAAAGTGATAATGGGCGAAGTTGTGATTTTGTGATAAAATGAAAGTTGAGAGTTAACAAGAAGAAGTAATTAGTTTGGATTTGTGAATTAAGTAATTGAAAGGAGATAAAGTGATTTGAGAGGAAAGAGACCTTGTAAGAAAAGAATTTGCGAAGAATAGTATAGTGTGAACTTGAATTGTTCTATAGACTAGAAAATAAAGAAATGAATTTCACAGAATATTGTTTTATCTACTCGAGCCGTAGCTCGCATATTACAATATGATGAATAGGCTCAACATTGTAAGTAAGAACTATGGGCTACGCATAAATACTACCAAAACAAAGTTTATGGTATTAACTAAGAAAAAAACAAATGCCGAACTTTGAGCTAAAAATAAACAACAAGAACATCGTATCAGCAGTTTCAAATATCTAGGAACGATAATTAATAATAACGTTAACCCCAATAAAGAAATAGAATGTAGAATAGAACAAGCAAGGGCGGTATTCTGTAAAATGAAATGAAATTTTGCAGCAGAGAAATTAGTCTAGAAGTCAAAACGAGAATGATTAAATGTTATATTTGGTCGGTACTGCTATACGGAGTAGAAACCTGGACGTTAAAAAGAGCAATGATAAGAAAATTAGAGGCTTTCGAAATGTGGACATATCGAAGAATACTGCGCATTTCTTGGACAGACAGAATAACAAACGAAGAGGTGCTACGACGGATAAGAAAACAAAGAGGACTTATATATTTAATTAAAAAAAGAAAACTCGAATATCTACCACACGTATTGCGTAACAACAAGTACAAACTTCTCCAACTCATCTTACAAGGAAGGATAGATGGGAGAAGAACTGAGGGGGGACAAAGGTTGTCATGGATGGCAAATATGAGGGAGTGGCTCAATCTTTCCACCACAGAAATAATGAGAGGTGTCACAAATAAACGAACACTAAAAACGATGATTTCCAACCTCCGCAGCGGAGAGGAACTTTAAGAAGAGGAAGGATGCAAATTTCTGTGTACTTCATCAGTAGTCACTTGTTTTAAACGGTACTGCTTTCGTTGGTGGTTCAAACGAGAATAACATCAAGAAGCAAGTTGTTGGGCCTACAAAAGTAAGGCAAGGTAAAGTTAAACGTTAGAGATTGATGTTCCACATTCTTTATTCGAATCAGGCGGCATCCTCAGAATTGATAAACTAATGAAAAAGTGGTGAAAGCGATGAGATTAAGACTATTTGACATTGTATGAACTACCCTTGATCCATCAATGACAGAATGACAGATCAACGGAGGCATCTTCGTTGCAAGTGCAAAAGACTGGCAGCCTCACAGTTGCCGAGAAGAAATATTCAAGGGCCTTAGCCAATAAAAATAAACCTTACGGTACTCCTAATTTATCTTGAATCTAACCTGGATGTATGCAGTGAAATTAGAATACACATGTTTTAATTCGCGAAGCTACATATGTGTAAATGCTGCATGCAGTGCTGTTCTGCAAGACATCCTTATGACTAAATCATCCTTTCCCGAACTGGTCTCAGAAGTAGAGTCTTGCCAGATGTGTTGAAAATGTTACACTATATTCGTTGCTATCTTCCATGGTCCATATAAATGGAATATAACACCTGATGTGCATACTTGAAAAAATTGTACTAAACTCAGAAGCCAACACCAAAGGTAGAATATTTGTAAAATCAGTGCAACTACTCGCATACGCCGATGAAGTTTCCATGGCTGTAAAAAACTCCAGAACAGCCCCAGAAATTCTATTTTACATTGAACACAAATATGTTGCCCTGAGAGCTGTCATTCTTTGACTTTCACAAGTCAACCGATTTGGCCTTACATTTTTGGCTATCATATTTTATAAATTTACACATTTTTATTAATATTGTAATATGCGAGCTACGGCTCGAGTAGATAAAACGATATTCTGTGAAATTTATTTCTTTATTTTCTAGTCTATAGAACAATTCAAGTTCACACTATACTATTCTTCGCAAATTCTTTTCTTACAAGGTCTCTTTCCTCTCAAATCACTTTATCTCCTTTCTATTACTTAATTCACAAATCCAAACTAATTACTTCTTCTTGTTAACTCTCAACTTTCAATTTATCACAAAATTACAACTTCGCCTATTATCACTTTTCTAATCTCTTCGCCACAGTTTAAAAACGACTGCCCTTTTTATTGATCGCCATCTGTCCTTATATAGCAGAAGTTTCAGATAGCCAGAAACTTCTAGCAAATTCTTCGACTACTGGAACAAGAGAAATAATTCTTGCAGTTATAATTCCCTTTTATCCCTGATATTATTCGTCTCTTTCGTTGACATGAGCTGTGGAGACTTCGTCCCAGACACGAACCTCGAATGAAAGGACAGTTCGAACCAAAATTCTGCCAGAATGGAAAGTCACTTCGGAATTTGCTGCATAGACATAGGAGCGTAGTTATTATTATGCTACAATATTTTGCTTTACATGCAAAGTATTTGGTGTCAAACACATCATCACAACCGAATGACAGCCTACTATTTAGCTTTTGTTTGCCCCGAGAAAATACCTGGGCAGAGTTCAGTGCGCCCCCAGTGCACACATTGAACGCAGTGCTGCAAAAGTGAGTGCGAATTTAGCACTCGGGAACATCGAAAACGCTAGTGACATTTTTTTATTCATTAGTCTGAGTGCAAGATATTTGAATCTTCTCTCCCGAGAGGAGATTTTTATGGTTATCTTTTGAGAGAAGAAGAAGACGGCAAATGACAGCAACGGTGGTTTAAAATTTAAAACAAATGTTTAAACTTGGAACGCGCCCCGGCTACCAGTGGTACATTTATTAGCACCGTTATCAGAATTAGCATTTTTATGTTCTTTAGCAGGATTTGGCGTCAGAAACAATGCATAGCAGATTTTAGTTTACCAGTTTTGCCACGTAGTAAATTCTCACTTCAGCGGAGTAGTTTTGATCACAGACACAAAACTCATTTAAACCTTCTTTATAAAAGTAAACATGAATTATTTATCTTTCAAGTAAATCTATTTAGGAGTTAATGTTAATGATAGTAAACATATTGCATATATGGATCACGCACTTAAATTTAGTATTGTAGCATAATAACTACGCTCCCTAAAAGTATGATGCAACAAATTCCGAAGTGTCTTTTCATTCTGGCAGAATTTTGGTCCGAACTGTCCTTTCATTCGAGGTTCGTGTCTGGGATAAAAGGGAATTATAACTGCAAGAATTATTACATCAGAATTTCTCTTGTTCCAGTGGTCGAAGAATTTGCTAGAAGTTTCTGGCTATCAGAAACTTCTGCTATATAAGGACAGATGGCGATTGAGAAAGGGGCAGTAGTTCTTAAACTGTGGCGAAGAGATTAGAAAAGTGATAATGGGCGAAGTTGTAATTTTGTGATAAATTGAAAGTTGAGATTTAACAAGAAGAAGTAATTAGTTTGGATTTGTGAATTAAGTAATTGAAAGGAGATAAAGTGATTTGAGAGGACAGAGACCTTGTGAGAAAAGAATTGCGAAGAATAGTGTAGTGTGAACCTGGATTGTTCTATAGACTAGAAAATAAAGAAATAATTTCACAGAATATTGTTTTATCTACTCGAGCCGTAGCTCGCATATTACAGTATCTATAAGTATTTCCAACATTTTCTGTGATATTTAGTCGAGCTTAGTACTCGTATGCAATTGAAATCTATTATTATAAAACTAAGTTGAAATTTTCTTTGTTGCCAGGTACACTGAAAACAGCTGAACGGATTTTAATGAAATTTCCTGGGGCAGGTTTGCTTAAAACTATTCATTGCGTTTTGAGTTCGAGAGACCATGAAACGAGCAAATTCAACTTCGCCTTTGTCGACTTTATTAAAATAATTTTTGGCTTTTAGATTTTTTAAACACCCAAATTTCAAGGGCATAGCCCCATATGTGTACCTTATCTGGAAGATGAATAATTTCAAAAATATTCTTTGCAAAATTCAGACTCTAATGAATTTTTCCCTTGACACGGTCTTGAATTTTTACATAAACATAGGCACACTTTTATGTGGGAAACAGACTGCTGGTATTGATACCATGGTATAGGAATACTACGTTCTATACCACATGTCTGTCACTGCAATACTACGTAAAAGGCTAGTATACCATGAAATATACCTGGTATTGAGATTCGTAATAATTTGCTGGTATACCACCATCTTACTGATTGCAGCGCCGATTTCTTTCTATTGGCTAGTCTTCGTAGCTTCTTTGACAATTCTTAGGTATGCACTTTCGCTTTCAAGTATTTGAATTTTCTTTTTATTCATCATTTGGCACAAAAGTAAATCATTTTTATTTATCCTGTCTTGAATTTTCTATTTTTATTTGTTATGACAGACAACACAAACGTCAAAGTATACTACTTAACGCCAAAGTCATCGAATACTACGAAATGCAGTCTGTCAGGGGTTGTAGTATTCACTATACCATGGTATTCGTACCATGGTATCAATACCAGCAGTCTGTCTCCACTAGTGGCAATGATAATTTTTTATCTTTCCTTTTCTTCCTTCACTGCCTCTTTCCTCTTATTGAGAGCAGAGCCAATTGGTTCACGGATGGGCGGAGCGGATGGTGATGTTCGTGTTTTCTTTTGCTTCTGTGTGCTCTGTCGGGAAGTTGAGTTGATTGAAAGAAGTGATGACAAGCGTTCCCACTTCCTTTTTTTTTTTTAAAAAAAAAGAAAAGCGTAGAAGGGCAATGAATTTCTTCTTTCTTATGAAATGGTTATTCATTCTATCATAGTCTCTTGTATTCATTTAAATAAATTTGGCATTAAGTAGTACCTGGCACGATTCGCAATGGAGTTTTGATGACGTTGCGCGACGATTATCCTACGACCCCTGTCTCATGGATATGCCATCTGATGCAATGACACCTGAATTACGGCTGCGGTGCAAATTTGAAGTCAACTTTCCTCATGTTCAGGATTGGCTTTGGCAGGAGTCTGAACCAGGAAAGGAATGTAGTCGCATTTTCACGGACGGTTCTAAAACTGGACAGGGGTCTGGTGCTGGTGTTTTCGTGGAATGCGACAACATGAGAGGCCTCACTTCTCACTGGGAAAACACACATCTGTCTTCCAGGCAGAAATATATGATATCCTAATGACTGCGGAATATATTGGTAAGAACAGGTGGGAGGGGCGAAGTATCTGCGTCTGTAGTGACAGTCAGGCTGCGCTTAAGGCCTTGCTCAATCCTTTAACCACTTCTAAAATAGTTCGATACAGCAAAACATCCTTGAATTCGGACGGAAGGCTGAACTCACTGAATCTTGTTTGGGTCCCAGGACACAAAGGGATAACGGGAAATGAGATCTCTGACGAGCTTGCTAGACAAGGCTCAGAAGAGAATTTCTCGGGACCTGAACCCACGTTGGGTTTGCCAGCGTCCTCGGTTAGAGCTTCCATTGACGACTGGGTTTTCAGTGAACACAATCGAAGGTGGCATGACTCGCCAGGAAGCAGGCAGACAAATGAATGGTCCCCTTCGTCTGTAAGAAATCCGCGGCTTTCTTGCTATCTCTCAGCAGAAAAGACTGCAGACAACTTACTGGCGCTCTTACGGTCCACTTCGCCTTTGCCAAGCACCTCCATATGCTAGGTTTGAGCGCTACCCCTGTCTGCGACTCCTGTGGAGAGGCCGATGACACTACGGAACAATTCCTATATGATTGTCCTGCCTTTGCTCGGATCAGGTGGCAGATTTTCGGTGCTGATGTGGTAAGTGCTGATGACCTAAGCTCTTCATCACTGAAGCGTCTACTCGTCTTTTTACAAAAAACAAAAAAAAAAATCACATTAAAATGGGGTTCTTGGTTGTACAATGGACCTGTTTTTGAGTCTGAGTGCTGCAGTAGGGTGTACCCACCCCGACAAAAAAAAGTAGTACCTTGAACTGCAATAAAACATCTTAGTTAAAACCTCACAAAAAAAGAACTCCCATATGAATATGAAACAGTTGCTTAAAATTTTAACATGCAACGCCAACGGCTTTCTACCAAAAATCGCAGAACTAGAATTAAGTATTCTTGTGGAATAAAAACATTGACATATGCTTGATCTCTGAAACCTATTTGACAAAGGAATTTCGAGTAAAAATAAGAGTATATCGTGCGTATCACGCATACCACCCTTCCGAAAGAGCTAGAGGCGGATCTTCGCCATTCATTAAAGACTCAAGTTCAAGTTAAGAATAGGCGTATTTCAACGTCGCATCCATTTGCTGACCTACGCGATGCACATTTAAAAGTAACGACTTTGTACATCACTTTGACTAACTCGGACCGAAGTTCATTATTGGTGGCGATTTCAACGCAAAACATAACTTTTGGGGTTCAAGATCCGATTCACGGAAAGGCAGTTTTTTGTACGAAGCCAGCAAGGACTTTCCGACGGAGAAACCTATATATTGCTCCTCCGACGAAGCTAAAACACCTGGCTTAATAGACTTTTTTCGTAGCAAAAGGAGCATCTACAAACTTTGCGATAGTAGAGGAAAGCTTTGCTCTCTCCTCGGATCAGTCACCGGTAATTTCGACAATTAGTGACTGACTAATAATAGATTAACTAGCCTTGAAAAATGATTACAAAAAAAATATTGTCTTAAAAAATGTCGTTTACAACACCATTCGACATAGAAGATGAACTCGACAAATTTATAGATTCTATTCAGAGTGCCGCGTGGAAGAATACTTCTTTAATGAGAAAAGAAGATACAAGCATCGAAGCTAATTATTCGCCGGAAATAAAAGAACTTATTCGGGAAAAGAGAGCACGCAAAATATCGCAAAAAACCGTGCTCCCCAACATAAAATATACTCGAACTGCTATTAGCTAAAAAAAGCTAAAAAACCGGGAGACTTCTGCTTATCTTGAAGGCTTAACGGCCGAAAAAAAACACAAAATACCAGCTCTGGAAAGCCATGAAAAGTATCAAAGCCCACAAATGCAATCGCCAACTATCAGAAAAAGCAATGGCGAATGGGCAAAAGGTTACAAAGAAAAGTCGGAAATATATCCGCCGACAACTTAGAAGAAACATTCAAGCCATTTGAAGCATTGATAGACGGTCTCATCAGTACGACAACGACATCTGACAACTTTAGAATAAAAAGTGTGTGGTTTACCGAACTTTGCCAGACAATAAAAAACCTGAAAAATAATAAAGCCCCTGGCTGTGATTTAATAACTGGACAAGGAATTACCTAAAAAGTACATAAGTTTAGATTATATGTACGTTCCAAATCAATGGAAAGTCGCAGAGGTTATAATGGTTCCGAAACCGGGGAAATCTCCAAACGACCAAAAATCGTACAGACTGATTTAGCTACAGATTTAAAGAATAATGAATGAAAAAAAAGCCATAGAGGAGAAAAATATTTGTTCTAGCGCTTTTCTTAACGTCTCTCAAGCCGTCTACGAGATTTGGCACGATAGCTTGAAGTAGAAGCTAAGACGGGTTCTTCCGGAGCACCTACATGAGATTTTAGAATCTTACCTTATAAAAAGACTTTTTCGTGTTAAATACGGTACCGAATATTTTGACTTTAAGGAAATCACCGCCGGAGTTCCGCAAGGAAATGTCCTTGGTCCTATCATATTCTTGCTGTACCTTCGGGAAATACCTCAAATTGAAAACACCATTGTAGCTACGTTGGCGGACGATACGGAAATTCTGGCAATGGAAAGTTCAATCGAGGCAGCAACTGAAAAACTCCAACGAGTTTTGGATAAAATCTGCTAGTGGACACAGATTTGGTGCGTTGTTCTTAACTAGACCAAATCGACGCATGTTAACTTCATTTCCAAGAAAGTAAACAACCTACTCGGTACAAATACCGTACCTATGCAAATGAAGTTTAATATCTGGGAATGACATTGGACGCGAAACTTAAGTGAAAGCCGCACGTTAAAAGAAACACGTCGAGCTCGAAAATCGTTTTAGAGAAATGTATTGGCTAATTGGAAGATAGGTATCCCAAGCTAATACCTATATGTATATAACAAACTGCTTTTATATAAGCAAGTGCTTACTCGTAAACCTGTGTGGAAGTACGGTATACAACTCTGGGGTTGTACCAAATCAAGCAATAGTTTATACAACCATTTCAAAATAAAATTATCAGAGGAATCGTGAATGGTCGCTGGTATATGCATTAGAAACAATGATATCCACAAGGACTAAAGGACAGCCACTGTGGAAGATGAAATAACAAATTTCGCTCGCAAGCTCCGTATTCGTGGTTATTGTAATCATGCCATACTCCAAACTTTGGAAGTGATAAACCTCGGTATCAGCATGTGCTTGTGCTGGAAATCTATGCGTCACGCGAATATTTTTTGTTCGAAGATTAAACTGCTTGATAAGTCGCATAACTTAGTTGTAGTAAACAAGAAGAAGGGAAGCGTGTGCAGTAGAAATCTGACACTACTATGAGTACAAGGTGTCTCATAGCAAGAATAATAGAATACAAGATTAGGCATTGCGCATGTCCACAATGATTTTTTTTTTCTGACAGCTGTGTGACGCCACAGGGGATCTGCCAACTTTTATTTCTCGTATTTTTCTGTGATATTTACAACAAAAATAAACAGTTGTCAAATCAGAATGTACAGCAAAAACAAACAGCTGTCATACGCAGAACGTGCGGTTTGTCTATACCTACCTGCGCAATCTTGTATTCTATGATTCTTGTCTCACAGTGTGTAAGAACATTTTCACCTACTCTCGGAGAAAAAAAAAAAACAAAAAAGTAAAACGTTTACACCATAATGAAATGAATGCATTGCCCACTTTTGAATAGACAGACAGTCAAAACTTGGCATCGATTTAGCAACGCACAGTGGAACAGAATAGCCTTAAAGTTGGCATCAAATCAACCGATAAAGCTAGGAGCCTGAAATTTCGTCATGATTGTTCAAACTATGTACAAGAAAATGTTCAGCCCACTCATGGTCACGCCTACCAAAACGCCCCCTAACAAGGAACAAAATCACTGCTTCAGTTACAATTTTGTACTGAATCGATCTATTAATTATTAATAATTATAATTTGTAACAAGAGCTTCATGTTCGTCTTCACTGTTGTCATCTTCTTCATCATCACTGCTTTCTTGGACTGGTGAAGCTTTAAGCAAATCCAATGTTTCCTCGGGTAGGTGTTGATGTTTTTTGTTGGGTAGTTTCCTCTTCCTGATGATTATTGGACCGGAACTTATCAAAAAAGAATTAAAAACATCTATATCTATTAATTTTTTTACGACTTCATTGTAGCGAATGATGCTCTCGATATTTTTTAAAATCCTTGTTTCGAGCTTCTTGAGCTTCCTCTGCCAGTTGGCCAATGAGCGTGGGTGACATAATGTCTGGCCGTATCATGCGAAAATTTCCGGAACTTCTCGACATCAATTTCAAAGCCACTAGATGCAGCTATCATAATAATGTGCATCTTTTTAATTAGCTGCACTTTGGTTATGTCTGCCTGGCTGTATTTCCGTCATTAGAATTACCAAATCCAGGCTTAAGTTTGTCTACTATCAGGCCACATTGATCTCTAAATTCTTTTTCGATCTGCGCTTTATTTTCCGCAACAATAACTTTGTCATTATCTCCTCGAGCTTGCCACTTTTTGATACGTAATTTATAAGGCAAATGGAGTAACTTTTCGAAAAATCGTATCCAGCCATGAAGAACGGATAGGCTAAACTCCAAGTTCGCGGTTTTAACTTTTTGTGCAATCATTTTCTCTATACAATTGAACTATTTAGACGTTGCGCCGCATAAATAGCATTTTTGTATTGATGATGTCCCCGTAAGAGCGTTGTACATTTAATCGTCAATCATAGTAAAAACTTAGTTATGACTAACAAGCAGCGATCTTCCCTCAATCAGCGTTGCTGTCTTTTGCCAGTTTTTTATTTGCTGATCTATTCTGTTTTTTCTGCACTGATCTACTCTGGATTTTTATGTTGACTCTTTCACGAACGATTTTTAAAGGTTTGCAGTATCTTGTAGAAAGATTAACTTGCCTCGGAATTACAGGTACTATGCACACCTGTGCCACAACACCCATAGAAGCCATAATCGGACTTACTCCGTCCTAGTGTCTTCCAGGCCGCGCTTTACGCTATTGAAACTTGTGCAAATATAAACTTGCAATCAGAAATCAAAGGTGCCGCTATACACATACTCACCGACAGCCAAGCGGCGCTTAAAGCACTGATCTCCCACCTGATCAGTTCAAAATCAGTTCTAAGCTGCTTCGACAGTTTACAAAATTTGGCAGGATACAATAAAGTGAAATTATGGTAGGTACCGGGTCATGTAGGTGTTGAAAGCAATGAAACTGCAGATCTGCTTGCTAGAAAAGGTTCCTCTGAGTTGTTCATTGGACCTGAACCCTTTTGCGGAATATCTGATTCTGCATTACAACTAACCCTAAACAATTGGGAACGCAACATGTGCATTTCTCATTGCAATAACTCATCATCAGACAAGTTAAAAGAGCTGTCCAAGCCTTCCAAAAAAGGATGCTGATATCCTAAAATATAGCAGAAATGACATAAGAAGGCTTGTAAGCTTCCTTACTGGTCACTGCCAATTATAAGAATTTCAGAGGATATTACCTGCCGCCTCTGCCTAGAAGAGGACGAAACTGCAGAACACATACTATGTGAGTGTGTAGCTCTTTGCAGAAGTAGGAGAAGCTTCTTTCTTAAGGAGATAATATCTCCATTAGACCTAAGGAACTCCTCCGCAGCCGTAATTATAGCTTTCATAAGTTGAAGTACTGCTGCCTTAAACAGTGGTTTCTGGCACAATAGATCTCTCTGGTCGCAGTGCCAAATCGCGTTTGGGCGTGGCCACACTCTTGTTAAAAAAAAAATAAATCTTGTAGAAGCCGGTCGCAGATTATGCTATACAATTTTAGCATTACAGGTAAGTCGAAGTGGAATAAGACAGGTTATGAAAACATAATTAGATGCTTCAAATCCATGAAAAGCCTGTTTGTAGGAACTATGTCCCGAACTTCCGTCAAACCCCCACTTTGCAAACAAGCACAGTTTATCTAAATCCTATTTTTTTAGTAAAAAAATGACATCTTTTTGCTATTGCAACAAACGCTGAATAGTGTGACCAAGTAAGGCTTGTAGAGAGTAACATCTACCGAAGTTGTGGTAATTATAATATGTTCGGAAGGGGGTAGCATTCTTTTCTTTTTTTTTGCGGCTTGAATAATCCTATAAAAAGGAAATTCGTCTGGTGCACTCATTCCAATTAAACCTATAATTTATTGATGCCGAGATAATTGCGCTTTAACCGCAACTGCGAGAGCATCGTCACCTGATATCTTTAAAGAATGTGATTCCACCGACTTCTTATAAGTGGTTCTATATTCCTTTGCTCGATCAGGGGTAGTAGTTGTAATTTCTTTTAGAACTTTGGAAGCATTTAGCTGTCCTTCCGCTCTCAAACTCATTTCAGTAGCATACGAGTAACTTAATACGGCAACTGGTTTGAATTTTCCAGTTTTCATTATTTTAGTTCTTTGAGCACAACCTTCGAAAGAAGTACTTGGTCGACCACGTTTTAATTTGAGCCTTCATTATCGAAATTTCGTGTTCGAGTTTTCAGTTCTTCCGTTAAAAATATAAATTGCTGTTGCATTTCAGCGTATCTCATTATATTAAAAAGCTCCGTTCGAGAAATAAATAGAGTGTTCGAACTAATCCCTAAAGTTGGAGGTGGCCACAGTGTAGTGGGTAATGTGTTCGCTTGTGACCCGAACTCCGCAGGTCCAAGCCCGGACGGTGAACATCAATCGCAGCTACCCGAATATAAAAGAGAAACGAATAAAATCCAGGTTTCTCCAACCACTACACCAAAAAAAGTAGTTCTGCCTGGTAGTACAATGGACACAGAAAATTGAATCTGAGTGACCCGGGATTTGGAAATTTTCTTTTAAAAAAAAATCCCTAAAGTTAAAAACTACAATAAAACTGACAAACTTTTTTTTACAGAAGGAACATTTAAAAAAAAAATCTTACAACGAGAATTGCAAAAATTAACACAATAAAAAACGGCTTTGGAACATAATTAATTTCACCAATATTTACAAAAAAAAACCCGCTAAATTAGATGCATTTAAAACTGGTCTTTAAAGCGGCGTATGATATCGTGCACTGTCAACTTCGATATTTTAAGCTTATCTGTATGTCCTTCTTTATGCCAAAACGTTCAACTTCACTTTTTTCCTTGTTTCTTCCCATTTGAGGTTTTTTTTGACTCCTTATCGATTAACTTTAAATATTGAAGTTTCAAGATTAACCAGCGCTGGAAGAATACGCAACCTGCTTTGAGATGTAATAATGTCTACTACCCACACTAACAGAATTTGAAAGAATTTTGTTCATTTGAATCCTGCACAGATAGATAAATGTACGAGGGTGGGTCATTAAGTCCCAGAAAATTAACACAAATTGTGTCGTCACCTTAAATTTAATTTTTTTTGTCAAAAGAACGCACCCAAATTTTCAGACAGATCTGTCAAATAGTTTTGTTGTGGCAGCCATTTTATATAGACGTCTACTAGCATTTTCGTTAAAATGGAAAAAAGTGAATTTCAAGTGCTCATTAAACACTATTTTTTGCGAGAAAAACTATCACGCAAACCAAACAAAAGATTGACAAATATTATGGAGCATCTTCACCATCGATTGGAACCATTCACCACTGGTTTACTCAATTTCGGTGCGGTCGATCAAGCACAAGTGACGCCGTACGTTCTGGTCGCCCAATTGAGGTCACCACACCATAAATGGTCGACAAAATCCATGGTTTGATAATGGAGTGAAAGTGCGCGAGCTTGAAGAGGCCACAGGCTTATCACATGGCTCAGTGATTTCGATTTTACATAAATATTTGGACATGAAAAAGCTTTCCGCAAGATGGGTGCCGCGTTTGCTCACAATCGACAACAAACGCATTCGTTTGACAACTTCAAAGGTGTGTTTGGCGATGTTCCAGAAAAATTCGGCTGAGTTTTTGCGCCGTTTCGTAACCGTGGATGAAACCTGGATTCACTACAACACACCAGAAACCAAGGAACAGTCAAAACAATGGACTTCTCCTGGTGAATCGAAGTGGAAGAAGGCCAAGGCGGATTTGTCAGCAAACAAGGTCATGGCAACAGTTTTCTTGGGATGCACGCGGTGTTACGAGTATTCACATCGATTACCTTGAAAAGGGTAAAACGATCACTGGCGTATATTACGCAGAGCTGCTGGATCGATTCCAAGCCGCATTTGGCGAAGAAAAAAAGTTATTTTTCACCAGGAGAACAAACCGGCGCACAAGTACGCAGTCGCAATGGCAAAATTGCATGAGTTAGGCTACGAACTCCTCCCTTATCCAGCATATTCTCCAGATTTAGCCCCCTGCGACTATTTCTTGTTTCCAAACATGAAGAAATGGCTCGGAGGTAAGAGATTTGGGTCATATGAAGAGGTCATCGCTGAAACAAACGCTTATTTTGAGGGGCTCGAGAAATCGTATTATTTGGAGGGCATCAACAAATTGGAGAAACGTTGGGTGAAGTGTATAGAGCTAAATGGAGACTATGTTGAAATTTTAATTTTTCAGGGACTTATTGACCCACCCTCGTATAATTGTGGAAAAAAATGGTTTGTCCGGAAACATATGGATGACAGTATACGTCTCTACGTATTTAGTTTTGTATGATTCCGGTTTATCGTTTGCACTTTGTACTCGTATTACTGTGTGGTGAGGCTTTAGACGCCATTTTTTCAAAAAGTAGAGCCTATGTGATAAAACGAATAACTGATTCGAAATTAACAACACAAATTGGGTTTTTTGTACCTAAATCAGATAGAAATCTGAACAATACGCAACGCATTCAGATAATAAAAGTCGGATTTTACACCCACGTTTTTGAACAGTGGGCGTTTTGTTTACAAATGGAGGAAA
The DNA here is from genome assembly GCA_963082735.1 of Pocota personata. Lineage (NCBI taxonomy): Eukaryota > Metazoa > Arthropoda > Insecta > Diptera > Syrphidae > Pocota > Pocota personata. Next base: position 71,657,228 of record OY720430.1, read on the forward strand.
AATCTCTTTTATAGTTTATTGAGAAGTGTTTAGGTTTTTCATAATTATTAAATTTTATGATTTTGGTTGTTGATTCAGAACTTGTTTATGACTCCTTACATCGAAAGGGTGCTCAAACCCCAAAACAAGCCACACTTTGAGGTCATAAGAATTTATTTAAAATTCTTCATGTCTTGAGTAAACAACTCGTTAAAAATGGGAAAAATCGCGGAAACAACAATCGAGAAATGATCTGCAATCACCACACTTCTTAAAGAAGGCAAATCGCAGCGGGAAGTTACTTCGCGGTTGAAGGCATCAAGGTACTGCTTTCAACGTACCATTGAACGACACGCTCAAACCGGAAATCTTAAGGATAAAACACGGTCAGGACGGCCTAGAGCTACAACTAAACATGAGGATCGGCTAATAGTCTTAACAAGCTAACGAAGTAGACGAAGGACAGCACCCAAAATTCGCGCCGAAATAAATGAAACACGGAATAAACCGCTGCCCTTGACAACGGTCAAACGAAGATTAAGACATGCTGGACTATTTGGGCGAGTTGTTTTTTTCCAAAACCCCTGCTGCGACCACAAAACAAGCAAGGTTAGAATGGGCCATAAAGCATTGATACTGGACGGACGAAAATTTCAACAGAATTTTATGGAGCGATGAATTCAAGTTCGAGGTATTTGGCAAGTTCGAGGTATTTGGCTGAACAAAAGATACTATCAGACTATGTGGTTCCTACCGTCATGCATGAAGGCGGTTCTGTTATGCTCTGGGGATGTTTCACTTCCAGTGGAGTGGGAGATCTGGCTCGAGTGGTTGGAAAAATGAATAAGGAGGCATACAAAACAATATTGGAAAAAAAACTCTGTGACCTCTGGACTAAGATTAATTGGCGAAGGATTCGTATTTCAACAGGACAACGACCCTATAAACATGTCAAGACTACCTGAAACAAAGGGAAGATGAAGAAATCTTACAAATCATGATATGGCAGCCAGAATCATCAGATTTAAACCCTATAGAGCTGTTGTGGGGGAATCTGCGTTGTGGAATATACTATTTTTTTTTTTTTTTTAATTTGCGCGCGCCAAAGGGGATATGAATACACTCATACCTCGGTTAGCGGCCTAGATACGTTCCACAAAATCTGGCCGTAAAGCGAAATGCCGTATAACGAGTCATTTTTTCTCATACAAAGCCATACAAAATCCATTAGATTGGTTCCAAATCTTCAAAAAAAAACCAAAAAATTGATAAAACGTTATAAAAAAATTCATTTAATGTGTTGACTTCAGAGCTTAGTTACGTTTCAATTTAATATTGACAGGAGCCAAAATAAAATCTACGCACATAACGAAAAAGAACATAATTAGGTAAGAATAAATAGAGAAAAATAAAATGTTGAAGTGGAAGAAGAATCACTGTCATATACACGAGCGACTGCAGGCTTAAAAAACCGTTCCAGCGTTGGTTGTTTTGCTTTATTCTTTAATTCCTTTTCTATTTCGTTATAGCAGTTAATGGCTACGTTAACAGCTCTTGAAACTTTAGCACTGCTTTTTTCGTCGGGATCGTTTTGGTTTAAAATTTCCAACCCCTCTTCGAAATGGTGCAGTGCTTCACACAAATTTCTTGATGTCAACTGGCGACTCGTGGAAGGCTCAGGCTCTTCATTTGACTTTTGATCTAATCCCAACTGCATCAACTCTTCATTTGAAAGCGGAGCGTTAAGAAGACTGAACTCAAATTCGATTTCCTTTGCCAGATTTAAAATGATGCGTTCAATTTCTGGGATAATAGGATCAGCATCAGATTGGCCGTTGGTAATGCATTCCGGCCATAGTTTCTTCCAAACATGATTCATCGTTGTTGATTTTAATTCATTCCAAGACTCACTTATGTTGTAAACGGCATCTTAGACATTGTAGTTCTTCCAAAATTGTTTAATAGAGGATCTTCCATCCGTTTCATTAACAAGATTTTGAAAAGTTCTGCGCAAATAATACGCCTTAAAAGTGGATATTGCACCCTGATCCATAGGCTGAATGAGGACCGTTGTATTTCTGGGGAGATACTCAACTCTTTCATTTTCAGACAGCTCAGCTAAATTAACCGGATGCCCTGGAGCATTATCCAAAATAAGAAAGACTTTATTGCTTAAATTCTTCTTTTTCAGGTAGGTTTTGACTTCAAGGCAGAAGTAATTCTTAAACCAATTTTCAAAAAGAACTTTTGTCATCCAACCTTTTTTTTTGGATTTCCAAGTGACTGGCAATTCTTTCTTGTCCAATCTCTTGAAAGCTCTTGGATTTTCAGACAGGTACACTAATAGCGGCTTAAGCTTGAAATCCCCCGCAGCGTTAGCACCAAGAAGAAGAGTCAAACGTTCTTTTGACACCTTATACCCAGATGCAGATTTTTCGGCCTTTGAAATAAAGGTCAGCTCAGGCATTCGTTTCCAATAAAGACTTATCTCGTCCGCATTAAAAACTTGTTCTGGAACGTAACCGTCTTCTTCAACGATTTTTTTTAAAAAACGTTGGATACTCGAGAGCTGCAACTGAATCGGCACTTACTGCTTCACCTTTCATCTTGATGTTATGCAAACTATGTCGATTTTTAAATTTTTCAAACCGACCTCGACTTCCTAAGAAAATTTCATTTTTCGACGCTTCATCCACATCCTCCAATTTAAGATTTTCAAAATTTTTTGAATAATCATTTGACTCATTGGCATCTTTCTTTTGTTGTTGTCTTCGATCCATAGGATGAGCAATTTTTCAATTTTCTCCATAATATCACTTCTTTTCGAGTTAACTTTGTACAAATGTTTAAAGATGCAGCTGAATGTACCTGCGCCTTGATTTTGTCTTTATTATCTCGTATTGTTTGAACAGTGGATTTTGCAAGACCTAATGCTGAACAAATTTGGAAAATCTTCTCACCTGCTTCAATGCGACGTGAAACATCTAGTTTAGTCTCTAGTGTGATAGATTTGCGGCTTCTTTTTTTTTTTCGCCCTCTACTCGTTTTGGTTGCACTTTGTGTGTAAATGCCTATGTTCGTATTAAAACATTAATCTTAGAAAATATTTAAGAAATTTTGAAAAATAATTTAAAATGTACATACCAAAAATAATTGAAAGATGAAAGCTGATAATAAAACTGTAACATACACGTCCATATATATATACACATGTAAGAGAGTCAACACATCTTCTGACTTAAAAACTATGTCTCAAACCAAAAATGGGAAAACCCGTGTCTAAGAAATTCAAACTTAGCGATGCCGATGTCGACGATGCCGATGTCGACTTTGTTGTGCATTATGCGTTATGTAAATTGGAGATATGTATGTACATACTTTTTTGGAATGGGGTGCACAACTTAAGGATGACTTTTCCCCAGGCCCTGATGGTCTGCCCGCCATATTTCTAAAAAAATGTGTAAATGTTTTATGTCAGCCCCTTACAACTCTCTTTCGACTCTCACTCTCTCAAGCTGTTTTCCCTAAATTATGGAAGGACTCCTTTATTTTACCCATCCATAAAAAAGGCAGTAAAACTGACATATCAAACTACCGACCCATAGCCAAACTCTCTTCTATACCCAAGCTTTTTGAAAGCATTGTCTATGACTCACTTTATTTTCACTGTAAATCCATCTTTTCTCCACAACAGCACGGTTTCTTAAAGGGTAGGTCCACAACGACTAACCTAACCGAATTCGTTTCTAAAACACTGCAAGCATTAGAGAAAGGTAAGAAAATGGATGTCATTACGACCGACTACAGCAAGGCGTTTGATAAAATATGTCACCAAACTATTTACCTTAAACTTAAAGCCTTCGGTTTTCCCCCTTTTTTCATCTCATGGTTGAGATCGTATCTAGTGCAACGCCAGTACAGGGTTCTCTTTAGATTTTCAGTCTCTGATCCCATTAACGCCACTTCCGGTGTTCCTCAAGGCAGTCACCTTGGTCCACTGATTTTTGTCTTAACAATAAACGATGTTGATCACATCATAAAAGACTCAGATCTGTCTATTTACGCGGATGACATGAAAAAATCATTAAGACAATATCTACACCCACTGATTCTCTCTTACTTCAAAACGACCTTAATTCATTCTACACATGGTGCGACAAAAACTTCTTAGAACTTAACCTCGGCAAATGTCAATCCATAACGTTCTCTCGTAAGCGTCGTCCCCCACCCCTCAGAACCTATTACTTTCGCAACGAGCCTGTTCCCGCAGTCTCCTCTATACGCGATCTGGGTATTATTTGTGACAGGGAGCTAAACTTCCGTTCCCACATTGATCAAATTATTCACAAGGCCAATTCTTCTCTCGGTTTCATAAAACGCTGGTCTAAAGAAATCTCAAACCCTTACGTTACAAAGTCTCTTTACATCACCTTTGTTAGACCCCTCCTTGAATATGCCAGCCAAGTTTGGTCTCCATTTCACGACACCCACTCCCTTAGAATCGAAGCCGTGCAGCGAAGGTTTATCCGTTTTGCCTTACGTGGGACGACAACTATATCTTACCCCCCTATGAAAATCGGCTAAAATCAATTAACTTGCATACCTTTATAAAACGTCGCGAGGTAGCTGACATACTCTTCGTACACCAATTATTAACTGGCACGATCGATTCTCCCGCTCTACTGGAAATGATTTCACTTCAGACTAACCTTAGATCCGTACCGCTCTTTCGTCTCCCTCTCCACCGCACCAACTACGGTCATTTCGAACCTATCTCCAGAATGTTGCGTCTGGCCAACAATGCACAGAACACACTTGACTTTCATTCCAGTATATCTTCTATTAGAAATTCTCTCTATACCTCCTCTTAACAACTCCCCATACTTCCCTTCCCTTAAATGTTAGTTTTAAGTTTTAGTTTAAGAATAATTGTGTGGGCCCTAGGGCCCGGTCAATAAGCATAAAAAAAAAAATAGGTTAAGGTAAATATAGGTTAAGTTATTTTCTAAGTTAAGGCTTGTACTAAGCTTCAATAAATAAATAAATACAAAGATCGAAAGTCAAGAAAACAACAAGGAAGAAAAAATTCGCAGCGTAAAGTAAACACGGTAGGCAAGGTACATAATGTATATTCTTGCATTGTAAGAACATTTAAGGGAATGATGTTTTTTTTTGGCCGTTGTATCGAAAAATATTGGCCGTAAAACGGAAACAAAGTAATAAAAAAAGGCCGTTATAGCGAAAGGCCGTATAAAGAGCGGCCGTATAGCGAGGTACGAGTGTACCCTTATACTATTTCAGGGCACGGGCTTTGTGTAGATCGACAAAGAGAGAGAAAGAAAGATTTGGTGTAGTGGTTTGAAACTCAGGTGGTATTAAGTTTCTATAAACTCCAAGGGTAGAGTCTAGATAACTGGGGAACATTTTTGTTTTGCTTTTATTGTCGTTGCTCATGATTCACAGTATTTTTTTGCGTCCTCTTGATGTCATCATCTCGATCAAGTTGCATTTTCAGCCATATGACTACCCTACTGCCAGTGTTATGCCTTCGCAGTAGAATTGACATAAGCTTTCGCAATTGATCGACTATTTCATACGAAATAAATGGATGATTCTTGACATCAAGTTTTGAACCGTGACAAGCGATGGGGTTGCCACTACTCCACGGTTACCCTCACTATTGGATTGCTGGAGCAATAAACTACAGGCAACAATTCAAAAACTGATAGCTAGAATACCAAGAATTGTAAAACAAAAGTAATCGAATGTGTAAAGCTGGCTTTTTCGACGAACAATTGGTTTAAGTAATTTTTTCTTCTTTTTAATAAATTCCTTTATGTTAAGAAGAAAATGAAAATATTTTTCTTCTTATTTTGGTTTCATATACAGTTGCTACCATAAATAGGTTAACAAAGTCGAATTCTTTTTGAAAACAAACAAATTTTAATTGTACGTTAAATAATATAAATTGGATTAATGTAATTATATGTGAACACGAGTTAAATACTTCAGCACACAAAAAAAAACTCAGTTCATGTTAAAGAAAATATAAAAATAAAAGTTTCTTTACTTGATGTAAATATTTAAACGTTACAAAAGTAGGTTAACAAGAAGTTAATGGCTGCACTGCCCCCCTTTTAATTGAGACATATTAGCCAATCTGGTTTACATACTGCGGGTGTACTTTTTGCATTCCTCTGGAGTTATTTTCCCCCACTCTGACTCGATTAGAGATCTTAATTCCGACAGATTTCGAGGAGTCTTCTCAGCAATTCTTAATTTTAAAAGGGACCAGATGGTTTCGATGGGGGGCCATTCCAGACAGTTGATGTTGTTGTCTTGAAGGTATTTTAAGACGATTTTTGCACGATGGAGTGGGGCATTGTCCTGTTGCAGGATGAAATCACGTCCAATAAGCTTTTGTCCTTCAGGTATTATCACATCTTTTAAAATATTTAAGTAAACTGCACTTGTGACTCTTCCCTCCAATATAACAAATTTTGCCGACGCCGTTAGAGCAAATGCATCCCCACATCATAATTCCTTTGTCTTGGTCTTTAAAAGTCGGTTTAACGCATTTGTATGCGAGTACTTCCTCTTTTTATCGCCAAACGTAAGTTCGGCCATGACTGCTTTAATCGAATCATTGATTCATCCATCCAGAGCACTTTATCCCAAAACTCAATGGGCTTTAAAACATTGTCTATGTAAAACTGCATTCTTTTCACCACATTTTGTTTACTTATATAGGGTACTTTACGTGCAACACGTCCACTTTTGTCATCTTCGTGTAATCTGCGACGAATAGTTAGGTTTGATGGAGGTGTTGGGTCCGCTGAGAGCGAGGGATGAGCATTGGAAATTGATTTTATTTTCTTATCCTGCCGCTCTGGTGTAATTCTGGGACGACCAGGCCTAGGAATCGGTTCTGTTCTCTTCTCATTTTTAAATGTTTTAATGACTTTGAAAATTGATGCCGGTGATTTTTCAAATAATTTGGCAATATCTCGACTTGTTTTGCCCTCTTGGTTAAGCTTAATAATTAATTTTCTTTCCTCAGCAGTCAAGTACTTGAATTTACCCATTTTTGTGCTTTTTTTCTTGAAAAAAGTTCCGAAACTGGGTTGAGAGGAGGAAATAGAATAAAATTATCTCTTGATGCAATCCTCCGATTAAAAAATAACACAGGGACGCAAAATGTTAACCTACTTCGGGCTTAACACAAACTGACCGTACTACGCTAAAGTCTTCCTCGATCGTGAAAATGCGTTTGACCTAACGGTATCATTTGTGTTTGAATGAGTAATTGTGTGCTCTTCAAAATAGAAGGGATGCGTTGTAAAATTTGTTGCGCTATTAACAAAAAATACATTTAAACCTTCAAGTTTCTGCATGGTAGCATGTGTATGTGGGGTTTTTTGATGAGGCCCCTACGATCCTCTTTTGGCTCGAAACACGAATAGTATACATGTACTCGAATTCACTTTACAGTTTATTAGAGGTTTGGCTACGCACTTAAACTATATAATCATGTAGGTTGGCTGAGGGCCGTTGTTACTACTATGCACTACTCTACTCGTTGGATACAAAACTTCTAGTGCCCTATCCTTTGTTTGTTCGTTCGTTTGTACGTGTCTGGTAAAGGATCCGTTAGTTGCTGTTATTGTCTTTCGTTGTGTCTTATTCGTTGGTGAGTTCTGTGTTTAGTGTAATGTTCGTTTGCCTGGCCCAATCCCACATATATGTTCCCCGTTAATTTTACATGATTATTATTCTACTAGATTTTTTTGATGTCAGATTTTGTTTTTCCTTTGAACACTAGAGCCGCCTCAAACTTTTGGCCTGCAGTGTAGATATATAAAAGTGAAACGTATGTACTCGTGCATACAGTTAATAACAAAAGTAAGTAGACACCATCCACTGAATTACACTATTGATTCAACAACAATCAAAAAGTTATTAAAAACAAATTTTTTGTTTAATTTTATTTTCATAATATTCACGTTATTGTTAAAAGATAATAAAAACAGCAAAATAATAGAACATGAGAATAATATTTCAACTTAAACAAAATAAATGACAAATTCACCTCACAAAAGTAAGTAGACGCTGACGCAAAATAGCACTTTTGGAATTGTTTATTGTTTAATTATTTGTTTCAGTATCCTTCAACTTTAATAACTGATTTCATTCGTGATAGCATTGAGTTCACTAACTTTGAAGTGACCATTAGATCTATTTTGGCCCATTCTTCCTGCAGAACCCTTTTCAATTCTTCCTTGTTCTTGATCTCCCGTTTCCTTATTTGCCGTTCGAGATGCTCCCATAAATGTTCAATGGCATTCATATAAGGTGATTGTGGTGGGGTTTTGAGCAGGGGTCGAATTACCGCATCAGTTATCGAGCAACACGTGACTGATAAATGTTGATTTGGCATGACCGCTTAAGAGATCGAGTATCGAGTATCGAGATTTGGCATTCTGTCATTAGTGATCGTGTATTTATTTATTCGATATGGTTTTTGCTGACGAGCTGAGGTGCATTTGGGAGAAAATGTGTGAGAATATCTTTGTTTATTGTTCTTTTTGCGTTTGGTTAAATTTATTGTTTGAAATTTATTTCACATTGAGTCTAAATAAAATTAACACTCTGCAAAAGAAGATTTTGGTAAATATTATGAGGTGGGACAGCGGTTTAGGTGCATCCTCTAAAATTTATCTTCTCCATTATAAATAAAAATGCACTCTTATTTGCTCTGACTGTTTTGAAAGAACTGCAATCAAAAGTGTATGTTGTGAAAGATATTTTCAGAAAATTGAAGTTTTGTATACGCAAGTAGAGTCTTGTAAAGGAAAGGAATCGCTTTTATCTCTTGAACGTCCTCGTTCAATACACTCATAGCGATCATCCTCTGAATCAGAAGATGAAAAATAAAGTAAATATTAAATTTTTAATTGAAGACGATAAATACAAAACTTTTCCTCACACAAAAATAAATAGTTTTGACATTTATCAGCCATCTCAATTCAATGTAGTAGAATTGTACTAGTACAATCTTCAAAGTGCACTCGATACGTGACCATTCTTATGTGATCATCCCAATGTAGTTACTCGATCACAAGATAGCGTATGGATTCGTAATTCGACCCCTGGTTCCGGCAATTGTATAGCAGCCATTCCTTAACGACGCGTGATGTATGTTTCGGGTCATTATCTTGTTGAAAGATAAATGACCCATCCAACCCTAATTTTTTGGCACTTTCATGTAGATTGGATTTCAATATTTCCAAATAATAATACTGATCCATTATTCCATCGATGACAACTAAATTTCCAACGCCAGTTGCCGCCATACATCCCCAAACCATTACAGACCCTCCACCATGCTTAACAGTGCCAGCCATATTCTCGGGATCTAGCCCAGCATTCGATTTCCGCCAAACTTTACCCTGCTCATCTGACCCATGGATATTAAATATGCTTTCATTGGAAAAAATAACCCGATTCCAAAAAGCTAGGTCGCATTTTTTGTGGGCGTTGGCAAAATTTAACCGCTTCTGGCGGTTTACCTTGTTTACAAAGGTTTTTTTTTTTGGAATGGATCTACCATGGTATCCGGCAGCATTTCCAATATAATTGGCTAACTCTGTTTGTATTTGAGGAGCACTTATCTTAGGGTTTTGTTTTATTTTTCTAACGATCATTCTTAGCTTTGGTGGGCGCCCAGATCTGTTCTTATTCTTGGTATTACACTGGATCTTGAATTTTTTAATTATCGCTTGGACCGTTGAATGGCTTTTGTCCACAATTCTCGCAATTTCCCGAACAGATTTCCTGTCTTGAAAGTATTTTATTATTGAATTCTTCATCACTTCCTTTCCCCGTGGTGCCATTTTGGAAATACAGGAGTTTATTGCATAACTAAAATGAAATTTGTAACACAATATATCAGTAACAAGTCCACTAAAGGAAAAATAAAGAACTTTTGGCCTTACATCTTATTTACTCAGAGTTTTCTTACAGAATGCAACGAGCGTCTACTTACTTTTGTGAGGTAATTTGACTTTTCGCAAAAAAAATACGGTTAATTGTCAACAAACACCAAAGTATACGATTATTTTTTGTTTTGAAACATCTGTGCAAATGTTTTCCAAGAAATAGAGTAGCACACATCTAATTTTTCTTTATGAAAAAAGTGCTTTTTCCTTATGTTAACTATGACGCGCCGGGTGTCTAGTTACTTTTGTGATTAACTGTATGTTCCTTCTGCACTGCTAAACCCTTCAACCAATCATCATTAAATTTTAACCACGTATTATTTACGTCAAAAGCATTTTTTCGGAAAAAAAAAAAAAACAACGGGTAGCAACACGGGATTTCGCTGGTATAAAAAAAAAAAAATTTCAGATTCAGATTAAGGAATTTTTATTATTTAGTCGTTCTATTTACAAATTGGCTTAAAACTAGACTTATTACTATAAATTTAATGTTGACTCAACAATAGGGGCCAAACGTATATCTACTGGCTGGTTTGCTAAGTTTTTTTTAAAAAAAAAAAAAAAAAACCTATATTAATGGCTACTTAATCTATTACATGAACATTTTATATAAGAGAATATATTTGGAAAATTTTTTTTTTTTTTGTTAAATAAAGAAAATATATTATTAAGGGGACTATCCCCGGTAATAGGCATTGTCTGCAAGCTGGTAGAACGGTGTTTCTTCGTTGTTCATTATGTCTTCAAATCTTGAATCGATGATTGCTCGTGCACTCAGGTATCGGTGGCTTGGATCGATCTGCTGTCGGATGTAGTCTTGTAGTCTCAAGATTTTGCAGGAGTCTACTTGAAAGTTGAATCATATACCGGCGTTCTCATAAAGAAAAGCCTTAGGGTGGTACTTCCTTGTGATTGGGTTTCGCCACAGTCCTGTACAGATTCGAAGGACCTTCTGTTCGAATATTTGAATCTTCTTCATGGTGGTGGGCGATATGGTGAACCATATGGAGCAGCCATATGTGATAACTGGTCTTATCAGCTGCTTGTATACAAGCAGTTTAGTCTTTTTGCTGAGCCCATTTCTCTTTCTGAGTAATGGGTGGACTAAATGCAACGCATAATTGGCCCTCCTTAGGATGATTTCAGCGTGAGGATTAAACTTAAACCTCTCGCTGAAATGGATTCCAAGATATTTGGTGGTTTGCTTGGTTCGCACCTCGGTGTTATCTGGGAGAGAAATCCGAATGTTGTGGCAGCGAGTTGCGAACGCTCGGCGTCCCCTCGTAGCTGTCACTGGATTTCTGAAGCAGATTAGTTCCGTCTTGCTGCTTTTGATTTTGATTCCCCATTTGAGGTAATAATCCCAAAGATTTTTGACGTGGGTTTCAACTCTCCTAGCTGCTATTTGCGGGGAAAGCGAAACAGCGTAAGTGATGGAGTCATCCGCATACAGCATTGTTCTGGTCCTTGCTGCATTCAGTGGTTGGTCTGCAGTGAAGATGTTGAACAGTATTGGTCTAAGCCTTGATACCTGGGGCACTCCAGCGTTGATTCGTTTTATTGAAGACTTTGCTTGATGTACCTGTACATACAAAATTCTGTGGGTTAAAAAATTGAAAATTAATCTTACCAGATAATTGGGGAAACCAAAATGAATTAGCTTGAAAATCAATCCTTTGGTTCAAACGCTGTCGAAGGCTTTCTTTATGTCTACGGTAGTCTCTTTTTTGTTCAAGCCATGGGTGACATCGCTGTGTAGCTTGATCAGAGGGTGAATGGTTGAGTGCTTTCCTTGAAAACCATATTGGTTATTGGGAATTATTCCTCGCTCTGAGCAAAAGTGATTAATCTTCCTCAACATCACTGATTCTAGTATTTTGCTAACACAGCATAGCCAAGCGATTGGTCGATATCCATCAACATTCGAACGGTTCGACTTTTTTGGTACTTGAACAACCTTGGCCACTTCCCATGAAGTTGGAAAATAGCTGTTGTTGATGCAGTTTTTGAAGATGATCGTCAGCAGTAAAATAGCCACATTTGGCAACTTTTTTAATAAAAAGTTGGAGATTTGGTCAGTTCCAGCAGATTTCTTGGCATTGCTGCTTTGAATTATCTCCATCACTTCTTCTGTGGTAGTGAAGGTTTCACTGGTTAACGGATCATTAGCTCGGTTTTCCCCGCTGAATGTTGTTATTGGATTACCGGAATTTGTGGCTTCATGAACTTCAGATTCTACTTCCTCCAGGAAGTCGGGAAGTGCTCTGGAGGTCGGTCGGTGAAGTTACCCTCAAAGTGGTTGGCAAATGCCTCAGCTTTCTCGTCAGGAGTTGTTGCTGTTACCTGGCCGTGATTGATGCTCACAAGTAAGGTATTAGATCTACCAACCAGGGAGTTAATTTTCTTGAAGGCGTCGGGACCAGGTTTGATATCTTCAAGGCGCCTGGTGAACTCGTTATCCCTGTAATTCTTCACCGCCTGGAAGAACATCGTATTAGTACACTGCAGTTGTGAGTGCACACTACGATATTCATCATTCACAGTGTTGCATGTCCTGTGAAAGATCCTCTGGAGCCTCTTCCTCAGCCGCTGCCTGTGGGCATAGATAGCATGGATGTAACTTGGAAGGTTTGCGTATTTGTTCCTGTTGGTACGGGGGACTTTCTGCCTATCCATGGCGTTAATGACAACTGTATTGAATCCGTTGATGATGCCGTCTATCTCGGTGTTGCTGAGGTTAGCCGCACTCGAAGTTGTTGGTAGTTCGGCCTCTATATCCGATCGAAATCGTGCCCAGTTTACTTTACTTAACATGGTGTGGAGTTCAGGTGCAGGTCTCTCTGTCATTATTCTTCGGTTTAGCCGAATTCTCCATTCAACAGCTGGATGATCTGAATCACTGTCATGTGCTAGACATGAGTAATTTTGAAAATCGGGCAGTATGTTGACGAAATTAGACGACACCAAGAAGAAGTCAAGTGTTGACGGAGTTCTGGGAAAAGATTTCCTTGACTGAGAAATAGCCACAAGGCAATGACGGTTTCCTTGACTTAATAAATAAGTTCAAGAAAATTCTTCTGGCTGTGGAATAAATAGAATTTACATTGTAGGTTATTAATGATATGTTATTTATTGGGAACATATTTCACAAATAAGTCTTCCCAATATGTTTGTTTTTGCCTTATCATCAAGGTTACTATAGTTGCTGGGAACAACCTTTTTTGCTTTCTGAAGAAGCGTCAGCAGGTCCGTGCCAAACACCCTCTCAGTGTCGTCAAAAATATTGATTGAAGACGGTGCTGCCTTCTGTTTGTTTGCTGAGTTCTTTGGTTTCTCAACATTGGTAGGCTTGGCTGCTGTTACCTGAGGGACACTCTTGGGAGCCTGCTGTTTTTTTGTGATGCCCATAGCTGCAACATCAGCAAAACTCAATCCCGAAACAACGGCTTTCTTGGCTGACTTGGCAGCAAATTGATGCTGCTCCTTCTTTTTTATTGCTGTCTTAGCTTTCTCGGCTATCTTTTCTTTATACTTCGGGCACCCTTTATAGTTGGCCGGATGTCCTATTTTCTGGCAATTTGCGCAGAATACAGTGGCGTCTTTTTTGTTGTCCACATTTCTTGGGCAATTACCTGGGAGATGCCTGTCCTTGCACTTTACGCAGATGTAAGGCATTCCGCAATTGCTGGCGACATGTCCGGACTTCTGGCAATTTCTGCACTGAGTAATCCCAGTGCTCTTAAATTTTTCCCAATGGACCTTTTGGTTCATGAGGAGAGTCTTCTTGTAAATAGTTGGCAGGTCACTATGGCTTTCAACTTGGGGGAACAAAAAAATACAAGTCTCACTTTTTATATGGAACCCTATAATACTCACATGCTACTTACACATTTCCATCGTTCAAAGGTCCACCAAAAATAAAAAGGATCGCCTCCTAAAACGTATCAATAATCTTCGCACAATTTACTTTTTCAGTTTAAATAAATTTTTATTAACAATCATAATAACAGTTTAATGTAATTGATGAAATATTCTTCTTTTTAAAAATTAGAAACAAATTATTACAAAAAAAAAAAAAAAAAAAACAATTGTAAAGTCAACAAAATAATATTGCGATTAAAATATCAGATAATTTCATTTCGTATGTAATTTGTTTTCGTATAGCTAAGTTAAAAAGTAAACGTCTTGTGTGTGTATATTTCAATGTAAAATATTAAATAAATTTAATGCATACACAGAGACATCAATTCGGCCATCAATTCACTTTATAGAGATCCTATCGGACTGTACAGTCCTCGTGCAATAAATTGGCCGTTTCAATTTTTTTTTTTTGGACTACAAAATGTTTACATGAATCGTAATAAAATATAAATTTATTTTGTTTCTTTGTATTTTCCCTATGTGATTTAATATATGTATAACTCGACAAATAACAGAAACAAGAAAAGACAAAAAAAAAAAAAAAAAAAACACCTTGCATCCAAAATTAACATAGTTAAAGTTAAGTTAACAGACAAACAGAAAAATTAAAGTAAAACTGCAATTCAATTTCATAAACACATAATATAATACAAATCCATAAATATATATATATATATATTTTTTTAATACTTTCTCATTTCGCTTTACTGATTTTTATACATAGTTATTTATTTTTATAAACATGTACATATACGGAGTGGTCTGACTGTGTTGCTGTGAAGCTTTAACTGGCGGCGATTATTTAAAAAGGGAAATATAACTTGGCGTATGGGAGAGCCTACATTAGGTCTGTTCTCGTAGTTGACTTGAAGGTTGATCAAATCCTGTTCCCGTACGTGGAAATTCCTGTGACTTTGAGCACTTTTCGTCAAATTTCGTAGAAATTCGCAGCTTTTGTGAAGTACGTGAAACTTATTGTAGTATGGTATTTCTCTGCAGGGCCGTAGCAGGTGATGGATAAGCCTCATATGATTTTCAATAAACTTGGGTGAACTGTTGGCGACTGTTAGGCAATGAGAACCCGTACAGCTTTAACAGTACCGGGTAAACCTAATGCTCTATACCTGCAAAGGAGGATCTAAGTAGAAGAAGTAAGTATTATAGTATCGGGGACTTATTGGTAAATAGAAGATGAAGAATCACAGGACTTGTCGGCGTAAATTCCTAAATTCAAAAGGGCTCACAATGTACTTTAATACATGATTCGTGTCGACGATTTGAGTAATGCTCTGTAATAAATAGTAGGGCTGAAGAAGTTTTAGAGGCTATCTCGTTTTCCCATGGATAAATCCATCTGGAATATGATAAATTGTGAACAAAATTGAGTGCAGACCTCTTATCAAGTGCTTTGTGAAAATGCGCAAACTGACCAGGGGGCAAATAGTCTCATCGGTGAACGTATGACTCGTCACGTAAAGGTATGTATTTTGTTGGTATACGGGTATATATCAAATGCACTTTTACGTAACTGAGCTTCAGCTCGAATTATCCGAATAAACATCGATTGTGATTCTCGTTATGCACGGTTTGGAGGTATTTTGGTAATTGCTGGATGTGTCCATATTTTTTTTTTAGCACGGTAATGGTACAATCAAGACAAGATTGTATACGTATTGGTAGAAGACTGACAAAAACTATATATGTAAGCTGTAAGCGTTGCAGCAAGAATTGAATTAACAAAGCAGATATTCTTAATCAACAAATTGTTTCCCCTTTCTTATTTATTTGTCACGAGGAAGACACTCGACAGTCATACCTGTGCATTACGGGGCCCTTACGAACGGGGCCCTTGGAACTAACTCCTCTTCACCTCGCGGTTGAGGAGTTTGCAAGGAAAGCAATCCCAATTCTGATATAAGAAGAGATTGGCAGGGAGAGGTGCATTGGATAAAAATAATTCTATGTACTCCTTTAAGAAACACCCCCTTCTGTCAATCCCTAGCGATGACAGTACCAGGAAATTTAACTTTGAAAATAATTTTCTGACGAAGCTCAGCAGTAAGACAAACTGGAGCAATGAATCCACAATTTATGGACTGGATCGAAAACTGAGGAAGGAACTGGGTGAGATGTTCGGGCCATGAACAAAGCACTCCGAACCCATGGTCAATAGTAAATGTGCCCAAATCAATCTTCAATTTAGCCTCCTTGAAGTTAGATCTAAACTTGAGTTTAAATTAATCTTCTGCTGAATACCTGGCCATTTCGGAATAGAGGTTAACGAAGAAGCAGATGCGCTAGCAGCAGAACCATTCATAGGACCTGAACAATACTGCGGAGTAGGGGATCATATTCTGAAAGAAGAATTCAGGCGAATGGAAAAGGCAAACAGGACCAGAAAAATCTTCAAAGTCTGAGACAAGCTAAGAAATTTTTAGAAAACTACAACCGACAAAGATTCAAAGCATGTATCAGCCTAAATAAAATTAACTTACGTATCCTAACGGGCTTCCTAACAGAACACTGTAAACTTGAAGAGAACCTAAGAAAACGAAGGTCTTCTCAGATTCTGCAATGGGGCAAGTGAGACTCCAGAACACTTTCTGGAATCGTGTATGAAATATTTGGCCAAGTACCAAATATCAGATAAGAAAATGCCGACTCATTCTCAGTTTCCTAAGAGAAACTGGACCAGAGAGGGTGCTCTAGGGTGAACTATTCTCTGAGAGTGTAAGACACTCAAATGTAATTATAGTAGTAGCAAGTTACCCATTATTTCTCACAAATAATAATACTTATTCGAAAGATTTAACTCATCTGCTTTCAAATTCGAAGAGAACTGGGAAAACATGGGCGTCTATTAAGAGCTCTTTTGCGAACACTGGCTGATCGTCATATAAACAGCGTATAGCAGTACTGCTAGACTAATTGCGATGATTTGAAAACATTTTGGGTACCCGCGATTTACAGCGATGACAGTACACTTATTGTCTTCCTAAGGACTTTCTATTAAATGACACCACACCATCATCGCCGCAGTCGACACGTCATGATAGGCATACTCAATGTTAAGATATAAGTAAGTAATAATAAGTGTCGGCTAGATAGCTGAAATCTGCTTGGAAAAAGTGTAAGTAGTTCAGAAAAAATTTGGCACAAATGGTGGAATTGAAATCTCGTCAGTGAACGAGATCCATAAACAGTTTCAAACGGATAGGGGGGGCTTTAATCGTGATCATTAAGATGTTATTTATTATTTTTCTAGCAGTAGATCTTCGTTAACGAGCCGATGTAATACAAATTGGAGCCGCATAATAGACAACTCAAGTATGATCCAAGAAACTGGTTACATAATTTCAACAAACTCTCAAAATGCGAACCAAAAGCTTTATAGGGAAAACAGTCAGGGCACCTCATACGTATCTATAGTATCTTCTCATTTAATTATTCTAAATATTTCTGTTTTGCATAGTATTTATCCATTTGTATATTTATCATTCTGTTTCTCTTTCTTCTTAGATTGAGGCGTACTGGTAAATAGTTTATGTATATTTATTATAAGTACAACAATGTTTCGGTCATACTTTCTCTTCTGCCTCTCCTTTTCCATTCTGTTTCCTTCACTTTACGGTTTTTGTTTTGTTTTTAATATATTCTCAACATTTGATTGCATTTCAACAGTAATTTGTTTTTTTTTTTTTTTTTCACAATTAATTTAGATAAATTATTTAATGTGATTAGATGTATTATATAATGTAATATGCTTTGTTTTATATTTTACCTAAGCTTCAATACTTCATAAGAATTGATTTACATATAATAGTTTTTTTTTTTTTTGTAGTTTTTTTTCTTTTTTTTTTTTTTTAATTGGGAACATGTATAGTTGTGTATAATAAAAATTGGAAAGGTTTAAAATGACTGACTTCGAAAGGTGTGTATGGATTAATGTGTTGTTGTTTTGATAAAAGTTGTGTATTTATTTTTATTAACAAATTCAAACAGGATAAACGCGGAGTTTTGTTTTGTTTTTTTTTTTGGTTTTTTTTGGGAAACATACGAAATACAAGTAAAATTCACACGTAAATACATTTATATATAATAATGCAGACAAAATTAACATTTTCTTTTTTTTTTTGTTTGTTTAATTATTAGTTAATAACTTTGGTATTCGTTTTCAGTTTTCTCCCTTAGTGTGTGGTAGTTTATGTACTGCGTGTTTGCAGGTTAAAGAGACTTATAGTTGCAGATATAGTAGGACGTGTCTGAAATATTAAAAAAAAGGTGTGCTAAGATCAATAAGTATTTTAGTACAGAGGACTAATCTAAAACAGAGGAATGATCTAAAATGAAAACATATACGAGGGTGGGTCAATAAGTCCCTGAAAAATGAAATAAAGAACACCCTTTTCGGTATAAAAACATTTTATTTTTCAACATAGTGTCCTTTAGCTCTATAAACTTCATCCAACGTTTCTCCAATTTTTTGATGCCCTCCAAATAATACGATTTCTCGAGCCCCTCAAAATAAGCGTTTGTTTCAGCGATGACCTCTTCATTCGACCCAAATCTCTTACCTCCGAGCCAATTCTTCATGTTTGCAAACAAGGAATAGTCGCAGGGGACTAAATCTGGGGAATATGCTGGAAGAGGGAGGAGTTTCGTAGCCTAACTCATGCAATTTTACGGCGGGGTGTTGTCCTGGTGAAAAATAACTTTTTTCTTCGCCACGGCGCGCATTCCAAAAAACTGTCGCCATGACCTTGTTTGCTGACAAACCCACCTTGGCTTTCTTCGGCTTCGATTCACCAGGAGAAGTCCATTGTTTTGACTGTTCCTTGATTTTTGGTGTGTTGTGGTGAATCCAGGTTTCATCCACGGTTAGGAAACGGCGCAAAAACTCAGCCGAATTTTTCTGGAACATCGCCAAACACACCTTTGAAGTTGTCAAACGAATGCGTTTGTTGTCGATTGTGAGCAAACGCGGCACCCATCTTGTGGAAAGCTTTTTCATGTCCAAATATTTATGTAAAATCGAAATTACTGAGCCATGTGATAAGCCTGTGGCCTCTTCAAGCTCGTGCACTTTTACTCGCCGATCGTCCATTATCAAACCATGGATTTTGTCGACCATTTCTGGTGTGGTGACCTCAATTGGGCGACCAGAACGTTCGGCGTCACTTGTGCTTGAACGACAGCACCAAAATTGAGTTAGTTGAGTGGTGAATGGTTTCAATCGATGGTGAAGAGTCCCCATAATATTTGTCAAGTTTTTGTTTGGTTTGCGTGATAGTTTTTTCTCGCAAAAAATAGTGTTTAATGGGCACTTGAAATTCACTTTTTTCCATTTTAACGAAAATCTATATAAAATGGCTGCCACAACAAAACTATTTGACAGATCTGTCTGAAAATTTGGGTGCGTTCTTTTGAAAGATGATTCTTGACAGAAAAAAAAAAAAAATAAATTTAAGGTGACGACACAATTTGTGGTAATTTTCAGGGACTTATTGACCCACCCTCGTACTTTGTGTGATACAATAGTGACACACATGTAATCACTGGAATCTATGATAGGAGCAGCAAAAGTGAAATTATTTCATTTCATTTCATTTATTTCATTTAAATGGTTTGTACTTAGAGGTGTAACTTCAAAACAATTATTTCATTGAAAACTTAGAACTAGATACAAAAAATTTCTTAAAACTAACTTGAGGAGACATAGATAGGATATACATATGGGATTTAATGTTGAGGTGTGGAAAAATATAGGAGAATTGCACTTTTAAAATTGGAGTGATTTGATATAGCTCTTATATGTGAGGGTAAAGAGTTCCATAGTCTCACAGTGTGAATGAAAATCAAGCGCGAGGAATTGAGATAATTGCAACGGTAGGGTATTAGATTGGTGGTTCGTGACGACCGAGTAAAATTAAGTCTATTATACAAATAAGGCGGACTTTGATTTATAATAATTTTATGTAAGAATATACAGTTCCTGGCGTTGATATACTGATGCAAATCACAACCTAGTAAATCCCTAGTGTATGCTGATATGTGGTCATATCTACGAATGCCGTGGATGTAACGCACCGCGTCATTGAAGGCTACTTGCAATTTGTGCTGGGATAACGAGTCTAGACTAGACATCCTCGCGGCAGAGCTACTTGGCAACATCTTGACCATTTCAAAATCCAGTGACCGTTTGATGTCTCTCAAATTGGTGATACAGGGTGAGGTGTGGAATATTGTAAGCGCATATGCTCCCCAAGTCGGATGCGAACAGAGAGAAAAAGTGCATTCTGGCAGAGCTTTTGTTTGTTGGCGGAGATATGAACGGACATGTCGGGAAAACAAATGAAGACTATGAAGACTGCCATGGAGGACTGGGGTACGGCACCAGGAATTCTCCAAGTGAAGACATCCTAAGCATCTGCAAGACATAGGGTCTGATCACTTACAGC
Organism: Pocota personata; assembly: GCA_963082735.1. Lineage (NCBI taxonomy): Eukaryota > Metazoa > Arthropoda > Insecta > Diptera > Syrphidae > Pocota > Pocota personata. Next base: position 71,677,584 of record OY720430.1, read on the forward strand.
AGTGGTGGAAGTGAAACACAGATTGACTACCATTTGGTATCCAGTTTCATGAAGCGGACAAGGGAAAAGGCGAAGTTTTTATTACCAACATGACAAATTACCTCTTTACCATCATCGATGAGGTCGGTGATGAGATATGTGGGAACGTCGAAAGGCCCCTGCCAACACGCCAAAGAAACATGGTGGTGAACAGATGAAGCTAAAGTAGTGATACGGAAAAAGAAAACGGCTTTCAAGTCTTGGTCAAAGTGCTCTTCTACTAATAGAGACGAAAAAGCTCGCCTTGAAGTGATATATAGATGTTGCAAAGGTCTCGCGAAGAAGTGCGCCCAATTACAAACAAAAAGTATGGAAGGCTTCTATCGGGAGTTGGAGGAAATATCGTCTTCGGCGTCTGATAGGAACCAGGCTATCCAGGAGCTTCGACAAAACAACTTGAATAAGGGAGCAACTATCTTCAAAATAGCCGCCCAGAGAAGAAGAAATACTCAAGAGATTCGTTCCCCAAAGTTCATTAACAATGCTCTAGGCCAGCTTCTTGTGGAAGACGACAAAATTCTCCACAGATGGCGACAGTATTGTGAAAGACTTCTGAACGAACAGTCTCCCCGAGTGACGAAGTATCCGACATTACTGTCGAAGAAGTTAGGAATGCCGTCAAATACTCCAAAAAAAGAAAAGCGGTTGGGCCAGACGCGATACCCTCTGAGTTCTGGCAAAAGATGGGAGACATCGGGTCCAGATGGCTCATGATTCTTATCTCCAAACTTATGAGCGGTGATACAATGCATAATCTGTGGAGGGAAAGTTATCTTCATCCTTTGCACAAAGGGAAGGGCGATACGCGAAACGGCGATAACTACCGTTCTGTCAAGCTGATGTCACACACCATGAAGATCGTTGAACGGGTATTAGATGGCCGACTGCGGAAAATAATAAGGCTTTCTGATGACCAGTGCGGGTTTGTCTCGGGGAAATCAACAACAGATGCAATCCAAAGTATAAGGATCATAATGGAAAAACATCATGATTCCTTAAAGGACTTGCATATGGTGTTGCTTGATTTTGAAAAAGCCTTTGATAGACAACCAAGAGATCTCTTATGGGTGGCGCTAAGACAACGAGGAGTTCCAGAAACCTACATGCGCTTGATCATGGACATGTATGAGGGAGCAAGGACAAGAGTAAGATGTCCCGCAGGAGTCACCGAAGAGTTCCCAATCAAAGTCGGTGTACACCAGGGAAGCGTCCTTAGTCCTTTGCTATTTATTGCAGTCCTTGATTATCTGCTTGAAGGAAAAGTGACGGACCCCAAAGTGCATCAGTTATTCTTTGCTGACAATGGAGCTATCACAAGTGAAGATCAAGCGTCCCTGCAACGAGCACTTGATGTATGGGTGGATGTTTTGGAGGGAAATGGGTACCGTATTAGTTCGAAAAAGACAGAGTATCTGTGCTGCCCGTTCTATTATCCACACCGGCCTACGAGTATTCCAGACATTTACTTGAATGGAAAAGTGTTTCCCAAGTGCGAAAAGTTCAAATATCTGGGATCTATGATCAATAGCGAAGCAACTTGTGATGATGACATCAATCATCGCGTAAGCGTAGTGTGGTGAAGTGGCGACGATACTCAGCAACATTCTGTGACCGAAAAATGTCCCCTAAGCTAAAAGGAAGGCTCTACACCGCAGTTGTACGTCCGGCGCTCACATATGGTTCACAATGCTGGACAATGTACAAAAAGTATGAGGGCAAATAAACGGCTGCTGAGATGAAGATGCTTCGCATTACAGCAGGAGTAACGAAGATTGAGAGAATAAGAAGTTTAAAGATTCGAGGAAGCCTTCATGTAAAAGAACCCATCATAAGCAAGATAGAGCACGACCGGCTCAGTTGGTATTGCCATGTTCAAAGGAGAGATCCTTCGAACCCCGTCAAAAAGGCAATATCAATCAACGGTCCTACACAGTTGCACATAAAAGGCGGACAAAAAAACAACTGGATCACACAAATGCAAAACCACCAGCATTTGATTGGCCTCAGTGACGAAGTGATCCGAAACCGGCAAGTCTGCCGGTACTTCCAGAGGTCAAACCGGCAAACCCCACAGGCGGACCAGTAGAGATGCAGTAAAGTGGGAGGGTTGTGATCCTTCTACTCCGGATCATAACTTCGCCATAAGAAGAAGAAAAAGAAGAAGAAGATAACGAGTCTAGACTAAAATATACAACTTGTTATCGGTTTGTTACCAGTTTTCGTCGTGTTTCCAGTGGAGTAAAATAAGTACTTAGCCACAGCGAAGGCATCCGTAGATACGACCAATGACCACGTTGGTGTGATTGTAACCCGACAGATTTCGATTAATTGTGTATCCGAGACTAGTGGTTGATTCAACAGCTTTGATTTTATTACTATTTAGATACAGATCAGGTAGAAGGTTAAATTTTTTCTGGGATATTGGAATTACTTGCGATTTTGACGGATCTAATAGTAAACCATTTGCCACTGACCAAGTGTAGATGCGTTTTAGATCATCGTTGGTGAGAAAAGCGAGTTCATTAAGGTTGCACTATGGTTTTGCTAGGTGTAGTTGAACGTCGTCTGCATATAGATGTACTGAAGCATATTTGCACACAGACAGAAGGTCATTAATAAACATGCAGAAGAGAATCGGTCCTAAGATTGAGCCCTGTGGCACACCTTGTTTGATTTTCATTAGTGACGAACAAATTTCACCCGAAAAAACCCTTTCCGACCTACCGGGAAGAAAACTACTTAACAGGGCAGTGAAAGCCCTATCACTGAAACCGAAGTTGTTCTTCAGTTTCCAACACAGAATTTTATGATTTACTTTATCAAAGCCTTAGAGAAATCCAGCAGACAAAGAAAAGAAACATAACCCTTATCAAAATCTTGTCTTATTTCTTCGAGTAGATTGACCATGGCTGTCGAACAGCTGTAGTCAGCTCTAAAACCTGATTGTTGAGGACTCAGTAACTTATTGATAGACAGGTGCTTTTTGATTTGTTTTGCTATTATTTTCTCGAAAGCCTTCGATAAGCAAGGTAGAATGCTGATCGGTCTATAGTCGGAAGGAGATGTTGGGTTAGCTTTCTTTGCGATTAGCAGAACTCTTGCATTTTTCCAGACCTGAGGAAAAGTCGATGTCGTTATAGACCAGTTTATTACATGGGTAAAGTGGGAGACAATTTGTGGTAAGATTCTCAACTCTATTTAAATAATTTAATTTTAGTTAAATTAAAGAATATGAAAACCAAACACGAGAGAGAAATTAGAGATGGGTGAATACAATTCCGAAAAAGGGTGAGAAAAACTCTCCTTTTAACTACCAACCAACAGACGTCAGAGCTGGGCAAGGTCATGGAGAGCACTGTTAACTACCAATTTAATAAGATAAACTAACCAGGTGGTCTCCGGATCAACCAGATCCGATTCAAGGCACTTCTCCAGTATTTTGGATGTTCGCACCTTCCGAGCAGCTAACATCAGCTAACCTTGTTGATACGCCAAAATACGTACGAGTATGTGGATATCCCAACCACCACAACACAAAATAAAACCTGTGAACAAATTTACCATTCAACGGCTACAAGAGATTGCCAGTGCTTTCGCCGATCAAGTGACCCTGATCCTCTCAAGAAGTCCAATACCATCCAGAAAGCCGCCTCTGATGTGCTGGGTGTCTCGTACTTAACACAAAGCAACCCCTGGTTTGATGAAGATTCCCGCCTAGCGCACGCAGTGAAGCAAGAGGCTTATAAAGCTACGTTGCATAGGGTGACGAGATAAGCTTACAACATCTACTAGCAGAAAAGATGGGAAGAACACTAGCTTCTAGTAAAGAATGAATATGTAAAGCGGGAGGTCTTATAACAGGAATGATGTTCGAAAGTTTTACGAGGTTAAAAAGAGTATGGCAAGGCTACAAAGCCCGAACAGAAGTTTGTATTGAGAAAAATCTAGTAGCAGTGTCACAGTTGGTGCTGAGAATTGGGAAAGATCTCTTCTGCTGACTGTTAAAAGGCGGTGATGACCAAAATTTCGCTGTCAGGCAGAATGCTTCATTCAATCCGGACGATGACGATCAATAATTCCGTCCACTTCACCAAAGTGAAGTGAAGATAGCAATATGAAAGCTTAATTCCAACAAGTCTGATTGATTTGAGACGGAGAATACATCAACTCATCTGTAAAAACTCAGCATTGGTTGCCTGATCCTCAAGAAAGGAGAACCTCTGAACTGTGCCAACTACAGAGGTATTAGTCTCGTCAACATGGCGTGAAATATGCTATCTGTCATATTATCTGAACCTCTTTTCAACAATGTGATTAATCTGCATCAGTGTAGTTTTAGGTTAGGAATGTCCACCACAAATCAGATATTCACATTGTGGCAGATCTTGGAAAAAACTCAGGAGCTCCAAATCGATACTCACCAACTTTTCATCGGTTTTAAAGTTATCTATGATAGCGTTTATAGAGACGAGCGCTATACTGACCCATGTCTAGTTTTGCCATCCCTACTTGTCCGTCATCGGTGTCAGAAAAGGACTACGACAAAGTGACGTGCTGTCATGTAATTTTTTTAACATCATACTTGAACGGATTGTACAAACGATCTTTCAAAAGTTTGTACGACATTGACATAATTTTAAGAACGCAGTGGGTTGTCAGTGGTGCTTTCGTGAGTATAGAGACAGAATAGGTAAAAATGGGTTTAGCGGTTAACGAGGGCAAAACAAAATATATGCTTTCATCAAAAAGGGAAAGTCAACATCGGGGACTTGGACATAACGTCACAATAGACAGCTACAATTTTGAGGTAGTTAAGGACTTTGTCTACCTAGGCTCCGCTGAAAATTCAAATAATGACACCATCGCAAAGATGAAACAAAGAATCACACTTGCCAACTGTTGTTTCTTTGGGATAAGAAAGCAATTGAGTAGCAAAGTCCTCTCACGGACAACTAAAGTGATTTATACTCGTAAAGAAAAATTCTTCGAATGATTTTTGGTCCCGTTTGCATCGACTGGGAATGGAGGAGAAGGCACAACAATGAACTATCTCGGTTGTACAGCGACATCGACTTAGTCAGAAGGGTTCGAATTCATCGCCTGAGACTGTTGGGCATGTAGAGCGAATGGACATCAATACTCCGGACCGAAAAGTCTTCGAATCCATCCCATTCGGACAACGATGTAAAGGAAGACCTTATCTAAGATGGCGCACACAAGTGGAAAGGGACCTCAGCCAACTTCATGTGCAAAACTGTAGGCGGCTAGCATAAGATCAAGCTGGCTGGAGACGCTTGTGAATTCTTGACTCAACATTCGAAGACGATATTAATGCAGATGTTACGAGGGGCGGGTGATATGTTCGCGGCCTGAGACACTCAACAACGAGTCATCTTCTCATTAGGGATAGCACTAACTGCACTAACACTAAGCGGCACTCTTTACAATCATAATCTCATTTTGTTATTATCTGTGGTAGGATAAACATCACCATGTCAGCCGAAATCGGAAATTCTCGCAATTTGGAGCATCGCGCCGTGATAAAGTACCTCGTGAAAAAAGGAAAATCGCCTAAAGAAATTTTCAACGACATGTCATCGACTCTTCAGGATTCTGGGCCTTCGTATACCATAGTTAAAATATAGGCTCGCTTATTTCAACAAGGGTGAGAGAGCTGTAGGTTAGGTTAGGTTAGGTAGATGGGTGCCTTGTGACAAATAGAGTCACTGCTCACTTAGACCAACAAATTCGGGTCCATTGTGCCCAATCGTTTAACCCTGGAAACGTTAAAAAGTCCGCTGTTAGAACCACCCATATAATGATATAAATCTCAGGAGGTCCGTAAGCTCTATATTACCTAAGTCTTCCAAATCCGAGAAGAAGTAACTTCCGAGAGTCCTCATTCTTGTGACGGATAGGGCAGGACAATCACACAGCAGGTGACGAACTGATACAATTTCTTCTTCGTCCCTGCAGCTTCTACAGTAGTCGTGAACTCCAATGGCACAATGACCAGTAATTATTCCAGAAACAACCCGTGTATTATAACGACTAAGTTTCACCAGAGAGGTTGATCTCTTCTTGCTAAAGGCCGGCCATAGCGCCCTTGCCGTTGCGCATGTTTCCAAATGAATCCATCGGCTGTTTGCTCTATCGATGGTTTCGTCTTCTATTCTATACTACAAAAGGGAGGGCCCGCGATAAGTGCAGCGCCGATCCTTTCCTAGCAAGCTCGTCAGCCCTTTTATTTCCTTCGATATCCATATGCCCTGGAACCCAGCAGAGGGTCACCGCATTGGCTCTGGATATTCCATTTAAGACCGATTTACAGGTTCTCACAAGCCTTGATCTAATTACAGCAGAGTCCAGAGCCTTAATGGCTGCCTGGCTGTCTATATAGACAGTTATCGTTTTGCCAACGATATTAATGTTGCGTATGATTTCCGCAGCCTGTATGATGGCTGTGATTTCGGCCTGAAAGACGCTGCAGTCGTCGCTTATTCTAAAGGAGTTGTTTATTCCTAGGGCCTCACAATAAACTCTACCAACGTCCATCTTAGAACCGTCGGTATAGAACGCCAGTTCCTTTTTCTTCATGGTTCTCAGGTTCCTCCAGTGCGTTCTGTCAGGAATTCTTATATTGAATCTCCTTTCAAATGCTATCGTAGGGGTCATGAAATAAGTTTCCGCCGATCTGCTGGTAGTTCCCCATCGGGATAAAATGGAGGCATGGCCGTAAAGGCTCGATGACTACAATCGGCCTTCTTTCAGTCTTACAGCGGTTTTAGCCGCCAGACTGCTACAGTATATATCAAGCGGAATGAAACTGAGCATGGTTTCCATTGCCGCTGTAGGTGTTGTTCTTACTGACCCCATGACTCCGATACACGCTGCCCTCTGGATTTTGGTGAGGTTTGAAAGCTGATATTGCTTCTCAAGAACCATCCACCAAATTAGTGAACCATATGTGAGAATGGGTCTTACGACCGCTGTGTATATCCAGTACACCACAGCTGGTTTGAAGCCCCACGTGTTGCTGAATGCCTTTTTCAAAGAATAGAAAGCTTTTTTGATGCGTTCGGCAGGGTTATCCTTCCAGTTCAGTTTGGAATCTAAAATTACGCCCAGGTATCGAGCTGAACTTGAGATACTTAGTTCAGTACCACCGAAGTTTGGGGGTCTGAAGGTAGGAATTGATCTCTTCTTAGTGAAAAGAACTACCTCCGTCTTTGAGGGGTTCACTCCCAGCCCTTTGCTGCTGACCCAATCATTCACTAATTGTAGTGCAAGATTTAGTCTTTCGCTTAGGACTGGAGGGAATTTTCCCGAAACCAGGATGACCACATCGTCGGCATAGGCCGTCGCGTTGAAGCCGTTTTTCTCCAGTATCACCAAGATCTCATCCATTACGAGGACCCATAATAAAGGAGATAGAACTCCGCCTTGGGGGATTCTTCTAGTAGTCACTGAAGAAAGTTAAAAAATTAGTTCTGGCCGACCGAAGAATAAAAATGTGGCATACAGCGGACGAGTTGCACATGAGCAAAGAACGGATTGGAGAAATTTTGCACGAGCATTTAAACATGAAAAAATTTGTGCGAGCTGAGTACCGTTTGACAAGCAACGATGACTCGAGTGCTGCAAAAATTTGTTTGGAGTTAGCCGGGGACAATCTTGACGACATTTGCAACCGAATCGTAAGATTTAGTATATGCAGTGGATTGAAAAAGGGGAGAGGCCGCCGAATGTGTTTTGCTGATTGATCACCTGCCAAAGGGGATTACGATGAATGGTCAATATTACGCAAATTTACTGACTCAGGAATGTGAAGTGGTCGTACGGAAGCGACGTGGGTAACTCAGGCACGGAGTGTTGTATTTGCAAGATAACGCGCCTGTTACGACACAGGCCTTAAAAGGGTGGGGTGGCCGTGGTGTAGTGGTAACATCAACGCTTGTCACGCTCTTGGTTCACGGTTCAAATCCTGATCTCAACAATCATCTATTTATTTCGTTTGAAATAAATAAAAAAGTCGATCAATTGCGAAAGCTTAGTCAACTCTACTGCGAAGGCATAACACTGGCAGTAGAGTGGTCATATGGCTTAAATGCAACTTGATCGTGATGATGACATCAGGTGGAGGGAAAAAAATACTGTGAATCATGAGCAACGACAAAAAAAGCAAAACAAACAAGCTCCCCAGTTATCTGGATGCCACCCTTGGAGTTTACTGAAACTTAATACCACCTAAGTTTCAAACCCACTACACCAATCTTCCTTTCTCTCTCTCTCAATTTCTGCAAACGCCCGTGCCCTGAAATAATTTAATGGTATTCATATCCCATTTGGCGCGCGCAAATTATAAAAAAAAAAAAAAAAAAAAAAACACAGGTTTTTCAACTATAGACCACCCACGCTACAGCCCAGACTTGGCCCCGGGCGAATTTTTCCTTTTTTCCAATTTGAAAAAGGAGTTACGAGGCCGGAGATTTGCAGATGAGAACGAGATCAAGGCGACCGTAGAAAATCATTTTGAAGGCAAAGAAACAGAATATTTTTTCGGTGGTATTAAGGCACTGTATGCCCGATGTAAGAAATGCATTTCACCCGAGGGAGATTATATTGAAAAATAAAATTTCTTAATCGGATCTCTTCTTTCACTTAATGCCTTAGGCCGCGAACTTATCAGCCGCCCTTCGAACATTGAAATTGAGAAAAAGTGGTGATACAAAATCTAAGTCAATTTAATTCAAATATGTACAAATTGGGGAATCGAAATTATTTTTTTTTTTTCTTTTCGAAATCCAAATTGAATCTCCTTGCCAGTCGTGAAAAAGTTTACCTCACTTGGATACGGGGATTGGCAAGAGTGTTTATTCGCTTAACCCCCAAGCTGATGTCATTTACATGATGTACAGCGGAGTCTAGATATCGCAGATAAAGTTCTTTACTAACAGAAAGTTGTGTCTCTCTATCGTTATGTTCTCCCTAAACCGGTGTTAAGGATAGTTTCTTGTTGACACAAACCTTATATTTTATTTTACATTTATTCACCCTTAAGACTATTTGCAGCGTTTTTATTTCAACACGCAGAATCACAAAAGCCCCATTGTCAGTCCACTGCGTCCTTCGAATTATGTCTATGTCGTCGGCGTAAGCAGGAGATTGCAGAGACTTCAGAAGGATTGTACCTCTTATGTAAACTTAATTTCACCAAATCAAAAGTGATGTTAAAAAAAAAATCACTTAACAGAGCATCACCTCGCTTTAAACCTTTTCTGACGTCAAAGGTGTCGGTGATTTTTTTAAGAGATTTGATCAAGCAGCGCGCATTCTCGTCTTGCTGCATTTTAGTGATTTGAATAAAAAAAAAAAACCGTTAGCCGCAAACAATCCATAGAGGGCCTGGGATCTCGCTTCTAACGCCACAACCAATCGTGTTCTGTATATTATATTTTTCGTACATATGCAAGGGACCTGTCTGACCCGAACGGCGAATTGAGAAGCTTGTCATGACATATTCTCGTTCGTTTGTTAGACATTGGCGAGAGTTGGTGCAGTGAAAAATCATGTTGGAGATTTAGCTGGAATTCGAAACTTCGTCAGCAGTCCAACGCACTATCCACGGCGTTCACGGAATACGGAATTAATGGTCTCTTTTTTATGACTGGTAACTTTCGTGAAACCATTTCAGTCATACCAAGGTTCACGCCAGCTGACGAACTTAATGCTTGCCTGAAAACTTGAGATACGTTGAAAAAGTTGAGAGTTTGTCTTCTAGAGGATGCAACAGCTCAACTTTTCGCCGACAAGCTTTTAAAAATTTTCTTCTTTCATTCAAAGAAAACGGCGGCTGAAGCTCATCGAGAGCTCCAAAATGTTTACGGAGATGCTGCTCTAAGTGAAACAACGTGCCGTGATTGGTTTGTCACTTCAAAGACGGTGATTTCGATGTTGACGTAGCCGCTGAATTGGAGGAATTGCTCGATGAGGATCCGTGCCAAACGCAAGAACAGCTTGCTTCAGCATTAGGAGTTACCCGTCAAGCCATTTTCAAGCGATTGCATGCGTTTGCAATGATTCAAAAACAAGGTTCCTTATGATTTGAAGCCAAGGGACGTTGAGCGTGGTTTTTTCGCCTGTGAACAACTGCGCAGCAGCAAAAAAGGAATGGTTTTCTTCATCGCATCGTGACCGGTGATAAAAAATGAATTCATTACAGCAACCCAAAGAAAAGAAAGTCATGGGGGCTGCCCGGTCATGCTTCTACGTCGTCGGCTCGGCCGAATATTCACGCTGCGAAGATTATGCTGTGTATTTGGTGGGACCAGGTCGGTGTCATTTATTATGAACTGTTGAAACTCAACGAAACCATCACTGGGGAACGGTATCGAATTCACTTGATGCTATTGAGCCGAGCACTGCGCGAAAAACGGCCACAATACGAGCAGAGGTACGAGAAACTGATTCTACAGCATGACAACGCTCGGCCTCACGTTGCCAAACCCGTTAAAACCTACCTGGAAACGCTCAAATTGCGCCTTCCGATTATTACTTGTTCCGTTCAATGGCACATGGTCTGGCTGATCAGCAGTTCCGCTCATATGAAGACATCAAAAAAAGGCTTGATTCGTGGATAGCCTCAAAAGATGAACACTTTTACCGTAACGGTATTCGAGCTCTGCCAGAAAGATGGGAAAAAGTTGTAGCTAGCGATGGGCAATACTTTGAATGATTCATTTGTAACCATTTTTTCACAATAAAGATGCATTTTCATCAAACTTAGAGAACTTAATTGCGCACCTAATAGTTTATCATTGAAACCACATACTTTAAAAATCACGAATGGCTGTGAGAACCAGCAATCCGGGTTCTTAAAAACGATTGTGTCAATGAAGTAAATAACCAGATTCAGGATCTGATCCAAGGTTTTGTTACTAAACAAACATTTCACTAGACCCTATTGCATATGCTAATGACGCTGAGAACTATCGTACAGAGTTTCTTAATTCTCTAGACCCCCTTGGGATGACACCGTATAATCTAAAAATAAAACTTGAGTCACCAATAACGCTGTTACGGAATCTAAGTAGAACCGCCAAAACTGTGCGTTAAAAAAGAGCCTAATGTTATTGAAATCACAATGGAAATGTTTCTACGGTTGAAATGAATATAATAACAAAAGCTCACACCAAAACAACAAACTGAATGAAAACAGTAGTAAAATGCCTTCAGCAAGTGCGCGCCATCAGGAATGCAAGAATGAAAACACAACGCCGGAAGTAAAAAAACGAATCCTTCCTTAATTTGTAGTAGTCTTCATTTAGTAGTCTCCAGCAATCGGTTCTCGTTTCAAAGCATAACTTTCTTGCGGATATATTCGAAAGTGATTATCAGTAGGGTTTTGTTTTTGCTTCTAGTATAGATTCGAACATACCTGTGTACACAGTTTGCAAAAAAACATGCCTAATAATGACTGGCAGGACGAAAGGAGAAAATGTATTTATCTCGCGCATTACCAACAGACATGCCATTCGATCTTAAAAGACTTCAATTTCCAGTCAGACGGGCTTTCGTCATGACAATCAGCACCGCACAAAGACAGTCTATAAAGTGTTCAGGCAGTTATATGTTGCATATTTCAGTGGGCTCTCCAAAACATTTGTTCATTTTTGTTACAAGTGAAAAAATAAATAAAGTACACGACTAGGCTGCATTTAGGTTAGGTAGAAGTGGCTGCCAGCTGAAAGCCGACACACTTAGACAAATAATAGGCCCACTGTGATACCACATGAATTTGGGGAAACGCTCACTTGTCTATTTGTTGAACCATTTGGAGCCTCTGACGAAGCGTAGGAGTTTTATAATGTCTGCCTTACTCAGATCGTTAGAGTCGTTGAAGCCGAATGCTCTTAAGTGGAGTTTTCTTCTTTGGGAGAGAGTTAGCAAGTGAAGAATATTTTCCTCCTCCTCCTCATCCATGTAGCTTCTACAGAAATCATTCGAAAATACACCAAGCCTTTTAGCATGCTTGCCAATTGCAGCGCTGATATGCAATCTATTAAGAGAAATCAAATTCGTATAGCGTTTCAGATTAAGCTTAGGCCAAATCTGTTTTGTCATGTTGTACCACACATGTCCACCTAGAATTTGTTTTCTCAATAGCACCCAGCTTTAATTTGAGTTTCCATGTAGCGATCGGTATACCCAGTGAACTGAGTATTGTTGTTCCATGTCGGCCGCACTTACTTGCACTTATGTGCATATATGTATTATTAATTGTTTATTAAAGACTGCATTGAACAATCCGAAGACCTAAAATCGAGCTTGAAACTTTGCAACTATGCACGATTCGAGTAAAAAATAGTCAGCATACTCTTAAAATCTCATCTATCTACTGCCCGCCCCGTTCCGCGCTTGAAAAAAGTAATTTTACTAACTTGTTTAAATTGCTGAAACCTAATTTCATTATTGGCGGCGATTTTAATGCGAAACATACATTCTGGGGCTCAAGACACAGCTCGCAAAAAGGCAGAATGCTCTATGAGGCAGGTATGGAGTACAGTTGTGATTTCCATTCGAAAGGAATCTCTACCAACCACATTAAAGTTGAAGAGAGCTTTGATCTGTCGTCTGACCATTCCCCAGTTGTTTTGAGATTGAGCGAAAAACTAGTCTATACCCTAGAGCCAGCGAGATTAACCGGTAGAACAACTAACTGGAAAGGTTTTAGGAACGAAATTGAAGATAATGTTGAACTGAGCGTTCCACTTACGACACCCTATGAACTTGAGGTTGAAGTTGATCGTTTCGTTGAGATCGTACAGCTCGCCTCTTGGAATAATACTCCCAATCCAAGGAAAACTCCGGACAAATACGGTCTACGATATTCTACGGAAATAAAAGAATTGGTCAAGGAAAAAAGAAAAGCGCGTAAGAAATGGCAACAGAGTCGTGCTCCGCAACATAAAGCTCACTTGAATCACCTGTGCAATTCGTTGAAGAAGACTATAAAGGATTTTAAGAATCGTGCGATAGGCTCTTACCTTGAAAGTTTAACAGCGAAAAAAGATTCCAATTATTAACTTTGGAAAGCTTTAAAAGGCACCAAAGGCCCAGGGTTCCCGCGCCGCCAATTAAATTAAATCACAATGAATGGGCAAGGGAAGTGTTGTGTATGCAACTGTTTAGCTGACTGCTTGTACAGTCAGTCGATACCAACTGCGTACCAGCAGTTGGTGGTCGATGAACGTACAGCATTGCTACAAACAATATCTACACATAAGGATGCGTTCAAGGTAACCAGGCTTCAATTTGGCATCTCCTCAGCGCCGGGAATATTTCAAAGCTGCATAGAAAACATCCTACAAAACATTCCAGGGGTCTTGTCATATTTTGACGACATCGTCGTTATGGGTAAGTCAGAAGAAGAATTGGCAGTGAGATTAAATGAGGTGTTGTCCCGTTTCGACAAGGCTGGTCTGCGGCTGCGTAAAGAAAAGTGTCAATTTGGCGTGCCATCTGTGGAGTTCTTGGGTTTTAAAATCGACGCCCTGGGTGTACGGCCATCGGCTGATAAGGTGAAGGCAATCCACAATGCACCACCACTGAGGGACAAGAAGCAATTACAAGCATTTCTGGGCTTAATAAACTTCTATCACTCTTTTTTGCCACGCAAAGCAACTGTAGCAGAACCTTTACACCGCCTATTGGATAAAAATGCACACTGGTCGTGGAAGAAACACCACGAAAGGGCTTTCATTACGCTTAAGAAGCTTATCGCATCAGACGACGTGTTAGTTCACTACGATGACAAGCTGCCATTAGTACTAACATGCGACGCATCACCATATGCACTCGGGGCAGTCCTCAGTCACAAGTTAGCAGATGGGTCTGAAAAACCCATTGCGTTCTACTCAAGAACACTCTCTAAGACCGAACGGAACTATGCGCAAATCGACAGGGAAACAGTGGCTCTCGTTTCAGGAGTAAACAAATTCCACAATTATCTATATGGCCGTTCATTCACTCTGGTCACAGATCATCGACCACTACTGGGAATTTTTACTACAACAAAATCAGTCCCCAACATAATATCGAACCAAATGCTGCGCCGCTCAATATTTCTTAATGCTTACGACTTCAACCTGGTATTTCACGCTGGAACCAAGATAAGCAACTCAGATTTCCTGAGCCGCTGTCCATTATCGACCGAAGAGGAGACAACAACGACCGAAGAAGTTCTTATGATCGAATTGGCAGCTACGCCAGTCGTGAGCGCACAGCTGTTAGCGTCACAAACGTTGAAGGATCCACAATTATCCAAAGAAAAAGCGGACGTTTTTGCAGCTCACCTGGAAGACATCTTTAAAGGAAGTTATAATAGTTTTAAAACCAGGAAAGCCGCTAAATGAGGTAAAATCTTATAGACCAGTTTCGCCCCTTCTAGTTATACTCGTATCCAAAATTTTCGAGAGGATATTACTAAGGCGTCTCCAAGCGGTTATAGAAGGAAATAATCTTATCCCTGACCACCAGTTTGGATTCAGAAGTAAGCATTCGACGATTGACCAGGTGCATAGAATTACTGACGTAATCGAGAAAGCATATCAAGCGTATTTCTTGACGTCTCGCAAGCTTTTGATAAGGTGTGGCATGATGACTTGAATTGCAAATTACGACAAGTTCTCCCTGTATGCCTATACGACATTCTAGAATCATATCTCGGGAATAGACTCTTCCGTGTTAGACATGGAAATGAATACTCGGAGCTCATAGAAATTTCGGTCGGTGTACCGCAAGGAAGCGTTCTTGGGCCACTTCTCTATCTGTTATATACTCGAGATATACCGAAAGAAAATGGCGTTTGCCGATGACACCGCTATCCTAGCTGTAGGTAAAACAATCGAAGAAACGACTGCAAAATTGCAAAACGCACTGCATAAAGTAAATGAATGGACGAGGGACTGGCGGATCGCCCTCGACGAATCTAAATCTGTTCACGTGAATTTCACTTATAAGAAAACTAATGTCTTGCCAATTTTCCTAAACTTGGCCCGAATACCATTTGCAAACGAGGCCAAATACCTTGGAATGACACTCGACGCAAAACTGAAATGGAATTAGCACGTGAAAATGAAACGTAAAGAACTCGAAATCAAATATAGAGAAATGAACTGGTTGCTCGGAAAACACTCCCAGCTCAGTACTGAGAACAAACTGCTTTTATACAAGCAAGTGCTAAAGCTGGTGTGGGCTTACGGTATACAACTTTGGGGCTGTACCAAGAAAACAAATGCCAATATTTTACAAACTTTTCAAAATAAATTGCTAAGAGAAATTGTCCACGCACCGTGGTATACTAGAAACGATGATATCCACAGGGATCTCGGAATTCCCACAATCGAAGCTGAAATTAGAAGCTTCGCGAGAAAGCATAGAAACCGACTAATCGGACATGTCAACAATACAATCCTACAAATTCTGGATGAAAGCAATTTATTGCGCCGACTACAAAGGACGAAACCTTTCGACTTGGCGAGATAGGAATCAACCGCGCCTAGATTGCGGAACATGCAGGATCTATCAGTGGAAAGCAACCTGCCAAACGAGTTTTTTTTTTCATGATAGAAAAATTGCTTGATAAGCTGCAATATATAACAAATTAAATCGCAGGGTGGTGTTTTTTTAGTCAGTAAGAATCTGACACTACTATGAGCACGCGCTTGCTATCCTCATAGTGTCTATGGAAGATTTTTCACCAACCCTCGGGGAAAAAAAAAAAAATATATATGTATGCTGTTTATCGGCAAATTACTCAGATTTAAAATCTGAAGAAAATCGTTAACGTTTTAATTTTGTTCTGGTATACAGGCCCTTAAAGTGATTCGCGAAATTGAAACGTTCTAGACTTTTTGGTGCAGGTAGAACGAATATACCTCAGTTACCTCAGCCTCTAGCATTTTAAGCAAGGGTTTTAATATTGTCTAAAATTAAAAGAATATGACTGAATGATATTGAATTGGCTATATGTACTATGCTCTATGCTATGTTATTTATTAAATAAATTCTTACCTCGTTGTTAGTATAGTGACTGAACAATATTATCCCTGTCAGAAAGTTGCCTCACTTTCATCGAACCATCTGAACCACACGAAAATAATCGACCCTGTGAGTCCAATTGCAATTGGCTAACACCTTGGCCAATATGCTTGAAGAAACTACTCTTAGCGTGTTCTCCAGGAAACGCGTATAATAGCGCATGGTGTGTTAAACTCCAAATCTATTGATAAAATAATAAAAATAATACACACACATAACAAAACACCATCAACACTTTTATACCTTTATGTCGCCTTCAGCTGATCCTGTCACAAAAAGTTCTTCATGTGGATCCATTGCCATACATTTGATGGCACTCTCGTGGGCCTAAAATTTGTATTTATAAAAACACATCACATATAAATCTAAAGCTATAAACTTACTTGGAATCTATGCCTTAACGTCCTTTGACGGACGTCAAAAATGCAAATATCTCCCTTTTTGCCAGATGAAATGAGAACCTGATGTTGGGGCGCATAAATTAAACTCGACGCTCCTTGATCGTGACAGGTAAAAGCTAAATAAAAAAAGAAATGTTTTAGTATCATCAATAAATTTTTTTTTTAAATATATCTAGTCACGTCATACTCGTAAATACTGGTACACGTTTAAACGCACTCATTGTGAAACTAGTACTGAACACATCCATTCTATGTTGACAGGTGTTCAATGAGTGACATTTATACTAAGTTAATACGCAAAAAGATTTACACATAGGTCGTTTGCAAATATGGAGTGGGAGGATATTGAAAACTGTAATGTGGTAATTGGCCTTCACAAGTGTAATGTGGAAATAGACGATATGTGTATTGAACTGTTAAATTGTTTGAGGACAGTGACCGTCAAAGATCCGGATGCCCTCGCTCTGTCAGAACTCCAAGGCGATCAAAGCTGTTAAAGCCAGGATTAATCAGACCCCGCTGTGAGAACAGAAAATCTTGTCACGAGAAATGCAGATATCACAGAAATCCATATCTTGAGTTATCAAACAAAATTTGGGACTCAACGCATATATAGCACTTACTCACAGCCCAAATTTAAGCAAAAAACGGAATGAAAGATCGAAAGCTCTACGCTGCCGGTACGCGAAAAAAGGTCACAGAAAAATGTTGTCCATGGATGAAAAAATGTCTACTACTGAGGAATCGTTCAATAAGCAAACTGACAGAGTCAGGCAGAACTCATTCCGCCAGTCGAACGGGTTCATCATTACGCATCTGCGATTGTTTGGTGGGGAATCAGGTACGACTTTAATTTTTGTGAGAAGTGAGCAAAAATGTATGTAAATGTAAAAATGTAAATATGTAAAATGTACCGGCAGACTTCCCGGTTTCGGATCACTTCGTCACTGAGGCCAATCGAATGCTGGTGTTTTTGCATTTGTGTGATCCAGTTGTTTTTTGGTCTGCCTTTTTTGCGCGATTGTGTAGGAACGCTGATTGATATTGCCTTTTTGACGGGGTTCGAAGGATCTCTCCTTTGAATATAATAATACCAACTGAGCCGGTCGTGCTCTATCTTGCTTGTGATGGGTTCTTTTACATGAAGGCTTCCTCGAATCTTTGAACTCTTATTCTATCAATCTTCGTTACTCCTGCTGTCATGCGAAGCATCTTCATCTCAGCTGCCGTTAATTTGCCCTCATACTTTTTGTACATTGTCCAGCATTGTGAATCGTATGTGAGCGCCGGACGTACAACTGCGGTGTAGAGTCTTCCTTTAAGCTTAGGGGGCATTTTTCGATCACAGAAGATAGCGGAGTTTTCCCGCCACTTCATGCACCCTACGCTTACGCGATGACTGATGTCATCATCACAAGTTGCTTCGCTATTGATCATACATTCCAGATATTTGAACTTTTCACACTTGGGAAAGACTCTTCCATTCAAGTAAATGTCTGGAATAGGCCGGGGGGGA
The DNA here is from genome assembly GCA_963082735.1 of Pocota personata. Taxonomy (NCBI): domain Eukaryota; kingdom Metazoa; phylum Arthropoda; class Insecta; order Diptera; family Syrphidae; genus Pocota; species Pocota personata. The sequence goes on from OY720430.1 coordinate 71,695,641, forward strand.
TCAGAGAACGGGCAGCACACTGTCTTTTTCGAACTAATACGGTACCCATTTTCCTCCAAACCTTACATCAAGCGCTCGTTGCAAGGCCATTTGATCTTCGCTTATGATAGTTCCATAGTTAGCAAAGAATAACTGATGCACTTTGGGGTCCGTCACTTTTCCTTCAAGCAGATAATCAAGGACTGCAATAAATAGGAAAGGACTAAGGACGCTTCCCTGGTGTACACCGACTTTGATTGGGAACTCTTCGGTGACTCCTGCGGGACATCTTACTCTTGTCCTTGCTCCCTCATACATGTCCACGATCATGCACATGTAGGTATCTGGAACTCCTCGTTGTCTTAGCGCCACCCATAAGAGATCTCTTGGTTGTCTATCAAAGGCTTTTTCGAAATCAAGCAACACCATATGCAAGTCCTTTAAGGAATCATGATGTTTTTCCATTATGATCCTTATACTTTGGATTGCATCTGTTGCTGATTTACCCGAGACAAACCCGCACTGGTCATCAGATAGCCTCATTATTTTCCACAGTCGGCCATCTAATACCCACTCAACGATCTTCATGGTGTGTGACATCAGCTTGACAGAACGGTAGTTATCGGAGTTTCGCGTACCGCCCTTCCCTTTGTGCAAAGGAAGAAGATAACTTTCCCTCCACTGATTAGACATTGGATCACCGCTCATAAGTTTGGAGATAAGAATCATGAACCATCTGGACCCGATGTCTCCCATCTTTTTCCAGAACTCAGAGGGTATCTCGTCTGGCCCAACCGCTTTTCTTCTTTTGGAGTATTTGACGGCATTTCTAACTTCTTCGACAGTAATGTCGGATACTTCGTCATGGTTAGGAGCGGCTCTTGGAAAGTATACCCGGGAAAACTGGAAACACAATACTGTCGCCATCTGTGGAGAATTTTGTCGTCTTCCACAAGAAGCTGGCCTTGAGCATTGTTAATGAATTTTGGGGAACGAATCTCCTGAGCATTTCTTCTTCTCTGGGGGGCTATTTTGAAGATAGTTGCTTCCTTATTCAAGGTGTTTTGTCGAAGCTCCTGGATAGCCTGGTTCCTATCAGACGCCAAAGACGATATTTCCTCCAACTCCCGATAGAAGCCTTCCATACTTTTTGTTTGTAATTGGGCGCATTTCTTCGCGAGACCTTTGCAACATCTATATATCACTTCAAGGCGAGCTTTTTCGTCTCTATTAGTAGAAGAGCACTTTGACCAAGACTTGAAAGCCGTTTTCTTTTCCCGTATCACTACTTTAGCTTCATCTGTCCACTACCATGTTTCTTTGGCGTGTTGGCAGGGGCCTTTCGACGTTCCAAGCAGTGATTTGGCTCTCTCCAAGCAAGATCGCTGTAGGTAATCCCACATATCTTGTGCTCTGCACTCCTCATCACCGACCTCATCGATGATGGTAAAGAGGTAATTTGTCAGGTTGGTAATAAAAACTTCGCCTTTTCCTTTGTCCAGCTTGTACCAATTGATTTTCTCAGCCACCTTTGTTTGCGTATTTGTTTTCTTCCCCGTCTCCATAAAAATTTCTGTCAGGAGGAGACGCTGTTGCTGGGCGACCGCCTCTCCCAGGATCACTTTGCAATCTTTAACCCGGTGCTTCATGAAACTGACTACCAAATGATAGTCAATCTGGGTTTAATTTCCACCACTGCTGTAAGTGATCAGGTGCCGGCTTTGTTTGACGAACATGGTATTTAGCACGATAAGACCGTATGACTTGCACATGCTTAGGATGTCTTCACCTGGAGAATTCCTGGTGCCGTACCCCAGTCCTTCATGGCAGTCTTCATAGTATTCATTTGTTTTCCCGACATGTCCGTTCAAATCTCCGCCAACAAACAAAAGCTCTTCCTTTGGGATGTTTTTGATGAGGTTGTGAAAATCCAGCCAGAATGCATCTTTTTCTCTCTGTTCGCATCCGACTTGGGGAGCATATGCGCTTACAATATTCCACACCTCACCCTGTATCACCAATTTGAGAGACATCAAACGGTCACTGGATTTTGAAATGGTCAAGATTAATAATACTATAAGGAAGTTAATAATACTATACAAAAAAAATTTTTTTTCTTCGAAATTTTACCTTGAACTATTACTTAATAGCCGGGATGCAAAGTAGTTCGCCTCCTCGCGGTGCATCCTGGGTAATGCAAAATGAACTACAACTAATGGAAGCCAAACAATCATGTCAAAAATTCTATCAAAATCGATCTCCTGGCTACCACAACGAAAGGATACCAAAACTCGAAGAAAGACCATAAACCCCAAACAGTAAGTTTCCTTACTATACTTCACAAACAAAAAATGGATCACATGCGATCTAGGACTATTGGACAGTCACTCCGTATTTGTCAAATTAATTTAGAAAACATAGTATTTAGTATTTATTTAGTATTTATTATTGATTAAGTAACATCATTTATAATAGATTTTATATCATCTTTAAGCTATAAATGAGATATGTATATATAGGTAATACTAATATTCAAAAATTCATACAATTCAGTGATAAATGAAAATGAAAAATGTATAAGTAGAAAATTTTTATAGTATACAATATGTAGAAACAAAAAGTTAAAGTACTCGTAATTGTGAAAATGCAAATAAACTAAAATGTGCTTGTTTTACCCTGCCAAGTGCCGAAAGAGAGTTTCCCCAAAACCATTCGCATCATAAAGTCTCCTAACGCTGAGAGGAAGTGCATTCCAAAGATGAATAGCATGAACGAAAAATTGACGCTCTGAGTTTTGATAGTGAACACGCGGTTGGATTAAACTTAAAGATCGGCTCTGCTGGTAATAATTTTTTGTAGGTACTTGATTGTGCAGTACTCGAGATATTTATCAAGAGTGCATCCTAATATGTTCTTAGCATATTGTGAAATATGGTCAAAACGTCTCAATCCATAAACATAGCGAGTTATATTGTTAAACGCAACGTTGAGCTTACGTCGAATGAGAGCACTGCTGCAACAAAAAATTCCACATCCGTATGTAAATATTGGAATTAGCAAAACTCTTACTAGCATTAACCTTGTTTGCAAAGGAGTGAAACACTGCGACATAGATAGATTCCTAAGAGAACCATAGATTTTGCCTATAATAGTGGAGATATGATCATCCCAACTTAACGTTTTGTTAAACCATACCCCAAGATTTTTAGCTTTGTCAACGAACTCAATTGGTTCATTTTGGAGGAATATATTGGGAAGATCACAATCATTCACGCCATTTCTGCTAATAACGAGACATTTAGATTTGGCTGGGTTAAGCTTCAACGAATTATCTTCAGACCAATCTAGAACTTTTCGTAGATCCTCATTAAGCTTACAAGCTGCTTCCTTAATAAGGTCTAATTTGCAACTTATGTAAAGCTGTACATCGTCTGCGTACATGTGTAGGAATGAATTTTTGATTATGGTCGGAAGAATATTGATAAATATTGTGTGAATAACAAAGGTCCCAATATGGACCCTTGAGGTACACCCGCTGAGGTTGCAATAAAATCAGACATCACATTATTAACAGCAACGGATTGTTTTCTTCCACCAAGATATGTTTTGATGAGCTTGATAGCAGATGATGAAAAGCCAAACAACCTCTTGAGTTTTAAGAGAAGCTGCATATGATCCAATGTGTCAAAGGCCTTGGAAAAGTCCAGCAGAGTCACAATAGTTATTAGATCTTTATCCATCGCCACTCGGATATCATCAGTTACTTTAAGTAGAGAAGACGTACAGCTATGATATGGCCTGAAGCCAGATTGATTTGCGCAAAGTAGTTTATTGCGCTGGATAAAGACAGACATTTGCTTATGCATTATCTTTTCCATGCCCTTGGACAAGAATGGAAGGATGGCAATGGGTCTATACTCAGCCGGCGAGTTGGATGACGCTTTCTTTTTCAGGGCTGGAACAATTTTTGCAGTTTTCCACTCAGTCGGAAAAGTATATGTAGTTATTATATTGTTGAAAATTTGGGTTATGGCTGGAAGAATGTAAGGTAGTATGATTTTAATAAAAATCGGATGAATTCCGTCGATACCAACAGCTTTAGACTTAATTTTAAGGATAGCATTGACAACATCAACCTGTTCAATACGAGTGAATTCAAAGCCACTGAACGTTACATCCAGTGGATCAGCACTTGTTCTGGATGTCATTTGCACTTTCGTGAATTTTGCCAGGGAATACATCCCCTGCTGGAATGAAGAAAACGATAAATTGTACGCAGAATTCCGTTTAAATGGAGACTCCAACTTAGCGAACGAGCTTATGGAAAGCCTAGATGAAAACAGAGAAATGGATGGAGACGGTCACCAAAGTTGATATTAAACACTCGAGCTGGAAGGCATGGAGCTTACTTCGAAAACTAGGCACGTCAAACTTGCCATCTGTTAAAAAACCAACCATCGACCCCAATATTGTAGCTAGCCATATAGTCAAACTATCGAAAGCTAAACCAGATAAACCTTTCACAACGCACATCAATCAAGAGTACAAAAATTTACGAAGAAACACAGCTCCACATGCCACCTACTCAGCTCCATTCTCTACAGCCGATGTTGATATTGCCCTCTCTTCCATAAAATCCGGAACCGCAGCCGGCGCAGACGGAATTTATCCGGAATTTTTGAAACACAGCGGGCCAAAGGTAAGAAGGTGCCTCGTCCGAACATATTCCAAAATGCTATCATCTCCAGAGATTTCTACGTCCTTCAAAAAATCAAAGGTCATCACGCTCCTTAAGCCAAGCAAATCTGCAGATGCCCCAGAAAGCTACCGCCCAATTGCCCTCCTACCTCTCGGCCTAAAACTCCTTGAACGCATGATCTTGAACCGATAGGAACTGATATTGATAAAGCTATCCCGAACGAGCAGGCAAGTTTCAGGAAATCTAGAAGTTGCACCGACCAATTCTTGGCCCTAACAAACTTTATTGAAAACGGTTTCCAACGGAAAATGAAAACCAGTGTATGCTTCGTGGACCTAACAGCAGCCTACGACACCGTGTGGAAAAAGGGCCTCCTGTACAAGCTTCTCCAGATCATCCCTTGCATAAAAATCTGCAACCTAGTATGCACGATGCTGAGCGACAGGTTATCCAATGTCTTCCTCAATGGCAAGCTCAGCAAAACCAGGAAGCTCAACAACGGTCTTCCGCAAGGGTCGGTGCTCGCCCCAACACTTTTTAACACATACACCTGCGACCTTCCAGACACGTCCTCCCGAATATTTAACTACACCGATGACATGGCGCTTGCGTTTCAGCACTAGTCCTTTGGAACTCTGGAACAGGTAGCGACTTCAGACTTGACCCAGCTGTCAGCATACTGCAAGCATTGGCGCATACAACCAAGTGCAACCAAAACTGAGATCTGCTGTTTCCACCTCAATCATAGAGAGGCTCGAAGAGAGTTGCGGGTGCTGCTTGATGGTGAATACTTGAGGCACAACTTCACTCCAAAATATCTCGGTATCACCTTAGACCGAACTCTGACGTACAAGCCTCATCTCACCAAAGCCTCGCAAAAATTAAAGTCAATAAACAACGTGATCCAAAAACTGGCAGGCACCTCCTGGGGTGCCTCTGCAAACTGCCTACGCACCTCTGCTCTCTCGCTGGTTTATTCAACTACAAAATATGGAGCCCCTGTTTGGCTTAACAGTTGCCACACCAACAAGATCGACCCCCAACTGAACACCACCATGAGATTAATATCTGGGACCCTAAGACCGACTCCAGCTGAATGGTTGCCCATGCTCTGCAACATAGCCCCACCCGATCTAAGCCTTGATCAAAGAATTCCACAAAATCCGAGATAATGCGAGAGTCCCATGAGTACGGGGGATGGCCGAGCAAATCGTACCCCAAATCCCGCAGTACACACACTTGTGTACAGGTGCACTGTCCTGGTTAAAGATGATTTTTTTCTTCTTCAAGCCAGGACTCTTCTCGCAAATTTTGGCATCCAGCTGGTCAAGAAGGTTGGAGTAATATTCTCCCGTAATTGTTCTGCCTTTCTCAAGGTAATCAATTAACAGGATCTCTTTCGCATCCCAAAACACACTGGCCATGACATTTCCGGCAGATGCGATCGACTTCGCTTTCTTTGGCGCTGAACCAACGGCTTCCACCCACTGCTTCGACTGCTGTTTCGTTTCTGGCGTTTAGTGGTGGACCCATGTCTCATCCATGGTGACAAATCGCCACACAAAGTCGGTCGGATCCATATTGAATCGGTCCAAAGATTGCCGCGAAAATCGTGTGCGCATTTGCTTTTGATCGGCATTCAGCAAATTCGACACTCATCTTGCGCAGAGCTTTCGCATCCCCCTAAGTTTTTGTGCAAGATGTTTCGCACCCTCTCTTCCGATATACATACAGCCACAGCTATCTCACTCACCTTCACTCGCCAATCGTCCAACACGATATCATGCACTTTTTCGATGGTTTCGGGTGTGGTTGCGGTTTTTGGCCGTCCTTCACGTGAGTCATATTCAAGGGACGTGCGACCACGTTTAAATTCAACTGCTCACATTTTAACGGGTTGACATGGAAGGAGCAGAGTTCCCGTAAATTTTGTCTACTGTGAATGAGTTTCCTTAGGGGTTAACCCATCCAAAACGAATAATTTTATCACCGCACGATATACAAGTTTATCCATTTTAACGAAAAACACGCAAGGCGTCTACTGCAAAAATTCGTGTAAGGAAACTACTTAAGAGAACAAGTTGAAACTTGTCATACGAACTAATGAAAAGTGCACCCAGGCAGGAAACATAAATTTTTGCTGATTGGAACGCCATCTCTGCGTTAGACCGAGAACTTTTCACCTTGCCCTCGTATATCCAACAGTGGGTCACTGCTGCGCTTCGCGCGATTAATTTATTAAATTCCACTTTCCGGAATGGTTTAGACGCTCACGCGACTTCGTTGCTCCGCTAAGGGTATGTCAACAACTGTCAGGCAGGCGCTTGGGGCTAAATTTATTAGAGAACAGTTTTGTGCCGGCCAACAGTGGATGAGGAATCAAACCTTAAATGTATGAGTATATATCAAAATTCTCAGAAAAATGCTTGCTATCACATATTAAAATTTCATAGAAATCGGAAAATATTTCTATATTTCATTAAAACTTATAATTTTTTAATTTTAACAACACCCTGTAAAGGAATAAAATTATGTCCATTTATGTTAAATTGGATATACTTAGCACTTCAAGTAGACTAAACACCCTTTTGTTGAGTTAATAAGGAAGAAAACATGCATTTTACTAGTCAAAACTGAAAACTTTAAAAAAATTTTAAAAATACAACAACAAATTTCCTCTCCAAAATTTTTACATAGTATATCTTAGAATAAGCCATTATAAGTAAAAAAAATAATTTTAAGTGAAAAATCGATTTCCTATATTGGAAACCTCAGCCATTATTTTCAAACCACCAGTGTACTTTCCAACAAAACTCCGCGACAGCTCATAGGCAAAAACAACACAAGGGTGGCTCCAAACAATGTACCGGACTTCATAACAGCAGACAATACGCCGTCAATCAATTAAGACCTCAATCCTTTGGATTATAAGCTGTGGTATATTGGCTTGTTCTACTCGACACTCAAATATTGGGTCCTTGAAGCGAACACTTATCCGAGCGTGGTGCGATCGATGTAACCAGAGCGACTCAAGGCCTTCATAAATGCAAATGCCGGACATTTCGAATAAATTGTTTAAATATTGTTTTCTAAATAATAAATTTAAATTTTACAGAAAAGAAAATCATTTTTTCACCAAAAAATGCGTATACAAGTATTTATGACTTGACTAGGTTAATATTTTTGGTGCTAAGAGCCCTACTAGCTTCTCGCAGGCACTCGTGCTAAATTGCGAGTCAGAAACCTCAGCTTAAAAACCAATAATGCTGTCATAGAATAATATCGCAAAAGTTGTGGCAGCAGTGCAAAGTTTGCAAATTTAAAGGCAGATTTTTGTGTTCAGGCAATTGTGCCGGTGTCTGTACGAGGGGAGTTCAATAAGTTTTCGGTATGAACATGATTAACTGATTATTTGCAGTACTTGTTAATTGCTTTCATTAACGGCACATTTGCATTCTTACAGTTTACATCGAAATATAGCGAGAATGAGTGACAAAGTTAAAAAATGCAAAAAAAATCACATCAGGAATTTACACCTTCGTTATCGTTAAGTAAATGCTAATGAGTCCTTGAGACGTGTCGAGGAGAGTGATAATAGTAGAGGTTCCCTCGCCAAGAGTATCGCTTTCGGATTCGGGGCACAAAACTAAGAGGTAATCAAATTCCCCTCTCGGCTTTTCTTCTTTTCCGTCTATCTTCTTATTTTTCCCTGGACTAGATTAATGGTATTAATTGAACCTAATGAGTATCAGCTTGACTGGGAGCCCAGTCTGTATCCCAGATACCAAGCGACTACATGGATCAATTAACCTTGTCTGTATAATGGGCCACAAAAACTGCCCGACAGTCAAAAGAACTTACTGGACTCCTGCTTACTGCCTCCAGCTCTAAACCTAAGAACCCACGAATTTCTAAACCACCACGTAGAAATCCATCGAGGAAGACACGCCCCTTCAGTGGGGCCACAAAAACTGCCCGACAGTCAAAAGAACTTACTGGACTCCTGCTTACTGCCTCCAGCTCTAAACCTAAGAACCCACGAATTTCTAAACCACCACGTATAAATCCACCGAGGAAGACACGCCCCTTCAGCTACGGGGTTAACGTACTAACCAAGGGACATTGCAGCGGCAGAATCAGCGCAAAAGAGACGCAAATTCCTCGAGTGAGGCAGCAAACTGCAAACCCTTCTGTGATTGCGAAGCTAGATATGTCTGACGAGGAAGGGAGAATCATTTACTAAAAGAGACTGCTTATTGAAGGTAGGATCATAAACTACTTTTACGAGCACGTCATGATTTCTATGACATTTACCCACCTTCAAGGACGGTGCTGACCATACCCTCCAACACTGAACAAACAATAATCCAAAGTATTGGGCTTTCTGAAGACCAATTCTCGGATGCAATAAAAGTTGGAATATTGATTCTAAGCCACTGTTGAGTTGTTTTGGCTTAATGTGCTGGAGCAGAGTCCTGTTGGAAAACCCATCCTGCTCCACTAAAAAAGGGTATTCACCAAGCCTTTAACGATGCCTTCTAGAACATCTTCTTGCTACAACTTTGCCTCAGTTTTGACTCCTTTTTCACAAAAAGGGGTATGAACAACGCTGTTGTGGTTAAAATATTTTAAGGTTCTCAAAATTTCGGTGGGGTCTCTTGCGTTGCAACACTGACCACAAACAATAATCCAAAGGATTCAAATCTGAGCTTCCTGAAGGTCAATCGTCGGATGCAATAAAAGTAGAAATATTGATTCTAAGCTACTGCTGAATTGTTTTGGCAGGAAGTTTAAAAAAATCACTATTCAAGGCGAATATCTTGCAAACGGTGAGGTCTATGAGAAATATTATTTCAATAGCAATTTTAAAATTTTTGAAAATTTTAGAAACGCGTCTAAAATGTCAAACTTTACCCTGAACTTACTGGAAATCGTTGTTGAGTGCGAATAACTGCAAAACGGTGCGTCCTGAGATAGGATCCACATTTTAGGTTTCAAATTTTTCTATAAGGTGGGCACCATGTCGAAAAGTAACAGACCAATAACGTCGTAGTATTCCTTTAACAAAAAAAAAAAAAAAAATCCAAAGTCCGGAATGAAAGTGCGTGGAAACTCCCGAAAAATCACTCCACCACAAAGACTAGACTCTTGTGTGTTTTTCTGGATATCGGTTAAATTTTGACAATATTGAAGCCATTAGACATTATATATGCCTGGTACTGTCGGGCTATATTGGGCAAATGCTAACGCCCAGACAAATTAGCGTAACGAACTATCGTAACCAGGCCTAAGAACGCAGTAGAATTTCCGAAAAAATTTAAGCTTCAAACCATAATTCTGTAATATGCGGGCTACGGCTCGAGTAGATAAAACGATATTCTGTGAGATTATTTCTTTATTTTCTAGTCTATAGAACAATTCAAATTCAAACTATACCGTGCTTCGCAAATTCTTTCCTTACAAGATCTCTTTCTTCTCAAATCACTTTATCTCATTTCAATTACTTAATTCACAAATCCAAACTAATCACTTCTTCTTGTTAACTCTCAACTTTCAATTTATCACAAAATTACAACTTCCCCTATTATCACTTTTCCAATCTCTTCGTGCGGTTCAAAACCCAATTGCCTTGCCTTTCTGATAGCCAGAAACTTCTAGCAAATTCTTCGACCACTGGAACAAGAAAATTCTGATGTAATAATTCCAAGATGACAATCATTTCTTGCAGTTATAATTATCGTAGACACGAACTGTGGAGACTAATTGCAGACACGAACCTCGAATGAAAAGACACTTCGGAACAAAATTATGCCAGAATGAAAAGACACTTCGGAATTTGTTGCATTATGCTACATTATGTTACAATACGTTTGCATATTTTAACCTCAATTATCGGAAAATTCAGAAACCTGAAGACGCATGGGAAGATCCAACGACAGACATGTACCATAAGAAACAGTGTTTTACTAACACTGCTTGATCTGCAAATGAAAAAAAAAAATCTGACTTCTCCAGCTATTCAAGCAGAGAAACAATAGAGTATTGCCAAATTTGTTTACTTTCACTTCGGCCTAAATTCTCCGGCAAAAACGCTTGTAAGGGAAGGTTACCACGTGACAGACTCAAAAGCCAAAGAAACAATCTGTGTTAATTGATAGCTCAATAAGTTTAAGCAAACTAACTCACCAAAACAGTCATTGACTGCGCAATATACGGAAACATGTAGCGACAGCGTTCTAATTGCACATGATGCATCCAAATTTGTAAATTTCCATTTAAAGAGACCACACTTTATATTTTAATGCAGGTTAAGATATTTTTAAAAATTCTTGTATTTTACTATACTGTTTGAGCTGATGAAACGAAAAGTAGAAGTAAAAGAAGCTTTTTATTCGACTAGACTCTTTTTAACACTTTGCTTGCCTACGAATACCTTCAGTGGCCTAGTGTACATCGGAAAATTAAGGCCGAATCAGCACAAAAATTTAGTCCAAGTCCTTTGAGTTTACACCAAACAGGTCAATATGAGGCTTAAGTTCATACATTGATTACTATTTATTTTTCCATAGATGCCACTGTAGCTTCCAAAACCTTGATTTGAATAGATACAAAGTATCGATCTCTGTAATGTTTTATCATTGCAAAATAAACTGCACAAGCGGCAAATTCGATGGAACAAAAATATATGACATTTTGAAATGACATTCCTTTAAAAAAGCTCCATCTAACACATGCTAGAAAACCTAATAGATCAGAGTATTTACACGCCATAGTCCATAACGGTAGATCGCATCAAACAGTATAGTGCTTTGTTCAAAGCGTTTATACCTACTTATTTGTACAATAAGAGAGCTTGATCCCAGACAAAATCAGCGATGTAAACTAGGCTAATCACTACGTAGAATATGTACTAAATAATTATTTTTTTAAGTCCATCAACTGAGAACATTCAACAATACACACCAAAGTGTGCGAATCAATAAGTACATATTCACCCAAAAGTGTGAGAATTAACAAGAAGGAAATGCTTTCAGATTCTCACACTTTCAAGTAGGGTATTACTACATTCCTTCTTTGCAATTCTCAATTGAAAGACTTAAACACTTGACTATTTCCGAGTAAGTAAAGCTCTTACGACGCTTGAGGTTTCACAGAAATATTCTTCATTGTTAAGAGGGTAAGTAAAGTGAAATAAGAAATTTAAATGCTGTTGGGAATGTAGCAGGTCCGTAGCAATGCATGTGCGAAAGGGGGCATCCATCATTGCTCCTTGTGTGTTGATCTTTATGTTGATTTTTATTTTGTAATTGTACTTTTTTTTTTTATTCTACACGCCAAACTTTATAGTAAAAAGTGGAAATTAAGTTTTAGAGATGACTACTAAAGTGGTTTTCAATAGGGACATAACAATTTTGTATTTTAATACAAACCCACCCTTAAACTTTTTTTATGATCTGTCAATGTCAAAACGTCAGTCAAGGTTTACATTTTTATCATGGTGAAGCCCACAAACGAGCAACGTTTAGAAATTATTAAAAATTACTACTGAAATTCTGAGTCAGTGGTCGAAACTTTAAGAGCGCTTACTCCAATTTTCGGTCGTAATAATCGTCCCACCAGACAGGCTGTGCGTGCTATAGTGGATACAATTTTTCTTTTTTTTAAATAGTATTAATAATACTTTATGTATTACATTATAGTACTTCGAAAATTAAAAATTAAAAAAAATTTTAAAAAATTTCAGAATTAACAATGTTCAACAAAATTTCACAAAACATACAAATTAGTGTTCATTTACGTTAATGTGTTAGTTTTAATGTGTTCTATACATCTTCTTTTAAAATTTCTATAGTTTAATTCATTTTTTATTTCATTAGGAAGGTTGGTGTACAGTTGGAATCCTTTGTATATGAGAGTTTTTTGAGCTGCTACTGATGTCTGTCGTTGTAAATCTCAGATCATGTATTAGTTGGTATGGTTGCACCTCGCTCACTAGCCTGACCTCATTGGTGAGGTACCTTGGAGCATTTCCATGTTTAATTTTAAAACCGGCTATTAATATATTTAACTCCAGTCTTTGTTTTACGTTTAACCACTTTAACGCGTCTAGCATTGATCGAATCGGGGTTAAACGGTTACATCTTAGGATACTTCTCATCGCTTTGTTTTGTAGTTTCTGTAACCTCTCTAACTGGCCTTGGTTACAACACAAATATAGAATAGTGGCACAGTATTCAAAATGCGGTTTAACTACACTGTTATAGACTATAATAACCGTCATGTCGTCCATCTTTTTTCTAATACGTTTGAAAAAAACAATTTGTTTGCCAATTTTTTTACATATATAATCTACATGTGCTTCAAAATTCATTTGGTTGTCAATAATTACTCCTAAGTATTTAATATTGTGTACATTTTCAATGTGTATGCCGTTGATTACTATATTAGTGTCGTTATCGAGATTAATACCCATCATTTTTGTTTTTTGTTCATTCAGTTTCAATTTGTTCATTTTAAACCATGTTGTTATTTTTCTAATATTGTCCGTTAGCTTTGTTCTACATTCATCTGCGCAGTTTCCCTCGGCATAAATTAATGTGTCGTTCTGCATACATAGTAATTTTACATTTTTTCAATACTTTTGGTAAGTCATTTATATATATTATATACAGGATTGCACCTAATATCGATCCCTGTGGGACACCATACTTGACTTCGACGTAATCCGATATACTATTGCCGATTTTAGTTCTTTGCATCCTATTTGTTAGAAATGTATGAAACCATCTTAGCTCTGTTCCTGTGATACCATACTTATACATTTTTTTAAGGAGTACTTCACGGTCTATTGTCTCAAATGCTCGTTTAAAATCCAAAAATAATGCCAGTGTTTTCTTCCTTCTTCCTTCATTTTTCCATTCCTTTATTGTATCTTCACAGGAATAATTATTTCTGAACCCTGATTGATATATTAATAGAATATTGTTGCTTTCAAAATAGTCCATTAGCTGTTGTTTTACTATAAATTCGATGATTTTTTCTATAGTTCTTAATGAATTTATTGGTCGGAATTCTTCACATTTTATTGTATTTGCTAATTTTTCTACTGGCGTGATCATAGTATCTCTCCATGAAATTGAAAATTCTCCAGTCAAGAGCGATATGTTCACCAAAAGCAGCAAATCGAAATTGGTTTTATTTTTTAGCGATTTGCATACTTGTCTTAGTTCTTGTATGGTTATTTGTCTAAACTTAAAAATGGTCGTTACTGGTTCTATATAATTTATATATTGCACGTGTTCAATTGATTCCCTTATGTCGCTTATGCTTGATACAAATTACCTATTAAATTTGTTAGCAATTTCTAAGTCATTATTATACTCTGTATTGTTAAAAATAACACTTTTAATTTTACCTTTGTCTTTCTTGAGCACCAGGCTTTTTATTTCCCGCCACATCTGTGTTTGTCCATCTGCTTGGCTTATTTTATTACTTATGTATTAATTGTTTGCGTTATTAATTTTTACCTTGTAATAGTTTCGTGTGTTTACATATTCTTGCCAGGTTTGAATGTTGCTAACTAGTCTTGCTATATTATATTGTTTAATTTGTTTGTCCTTTAATATTATCAGCTCCCTATTGAACCATTGATGTTTGTCGTTTTTGAAACTTACTTTCCCCTCTTCTTTGCAAATTTAGCAGTAGTATTTCTTAAAATTGTGTCAATCCTATTAGCGTTATCATGTACATTAGTCTGTATATTATATGTCAAATCTATTAAACTAAGTTCTTGGGTGAACAGTTCTTTTGTATATTTGAAAAGGTCAATCTCGGCTTCGTCTACTTTTTTATTAAATTTGGTGTTTATTACAACTTCAATACTCTCATGGTCTGATATCTTTTCGCCCCTGTTTGGATGTACAGTCATGTTCTGCATATTGGTTATCACATAGTCGACTATAGTTCTTGTTGTGCTTGTTATTCTCGAATGATCCTCCATTGTTTGTGTTAAGTTATTATCATTTAGAATGCGTTCAATCTCCTTTTTATATGTGTCATTTGCAGAATGTTCTTTCCGAGTAGCTGGGTGATCTTTAGATTGCAACAAATATCATCTCGAAGTCCTTCTGTTTAACCGTGAATGATAGGAACCACATCTCTGGATCCACTGATTTTGTAGTAATGTTGGTTACCTTCCAGTTGTTTCGATAGTATATTGTTGTTCCGCCAGTTCTTGTTAAAGAAGACAAACATGATATGTTATTGTATCCATCGATTTTTATTGCTGTTTCTTCTGTCTTTAGTGAGGTGTGTTTCTGATAGAATGATAAATTCATACTGGTATGTTTTTGCTAAGATTTCTAGCTCCACAAAATTATTAGTCAGTCCTTGTATGTTTGTATATATGGCTTTTAAGGTATTTGATTGCTAATATCCAATCCGTTTTTTTCTTACTTCTAGTTTGTTTAGATAGACTGGACAAATCTTACTCAATGTCGTATGATTTTCGTCTAGTCCTAAACTAAGTCTTTAATTTACTCGTCTACAGTTTATGCATTTTATTAAAGCTTCTTCATTACATTCACTCGTCTTATGATGCTTCAGGCACTTTAAACATATTATTTTTTTCTTGCAGTTTGCCGCTTTATAATTGAATCCTTTGCATTTGAAACAGTGCATTACTTTTACTCCATCTATTACCTTGCATTTTTCCCAACCAATGCTGAGCTTTCCCAACTCTAATAAACTTGGAAAAGATTCTGGATCTATTTCGACTATCGCATTGTAGAATTCGGCGTCGTTTTTCTTACTTTTGTAATATTTTATTAGTTTCATACGGATGTCTGACAACAACGAATTTTGTTTTTTTAACTTCTCTGTGATTTCTCCTTCCTCATTTTTGTATTTCATGTTTATCACAACAATTTTTGGATTTATTTTATTTGGTACTTTTACTTCTATTCCTCGCCTATGTTTTCTTCAATAGCGTTTTTTATTTTATTTCTTTCTTCGACATTTTCACTTTCAATGGTGACAATTCCCCTACTAGTACTTTCAATATTCGATATTTTTAATCCTGTTTGGTCAACCTTTTTATTTAGGTCTTCTCGGGTTTTAGTACTTTTTTGTTTTTCTTTGGGTTTCACTATAATTGGCATCTCTCTGCGTATTTCTGTATGTGGCAGCACTTGTTGGTTGTTGCATTTGCTAGATTTTTTGACAATATCGGAGTATGACATTTGATTGCCGGCTCCAGTTTATTTATCAATTACCATCTTTTAAATTTGAGTCAACATATTCGCTACTGAATGTTCCTGTGCCAGTGAGACAACGCACCGGTCGAAGTACCGAAAATATCGCAGCCGTAAGTGCTTTAGTTCAAAATGAGTCAAATCAGTTGATTCCACGCCGTTCACAGGAAGTGGGAATCTCTCAGTCCACATTGTGGCGAATTTTGCGTAAAGATCTTGACCTACACCCTTACAAGATCAAATTAACTCAAAAACTGAAGCCTCTTGAAGCGCCGAAACTTCTCCGATTGGGCTCTGCAAAAGTTTAAAGAAAATCCGGAACTTCATCAAAAAATCATCTTCAGCGATGAAGCTCATTTTTGGCTTAATGGCTTTGTCAATAAGCAAAATATGCGTTATTGGACAGCAACAAACCCACATGTGCTTCAAGAGATTCAATTGCATCCACAAAAAGTGATCGTGTGGTGTGGAAGTGTGATTGGACCGTATTTTTTTGTCGATGAAATTGATCGCCATGTTACGATCAATGGAGTTCGCTATCGTGCCATGTTGGAAGACTATTTTTGGCCAGAATTGGATGGACTTGACATCAGTGATATGTGGTTCCAACAAGATGGTGCCACATGCCACCCAGCTGGTTAAACAATTGATCTATTGAAGGGGAAGTTCGGTAATCGTGTAATCTCGAGAAATGGTCCGGTCGAATGGCCAGTTCGCTCATGCGATTTAACGCCGATGGATTTCTTTTTATGGGGTTACATTAAGTCGTTGGTTTATGCCAACAAGCCAATAACGTTAGAGGAGCTCAGGGACAATATCGAACTCGAAATTGCCAACGTTCCGGCCGATATGTGTGGAAGAGTGGTAGAAAATGGGCTCCAAAGAATCGATCGCTGCAAACGTGCTCGCGGTGGTCATATGAACGAGATCGAATTCCATACTTAAATTTAATATGTGTACGTCAATTATTCTGTGCTTTATTTAAATACAAAGTTGTTATGTCTTTATTGAAAAACCCTTTATTTATAATGTTATCTTCATACAGTTTGCGCTGGAAGTTCTGTAACAGAAATTATGGCATGACTAGGTACAACGTTGGTAACACTTTAAAATACCATACAGTTTTCATACGACTATTTGAATGAAGTTCATTTTTAAAAGTACTTACATGACACTAACGACTTTTTCTGAGAGAGCAGTGTATCCCATATACCGACATTCTTGTTCTCTGAACTGTGGCCAGCTGTAAAATACGATCATTAATCATGTGAACATTTCGCTAATCTTCTCATATTACCAGTTGCCACCAAACTACAAGATCCAAGGAACACAAAATCAGCAAGAAGTTTGTTATGGCATTGCTGTGTCTGTGAACAAAATTCATATTTTAAGTTTAAGCCTTCAAGAATGTCCAATTTTAACTTACGAAAAATGATCGATTACTCTGTGAGGCAATACCAGCTTGCCATAGACTGAGGTTTCCATCACCATCGGCAATGCCAAACTTATTTCCCTGTTGTGAAAATCTACATCGTGTAACCTTGGCGAATGTACCGGGAGGTCGTGGAGTGCAAACCACTTGCTGGTGACTCCATTCCCAAAGTTGAACGGATCCATCTTGACCTCCAGTAAGGTAGAGTGGCATTAATGGATGGGCACTCATTCGTTTTACATTGTCCACCTTGTGCTTCATGACCTGCGGATAAATAAGCACTTGACTATAGCCTCTCTTTGATTTGGGGATCCATGACATAGTATCATATGTACATGAATCATTTCGTGCACTATGAGCACAAAACTGCAAATTTTACGTATTTGCGATCTAAAACTCCACAAAACAACGAAAATAAAGGGAAGCAAATATAATGTTACTAGTAATAAATACAAAAAATCAGCACACAAATGGAAAGGAAAAAGAGAAACAAAAACTAATAACTTTCATTGTTGAATTACTGAAAGGAAACTGTACCGGCTTTAGCAAGTGCTTAGCATGTTCTAAAACCATTTTGCAATACCATGGATCGTGACAACCTGGAAAATTGGCTCCTTTTATCTGCAGCGTACAACGAAAGACAGGAAAAACAAAAAGCATTTTGTAAACATTTGTGTGTAAGATGTATAATGTAAGATTGTGCATGATAGAGGTTTTTTTTTTTTTTCAAAATTTTATATGCTCTGTCTGCTATACAAGTTAATTAAAATTCTTTAAGGGGACACTGCTCGTATTTTGGGGTTTTGTCGATTTTAATAAAATAGAAAGTCCGTGTATTTTTATGTGCAACATTTTTAAAGCTAATTTAGTGTGGTAAAAAGTGGTGTATTTTTTTCTTTTTTTTTCGTCCATATTCATCTGGGTACTCATCACGTATGACGACAATCGTCTGACGATAGTTTTGCTTCATGTAAACATCAAATACTTTTAATTGATAACATATTCAACAAAGAAATGTTTCATCACACTGTGATGGGTCATCCACCAAGAGGTGTCATTTCGAATTTCGCGCCATTTTTGAACTGTCAACATTCAACTGTCATTGCGATAACTTTTGATAAGTAAAAACTAGGAGGTTCGCACAACGTGTTTAAATAGTGAAAATTCACTACAAAAACGGTGAAAATATCGGGGAAACGTTTCGTAAAGTTCGCACTGCTTTTGGTCATCATCAAGCGCATTCTCGCACAGCTATAGTGAATTTAATCGATAAATTTGAACGTCTCATACAGGTGAACCGTGTTTGTCCGGCAAGGGCAGCTGAAAATATTACCACCGTAGCTGAGAGTTTGACTGAAAACACAGGTGTGTCCATTTCGAGACGATCACAGGAATTGAGCTTATCCGCAATCACTTTGCACCGCATTTTGCATAAAGATCTTGGCCTACATGCTTACAAGGTTCAGTTGAGACAAGAATTTAAGTCAGCAGACCACGCATAACGACGCACTTTCGCCGATTGTGTGCTGGAAATGAATGAACGGCTCATTTCCATTTGTCTGGGTACGTAATCAAACAAAACAACGGCTCCAAAAACCTAAGAGAAATAGTGGAGCAACCTCCCCATCCACAACGAGCGACAGTTTGGGCCGGTTTTTGGACTGGCGGTGTCATTGGGTCATATTTTTTTCGAAAATGATGCTGGTGCGACCGTTTTAGTGAATGGATTGCGTTACCTTACGATGTTGACTGACTTTTTTTTTTGCCTGAAATTGATGCTGTTGACGTGGATGACGTTTATTTTCAGCAGGACGGCGCCACATGCCACACTGCTGGTGAAACAATGGCTCTATTGCGTGACAAATTCCCTGGACGTGTGATTTCTCCAAATGGAAACTTCAATTGGCCACCAAGATCGTGCGATTAGACTTTTCCTTTGGGGCTATATTAAAGATTATAGCACGCGTGGCTATATCGAGTTGTAATTGGGAAAACGAATTTTCTGGGTTTTCCCTCGATCACGTCGGGGTCACCAATTTATAGCACGCGTGGCTATATCGAGTTGAAATTGGGAAAACGAAATTCCTTTGTGTAGGCAATACTTTTTGGGAAATTGAAATGGGATCGATGATGAAATTCTGGATACTGGCGGACGTGTCGGTGGTGAAATTCGGAATGCTGCTTGCTGTGTCGATGATGAAATTCGAAGTCTTCTTCTTCTACTTCGGCTAGGTTTAAACGCTAGGAAGTGTCATGGTTAGGAAGTGTTCGCACGTTGTTCCTTTGTTAGGTAGTGTTCGTATACTCGTTGGTTAGGAAGTGTTCGTAGTCCTTTTATTATTTTTAATTTTCTCGTATAAATGTCGCTGGTTCAGAAGGTGGAAGATCGGTCGCCACAAGATAAAGTCTACGCCAATGCTCCGCCAACGATTCATGCACTAAAAGAAAATATCAGAGCTGTTATTCGCAAGCCGCAATTATGCGAAAACCTGATGAAAAGTTTCATCAAAAGAATGACTATTTGTAGGCAGAGCCGAGGCTTACATTTGGCAGATATTGTATTCCATTACTAACCTCAGAGTTTGTACTTTAAATAAAAATAAAAATACCACCACTTTTCATAAAAATGTTGGGTTTCTCTATTCATCTAAAATGACACCTCTTGTTAGATGATCCTATATACATATGTATATACTCGTACCAGTGGCGTGGCGTCCATACAAGCCGATTCCTTCCGGCTTCCCTTTTCAAATATCAAACATTTTTATTTTGCCACTTGCCAACAATCACATTCAATTATTTGTTCATCAAAACATTTTTCATTCATAAATCATAACTTCGGTTGTTTATTAATTTTTACTCATACACAAACTCGCACACATAGCCGAGACAAGTATGAACTCCGCTAGCGAGAGACAACTTCTTTTTCAAAAGAAAAGCGTGCAATGAATTTTCTTTTAAAAAGCCGTTCATTTTCCGGCTTACTCGTATGCATTCATTTCTTCACAGTACGAACTTTCAACTCTATTCCTTTCTGGCATATAGTAGAAGTTTACAGTGTTTCAATCTCATATTCGTACAACTGATGGGGCGATATATATTTAAGGAAAAATGTAAACAAATTGGGCAGATGCTGCAAAATTTTATTGATTTTAGTAAGAATTAAAATATTTCAATTAAAGTACTGCAAATTCTTCATAATAAACGTAAAATTAACAAAAATATGGTCAATTTCGTATTCGTACGATATTAAGTTAAATTGCTTAAATTATTTTTTATAATTGTTAGCTACGACCTGTTTAAGACGGTTGGGCATGGATCTGATTAATTTTTCAGTACATTCAGTTGTAATTTTTACCCATTCTTCAATAAGCCTTTCTTTGAGATCATTTGTGTTCCTTATACTGAATTTCCTTATTCGTCGGTCCAACTCGTCCCACAAATTCTCTATGGCATTGATATCCGGTGACTGTGGAGGTGTTTCCAATACTTTGCGACAGTTATAAAGAAGCCACATTCGAATTCCATAAGCCTTATGCTTGGGGTCGTTATCCTGATAAAAGGTAGAATTGTTCCTGAGGCCCATTTGAACAGCACTTTCCTTCAGATTTTGCTTCAATATCTCAATGTATTGCTCATGGTGCATTATTCCTTCAATTATGTGCAGTCGTCCCACTCCAGCTGTAGAAAAACACCCTCACACAATTACCGAACCACCATCATGTTTGACAGTTCCCTGTGTGTTATGTGGAAGATATTCGGTATTTGGTTTCCGCCAAACCATTTGTCTGCCACCCGACCCATGAACATTAAATTTAGACTCGTCTGTAAATATTACCGTTTTCCAGAAGTCGAAATCCTTAGATTGGTGTTGTTTAGCGAATTCCAATCTCTTGCTTCTGTTTATTAAACTAATGAAAGGTTTTTTACGTATTACTCTTCCATTGTACCCATGTTCCCGGATGCACTTCCTTAGTGTTTCTGTACAAAAATCTTTATTTAAAGCACGACGAAGGTTTTCTGCCAGTTTTGGTGCACTACATTTGAGGTTTTTTTGAATTTCCCGTATAATTATTCTCTTGTCATGTCTCGGAGAACCTCACCAAATAATTTTCCTTTTCTTTAATTCACTTTGAGAAATAATAATTCAATGCAAAGGACAACTTTGACAAGCAAAATAACAGTAATTTTTGTCTTTTAGTGAATAAACAATCGGTGTACGAATACGAAATTGAGCTACTTTTGAGACCATTTTTTACTTCTCTTCTATTTCCAAACCAACGTGAATGTTAACTATTCTCAAAACTAGATGGAGTGCAATTGCTCAATATCCTGTAATAATACATACTATATTAAACTGGAATGGAATGTAATACTTCATAGCTGGTGTACGAATATGTATCGAACACTGTATTTGCGATTTCTTTGTCTAACATACAGGGTGGCTAATGAAAGCCGCTACCAAAAAAAAATTTAATAACTTTTTTTCTATTTAATGAATTTAACAAAAATGGATAACTGCGACACTGAAACAAGAATTTGGATTGATAGTTTCGGTTCAAAGAGAGTATAGGAGCACGTTTGGCGGCAATCCTCCGAGCAGATGGACCATAATGAGACTTGTTAACAATTTGCCGAGCATGGGACAGTCGAAAGAAGACCTTACCATCGAAACCCTTCAGTTCGGACGGAGGAAACAATCGCTGCTGTAGCTGCTGCCATACAAAACAATCCAAGAGTTTTGACAAGAAGCTTATCTGCTCAAATGGGTATAAGCAGACAGTCATTGCAGTCAATTATGCACAATGATTTGGACTTATTCCCATATAAAATTCAAATGGCCAACAAACTGAACGCAGCAGCCTTGCCGATTCGCTTGGAATTTTGCCAGAAGATGCTTCAGATGGTGGAAGAGGACGGAAACATGTTGAACTGTCTTTTTATGTCTGACGAGGCCCATTTCGATTTAAACGGCAACATAAACAAACAAAATTGTCGAATATGGAGTGCTTCCAACCCACAGATACTCCATGAGACGGAATTGCATTCACTTCGTGTCACAGTGTGGTGTGCAGTTTCATCACGCTGCATTGTCGGGCCCTACTTCTTCGAAGAAAACGGTCACACCGTTACTTACGGTTACTTAAGCATGTTGAGATAGTTTTTCTATCCAGAATTACGCCGAATGAGAATTTCTTTCAACTCTGTGTGGTTTCAGCAAGATGGTGCAACTCCTCACATAGCCCGGCCTGTTATGACAGAATTGCGACGAAAATTTCCCAATAAGCTGATATCCAGAAACTCCACATTCCGTTGGCCCCCCAGGTCGCCTGACCTTACTGCACCTGACTTTTTTTTGTGGGGTTATTGCAAACAGGAAGTCTACAAAGCAAAACCAACAAATTTGAATGAACTAAAGGAATCCATTCGACAAACAATTGCGGCTATTCCTGTCTCAACTCTCCAAGCAGTAATGAACAACTTTTTGGTAAGATGCCGCACATTCATTTAAATTCCATTATTTTTAAAACCAATTAAGCTATATTTAATAAAATTGATTCAGCTTTAACATGAATAAAAGAAAAATGAATTCCATACACTGAAAAAAAAGTTATTTGAGTTTCTAAATGTAGCAATATTCATCAGCCACCCTGTACATTCGCTTATGAGGAAAATAACCCGGGATTTCTCGGCTTTTGTGGATGAACATTGGTGGAAGAGAAAGGTTTTAGTTCGAGGGAGTTTTTTTTTTTTTTTTTTATTGTAGGCAACAAAATAAGCCGACGAAAATCTGGTTATTGGGTGATGTAGTGGTTCGAGCGGCGTTTGAGGTTTTTATTAAACTTGTTGGGTATAGTTTCTTTGTATAACTTTTTTTTTTGTAAATTTGAAATGACAGTTGCAAATCGGTTGTGTAATTGTGCGTGATTTATTGAAAAATCGGATGCAAATTTTTGTGATTTTTGTGACTGCTAATTATTAGAAAATTTTAAAAATTTAGCAATTACATATTGGTAGTTAAGTTAGTGTTTTAAATTATTAAATTATTATAAAATAGTGAGTGAGCTAAGTGAATAGTTATTAGCAATACACATGCCGACAAAATTCTTCGTACGATAGATAAATTTCCAATATATTCCACATATATTTATGAACCTATTGTTTTATTATTTTTTTATTTCCTATCACTAAAGATGTTTTTATTACCCATATCCTGTCCCTCATTCCATCTCTTTTGTTCAAGTTATTCATAAAAGCAATAAAATGTGCTGCAGTGCAAACGACACAATTCATCGTACGGCGATTGATTCCGTTAGTTTTTCTGTTTGTATTTACAGTTTTAGCAAAATGTATATCATTCTGTATTCAACCCATTAGTGAGTTAACATCTTTTGCAAAGAAAGTGATCATGTCAGTTCAACAAAGGAGAAAAGAAACGACCCAAGATTTCCGCCAAGTGGTAGTAGATTTGTTTTCGAAAGAAGGCAAATCGCTAGCAGAAATTGCACGCACAGTGGGAAAAAGCAAATCAACTGTGCAGTACATCGTAAAAACGTTCAAAAAAACAGGAAGTGTTGAGTACGCGCGAAGAACAGGTCGTCCACGCAAATTAAATGAAAGGGACGAAAGGGTCATTCTGAACACAGTGCGAAAAAACCCAAGAACTAATTGCCCTACCATAAAACAAATAGTCGCGGATATATGCAGGACAGACGCCAGCACGCGTACAATAGAAAGGACCCTCAACAGACATGGGTATTTTTCAAGAACACCAAGGAAGAAGCCATCCATAAGTGAAGCGAATAAGAAAAAAACGTAAAGACTTTGCCACTTTACACAAGGACGCTGATCTTTCTTTTTGGAAGAAAGTTGTGTTCACCGACGAGAGCAAATAAAACATTTTTGGTCATGACGGTCCTGCAAGAGTTTGGCGAAAGAGCGGCACTGAAATGGAAGTTCAAAATGTAAGAAGAACAGTGAAGCACGGTGGAGGTAGTGTTATGGTGTGGGGGAGCATGACTTGGTCTGGCGTGGGAAAGCTGGTGTTTATTAAAGGACCAACTCATGTACCTCGACATATTAAAAGCAAATCTACGCCCATCGGTAGAGAAATTAAGTTTGGATACCGGCTAGATATTTCAGCAAGACAACGATCCTAAACACACCGCTCGAAAAGTGAAGGATTGGTTGTTATACTATGCTCCAAGACAGCTTAATTCTCCCCCTCAGAGCCCGGACTTAAACCCAATAGAGCATTTGTGGGACTATTTGGAAAAACAACTCCATAGACACCGGATTTCGTCAAAAGCGACTCTTAAGGAAGCCCTCCAACTAGAATGGGATCGTGTACCCGAAGATTTTACGAAAAACCTGGTCTCTTCTATGCCACGTCGACTACAAGCAGTCCTTAAATCTCGTGGAGGCCCAGCAAGTTACTGACAGCCCGATTTCTTCAAAAAATTAAAGTCGAAACTAGTCGTACGAAGAATTTTGTCGTTTGAGCCAAATGTGTTTTTCCTTTTTGTTTAAATTTTAAGAAAATAAAAAGAATTTTAATTTAATCTAATATCTAGATAATCTTTGTTTTTTGTTCTGATTCTTAAATCCTAGTCCTTTTTTGATTGAACTGTGTAGGTACCGAACAACAGCGTTTATATGTGTTGTACGGTGAATTATGTCGACCTGTGTATACCAAGTAAGTAATTATAAATCTACTCAAGAGGTGCCCCATTGAACATTCTTATTATTCTTAGACAAGATGTCTCTTAGTTAATTTTGAGTGTTGTTTAACTGATTTTCTTCTAAAAGAAACCCACGAGTTCAGTAAGCTTTCTTTTTTGCAAAAAAAAAAGTTATAGAACTAGGTCGCTCCCGTCTATCAAAATCCCAGTATGCGTACACTAAGGGGCGATCGACTGAGATGGCGCTCCATGAAGTTGTGCGTACGATAGAAAAGGCAATACACTACAAACAATTTACTCTTGCCACCTTTTTAGATGTTGAAGGTGCCTTCAATAACGTTAGTACTGAATCGATTCAGGAATCTCTATCCCAACTGGGTGTAGGGGAGTTTATTAGCAAGTGGATAGTGACTATGCTAAAAACCAGAATCATTCAATCGACACTCGGTAATAGGGTTTCCACCATATCCGTTGTAAGGGGAACTCCTCAGGGTGGGGTTATCTCTCCTCTTCTTTGGCTTATGGTAATCAACAAAATTCTGTGTAGGCTTGACCGAGACGATGTCAAGGTTGTCGCGTATGCGGGTGATGTGGTAGTGTTGATATCGGGGATGTTTCCTTCAGTGATCAGTGAGATTATGGAAGGTGCCTTGGATAAGATTATCACATGGGCCACTGGATGTGGACTTAGCTGATCCTCTTTACCACAGAAACCAAAATACCGGCTTTCACGCCTCCACGGCTTAATAACCAATTACTCTCGTTATCATCTAGTATCTAGTGCAAGGTGTGGTACTTGACCCTAAATTAAGCTGAAAGCTTAACATTGAACAGCGGTTATAGAAAGGCTGTGTGGCTTTTTATGCTTGTAGCAAAACATTCGGTAAGAAATGGGGACTCCGTCCGAAGATGGTCATTTGGATGTACACTGCGGTGGTGCGCCCTATTCTTTCCTATGGATCGCTAGTTTGGTGGCCGGCGGTTAATAAAGCATACATTACTAAACTCATCAACAAAGTACAAAGGACTGCGGCTCTAGGTGCTACGGGGGCGATGAGAACATGCCCAACTGAAGCCTTGAACGTAATCCTTCACCTTATACCACTCGACCTTCATATAAAGTACATATCAGCATGTACTGCGGTCAGATTAAGAGAATCAGGTAGCTGGTGCGATAGTCTTTACGGCTACAAAAGCATCCTTAATCTGTTAACTCGAGAGTTGGCGGCAAATCTGACCGACTACATAATTCCCAGGGTGAACTTTCGAAATGATGTCACGGTGAGATTCCCTTCCAGGGCGGAATGGAAATGTGGCGCGGTGACTAAGGTGTTCAAAACAACCATTTTCACTGACGGGTCGAAAATGGACTGCGGGGTAGAGGCGGGAATCTTCTCTGAATCCCTCAATATCTCTAGTTCATTCCGTCTACCCAATTCATGCAGCGTATTCCAGGCGGAAGTTCTTGCTGCACGAGAGGCGTGCCGTCTCCTCAAACATACAACGATACAATTCAACACCATAGCCATTTTCATTGATAGCCAGGCCGCTATCAAAGCCATCTGCGGCTTCCTCCTCCAAACTTGTTGAACAATGCTAGGATCAGCCTCATATGGGTGCCTGGTCATAGTAACATTGACGGAAACGAAGGGGCTGATGAATTGGCGAGGCAAGGATCTGCCCTTGATTGCTCCCGTGCGGAGGAGGTCAACATTCCGCTAGGAATCCTTAAGGGTAGAATCTTTGCTTGCAGATGCTGGTAATAGATGGCGAGGGTTGCAGAACTGTGTCATATTCAGGCAGATGTGGCCCAAGTATAACTGGTGCAGAACACAAGAGCTATTAAACAGAAACCGGGCAGATATTGCTAGAGTTTTGGCAATTAGCACTGGCCATTGGCCCATAGGGGTCCACGCAGCCAGACTGGGCATTACTTTTAATGCACATTGTCGTAGCTGCAATGTGGCCAACGAGCCTGAAACAATCCTTCACTTCCTTTGTAGGTGTCCGGCCCTTAGTAGGGCCAGACACCGTATACTTGGCAGACACCTTTTTGATAATATTAGCGAGTTATCGGAGACAAGCATCGGAGACTTTATCAGTTTCCCCAATGCCACGGGGTAGATTTAAATAATCCTTTCTCTCCTTTCCCATAAGTCCAACGTCAGTTTTTACAACAAATTAGGTCACTTGAGTTGTAGTATTAAAACGGCGCCTTTGCGCTAATTATGTTTCAGCATAGTATGTTGTCACAACCACACCTACCTACCTACCTACCTAGGTCGCTCGACACCATCAATGAAAATTGATTATACGCGAAAGGATGGTCTTTTTACAAAAAGAATCCATGGCTGACTGGCAGTTGCAAATTAAATAGAATGTTTTGTTTTCCTTGTCTTCTTTTTTTCTAATTCTCCTAGTGTTTGGAGTCACACAGGTTTCTTTGATATAAACAATTTTATTAATTCTTCCAATAAACATATTCAAACGGAAAAGCATATACGCAGCTGCTTGCATTTGCATGAATTTGGCGAATACCGCATAGAGACTTCTTTTGGGGAATTCTTACGAGGCTCATAATAGAAAAATGAAAACAAGATCTGGCATTCCGTGGTCACGACGAAAAATCTGGATCAGATAATCGCGGTAGTTATATTGAAACCCTTTCATACTTGGCTAAGTACGACCATTTAATGGATTCGCATTTAGAACAAAGTTCAAGTTCCCAAAACTCCATTTTTTCTGGCCTCTCCAATGACATTCAAAATGACTTGATACATAGTACGAGAATCGCTGCAGTCATCAAATCCGAAATTAAGGAGCAAATCAGTTCCCTAAAACTTGTATCTGTGATGGTTGATGAAACACCAGATGTGAGACACAGAGAACAGCTTAGTATTGTAGTGCGTTATTTAGTAGAAAATAGAATACAAGAAAGATTTCTAGGCTTCTTTGAGGCGAGTGTCGGTCGAAACGCTGTTATTTTGTGCGATAAAATTATAAATGTCTTATATAGTTTTAACTGTAAAGAAAAGTTAATAGGGCAGTCCTACGATGGTGCGGCCGTAATGTCCGGTGGCAGGAATATTATTTTTTGGCTTTGTTAGTAGTACGAGTATCGTTAGGTTTTTTAATAAATCATCTAAAAGAACTAATCAGCTAAAGACAATTGCTGCTCGACGAATGCCCGGGGTATCATTCTCATCTCGATGGCAATATCATTCGCGTATAGTGAACGTCTTATTCAAATGCAGAGAAGATATTATAAAAACGTTTGAACAGATTTTATGTGAACTAGGAGAATGGGATAACGATACTCTGGTTATGTCCGAAAGTTTGTTGTACAAACTGCAGTACAAAGAATTCTGTTTTTTATTGCATGCTACTTCGGTCATATTTGCAAAAATAGATATTCTTTTTAGTTTAGTTCAAAATAAACAAACTGACGTAGAGCTTGCGAAGCAAGAGATCGAGGGTTTTGAGTCATGGATTCATTGTGAATTTTTAAACTCATTTGACTCAATCTATGAGAGCGTAAGTAACTGCTCAGAACCTCCGACTCAGAACGCCGACTACTTAATATTTTTTTTTTTTTTTTTTTTGCCGAGAGGGTGAAAATCTTCTAAAGACACCATAAGGCCCGACCGCACGTGCTTCTGGTAGTATGAGATTTTTACTCACTAAAAACACCACTCTTCAAGATTAATACTACAACTAAGCCTACGCTTATCCAGCAGTTTTATTTTCGCTTACGAGACTCGTGATTTTTGGAAAAAGATGGTCGTATGTAATTTAAAAAGAATGTAGCGCTTTAGACAGGTTAAATTCCAATGAAAGTTCCTGCTGTTTTCACGACTATACATGCCTATATACTATGACGCAAGGTCAAAAGGTTTTGTCCTTTGCAGACGACGAATTGAATTGTTCGCGTCAAGTAGTTGAATGACGGTACTGTTACAATGACCGTGAACACGATCTTTGTGTTTACGAGCAAATTTTGTTATCTCTTCGACGACGCTAGGAATTCCCAGGTCCCGATGAATATCTTCATTACGTACGTACCACGGTGCGCTAACGATCGTTCTAAGAACTTTATTTTGAAAAGTTTGTAGGATGTTTCTATTGCTTTTCCTGGTACAACCCCATAGTTGTAGACCATACGTCCACACTGGCTTTAGCACTTGCTTATAGATAAGCAGTTTGTTAAGTAGGGTCAACTTCGAATGTCTTCCGAGTAGCCAGTACATTTGTCGGTATTTGTTTTCGAGCTCGTCGCGTTTCTTTTTTACGTGCGATTTCCATTTAATCTTAACATCTAGAGTCATTCCTAGATATTTTGCTTCGTTCGCATATGGTATTTGAGCCGAGTTTAAATATACGGGGAAACTTTTCAACTTTTTTGTAGGTAAAGCTGTCCTGAGTAGATTTGCTTTCGTTCACCACAATACGCCAAAAATTCGTCCAAGCGTGGACTTTATTAATAGCATGTTGCAGCTTTTCAGTTGCTGCTTCAATTGTATCGCCCGTTGTCAATATCGCCGTATCGCCCGCAAACGTGGCGACGATGCAGTTTCTTTCCTGCGGGATATCACGTGTGTAGAGTACATATAGAAGCGGGCCGAGGACACTTCCTTGTGGGACTTCAGCCGCAATCTCCTTGAACTCAGAGTAATCATTTCCGTGCTTAACACGAAAAAGTCTTTCGGTGAGGTACGATCGTAAAATTAGAAAGAGTTGCCATGGCAGTAGTCGTTGCAATTTATACTCCAAACCTTCGTGGCAAACCTTATCGAAAGCTTGTGAGACGTCAAGAAATACACCACAACAAATCATTTTTCTTCGAGAGTTTTCTCAATCACGTCAGTTATATTGTGGACTTGGTCGATTGTAGAATGTTTGACTCTAAATCCAAACTGATGGTCAGGAATGAGACGTCTTTCGTTGATTACGGGTTGTAGTCGTTTTGAAAGTAGTTTTTCATATATTTTAGAGATAACCGGCAATAGAAAAATAGGCCGATATGATTTCTTCTCATTCAGAGGTTTGCCAGGTTTCGGGACCATTATAATCTCCGCGAAGCGTTAATCAAATATAATAGTGTGATAAGAGCTTTTTTCAGTGATTCCTTGACCACCTTCGCCGTTATCAAGTCGTAACCTGGTGCTTTTTTAGTCTTTAGATTTTTAATCACTTCCCTCAGTTCAATTAATGCAACTTTTTTTACTTTAAAGTTGTCAGATGTCGTGACTGTGGAGTCGGGCGTTATCAAAGGGCCGTCGAATGGCTTAAACGTATCTTCTAAGTGCAAAGCAAAAAGTTCCGCCTTTTCTTTGTCGCTCTTGGCCCAAGTTCTATCGTTTTTCCGAATTGGTGGCGCTTGCATTTGACGTTTCCGGATGCCTTTTAGCGCTTTCCAAAGTGAATAATTTGATTCTCTTTCAGCGGAGAGATTTTCAAGGTAAGTCGCTATCTTATTACTTTTAAATTCCCAAATACTATCTCTAAGGCGATTGCATAGTCGGTTAAGGATCTTTTTATGCTGCGGTGCATGAGTGATTTGCCATTTCTGTGGTGCTTTTCTTTTCTCCCTCACCAGTTCAATGATTTCATTTGGATACTTTTCATTGTGGTTAATCTTAGAAGCTCTAGAAAGAGTGTTTCTCCATGCCGCTCTTTGGATTGCTTCCACGAAGCGATTAATTTCGTCCTCCAGTTCAAAAGGTGTTTTAAGTGATACATTTAAGGCGATATTTGTTTCGCAATTATTTCTAAAGCCCTCCCAATTTGTTCTATTGCTACTAAGTCTTGGACGTCCTTCTAAAATTACCTCCTAAAATTACCGGAGAGTGGTCAGAAGAGAGATCAAAACTTTCTTCGACTGTAAAAAATTTCTCGTAAATACCTTTTGAAACGAAAAAATCGATAAGAACGGGAATTTTTTCTGAGTCGATTGGCCAATAGGTGAGTTTTCCTGTCGAATAAAAACAACAACCGAATTCATTTGCCAGTTCGTAGAGAATTTTTCCTTTAGATGATGTACATCTTGAACCCCAGAAGGTGTGCTTCGCGTTGAAATCTCCACCAATAAGGAAATTTGAACCAAGGGCATTGAAGACACGAAAGTAGTCGTCTTTTTCAAGCGAGCATCGCGGCGGACAGTAAACAGACGTTATGTTGTAGCTCAGGTGTTTATTTTTAACCCTCACCGCGCACAACTGAAATTTTTAGAGCTCTATGTTTATATCGACTGAGTGTTCGATGTTAGTTTTAATGAATAAGGACGAACCGCCCCGCAGTCTATCAGAAGGATGATAGGCGTGATAACCAGCGTAGCCTCTTATTTTTATTTGTGATTCCCTTGTTAGATGGGTTTCGGAGATCAAACTCGTTAGATTTTTGTAAGAGTCCGTTTGCATTCCATGTTATAATTTTAAAATCTACTAGATTTAGATATAAGGTTAGCCATACAAAAGCTTTCGACGTTACTGAGACGTTCGAGAATTCGTTTGTTTATTTGACATTGATACTACTTAATATTGATTCAAAAACAAATTATAGCCGAATTTTTGTAGCAATTATAGATAATGTTACAAGTCAGATTAAGAATAAGTTAATTTAATATAGGTTTAGTTAATATATTTCCTTTGATTTATAAAACAAATCAAAATATGAATATTTTTCTAATTCAATGCCGGATGACAAAATATCTTCTTTAATTACCCTATTTCCTGGCATTTTTAATTTTACTACTTTAAAAAATGAACTCAAAGTTTTACGAGTATACACTATACCTTTACTTAAAAAGCTTTAGGTTTTTCAACTTTATAAGCATTTAGAGATAATTTTTCTCAAACTCTCACATTGTGTGAAATCTTTTTAACCCTGCCTTTGACTGTGGCCTCTGTCGAAAGATCTTTTTCGACTTTACTCGTAAAAAGAGTCCACACTTACTTAAGAAATTCCCAAAAAGAACAAAAGACTCTCAGACCTGGCACTTTTATCTATCGAAAAGCACCTTCTTTTAGAAATTAAAAATAACTCAAATTTCTATGAAAGAGTTTTAATAGAATTCGTAAAAAAGAATCGTAGGATAGCTTTAGAATACAAATAGGTAGTACATAATTGTAATTGTTAAATTTTTTTATATTTAACAACGCTCCGAGTTATCAATAACTAATATAGATTACTTTGCCTAGAACGGCTTCTTTCGAAGCCACTTTTTTTATGCGGTGAGCTCATTGTCTACATAAATTCCAATGACTTAAAGTATAACAAAGGTGGCTTGGATTGCATATCTTAAGTCTGTGTTTCGAATAAGCACCAAAATGGTAAGTCTTGAATAAATCATTTTACTTAAACTTTTTTCGGCTTCCCTCTCTTGAAATGTCACCCCACGCCACTGATATATACATATACGTATATATTGATAAAATAATAAAATACTGACGAATGACAACGCAGATGTCAATGTACACATCAGGTATATTGATCTCAGTAGCACTCAAACTTTAGAAAAAATAAACGATAGACGATACTACGAATATAGTGATGGAGTTACATGAAGCAAACTACAGACGATATCGATCAATGGTATCGTCTAGACGATGATACGTGATGAGTTTTTTCTCATACCAAAAACTAAACCCCAAAGAGTTTTGAAGTTCTTCAAAATAACAGACACCATTAAATTGAAAATTTCGAAAAAATCGCAAATAAAGTCTCATTAAGCAAAAAAGAGTCGAAAAATTTTGTACTAAACTAAAAGTGCAAATTTTAGAATTTCAAATGAATCAATACGAATGAATTATAATAACCCTTTGACTCGTTCTGTACACATACAGTTTTGGCCACGAATTTAGCACAACATTTTTTTTTCTTTCCAACTAATTGTACATTTTCACTCAATTGCTCACGTCTATACCGCAGAATATACGAGGGGCGGTTGATAAGTTCGTGGCCTAAGGCAATTAAGTGAAAGAAGAGATCCGATTAAACAATTTTATTTCTCAATATACGAGTAATCTCCCTCGAGTGAAATGCATTTCTCACATCGGGCATACAGTGCCTTAATACCACCGAAAAAAAATATTATTTTTCTTTGTCTTCAAAATGGCTCTAAGGCAGCCTTCTCATCTCATCTGGAAATCTCCGGCCTCGTAACTCCTTTTTCAAATTGGAAAAAAAGGAAAAAGTAGGTCGCGGCCAAACCTGGGCTGTAGGGTGAAAAACCTGTGTCTTTTAAGCCCTTCTCGAAACCCGCGACGTATGAACAGGCGCCTTATCCTGCAAAAACAACACTCCACACTCCCTGCCTTAGTTTCCTACGTCTCTTCCGTGCGATCACTTCACGTGCCTGAGTCAATAAATTTGCGTAATATTGACCAATCATCGTAGTCAGCTTTGGCAGGTAATCAATCAGCAAAACACCTTCGCTGTCCCAAAAAACAGTCGCCATAACCTTTGAAGCCGACTTTTGCACCTTGAATTGCTTCGGCGGCCTCTCCCCTTTTTCAATTCACTGCATAGACTCTTGTTTGGTCTCCAGATCGTATTGGTGAACCCAAGTCTCATCTACAGTCACGATTGATATTTATACTACTAAAGAGTACCGCATTTAGTGCTATCACTAATGAGAAGATGACTCGTTGTGGAGTATCTCAGGTCACGAACTTATCAGCCGCCCCTCGTATTACGTTAGTTCAATGAAGGAATATTGCTTTAGTTTGTGAAACATCGCCTGTTACTGTCATTTAAGTGTGTTTGAAATAAATGTTGAGGCATTTATACATTTTCTAGTGCTGAATTTTTAGTAATTAAAACAATTAAGAAAAAGTGTAATTTGGTATGGCAAAAGGATGGTGGTGCTCAGAGGAGAAAAGGGCTCTCATTTTGTAAATGAAAACCAAAGGCAAGACAGTTGAGGAGATTTCTTAATTCTTGGAGAGTTTGAGGAAGATGGCGTGTAACGCTATAAGGCGTTTTCAAAGGTGTGGGGTCACAGAAAATATAAAACAAGTCTCTCGCGCACGCAAAATAACACCGAAAGAAAACGAGATCATGTACCGAACTTCTGCTAAAGACTCGTTTAAGAGCTCCAGTAACATAAGGAATGAGCTTTCGTCAGAATACCGTATAACTGTAGTCTCAAGAACAATAAGGTGGCGATTAAACGAAACAAAATTGCGGAGGTGCATGCACAATGGAAACCATTAGTATCGATGAAAAATTTGAAGTTCGCAAAAGATCACTTTGACAAACCACTAGTTCATTACCACAGTTTCTGGTCAAAAAAAAAAAAAATCGGTTATCATGCCTCTGTACGCTCTTCGATGACTGTAACGTCGTAACGTTGTTGACGTCTTCACCTTCGAAGTAAAATGGACCAATAATGCTAAGATCTGTGGCGAGTTAAGGTTCTCGGATTTAGGCGCACACTTTCGGTACTTACTTACTTATGTCCTATATCCCCTTGTGGGTCCTAGGGCCTCGACTATGCCTACGCGCCATCGTGTACGGTTTCTGGCAATGTGTCTCAGCTTTCCCCAGCTTTTCCCCAACTGCCGTGCTTCCTTCTCGACTGCTCTGCGCCATGTTCTCCTTGGACCACTAGGTCTTCTGCCGTCCTGAGTTAACGGGTTCCATTGCAGTCAAGGGGTTCCATTGCAACAATTTCGGTAGCAGCAGCAATATTCTCGGCAAAGCGTACATGACGAACACTTGTGCTATCAATTAGCATGCCAATCTCACTAACTTTCTTCACAAACTTGCGTACTCGTACGTTGGTACATTATTCCGACCGAAATTTCTTTTCAAAATTCGCACTGGTCCAACACTTCGGAAATAAGTTTTCAATATTTCCCAACGTTGTTTAATTGTTCGTAGATCTAACGACACAAGAATACCTAGGTTCAATGTAGACCGACTGAGAGTTCCGACAGTGCGCCAAGAATTAAGGGACCATCTCTCACGTGGAGTGGAAACAATCAGCAGCTCCCTGCCCGCCACCATCCAAGACCATTGGTGCGCTGTGAAAACTGTTTTCACATCAGGTGCTGAAAGGATTGTCGGTCGATCACAGGGAAACCATAGGGCGTGGCTTTGCGAGGATACCTGGAGAAGGATCAACGAACGAAAACAGCTAAGAGCTCAAATTGCAGCAACTCCAGCAGCAGGGAGGATCGAGCTTGAGTCCCTATATCGCATGAAGATGAGAGAAGTACAGCGTAGCGTGAGACGTGACAAGCGCAATTACATCAATGCGCTGGCTACGGAAGCAGAAGAAGCAGCAGCGAGGTGCGACAGCAGAACCGTTTATAGAATCACTAAAGAGCTTATAGGTGGCCGAAGCTCTACTCAACACCCAGTGAAAGGCTTAGACGGTTCGTTGCTAATATCGGATGAGGATCAACTGAAGAGATGGAAGGAGCATTTTGCTTCGGTTCTAAACCGAGTATTCGCCAGCAATATGCACCCAAGTCAGACTGAAGTGTCCGTAGAAAGAAGTTCCCGAATTCGCACCACAACCCCCAGTAAAGAGGAGATTATTACCGCAATCAAAGCACTGAAAACTAATAAGGCGGTAGGACTTGACGGCATACCCGCGGAGCTTTTTCAAGCTGCGCCAACAGCATCGGCAGAGCTACTGTTCCCACTTGTCGGGAGAACATGGGAAGCCGAGAGTTTTCAAGATGAGTGGAAAAAGGGAATGATTGTCAAGCTCCCTAAAAAAGGCAACCTAATGCAGTGCGAAAACTGGAGAGGTATCTGCGTGCTGCCTGCTGTGGCCAAGATAATAGCTAGAATCATTCTGGAGCGAATCAAAGAACACCTTGAAGACACACTTGACGCCGAACAAGCAGGTTTCCGCTCTGGATCCTCCTGTGTCGACCACATCAACACCCTGCGGATCATCATCGAGCAATGTGTTGAATATCGATCACCACTTCACCTGTTGTTCATCGATTTTGAAAAGGCGTTTGATAGTGTCAATCGGGAATTTATTTGGCGTGCCTTGCGCAGGAGAGGCATTCCGGATAAATTAATAGCAATTATCAAGGCTACATATGATGGGTCCACATGTCACGTTTTGCACAGAGGAAGGCTGTCTGAGGAATTCGAAGTCCAAAGTGGGGTTCGGCAAGGCTGCATACTTTCACCAATATTGTTTTTATTGGTGATTAGCGATGTGCTGAATGCGGCCTTATCAACAGGAAATGGAGGAATTCGATGGACTCTTACATCTGAACTCAAACACCTCGACTACGCCGACGATGTATGCCTACTGTCTCACAGAATAATGGACCTTCACCAAATGACAGCAAATGTGGAGAGGGAAGCAGACGTCGTTGGGCTGAAAATTAACTCGGCAAAAACAAAAATGATCAGCCTAGGACCAAACTCATCAACTCATATATGCATTGCTGGACAAACGGTTGAGAGAGTAGAGAGTTTCCAATACCTTGGGAGTATTGTCTCAACCGATGGCGGAACCGAACTGGATATAGCCAGCCGAATAGGTAAAGCAAAATCTGCGTTTGGGATGCTATCCATAGTTTGGAGAGGTAATGCAATTAGCTTAAACACCAAGCTACGACTGTTCCGTTCCAACGTTGAATCCGTGTTGCTATATGGATGTGGTACCTGGAGAGTGACCGTCACTACCACGAGGAAGCTGCAAACGTTTGTCAATAGGTGTCTACGTTACATCTTAAGGATATTCTGGCCAAACCGTATCTCTAACGAACAGCTTTATCAGAGAACGGGCCATGAACCTATAGGCACAACCATACGACGACGAAAGTGGCAGTGGATCGGTCACACTCTCCGAAAGGGTGACAGGTCCATAGCTAACCAAGCGATGCAATGGAACCCGCTTACCCAGGATGGCAGGATACGCGGCGGTCCTAGGAGTACGTGGCGCAGAACAGTTGAGAAGGAAACACGGCAACTGGGAAAGAGTTGGGGAGAGCTGAGGCACATTTCCAGAAATCGCACACGATGGCGCGTAGGCGTTGTAGAGGCCCTAGGACCCACAAGGGGATACAGGACATAAATAAAAATAAATAACGTTGTTTAAGTGTAAATCCCGCTGAGATATGATACTGTGTTTCTGTCAATTTTTTTGAGCGCGACAGAGCTGTCAGTATCAAAATAAAATGTAATTAAAAAATAATCCAGCAGATGTCCCACCCGTTATAACGTTAAGTGGTTTCGCCTGTGGACAGTAATAATAATAATAATATAACTTTGACATGTCTGTCGTCTACAATCTCGTACAAACATTTTATTATTTTGATTTATGTATTAGCTTAAAAGTTAAATTCATCGACGAGTAGTTTCCTATACCACAAGGCATCGTTTATAAATTTGTGTAATGTATTCCATTGCTTTCCAGATTTGCCATTCAGTATTTGCAGCACTTTGATTTCTTCGAGGATATTTTTTTGGGAATATTTAACTCGTTGTTCTGCTAGTATTGGACATTTTCTCATAAAGTGAGCCACGATTTCCTCCTCATTCAGGTAACATAATGCGCAATTTCTGGTCTGTCCTGTTCTATATTTATTTGTGTTCAGTCCGACCAGCCCTGTTCTGGGGTCGAATTGCGACATCAGTTAACGATAGAATGAAATCCATACGCTATCGAGTGATTGATGATACATTGGGATGATTACATAAGAATGGTCACGTATCGAGTGCACTTTGAAAATTGTACTAGTACAATTCTACTACATTGAATTCAGATGGCTGACAAATGTCAAAACTATTTACTTTTGTGTGAGGAAAAGTTTTGTATTTATCGTCTTCAATTAAAAATTGAATATTTGCTTTATTTTTCATCTTCTGATTCAGAGGATGATCACTTTGATTGTATTGAACGAAGACGTTTAAAAGATATAAGGGATCCCTTTTCTTCTTTTTCTTTCACAACATACACTTTTGATTGCAGGTCTATCAAAACAGTCAGGGCAAATAAGAGTGCATTCTTATTTATAATGGAGAAGATCAATTTTAAAAGATGCACCTAAACCGCTATCTCAGCTCATAAAATTTGCCAAAATCTCCTTTTGCAGAGGGTTAATTTTATTTAGACTCAACGTGAAATATATTTCAAACAATAAATTTAACCAAACGCAAAAATAATAATAAACAAAGGTATTCTCACATATTTTTTTCCCAAATGCACCTCAGCTCGTCAGCAGAAACCATATCGAAGAAATAAATACACGATCACTGATGACAGAATGCCAAATCTCGATACTCGATCTCTTAAGCGGTCATGTCAAATCAACATTTATCAGTCACGTGTTGCTCGATAACTGATGCGGTAATTCGACCATGAAGTTTGCTAGTTTTTGGAAGCATCATTGAAATATGTATGTTTACCCTGTATGGTGGTTTAATTTTGCATATACTCGTAGGCCTTGTCCAGATTTTTCTTAATTTGTTCAGTTCTCAAAGATTCTAATATTACCATTGTGTTTCTGCTCCATGTACGAGTATCTGAGTTAAGTCACAATTGCCCTAGTCTATGCCTACATCACCGCCGATTCTTTGCCATTCTTTAAACCAATATATTTTCCTTTCTATGACTTTCTTCGATAGTAGGTAGGGTGGTCGATGTACTCGTACTTCATATCAGAAAATTGTTTTTTGGATGTACTCCATGTGAAGCTTAAGTATCGACAGACGTAATTCAGGAACTCCCTTATCTATATTCAGCGCATAATTCGGGTGAAATCAGGTAATTTGAAAAGTTTTTTTTTTATAAAGTATCTCTGGATTTTATCAACCACATAGCAGTAAATAGACTGTGTCACTGAATCAATCAGAAACCGCTGCGAAAGCAGGAAATCTTGTCATGAGAAATGAAAATATCACAGAGAGACTACCGTAGCCTGCCTGCTAGACATAGAGAAAGCCTTTTGACAGCGTTTGGACCAAAGGACTGATTTTCAAGCTAATTCATTTTGGTTTCCCCAATTATCTGGTAAGATTAATTTTCAATTTTTTAACCCACAGAATTTTGTATGTACAGGTACATCAAGCAAAGTCTTCAATAAAACGAATCAACGCTGGAGTGCCCCAGGTATCAAGGCTTAGACCAATACTGTTCAACATCTTCACTGCAGACCAACCACTGAATGCAGCAAGGACCAGAACAATGCTGTATGCGGATGACTCCACCACTTACGCTGTTTCGCTTTCCCCGGAAATAGCAGCTAGGAGAGTTGAAACCCACGTCAAAAATCTTTGGGAGCATTACCTCAAATGGGGAATCAAAATCAACAGCAGCAAGACGGAACTAATCTGCTTCAGAAATCCAGTGACAGCTACGAGGGGACGCCGAGCGTTCGCAACTCGCTGCCACAACATACGGATTTCTCTTCCAGATAACACCGAGATGCGAACCAAGCAAACCACCAAATATCTTGGAAACCATTTCAGCGAGAGGTTTAAGTTTAATCCTCACGCTGAAATCATCCTAAGGAGGGCCAATTATGCGTTGCATTTAGTCCACCCATTACTCAGAAAGAGAAATGGGCTCAGCAAGAAGACTAAACTGCTCGTATAAGAGTTCAAATATTCGAACTGAAGGTCCTTCGAATCTGTACAGGACTGTGGCGAAACCCAATCACAAGGAATTACCACCCTAAGGCTTTTCTTTACGAGAACGCTGATGTGAGCCCAATCGACCAATATATGATTCAAATTTCAAGTAGACTCCTGCAAAATCTTGATGACCATCCTAACGAGGAAATACAAGACTACATCCGACAGCAGATCGATCCAAGCCACCGATACCTGAGTGCACGAGCAATCATCGATTCAAGATTTGAAGACATAATGAACAACGAAGAAACACCGTTCTACCAGCTTGCAGACAATGCCTATTACCGGGGATAGTCCCCGTAATAATATATTTTCTTTATTTAACAAAAAAAAAATTTTCCAAATATATTCTCTTATATAAAATGTTCATGTAATAGATTAAGTAGCCATTAATATAGGTTTTTTTTAAAAAAAAAAAAAAAAAAAAACCTTAGCAAACTAGCCAGTAGATATACGTTGGGCCCCTATTGTTGAGCCAGCATTAAATTTATAGTAATAAGTCTAGTTTTAAGCCAATTTGTAAATAGAACGATTAAATAATAAAAATTCCTTAATCTGAATCTGATATAAAAGACACAGTGGTCACTTACTCACAGCCCAATTGAAGCACAAAAAAAAAGAATGAAAGATTGAAAGCTTAACGCCGCCGGTACGCGCAAAAAGGTCACAGGACAATTTTATTCATGAATGGAAAAATGTTTAATATTGAGGAACAGGTCAGCCAAAGAAGGACCAGAACTCATTCCGCGAGTCGAACGGGCCCATTATCCCGCATCTGTGATGGTTTGGTGGGGAGTTAGCTACGAAGGCGTTACCGACCTTCATTTTTGCGAAAAGGGAGTAAGAACATCGGCAAAGAGCTACCAAGCGCTTTGTGAAGGGACTTAACCAGGAATTGATTTTAAACAACTACTACTACTTAACGGGCTCCCGACCCGTGAAGAGTCTCTGCCTGAGACACTGTAGCCTTCCATCCTCTGCGATCTCGGGCACGTTGTTTCCAGTTATCCAGACCAAGCGCTCTGGCATTCGCGATGGCTTGGTCTTTGAAACGGAGGTTCGGTCTTCCTTGTCGTCTCGAACCTGGCGGTTGGGATTCGAAGATCCTTTTAGCTGGAGCATTATTGTCCATTCGCTCGATGTGGCCGAGCCAATGTAGTCGACGTATTTTGGCCTTTTCGACTACATCCACATCTTGGTACAGCTCATAGAGTTCGCGGTTGTATCTTCCCCTCCATTCGCCCTCCTCGCGCACAGGACCAAAAATCAGCCGAAGAATTTTTCTTTCGAAGGAGCCCAGTACCAGCTCTCCCTTCCTGCTTATCGTTCAGCACTCGGCGCCATAAAGCAGAACTGGCAGGATAAGGGTTCTATAGAGCATACATTTTGTCCTTCGAGTTAGGAGTTTTGAACCCAATTGTTTTGCCAAACCGAAGTAGCAGCGGTTTCCTAGTGTAATTCTTCGCCGGATCTCTACTAGGATGTCATTTGTGGAGTTCATGTTTACTCCGAGGTAGATAAACTCCTTAACTACGTCGAAATTGTTGCTATCAATAGTGACGTTCTGTCCTAGGTGGTGGACAGATGCTTGTTTGTTTGTTGATAGCATGTACTTAGTCTTATCCTCATTTACTACAAGCCAACAAATTTCGCCTGTTCTTCAATCGCCGTAAAAGCCTCTATCACGGCACGCTGGGAGCGACCGATGATGTCGATATCGTCTGCATACCCCAGTAGCTGGATGGATCTGTTGAAGATAGTGCCTTCCATGTTGACACCTGCCCTGCGCACTATATGCTCTAACACGAGATTAAAGAAGTCACATGATAGTGCGTCTCCTTGCCGAAATCCGGTGCATGTTTGAAATAATTCGGAGGAACTACTTCCAAATTGCACGTTGCAGCACGTGTTTTCCAGCGTCACGCTACAAAGCTGGATCAGCCGGGATCCCGAATTCGGCCATTGCCACATAAAGCTCCTGACGATGATTGCTATCGTATGCGGCCTTTAAGTCGATGAATAGGTGGTGAGTATCGACTTGAAATTCATTGGTCTTTTCCAGGATTTGCCTCAGTGTGAAAATTTGGTCTATAGTCGATCTGCCGGGCCGGAAGCCACACTGGTACGTGCCGATTAGTGTGTTGCAGAATGGTTTGAGACGTTCACACAGTACGTTGGATAGGATCTTGTATGCGACATTAAGCAGGGATATGCCTCGATAATTCTTGCAAGACATAGGATCGCCTTTTTTGTAGATGGGGCATATGGAGCTGATAGTCCAGTCATCGGGCATGCTTTCTTCCACCCATACTTGGTTTATGATTTGGTGCATGCGCCCTACAAAAACATCACCACCGTATTTGAAAAGCTCCGCTGGTAAACCATCAGAGCCAGCGGCCTTGTTGTTCTTAAGCTTTTTTATTGCTAAGCCAACTTCTTCTATACTGGGTGCTGGAACTGATTCTCCATTGACGGTACGTGGGTTCTCTTCTTGCCCTATCACTCTCTCTACATGATGCCCATTTAGCAGCTGCTGGAAGTGTTGCTTAAACACATCTACTATTCCCTGCGCTTCGGTGACTAGATTTCCTTCGCTGTTTCGAAGAGCCTGTGTTCCGGCCTTGAAGCCAGCAGCCAGTTGCTTGGCTTTCTTGTAAAACATCCGGATGTTGCTTCGATCACGAGACTCTTCGATCTCCTTGAGCTGGGAGACTGCGTAGGCCCTCTTCTTTCTACGCAGTATTTTCTTCTCCTCCCTCCTCCTGGCTCGATACTCTTCCCTCGCTGCCCTTGTTTTGCGGTGCAGCGTCTTCATATGCGCATCTTCTGTCACCTTTTTCCGGCGTACACATTCATCATTATACCACGGGCTCTTTCTCTGGGGAGGCTGGCACCCTAAAGTGGTTTCGGCTACCTCTTTGATAATGTCGCGATACTGGGACCACTGGATGTTGGCGTCTGTGGTAGGTGGATGCACTGCGGAGAGTTTCTCACTCAGGCGCTCTCTGTAGACTCTGTGCTAAAGCGTCCAACGTCGAATTTCTTCTTCTGGGCGGTTCGCAGCTTCTTCTCTTTGGATAGTCGAGCTCTGAACTTAGCCGCAACAAGAAAATGATCAAAGTCGACGTTTGCCCCTCGGAATGTGTGCACGTTGAGGATGTTGGATGCGTGCCTCGCATCGATTAGCACATGGTCGATTTGGTTGGCGGTTCGACCGTCTGGAGAGCGCCAGGTTGCTGTGTGGATTCATAGCCTTGGAAACCTAGTGCTACTTATCACTGTATTACGAGCTGCCGCAAAGTCAGTTAGTCGGTACCCGTTGTCTGTGGTCGTTTCGTGGATTCTGTGTTTACCAACTAACCCGCCAAAGATGTTTTCCTTTCCGACTTTGGCATTGAAGTCCCCGAGCACAATTTTGAGATCATACTCCGGACAGGCTCCATCCAGGAGGTCATAAAACTCCTCCTTGATAGGGTCTTCAGCCTCGTCGGTAGGGGCGTATGCACATATTAGGCTTATGTTTTGGAAAGTAGCTTTGATGCGGATCACAGCTAGGCGATCACTTATCGGCTTAAAGTCAATAACTTTTGTGCTAAGCCGGTTTCCTACGACGAATCCGCATCCTAATACATGCAATCTTTTATGGCAGCTGTAATAAATATCGCAATTTTTCCTTTTCATCATACCTGATCCTATCCATCGTATCTCCTAGATCGCGGTAATATCTGCATTGTACCGCGTGAGGACAGACTCAAGTTTTTGAGTAGCACCTGGGGTGTAGAGCGTCCGCACGTTCCAGGTACATACTCTTAGATCGTTGTCCGTTGACGTTCCGGGTCTGGTTGCCATTTGAGGGAAATCCTTATCCGAGGCTCCTCGTGTCTCTCTCATAACTAAGTAGTGTTTTTTTTTACATGGTCGGGAAGTTACCCCGACGGCACAACCTCTAACCTGGAGGGCCAGGCCGTTAACCCTAGGACAGCAGGCCGCTTATTCCGGTGCCAGTAACCCACTTTGGGATGTGAGCGCTGCCGTTGGCCCATTTAGGGTTCATCCGCTACCAACTCTTCTCCAACACCCTGGCTCTGTATTGGAAATCCCTATAGACCTGGTATCCGAATATGTCAGAGCAGCTCTATAGGGATTACATTAAATAGTTCGGCCTGACTGGAACTGTAGACGCCACCGTTGGTTCCTGAACCAGAGGAGATGCCTTAGTGACACATCATATCTACGAAAAGAGGAGAGAGCCAAATTCTTTACGGAACTCCAAAAACTAAAACAAACATAAGTACTCCTAGGGAAATTTCAATCGTAGAAGATCTAAGGCCTGCATAAGTAGAAACAAGCTTCGGAAACTTACAGGCTTCCTCACGGGAG
The DNA here is from genome assembly GCA_963082735.1 of Pocota personata. Taxonomy (NCBI): domain Eukaryota; kingdom Metazoa; phylum Arthropoda; class Insecta; order Diptera; family Syrphidae; genus Pocota; species Pocota personata. Next base: position 71,739,678 of record OY720430.1, read on the forward strand.
ACTGTAAATTCCGTGAACGCCTCAGGAAGTTACGTCTAAAAAGCAATGGAACATGCAGTGTAGATCTAATTCGAAGCAGAGTAAGTTGTCTGGAAACGTAACAGGTCGCAGTTGAACCGCTAAGAAATATTTTCAAGCATTGTGGGAAGAAGAAGAAGATGGCAAACACCACAGGCGGACCAGTAGGGATGCAGTAAAGTGGGAGGGTTGTCATCCTTCTACTCTGGATCATAACTTCGTCGTAAGGAGAAGAAGAAGAAGACTGTGGGATAGAACTGTTTATATCTAGAAAACTTTGCTTCGATCGATGGTGGCACAGAACTCGATATGTTGTTATGTTATGAATCCTGACACGCGCATTGGGTGTGATTCTGGTAGAAAAGGGCAATTAACCGCCATAGAAAAGTTTAAACTATAGTTATGTTAATTTGAAGTGCAGTTGGTATTTTTTATTCCATGAGTTGGGAATTTGTAAAATAGCAGTAATACTACATTTAGTAACTTAGTACTTCTTTGTTTTGCAGAGTATTATCCTGAAGTAGGACTCTAGATCTGCTGATCGTGGTGACAACCGGACCATTGAAAATAGGACTAATTTTATGCCGTTTTCATGTATTTTTTCGTTCAAAAATAAATTTCCAAATCCCGGAGCACTCATACCATTGTACTACCAGACAGAAACCCCTTTTTGGTGTAGTGCTTGGAGAAACTTATATTTTGTTCGTTTCTCTTTTATTGTCGGTGCTCGGGTCATCAAGCAAACACACTACCCACAACACCGTAGCCACCACTCGTTCACAATGACTTGAGGAGAAATGTATTGATATCGACGTTTCTTCTTGGTGTTTGCTTAGTGAAATCTGGAGACCTATTGTTTCTGGTGTCAATCGGACAGTTTTGAAAATACAGTTAATTTTGTGAAGACATGATTTTTGTTCACTATAACTTCAGTAAATTTGCACCGATTTGAATGATTGGAAACTGTTAACATGAAGTAGCCATATAGACCTGCAAATTTTGGTGTTAATCGGGCTGGCTCTACAGTACAAATTTCTCCATTTATTTTTGAAGAATGCTTAGTTGACGAGGGCAAGGTGAAAAGTTCTCGGCCTGACGCAGAGATGACGTTCCAATCAGCAACAATTTATGTTTCCTGCCTGGGTGCACTTCTCATTGGTTCGTATGACAAGTTTCAACAAATCCAAAGTTGACAAAAGTTTACGAGGACTCTGCTCCTTCCATGTCAACCGTTAAAAAGTGAACAGCTGAATTTAAACGTGGTCGCACGTCCCTCGAAGATTACCCACGTGAAGGACGGCCAAAAAGCGCAACCACACCCAAAACCATCGAAAAAGTGAATGATAGCGTGTTGGACGATAGGCGAGTGAAGGTGAGTGAGATAGCTGAGGCTGTGTGTATACCGGAAGAGAGGGTGCGAAACATCTTGCACAAAAACTTAGGGGGATGCGAAAGCTCTGCGCAAGATGGGTGTCGCATTTGCTGAATGCCGATCAAAAGCAAATGCGCAAACGATTTTCGCGGCAATCTTTGGACCGATTCAATAGGGATCCGACCGATTTTGTGTGGCGATTTGTCACCATGGATGAGACATGGGTCCACCACTACACGCCAGAAACGAAAAGTCGAAGCAGTGGGTGGAAGCTGGTGGTTCAGCGCCAAAGAAAGCGAAGTCGATCGCATCTGCCGGAAAGGTCATGGCCAGTGTGTTTTGGGATGCGAAAGCTATTCTGTTAATTGATTACATTGAGAAAGACAGAACAATTACAGGCGAATATTACTCCAACCTTCTTGACCAGCTGGATGCCAAAAATCGCGAGAAGAGGCCTGGCTTGAAGAAGAAAAAAATCATCTTTCACCAGGACAATGCACCTCTACATAAGTTTGCGTTGGCGATGGCAAAACTGCGACGGGATTTGGGGTACGATTTGCTCGGCCATCCCCCTTATTCACCTGATTTGGCACCCTCAGACTTCCATCTGTTCCCAAACTTGAAGAAATTTGTTTCTGAGAAGAGCTTCGCATCCAATGCAGAAGTTGAGAGGGCCGTAGATGAATATTTTCACATCCTTCTAGACTCTCACTTCCGAGAACGAATACGGATGTTGGAGAAACGCTGCACCAAGTATGTTGAAGTCAAGGGAGATTATGTAGAAAAATAAAGAGAACTTTTCACCTTGCCCTCGTACATTTAACCATAATCAACAAGTGACTTTGTGGTAAATTTCTCAAAAATGTTGTATATCAACATGTATTTCATGATTGTAACATGGAAGTTAAGTATGGTCCTCCATACAGATATTTCCATTAAATTCGCTTTTTTTACACCTCTAATTTTGTTTTTGTTTTGTTTTGCCGAGAGGGTGAAAAACTTCTAAAGACACCATTAACCCAGACCGCACGTGCTTCTGGTAGTATGAGATTTTTACTCACTAAAAACACCACTCTTCAAGATTAATACTACAACTAAGCCTACGCTTATCCAGCAGTTTTATTTTCGCTTACGAGACTCGTGATTTTTGGAAAAAGATGGTCGTATGTAATTTAAAAAGAATGTAGCGCTTTAGACAGGTTAAATTCCAATGAAAGTTCCTGCTGTTTTCACGACAGGCATATACTATGACGCAAGGTCAAAAGGTTTTGTGCTTTGCAGACGACGAATTGAATTGTTCGCGTCAAGTAGTTGAATGACGGTACTGTTACAATGACCGTGAACGAGCAAATTTTGTTACCTCTTCGACGACGCTAGGAATTCCCAGGTCCCGATGAATATCTTCATTACGTACGTACCACGGTGCGCTAACGATCGTTCTAAGAACTTTATTTTAAAAAGTTTGTAGGATGTTTCTATTGCTTTTCCTGGTACAACCCCATAGTTGTAGACCATACGTCCACACTGGCTTTAGTACTTGCTTATAGATAAGCAATACACCTCTAATGACAATCTACTTTTATATCTGCATAACGACTAAATTTAATCGTAGTTACCGGGCTAGTACTCTTTTATACTCGGGTGGTTGCTGATCGCTGATCCCCGCTTGGGTTCGAACTAGCATTGTTTATGTCATAAGCAAATACCACGTTTAAATCTTGATGACAAAATACATATGTATCACTTTCCCGTCCTAAAATACTGCGATCATCGAACAAAATTGAATTACTTTGACGACTCAGACGACAATGAGAGTTGGCATACATTAAATAAGAGTTAAAAGTGACTTCGGCAATAAGGGTGATCAAAATGACCTCCGATTCCTAAAAACAACTATCATTTCGAAAATATAGACCGAGGAAAGTCACAGACAAGTAAGGCTTTACGTGCTTGTTTTTTCGTTCATTGTTATCCACTGATAATGAGCAAATTACACTGCTTGCTTTATGAAAACTGCATTAGACTAGTACGAGTAGACTTAAAAAAGGCCGATTACCCTCCGTATATACAAAAAGAGTGTATAAATCTAGAATCACATTTAATTATTTATACAACAAATAGTCATTGTATGTATGTACAGTTTGACACGAGTGTGTTACATCGAACCGCACTTAAAAAAAAAAAGAAGAAAACTGTGGAAATTGATCTTGCTTTGTGTTAGTAAAACTGTACAGTTAAATAGCGATAGAAAAATGTTTACTCTGGGGAAGGTAACTTACCACGGATGTACCACGTCCAGATTGACTGCCTATTGTTGGTTGGTAACTAGACGACGATCCGTAATTTTGGATGTTAGGAGTTGCATTCACTGAATTCCTAATTCGAAGAGAAAGTATATAAATTAAGAATCTAATCAAAGAATGCTTTTATTGGATGGACTTACTTATCTGCAGCTGCTTGTATAACCAAGAATCCTGTCGCGGGTAGTGAATCAATGTCCTTTGATAGATTCAGTATATCGTACTCGCATTCGTCTTCGCACCAATTCGGAGATTCCAGCAGTAAGGAAATATCCATTTCTTGTACTTCACGAGGTGTAGCTATTGCCATTAGTCCTGGTGATGCATTGTTAATACAGAACGCTGAGATCGATTCCTGATCTTTGTGAATGATTCGTATTGGTTCGTGGTGTGGACTCAAATGTTCGCTACCTAAAGTTAGATAAAAGATAAACAACATGTTGTTCATTAAATAACGATATCTGCAAAGTCAACACAAAAATCTAAACTATGAAAAAATTCATTGGTTTTCGTACGAAAACAAGAATGAAAGACCAACGAGAATAGCAAGAGGTCTCTACACATCATGAAGATATAATATAAGACTTCAAGAACAAAAGGAGGAATGTGTACCACGACGGGTGCTTGCACGGGGACCTATTGGTCCATTGCGATTCCCCTTAGAGTAGTGGAAACCGTCTAACACCATCGCTAGTTAGCTGGTTCTCACTCGAACCAGCGTGCGCTCCTTATGAATCGCATTAAGTCTATCAGGGAAGTTTGCTCAAGCCCACCCAATTCTCCAAAGAGTCTGTTTCCCATATGGAGGAGGCGACGGTTTTGGAGAGCAAGTGTTTGATGGTTTCTATTTCTTCCTCATTCTGAGAGCTCTTGCAGTAGTCCGGGGAGTTTATGCCTTGGCCATAGTGCCGATCGGGCAATGCCCTGTTAGTACCCCTATCAAGATGCAGATTTGATTTTTCCCCATAGCTAGTAAACATTTAGTTCTTCCCTAATTCAATTGTGGCCATAGGCTGCGGGATATCACATAATCAGTTCTCGATATCCAAGCAATGTTGGTTAGAAACTGATCTTAAGATCTATCTTTCATTTCACTACACCAATAGGGATATCTGTGAAGATGGATCAATTTTCTTTGTGAGGATTGTCAACGCTGATCTAGCAATGTCGAAAATTTTAGCTTGAAATATGCTGCATTCATCTGGGAGTTTGTACAGAATTCTCCTGCTCCGGTTCCTATTTCCATTTTAGACAAGTCAGTGAAGAACTGGATATCTTGTTCATTTATTAATGTGTTGGACTCCCATTCTTGTCTTTTGGGAATAAGGGCGGAATATTTCTCATTGAAAACGTAGTACTTGTTAAGGTCAGCAATACCGTACTTGTAGATGCGTAGATGGATGCTTGACCGTAAGAACCTTGTTTCCAAAGACCGGATTGCGCTTTTGCCTACCAGTCCTTTTATGTACTTATACAAGGGCAGATGGTAAAATATTAGGTGTGCAACTAAGTTTTCACTGTTTTTTTTGATAAAAATTCAACTTTATTGTGAAAAAATGATTACAAATGATGGCTATCCACGAATCAAGCCATTTCTTGATGTCTTCATGTGAGCAGAACTGCTGATCAGCCAGACCATGTGCCATCGAACGGAACAAGTAATAATCGGATGGCGCAATATCTGGGGAATATGGCGAGTGGGGTAGGACTTCCCATTTGAGCGTTTCCAGGTAGGTTTTATCGGGTTTGGCAACGTGAGGACGAGCGTTGTCATGCTGTAGAATCACTTTTTCGTGCCTCTGCTCGTATTGCGGCCGCTTTTCGCGCAGTGCTCGGCGCAATCGCATCAATTGAAGTCGATACCGTTCCCCAGTGATGGTTTCGTTGGGTTGGGTGAATATTCGGCCGAGCCGACGACGTAGAAGCATGACCGGGCAGTCACCATGACTTTCTTTTCTTTGGGTTGCTGTAATGAATCCATTTTTCATTACCCGTCACGATGCGATGAAGAAAACCCTTCCTTTTTTGCCGCTGGAGCAGTTGTTCACAGGCGAAAAAACGACGCTCAACGTACCTTGGCTTCAAATCATAAGGAACCCAAGTTCCTTGTTTTTGAATCATTTCAAACGCATGCAATCGCTTGGAAATGGCTTGACGGGTAACTCCTAATGCTGAAGCAAGCTGTTCTTGCGATTGGCACGGGTCCTCATCGAGCAATGCCTCCAATTCAGCGTCTTCGAAGGATTTTGGCCTTCTTTCACGCGGACGGTCGTCAACATCGAAATCACCGTCTTTGAAGCGACAGATACAATCACGGCACGTTGTTTCACTTAGAGCAGCATCTCCGTAAACTTTTTGGAGCTCTCGATGCGCTTCAGCCTCCGTTTTCTTCGAATGAAAGAAGAAAATCAACACTTCCCGCAAATGACGATTATTTGGCACAAAATCAGACATTTTCACACAACCAAAAGTATATGACGCCAAAACAAAATCACTAATGTGTCAGAACAGTTTGTTTACCATATGTCTAAGCTCGGTTCATGACGTTTTGGATGTGTCAAAATCGACCAGCACTTACTGCTGGAGCCATCAATTGACAAACAGCGAGAACTTAGTTGTGCACCTAATGATATTTCTAGCCCTGCTTGTGGTGTTGATCTCAGTGCTCCAGTTATTCTTATCCATGCTAATCTTTGTACCTTAGTGAGGTTATTGAGATAGTTGATTTTTTCCATTGCATTACACCAAACCAGTGCTCCTTAGGTAAGTATGGGTCTAATGATCACTGTGTGCATCCAGTGGATTATATGCGGTCGCATTGCCCAGCGTTTACCGTATATTTTCTTGCATGCGTAGAACGCATATAGAACCCTTTTCTTACGTTCCTCTGCTATAAGTAAGCTTTGAATCGGGAATGATTCTAAGATACTTATTTTCGTTGGAGAGTTTCAGAGGTGTTCCATTAATTTATTGGTGCATTGAAATTCTTTATTTTTGGGTTGACTTGTAGACCATTTGATTTCGTCCATGAGGAGAAATGTTTTAGTGCCGATTCCATAATACCGCTGATGGTTGGTAAGTGCTTGCCATTTACCAGAATTCTTATGTCATCTGCGTATGCTACAGTCTTTATTGTTCTTTAGTGTCTTCAGAGTTTTGTTAACGACAAGTAACCACAAGAGAGGTGACCCTGTGGAGTTTCTCTCGTAACTGTTTTCTTTATTTTACCCTTGCCAATCTGTGAATTGATAATTCTGCGGTTTAGCATTGTCTCAATCCATTCCGTTATCATTATTCTAGCTCCTATCCCCTCTAGATCCGCTTTATTAGAGTCAGTTCATCACAAGTTTCTTCTATGTCCAGGAATGCAACTAGAATGTAGAGTGAAGGCTTTTTTCAATGTTTGATAAGACTACATATAAAGCGGATTGCCTTTAAGGTCAGCCTTTAAGGTCAGCGTGTTGGGTGTTAAAGAAGTGATTACTCAGAGTTCAGAGAAATAATCTGCGGTGGTATACCGCAGGGGAGTGTCTTGGGACCAATCCTTTAGACAAGGTGTATCAAGAAGTCAAATATATAATTCATCCTACGCTTTCAAACCAATGTGCTGAGAGAGATTGTTAGTGCACTATTGTATGTACGATATCCACAGGAATCTGGGATATAAACAAAGTTGCTGAAGGAATAAAATTAACGGCGAATAAACATCACCAACGATTATTAAACCACGAAAATACAACCATTCTATAGATGCTGGAAACGGAACTGTGCGAATAATTGCATCTATTGGATATACATATAAAAATAAAACTGCAAATATGCAACTGAATTGTTAATTACTAGATAAGTGTATACATACTTAGTTGCAATAAAAAAAATAATATCCTTTGTACCTGAATCAACATCGGTGGTGCCATTAGAGTCTGGTTTTGAACATGAGTTCGAACCCGCCTCCCAATCTCTTGATCGTTTCTTGCCAAATACAGCTCGTATGAATATATCCTGTACGTTTTCCTGCCGTACAAGGTAATTCCACAGACGTCTAGCTGGTCCTGCCGAAGAGCTGGCCAGAAACGGTGTATTGTGCTTTTCAAGTAACGATCTGTACTTGTGGATAGCAGGTCCCTTGGCTTCATTCTCAACAAAGCAACCTTGAAATTAATATTAACATTCAATAAATAAATAAATTACAATCCATGTATGTTATGTTTGTGCCATACCAGGAATAAAATCAGCAGGTGGCGGACCTTTGGCTAGCAATTCCTCTGTCACGATTTCTTGCCAGTGATTAAGGTTTCGTAATACTTCGTGTGAAAGTGGACTTGCTACAGGTAGTTCTGAAAATACAACACAAGCACAAGTCTGAAGAGTTAGGCCGATTAACATGTACTTGTATTTACCTTGGTTTTCAATTCCAGCTATGTTAATAACTTCCTGCAATTTAATTGAAATCAGTTTTATCATAGCCAATCGCATTATATTCCAAGAGTAAGACATCGGATTCGAGTGTTCTGTATTGTCCTTTCGTCGCTTACTTAGTGTAGTTGGAGCCGTACTCAACGCGTCGCCAAATACCTCTTCATCGTCGAGATCTTCGTCTTTATCTGATGCGTACGAATCGTCTGTATCATATTCCTCCTCATTTGGTTCTCCTTTTTTTTTATAGCAAATATAATATCGTATATCAATTATAATATCACACGAGTATAACTTACCTAATACAGATGGCTTTATTAAGAAATATGACACCATGGACATTTCGGGCGAAACAAACTGTTCCCTGTACGTGGGCTTATCCTCCTTCATTATGGCACTGCCACTGGGATTACTGAACGTGCCGAGTAACTTCATATTTAACTTCACTCGCTGTTTAGTTATGGATGTCACTGTGTTCCAAACACTACTCTCATCCGGAATATCCTGTGAACTTTGAGATTGAAAACTTTGCGTTAGATGACTTTGTGAGGTTGCTTTTCGTAGAAGTTTCTTAATGCCACCACCGAAGAGTGTGGCCCATGTACAATTCGCGAATTTCTGTCCAATCAATCGATACAGAATATGACAATCACAGGACGCTAATGCGTACACCATCAGAGACATATAAGTGGCTACAAAGGCCTCCAGCAATAAAACATTCAGTCTTGGTATGTCTTCGTCTTTTTCTCGTGCCAGCAGTGCTCTTAGATTGGTTACACCGGGCCATTTCGAAGGTAGTGTACAAATTGCAGCCGGTTCATCAGTTGAATACTTTCGCTTACGTTGGTAAATGTTAGCATTTACCATCAAGTGGGAACACTGGCAGGATGCATTCAATTTTGCTAGATTTTCAATGCCAGGACTTTGGTAGCCATTGGAAACCAACGATTGGCTGACAACGAAACTTTCTGAATCGCACAGTGATTGGTATATACACGAGGAAAGTGCGATTGCCAGATCACGTAGAACGAATATCTCAGAATACGTATCTTCTTTAACGCCAACAAATGGTGAGCGTACATCTACAACAGTCTGAAGCATATCCTGCGTATGGGACTGTAAAGAGATTATTTATTTTTTTTTTTTTTTTTTCTGGTAAATTGTACATTTTTGGTTACTCGTCTTACCTGCAGATATTTAATTGGATCGGCTATAACAGTCTTATTACCAGCGACACACGCACTCAACAGAGGCAGCGTTGTGGGGAACGGGAGTGGACTCAGTAGCTGCTGTTGTGTTTTCTCCTGTTGTAATTCCTGAAGCAATAGCACCAATTCCATTCGAACTGAAGCTAATCCGCCACCACTGGCGCCATGAAGTGAACAGTAACTTAATAGTGTCCGCAAAAGGGTTTCATTCGCTAAAAAGAAAAAGTTGTAAATGCTATTGAATTCGGTTTAGTATTTTTTTTTTTTTCATATATGGAGCTGAGCCTTATGGACGATGCTTATCACTTCGTTGTTGAAGTGTTCGCTTTGTGTTATTAGTCACATATATCTGCCATTGGAAAATAATAATAATTTGGCAACATTCTTAAATATATTCACCTCTATCTTCATACTTGTGTCACTTCTAAAATTATAGCAGATGCACTGTGGACAATGCCAAACGAATCTGCATGTGGAACATTCAAATCCTGAATAGATAGCGCATAGTCGACTAATTAGTTGAGATTCCCAATTGATATAAACTTAATATTAAAGGGATCAGGAAATTTAAAAGCGACCAGGTATTAAAGATTTTAAAAAAGAACGCCATCGACGTAGCTATAATTGAAGAAACACATACCGTATATAGCATACCCAACAGAGCTCCACTGATAACATTTTCTCTATTATCACATGCAACTGGCTTACATATCACTAACGTGCACAAGCCATCAAACAAACCCTGGCCACACCATGTATACCATTAACTAACCATCCACACTTCCCAGAGGTACACAACAACTGAACTGACCCAAACGTTCTCAAACTATCCAAATGGGCAGAAGACTCAACCTCCACATTGTCTTCAATGTCAAAGATGCATGTACTTTTCAGTCCAGGTGATGGCAAAGGGGCTTTAATCCTGACCTCATATTCGTAAGCAGTAACAGACCTCTCTCAACAAGTCGGAAGGTCCTCTCGAACTTCCCTTGCAGCCAATACTAACCAAATTCCCATCATCGAATCCGTAGCGCAGCTAAGATTGAATTTCAATATGGCCTCTTGGAAAGTGTTCACAAGCGACAGCGCAAACTATATATGATTAGCCGGTATTCCTCCCGATGGGCCGTTGCCTTACCGCGGCGGAGGAGCTGAGTAGTCTGAAAGACATTTGAGAGGCGTAAGCAACTGGAGTCTGATCACAAAAATATCGTGAGTGCTTAAACTCACTCAGTTGTATTCTGAATGAAACTACCAGCCATAATGACCAAAGGTCGCCGACAAAATTAAATCATCTAGCTCCAACTTGAATTCATGCGATATAGACTGGACATTTTGGGGGTAAGCGAAATCAGATGGTTAGAAGCGGGTGAGCTCCAGTCCCCAACGCATAACACTGTACTACTCTATTCCGGAAGACCATCTGGAAGTCCGCGGGAATATGGAGTCGGACTGCTGCTAACACCAACAGCACGCAAATGCCTAATTTCCTGGCAACCTTATATTTAGGGTTATGTCGGCCAGATTCCGGACTAGAGTACGACGCGTCATCATCATACAGTGTTACGCCCTAACGGAGGGTTCGTCTGAGGACAAGAAGGAGAGCTTCCACAATCTCTTAAGCGTCGTCTTCAATACAACTCCAAATGGAGACATTGTCATAGTGATGGGGGATTTGAATGCCAAGGTAGGCAACGACAACGAAGGGCTCAAACATGTAATCGGAAAGCATGGACTAGGCAACCCCAGTGACAACGGCGAAAGGTTTGTGCATTTCTGCAATGCCAATCGCCTTGTCATAGGTGGCACCATGTTTGAGCACAAGACCTGCCACAAAGTCAGCTGGGTTTCCAATGATAGGCAAGTAATCTCCAATCAAATTGACCATTTTGCCATCAGCCGCCGCTTTAGAGGTAGTCTCCTGGACGTCCGAAACAGGCGAGGGGCAGATGTGGGGATAGTACGAGATCACCATCTTATGATAGCTACTCTTCAACTACGCACTGCTGCCGTTCGATGCCCAGGTTCAACATCGATAGACTTAGTTATCCCTCAGTGCGCCAACAATTAAGGGAGCACATTTCGCAAGGTGTGGAAGCAATCAGCACACAACCATTCAGGAAAAATGTTTTTCATCTGATGCTGAAAGAATTGTCGGTCGATCACAGGAAAGGCATAGGGCGTGTCTTTCCGAGGATACCTGGAGACGGATTGACGAACGGAAACAGCTGAAAGCTCGCATTGCAGCCGCTCCAGCAGCAGGGAGTAATGAGCTAGAGTCTCTATATCGCATGAAGATGAGAGAAGTTCAGCATAGCGTGCGACCTGACGGGCGCAACTACATCAACGCGCTGGCTACAGAAGTAGAAGATGCTGCAAGAAGGTGCGATAGTAGGACCGTCTACAGAATCACTAAAGAGCTGACAGGTGGTCGCAGCTCCAGTCAACACCCAGTGAAAAGCCTAGACGGTTTCTTGCTTATTTCGGATGAGGATCAGCTTAAGAGATGGAAGGAACATTTTGCTAGGGTTTTAAACCGTGTATTCGCAAGCGATATGTTCTCAAATCAGACTGAGGTGCCCGAGGTAAGAAATGCCCGAATACGCGGTCGGACTTGACGCAGAGCTCTTACGAGCAGCACCAACAACATCGGCTGAGCTACTGCTTCCACTTATAGAGAGAGCTTGGGAAGCCGAGTTCTTTCCTGACGAGTGGCAAAAGGGAGCGATCGTCAAGCTTCCTAAGAAAGGTAGTTTAATGGAGTGCGGAAACTGGAGAGGTATCTGCGTGCTGCCTGCTGTAGCTAAGATAATAGCTAAAATCATCCTGGAGCGAATCAAACAACATCTCGAAGACACACTCGATGCCGAACAAGCAGGTTTCCGCTCTGGATCCTCCTGTGTCGACCACATCAACACCCTGCGGATTATCATCGAACAGTGCGTTGAATATCGATCGCCACTTCACCTGCTGTTCATCGATTTTGAGAAGGCGTTCGATAGTATTAACAGGGAGTTTATTTGGCGTACTTTACGCAGGAGAGGTATTCCTGATAAATTAATTGCTACTGTCAAAGCTACTTACGAAGGGTCCAAATGTCACGTTCTGCACAGAGGAAGGTTGTCTGAGGAACTTGAGGTCCAAAGTGGGGTAAGACAAGGCTGCATTCTTTCACCAATACTATTCCTAGTGGTGATTAGAGATGTGCTTCGTGCAGTTTTGTCGACGGGAAACGGAGGAATTCGATGGACTCTTACATCCCAACTTAAACATCTTGACTACGCTGACGACGTCTGCTTACTCTCTCACAGAATTATGGACCTCCACCAAATGACAGCAGATATGGAGAGGGAGGCTGGCGTCGTCGGGCTGAAAATTAATACCGCAAAAACTAAAATTATCAGTCTTGGAACGAACTCATCGGCTCAAATATGCATTGCTGGACAACCGGTAGAGAGAGTAGAGGATTTCAAGTATCTTGGGAGTATTGTCTCGACCAATGGTGGAACCGAACTGGATATAGCCAACAGAATCGCCAAAGCAAAGTCCGCGTTCGGGATGTTGTCCAAAATATGGCGAAGCAATGCAATCAGTTTGAACACCAAGCTAAGACTGTTCCGCTCCAACGTTGAATCCGTGCTGTTATATGGATGCAGCACGTGGAGAATGACCACTGCTATCAGAAAGCTGCAAACGTTCGTTAATAGGTGCCTGCGCAACATCTTAAGGATTTTCTGACCCAATCGTATCTCTTACGAGAGTACGGGTCAGGAACCAATAGGCACAACCATCCAACGACGGAAGTGGCATTAGATTGGTCACACGCTCCGAAAGGGTGACAGCTCCATAGCGAACCATGCTATGCAAAGGAACCCCTTAACTCAGAACGGCAGAAAACCTGGTGATCCAAGGAGAACATGGGCAGAACAGTCGAGAAGGAAGCACGGCAGTTGGGGGAAAGTTGGGGAGAGCCGAGACACATTGCCAGAAACCGTTCACGATGGCGCGTAGGCGTAGTCGAGGCCCTAGGACCCGCAGGAGGATATAGGACATAAGTAAGTAAGTAAGTAAATAAGTAACTTGAAGAACCAGTACAAGTACAAGACGGCCTGTTTTATTCTAAGCAAGATTGCTAGGAACGAGGTAGAAGGCATCGTCCAGGAGAACAGCCGTAAGAACCAGGCAGTTGTTGATGAGTATAACAAACACCTGGCAACTATAAAAATATCAACGAAGCGTTGGGGAAAAAGGCAGCGATTGGTCCACAACGCAAGAGGTCTTGCTAGAATCGACGAAGCAACGTCAAAAGAGGAAATCTGTGTGGCCGTCCTAACAGATTAAGTAAATTTCGAATTCGAAACCGCTAGGATTGAAAGCGTTAGAAAAGCCTATGGTGGAACGCAGCCAACATAAGTCTACCAGCGGAAATCGCTAACAAGCTGTTGAAAATCGGAAAAGTACGGATCGGGTGGGTTTATTGTCAAATACGTGAAGAAAGGCAAGAGCGTGGAATCCGGACATATAACCGGTAGCAGGAGATGTCTAGTATTCCAAAACGCATTAGAAACTGTTTTGAAAAAAATATGAATTTCTCACAGCTTAACCTTAATCATTGTGAAGCGGCTCATGACATTTTACAACAAACTGTAGTGATACTATATGAGCACCGATGCAACGAATAAGTCTGCGATTTGCGCAACTATCGAAAGTTTCGAAATGATCTTGGATAGCCTAGTCGCCGACATTACAGGCAGGAGTCCTGTCATAATAGTGATTTCTATTCAACGCATGGGCCACAGAATGGGGAAGTTCATATACGAATCGTAGAAGGACTGTTCTACTAGGAGCCTTTTCTTGTTTGGATATCGTTATAGCTAACAACGGAAGCACAAACACATTTAGCACAGCTAGAGCGAGATCTATCGTTGACATGACTTTTGCAAGCAGCGGCCTGATACGAGATGCTACCTGGAGCATGTGCGATCACTATACGCATAGTGATCACAATGGTAATATATTCTCCGCCGGCACCGAGCCAGCAATCCGCATTAACCAGACAACACACAAGCTGTCTAAATGGAACGTAAATGCTTTAGATGAAGAGCTTCGTTGTTAGTGGGGCGATAATTGAAGCCAGAATCATAGAGGAATCACAGCTATTAGTCAATGTGTTGTATTACACACATTGACTAATAGCTGTGATTCCTCTATAATTCTGGTTTCAATTATCGCCCCACTAACAACGAAGCAATGTCGAAGCTGGGAGCAGGAAAACATCGACCTCCAGGATCGGTACTTCACCGATCGCGAAATATTTACCAGCGATCTGGGACTCAGTAGGCCGATGAACAGCAACTGCAACCCACCTGTAAAAAAAAGTGATTAAATGCAACAAGTGTCTTTGTTTTAAGGAACTTCCAAACACTTAATAACGATGTCTGGGGTAAAGCATACAAAATTGTATCAATTAGGCTAAAAGGCTTCTGTTTGCAATCATCAACGTGTCTGGTACTGTTACGATAAATAGTTGAGAGAGAGAGAGAGTGCGTCCATACTTATGATAACACGCGACGAATTACTCAAGGCATGTAAGAAGGTACGCGATAGAAAGAAAGGACGGTATCCCAAATAGAGTCCTAAAAGTCGCTATTAAAACTCGACCCGACTTATTTGCTGAAATGTTTAACAACTGTCTTCAGGAGGACATTTGCCTGAGCAAAGTCGTTGGGAACCCCAACGACTAGTCTTACTGCCAAAAGGAGCCCAAATGAACCTTAGTCCTCTTTGTTTGCTCGACACGGTCAGAAAAATCCTTAAGCGGATAATTTACAATAGGCTTTTGCCAGCAATTGAAACAGCAGGAGACCTCTCGGAACACCAATATGGTTTCCGTAAGGCACGCTCCACGATAGATGCAATAAACGCGGTAACAACGAGTGCTCAAACTGCTATAGAAGACAGGTACTGGGAAGGCGGCACCAAAAAATACTCGTACTGTGTCATTATAACCTTGGACGCGAAAAACACATTTAACTCGGCAAATTGGGAACGCATTATGGGCGTACAAGCGAACGAGTTCGAAATGGCCGAGTTGACAACGAAAACAGAAAGTACGAAAGAAATCGCAGTATTGTAACCTGGCAACAACAGTGGGATGAATCCGTAAAGGGGAGATGGATGCATCGCCTTATACCAGTGATCGATGTGTGGATAAAACGGAAGCACGGCGAAACAAACTTTTATCTGACTCAGTTTCTGACGGGTCATGGCTTTTTCAGAGAATACCTCTTGATGAAATGAAACTATCCCAAACTGAACACGCATTTTTTCATTGAAACCGAGAGGATCTCCCTTCGGAACCAATTTGGGGAGTGGTCCACTCCGAGAATGTCGTAAGTAACATGCTTCAGAATGACGAAAACTGGACCATCGTAAGTAACGTGGCGGTACGCATATTCAGCGACCTTAGGCGCCTAGAGCGCCAACGTAACGCGAATAATTCGAACAGTGGAGTGCCAATCGCCTAAGAACACAAAACGGCGTACATAGTCGAGAACATAGCCTAAAAGGCTAACCAACTCCGCGCAGTAATACTTAACGGCAGTCTCGCGGAGTGAGTGGTTCGACGTGTGCATGGTGTGGTCTAGTACGTAGGCGTATTCCTGAAGTTGATCGTTATGAAGATTGCACACCCTTTGGCGCAACCATACAAACAAGAAACAACAAACAATAAAAAAAAAAACATGTCTTTGGATGAGACCACCCATGTTTCTAAGAGAACCGTACAGCATATCCTTAACGTATATGGATCGCAATAGGTCAGAATCGCAGGAGGAAATGCAACACTTAAGACTGAAGCCTCTGAATAGGCTTTTCACTTTTTTTACACACTTTTTTACAACAAATTGATTTCTATAGCTGAATTTACATTAGGTCAAACCCGGCACGCGCACAACCAGCCAACTAAATTTGCAAATAAAAAACAAAAGGAGCCTATATGTACGAGGGTGGATCAATAAGTCCCTGAAAATTAACACAAATTTTTTTTTTTTTTGTCAAGAATCATCTTTCAAAAGAACGCACCCAAATTTTCAGACAGATTTGTCAAATAGTTTTGTTGTGGCAGCCATTTTATATAGACGCCTACTAGCATTTTCGTTAAAATGGAAAAAAGTAAATTTCGAGTTCTCATTAACACTATTTTTTGCGAGAAAAAACTATCACGCAAACCAAACAAAAGCTTGACAAATATTATGGGGACTCTACACCATTCACCACTGGTTTACTCAATTTCGGTGCGGTCGTTCAAGCACAAGTGACGCCGAACGTTCTGGTCGCCCAATTGAAGTCACCACACCAGAAATGGTCGACAAAATCCATGGTTTGATAATGGACGATCGGCGAGTGAAAGTGCGCGAGCTTGAGGAGGCCACAGGCTTATCACATGGCTCAGTGATTTCGATTTTACATAAATATTTGGACATGAAAAAACTTTCCGCAAGATGGGTGCTGCGTTTGCTCACAATCGACAACAAACGCATTCGTTTGACAACTTCAAAGGTGTGTTTGGCGATGTTCCAGAAAAATTCGGCTGAGTTTTTGTGCCGTTTCGTAACCGTGGATGAAACCTGCAACAGTCAAAACAATGGACTTCTCCTGGTGAATCGAAGCCGAAGAAGGCCAAGGCGGGTTTGTCAGCAAACAAGGTCATGCCGACAGTTTTTTGGGATGCGCGCGGTGTTATTCACATCGATTTACCTTGAAAAAGGTAAAACGATCACCGGCGCATATTACGCAGAGCTGCTGGATCGTTTCCAAGCCGATTTGAAGCAAAAACGGCCGCATTTGGAGAAGAAAAAAGTTCTTTTTCACCAGGACAACGCACCGGCGCACAAGGCCGCAGTCGCAATGGAAAATTGCATGCGTTAGGCTACAAACTCCTCCCTCATCCAGCATATCCCCCAGATTTCTTGTTTCCAAACATGAAGAAATGGCTCGGTCATCGCTGAAACAAGCGCTTATTTTGAGGGGCTCGAGAAATCGTATTATTTGGAGGGCATCAACAAATTGGAGAAACGTTGGATGAATTGTATACTCGTAGAGCTAAAAAGAGACTATGTTGAAAAATAAAATGTTTTTATACCGAAAAGAGTGTTCCTTATTTCATTTTTCAGGGACTTATTGACCCACCCTCGTATACTGCAAAAATAAGCCGATATTTTCCGGCTTATTTCGCTCATAAGAGAGCGTGTGTTAGACAGAGAATCACCAATCCCGAAAAGCACGAAGGAAAAAAAGAGAAAAAAACTAAAAGCTTAAACTGGTACCCACCTAAGGGTTAAGTTGTACTGTCTAGCTAACTCGTTGAGAGATACTCGACAGCCTTTCACTGATTTAGATCTTATAGTACTGAATGTGTGGGATTTGATGGCTGCCTGACTGTCGATATATGTATATAACGATATCAGTTTGCGTTACAGTATTAACCGAGAGAACAACACTCTCCATTGCTGGGAGTCTTTCAGTCTTAAGGCTGAGCTGGCAGCCAGTTATTTGCCGACTATGTCGATTGGTTGATGCTGAGATATTCTATTTGTTGAGTTGGGCGCTCCACACCACTAGTATACCATATGTATGAACCGACCTTACTACCGAAGTATACAACAAATGCACTATATTTGGCTGTAAGCCTAATGTGCAGCCTACCGCCTTTTTGCATGAGTATAGGGCAAGCGCTAAGACAACGAGGAGTTCCAGAAATCTACGTGTGTATGATCATGGATATGTATGAGGGAGCAAGGACAAGAGTAAGATGTCCCGCAGGAGTCACCGAAGAGTTCCCAATCAAAGTCGGTGTACACCAGGGAGGCGTCGTCAGTCCTTTGCTATTTATTGCTGTCCTTGATTATCTGTTTGAAGGAAAAGTGACGGACCCAAAGTGGATCAGTTATTCTTTGCTGACGATGGAGCTAGCATAAGTGAAGATCAAACGTCCCTGCAATGAGCACTTGATGTATGGGCACATGTTTTGGAGGGAAATGGGTACCGTATTAGTTCAAAAAAGACAGATCCACACCGGCCTATTCCAGACATTTACTTGAATGGAAAAGTGCGAAAAGTTCAAATATCTGGGATCCATGATCAATAGCGAAGCTGTTGATGACATTAATCATCGCCTAAGCGTAGGGTGGATGAAGTGGCGGGAAAACTCCACTATCTTCTGTGATCGAAAAATGTTCCCTAAGCTGAAAGGAAGGCTCTACACCTCACATACGGTTCACAATGCTGGCAAATTAACAACAGCTGAGATGAAGATGCTTCGCATGACAGCAGGAGTAACAAAGCTTGATAGAATAAGAAGTTCAAAGATTCGAGGAAGCCTTCATGTAAAAGAACCCATCACAAGCAAGATAGAGCACGACCGGCGCAGTTAGTATTGTCATGTTCAAAGGAGAGATCCTTCGAACCCCGTGAAAAAAGCAATATCAATCAACGTTCCTACGCAATCGCGCAAAAAAGGCAGACCGAAAACACCAGCATTTAATTAGCCGCAGTGACGAAGTGATCGGAAATCGGGAAGTCCGCTGGTACTTCCTGAGGTCAGACCGGCGAACCCCACAGGCGTACCAGAAGGGATGCATTAAAGTGGGAGGGTTGTGATCCTTCTACTCCGGATCATAACCTCGTCGTAAGGAAAAGAAGAAGAAGGGCTAGCTTTAGTCCGAAATTATTGGCGCTACTCGAAAGTTTAAGATTGGATCCTCTCAGTTAAGCAGGATATTGTATATTTCGTAGTGAACAGGAATAGCTCGGTCTTGGTCGGGTTAACAATGAGAGCATAGCTGTTTGTCCAATTAATCAATTTGTCTGTCTTAAAAGAAAGCATTGATTACACTGCTTCTGGGTATGTGGTCTATAATGCTTGACCTCAATCCCGAAGAGCACTTTAAAAGAAATCCAGCAATTTACTGAATATAGGAGTGTGCCAAGTTTGTTTTCGTCGTTTTATCTACCGAAGCTAGTGAATTAATTGAGAGATAATCAAGGATGGATATGGCAATCTTAAAAGCAGTTTTTGCCAGTAAATATGATTTTTCTGATGGGATTTCAACAACTATAATACTATGGCTAACAAAACTCTATCATCGAGTAAGCAGAAAATAAACTACTGCAACATTACTTTAAGTTCTTACCTTTGAGCCATCTCTTTCGTCTAGCTGCTCGCTTCACTTTAGCTTCAAAGTCTTGTTTTTCTTGCATTAAAATCTCATGCAATGTTGGTTTATCCGTTGTTTTTTGTGAGGTGAAATTATTGTCTTTGTCCGTCTGTGGAAAATAAAAAATACAAAAATTAAATACAATTTTTAAATAAACAACAAATATTAATCTTACCTGAGTCATTTCGATCGTTTGATTGTTTTCTAAGGCATCATTTTCCGTATTGCAATAATTACAAAGTTGCTTCAGTGCGTCCACTTCTCTTTCTAGCCAAATGTACAATTGATATCGCAGCTGGCCGCCATCTACTTCAAAGCCCGTTGCCAGTGTGGACAGTTCTTCCATGAGGATCTTCAGACAGGCTACAAATTTCAATTGCTGTGCCATTATGTCGAGTTTCTCATGTGGCTTATCCTCTTGGACATCGAATTTTGGTGGTGCATTTGTGACTGACGGTGTTGGAGTTTTCAGTTTTTCTTCTTCGTCTTCATCTTCATCATTTGCTTCGTCCTCACCCCAGTCGATTTTAAATCCATCATCTTCTTTCATCTCTGTGACTGGAGCACTCCAATCTAAATCTGCAGCTGAACCACCATAGGCTGCAACAGGTTCTTCTGGTATGTAAATCCCGCCAGAGTTTCCATCCCATTCGAGAACCCCCGTACTAATCAACTCGTTCTTTACATTTCCCGATGGAGTGGCGGCTTCGCTATTCGCTGCCGTTTCAATCACTTTAGTTGGAAGTTTGTTGAGAACCTCCAAGGCTAATGCTGGACATCCGGCCTTAAAGTGTGCATGAGCAGTAGTAAAGTACAGCTGCCGTTCCAATGGAGTAATACTGTCTTCTAGCTGCAGTTGTTTATCACTCATGCCAGCGCTACCTGCATCACCTGTGTAACTGAATCCAGAAAGCACCACTTGCGTGAGCTTTTTCTCTTGCGCAGTCGACGCAATGTGTTGCCTAATTAGCAGTGGATGAGTGCGTAGGTATATGTAAAAGTTAAAGACATTCGGATTCGTCGACTGAGTGTTTTCATTTTTGAGGCCATCGTCATCCTTGTACGCGTAGTGATTCTGTCCAACATTATTCAACAGGAGTGTACTTAAACTCGCCGAGTAGTTCTTCAATGTCCAAAATCCGATTGAGCGCAGAAAAGGATCAGGATGTGCTTTACTCAAATCATGACCGCTACCGTCGGCTTCGAGCCCCAGAAGGTGCTCGTAGATTAATTTCTTGTATGTCGATGGTATACTCATGTCCAATTCACCCTCGTACAGTCGTGTAATGATGAGCGCCAACTGGAAATCTTCAAGTTTATTCATACACACCTCAATGGCATCATGCAGAGAGTTTGCCAGCAAGAAGAATGCCACAGCGTGCTCAAATCGCTGCTTACCCAGCAACACAAAAGCGTTTTTGAGAGCAGCTTTCCTCCACCGATCATCATTGAAATTATTCTGGAAAAACGATGTCATCTTCTCATCTCTTTTTGAGCGAAACAGTCCCCAAACGATAGATTTTTTCTTCATTGCCAAGTAATATAGTGCAGCGTCAAGTGGATCCTGTTTTGATTGATACGCTGATTTGGCCAATTTCTCAATGCACTGCTTCAGAATGGTGACATTCTTTAGCCAGTATCCTACTCCTAACTCCTTCAAGGTTGACCATTTAAGCTCTCCCTTAGTGTACGATGGAATTAAATTGAGAAGCTCTTCCTCACTCTCAGAGTGGAAAGCCCAAACAATGTTTGATGTGCCCACTCCTTGTTTTTGAAAATGTGAGCGCTGATTAAGCGGTAAACACCTCATCAAGTATGCAAAATGTTTCATAGCTAGCAAAAATCGAAGACCACAATCATCCAGCGATTCTGTTGAGATGTTGTGGCCAGCTTCATCCGTGCTGTTTGAATTTTCCCTAGCTATAGCACTCTTTGCTGCATCGATAGCGAATTTCTCAGAGAAGTCCGTGTTACAAGTGGCAACAGTATCAGCTAAGGCTAGCAAATGCATTTGGTCCAGCGACGAAAGACCCGGAAGATGTGTGTGCGTTAGCAATCGTGACAAAAGCTGTCCTTGACGTGGTCCGAAATGTGCAATACCTTGCTTTTCCGGTATGGATTGTCTACGATCGTTGCGACGAGGCTCGGACTCATCATCGAGCAGATCATCGAGATTATCCTCTTCGGCGTTCATGTCAAAGAGCTCATCGTAATCTTTGACTTCTTCCTTTTGCTGTTTTCCCTGGCCGGAGCCTTCTTTATCCGCTGACAACAAAACCCATAGAGGAAGCGGTGGAATAGAAGTGATCTCGGCGTAGTCTAACATCAGTTCTTCAGGAATCTAAGGGAATTGAATTTAAATACAGTTATACTTGTAACAGAGAAACAAATATGTAAATACCTGTGTGGTAGAGCCACGTTGTTCATTTGGACTGTTTGCTCCACCAACATAGCTTATTGAAAGAGTTCTAGATCTGGACCATGCGCGCTATAAGCAACATTCAACAATTAATATTCAATGAGCGTACAACTGAATTTGACAACAAACCTGTCTCTGCATACTTTCATCATCCCCACCAGTTGTGCCACCTTGCAAGTACGGCCCACTCATACAACGCACCAAATGTGCCAAAATGGCTTTTACCCATCGAATCTTTCCCGAATTCAACAGCTCCATCAATTGCTTAGGATGGTATTGCGGCAAAACTGGACAGGCTATCCGTGAAGCTTGAAACAGACCATAGTCTGTCATGTAATCGTGGAATTGCTGTGCATCAGAACCTGCCTGAATGTTTGCCTGGCTCAAGTTGGCGAATTTCTTTTTCTTATCCACAGAGAGAAGCTGTAAGTTAACTGTACTCGCCTTGCTCATCAACGGCATTGATTGTACATTATTCAATCTACGCTGGGTTGTTTCATTGGCAAGAGATCGCAGATCTTCATCGCGTAGATTCCTTGTATCCATTAGATCTTCAACACTAACCGCTTGTGCGTAACGTGGTTTCCATTGCGAGTACACGTGCATTTCGGAATCCATGCCCACCACCAGAATACCATCACGGACCCAAGAGATTTGCATGGGAAGCGGTGGCAGACCATCAGCTGTCTGTAGATCAATTTGTCGCAACTTCATCCAACGAATTTCATCGTTGAAATGAGGCTGTGCTAAGGAACTTGCCTTGCGCAGGATCGGACGATTAGCTGATCGCGATTCCTTCATAGCTTTCATATTGGCCTGAGCTAAATCACTGGACACAGGAGTGTAAAGGAGAATTTTACTGCCTACCGCAACAGTAAGAATATGCGAGCCATCTTCTTTCGACACCCAATCCAGTTGAACCAGATGCTTCTGCGTTAGAGGGCAAGTGTTTCCGTTTTCTGTGATGCTTTTTCTCAGCGATTGAAGGGTACTGAAGCTAGGAACTGCCAGTAAACCAGAGCTTGGCTTAACACCCAATTCGGGAGTAATCTCTCCACTTCGCGGTGATCTATTGTCGTCGTGAGTAAACGTCTGTATGACTTGATTGAGTCGTTGTTTCTTTTGTAAATATCTACTATCGTGTAAGTAACTCAGATCGAGACTGTGATCAATGTTGATGCGTGGCAAATGTACGTTTCTCAGGTGGATGGTGTCCTCAAGAACCCACTCACTGCCACCTGTACTTTCGCATTCGTAGATTGCCACACACAAGTTGATATATCTCGATTCTGGGTCACCTTTATGTGGCCTAGTGAACGATTTGCCATATTTATAGGCGCATGCCACTCGACCCGAATACGCAGCACTTATATTCAGTGGCTGTCCCGATATCTCAATAGCTGAATCCTGCTGCCGACTAAACATCTTCCATTCTGACCATTCGTATTTTGTTGTCTCCAAATCACCAACGCCGCCTTCCCCAGTGACAACATCACATTTCCAAAAGCGTGACACTGAGTCCGAGCATGCTGTTACAATTATGTATGGAGCAAAACACGCCGGGTAGATCGAGGAAGAGCTTAGATGGCCAGCAGAAGGCGATGCGTGAATGACATCTACTCCATCAGGCATAGGAAGCTCTTGTGTGCATACTTTCTTGGTTACTATAGAGATATGAGGAGCTTCTAATTCGGCTTCACCCTCCCCACCTGCAATACCATTGTCCACTGACATCCGACGTGTGATCTCTGGATCATCCAACTCTTGAGTGAGGTTACTATCTGGAACATACATGGCTGACTCGGAGAGAAAAGATGTTTGCGGCTTCGAAGCTATCACAATGCGCCACATGTGGATTGTACTACCCTTTAGAGTTTTTTCAATGATTACGATATAGAATGGCTCCTCAAACTCCGAGTTCCTTTGCAAATCTACCATTGCACTCAGTTGAGATTCCATGAATCCAGGCTGATTAGTTGCCTCGTCATCACTCTTCTGCTTGTCAGTCCGCTCTCCAGTGATCAATTGCTCCTGGAAAACATGCAGAAACTGTGTATTCTGCCAATCATGCTTTGCATCTGAAAGAGCGTCCAACTGAATAATACAACCAGGACGAGCGGTAGATTGTTGCGAGACGATTTTTATCTTATCATGCAGCGAAGTTTTGTGGTAGAAATTCTCCGAGGAAACTTCTGAATACAACGATGTTAAAGAACCATTCTTTTTACTAATACTCTCCGACGCGGATATTTCAGCTAGCAGTGTGCGAGCGTCAATTACAGCTTGATAGACGCGCAAATTCTCTCCGTCACTAGCTACAAAGCATGCGGATGGTGAATTGCTGTAGCTTCCTAAGGTCGTGCTGGGTAGCAATGTTGGAATCCAGGCTACATTGCTGAATGCTGATATTTCAGGTGAATTTATTCGCGCCAACTCACTAACTCCTCCTGAATGACATAGCGGACCAACTGCATCCACACGCCAAAGTATTAACTCCGAACAGAAGCCGGCAGGAGCAAATATGTCTTTGTTGAAATTATGATGCTTTTCTAGTGGACTCATAACACTACTGTTGGCATCAGGAATGTTATGATGTGAGGTTGAAACCTAATTAAAATGATAAATTGAATGTAATACAGACAATACAATAATATAAATTGGATAGAAAACAATTATGAGTGCTCAAAAGTTAGGCATGCACAATCTATGAAGGCACAGGCGTCGACATATTTTCCACTGTCCCCCAACTCCTACTCTCATCTTCATGCGGTGAAATTCGAGTTTCAGGACCTTCGGATCTGCACGTGGAATGTTCGGATTCTTAACACGCCAGGTGCAACCGAACAATTAGCGGAGGCAGACATCAACCCCATCAAAGAAGTGCGGTGGAATGAGTCAGGCAAATAGCGGATGGAAAACTGTGACATCTACTACGGTGACTGCTACAAGAAGCAGAAGCAGCGTTTATTTGTAAACGGATTTGTCGTCAGAGGCAGACTTAGGCTAGAGGTCGGACATGTGAGCGAATGCCTGGTGACAATCCGCATTAAGGCAAAATTCACCAACATCAGCCTGATATGCGCTCACGCTCCCACAGAGGATAAGGACGACGTGACCAGAGGTTGCTTTTGTGAGCTCGTCAATAGGACTTACGATCAATGACCACGTTATGATGTTAAAATCGTGCTTGGCGATCTTTGGAAAGTCTGTCGGAAAATACTGCCTACACGACAACACCTCCGAAAACGAATTCAGGCTAATCGACTTTGCGGCGAAATATCGCTGTAGCTAGCACACGACTTTTGCAGAGGACTTGGCACTCTGTGGATCAACTAAATGCCAACCAGATTGATCACGTTGCCATTGATACAAGGCACTCCTCCAGTATTTTTAATGTTCGCACCTTCCGAGCAGCTAACAAGGATTAGATCACTATCTGGTTGCCAACGAACGTAAGTGTCCAACGGACGCATGAGATTGCCGTAGTCTTCGCCTATCAAGTATACCTGTATATCTTAAGAAGCCCAATGCCGCCAACTTTAAGCGCAGATGACCAACGGCATCATTGTCACCGCCAAGGCCCGAAGAAAAACAAGAGGCTGCACAGCGTGACTGGAGGAGCTTACGACATCTTCGAAAGAAAAACAATGAAAAGCGAGAGGTCAAGTCACAGCGGTGATGACCAAAACTTCGCTGTCAGGCAGAATTTTCAATTCAACCCGGACGACAACGATCAACAATTCCGTCTACCCGACAAAAGTGAGGTGAGGATAGCAATATCTAAGCTTAAATCCAACAAGATTGCTGGAGCCGATTGTCTAACTGCAGAGATATTTAAAGCTGAGCAAATTTTTGTTCGGAGAATTCATCAACTCATCTGTTCGGGTGAAAATATGCCCAACAAATGGAACTTCAGCCCGATCCTCAAGAAAGAAAACCCTCTCAACTGTCAACTACGGATCAAAACATTAAACAAATGGAAGCGAACTAATGAAAGCAAAACAAATAAAGTGCATGACTTGGTCGCAAGTACTTACGAGTATACTCGAAAAACTAAAATATTTGTTTCCTGATAATCTTCGAATCTCTTAAAAATTTCAGTTTTTTAATGTCGAATGGTTAAAAAGTTACAAAACCAGACAGACTATGTATAAGTGATCACTTTAACCATTTCTGTACGAAACACGAACGAAACAAAGAACGAGGGTGGGTCAATAAGTCCCTGAAAATTGACACAAATTGTGTCGTCACCTTAAATTTAATTTTTTTTTTGTCAAGAATCATCTTTCAAAAGAACGCACCCAAATTTTCAGACAGATCTGTCAAATAGTTTTGTTGGGGCAGCCATTTTATATAGACGCCTACTAGCACTTTCGTTAAAATGGAAAAAAGTGAATTTCGAGTGCTCATTAACACTATTTTTTGCGAGAAAAAACTGTCACGCAAACCAAACAAAAGCTTGACAAATATAATGGGGACTCTTCACCATCGATTGGAACCATTCACCAGTGGTTTACTCAATTTCGGTGCGGTCGTTCAAGCACAAGTGACGCCGAACGTTCTGGTCGCCCAATTGAGGTCACCACACCAGAAATGGTCGACAAAATCAATGGTGAAAGTGCGCGAGCTTGAAGAGGCCACAGGCTTATCACATGGCTCAGTGATTTCGATTTTACATAAATATTTGGACATGAAAAAACTTTCCGCAAGATGGGTGCCGCGTTTGCTCACAATCGACAACAAACGCATTCGTTTGACAACTTCAAAGGTGTGTTTGGCGATGTTCCAGAAAAATTCGGCTGAGTTTTTGCGCCGTTTCGTAACCGTGGATGAAACATGGATTCACCACAACACACCAGAAACCAAGGAACAGTCAAAACAATGGACTTCTCCTGGTGAATCGAGGCCGAAGAAGGCCAAGGCGACAGTTTTTTTGGGATGGGCGCGGTGTTATTCACATCTATTACTTTGAAAAGGGTAAAACGATCACCGGCGCATATTAGGCAGAGCTGCTGGATCGATTCCAAGCCGATTTGAAGCAAAAACGGCCGCATTTGGCGAAGGAAAAAGTTCTTTTTCACCAGGACAACGCACCGGCGCACAAGTCCGCAGGCACAATGGCAAAATTGCATGAGTTAGTAGGCTACGAACTCCTCCCTCATCCAGCATATTCCCCAGATTTAGTCCCCTGCGACTATTTCTTGTTTCCAGACATGAAGAAATGGCTCGGAGAAGAGATGGTAAGAGGTCGAATGAAGAGGTCATCGCTGAAACAAACGCTTATTTTGAGGGGCTCGAGAAATCGTATTATTCGAAGTATATACTCGTAGAGGTATTGAAAAATAAAATGTTTTTATACCGAAAAGAGTGTTCCTTATTTCATTTTTCAGGGACTTATTGACCCACCCTGGTAGATCAATAACAAAATAAATTAATATTTTACTTACCAACAACGGCAGAACCGGGTGACATGTAATATCATTCACCCGGAACCGATGACCGGAAGCACGGCACACATGACCAATGCTCAATACTTGGGTAAACTTCGTCTTGTAGGAGAAAGTCAACTGCCACAAATTAAGAGTACCATTTGAGTGCTTTGTAACCATGGACACTGTTGGAGATGGCGTAGTAGAAACCATATCATCCGGTCCATTACTCTTTGATTGTTCTTCACCATTTTCCTCCTTCTTTTCATCATCGTCGGCGTTTTCATCCTTTTCTTCGCCGTCATCGACTTCTTGTTCTTCCGAAACAATCGACAAACTCTGGGGATCCTTCCCATTCTCATCGGGAATATTTTCATTCTTTTTCACTGACTTAACCATCTCCCGGAAGTTCAATGGACTTGCACCGGTGTTGTACAAACTCACCATTGTCGACATTGACATTGCATCGCCCAGCGGAAACGCGCCAGGTATACGCGTCGAAAACGAAACTTGTGCCTGACGAAATGATCCCGGATAGTAATCATCCAACCACTCGATTACCCAAATCAAATAGCTTCCATCAATCGGATGGATCGAGTATAGCAAGTCTGGACTGTGATGCCAATCTCTTAGCAAACAATCAATTTTCATGTCCAGCGAATCGATTATATGTGCTCCGGCGGGATTATTATCAGCTGCCAAGGAGTTCAGCGAGGTTGTGTTCGAAATTGAATTTAAATTAGATATGCCACCATGAGGACCATGTTGACCGGAATGTTTGCTACTGGAATGCTCATCGCTGTTACTCTCCTCAATTGAAAAGGACTTGTGAACGGACTTCACAAACTTCCTCTTTGCGTCCTCGCGACGCTCAACTTCCGCTGGTGTCTCCTCCATATGCATTTGACTGTCTGGACCATTTAGATTTGTCGTAGTTTTATTGTTATTATCTTCTCTGTCAATGATTTTTCGTGTTAACTCTTGTAGTATCGCTTCAGCTTGAAGAGAAAAGTGCATCTCCTTGTTATTCAACCAGTGCAGAATGAAATTATTCTGATTCGAAGGATCCGACGTTTGCATTGATGGCACCAGAGGGATATCTGTTTCTGCATTGATTGAGGCAGCTAAATGGAAATGCATTCCAGGACTAACACCGGTACCATGGAAACCGTATGAATGAAAGTCATGCACGCTGTACGATGATGGAAGTGATGGTATTGGACCTTGTCGAAATGGTGAATCGCTTGCTGTCGATGCTAGGTTTCCAATGATTGCACCATTTTTGGCATGCCGTCGTATATGGAAACATGTTTTCATGTGTTTCAGGCGTTGCATGAATCGATGTTTGTGGCGGTGTGTTCGGAATTTCGGGTTTTGTGAGGCCAACGGATCAAATTGTGTCATATTCACTAGGCCGTCATCGGGTAGCACTGTCTCTATCCATATGCGGCAAATATTGTCCAGACATGAAGTCACCAGCATATTAGAAACTGATCCTTTTGGCATGTATTTGCTTGTCTTTCTCCATGAAATATTCGTAACAGCTCTGGGATGAGCAATGTATACGTAGGTGTAGTTCAAATCTGAGTCATCGAAGGTGCCCGACCGAAATTGTGACGAATCGAAGCTTTTTGTTGGAAAGAGCACTGAAAAGATTGGAACTTTAGACATACTGCAATGTTATCCGACTTATTCGACTTACCATGCTTATTCTCGTACCAGATCTTCACTAATCTATCATTACGACCTGATGTGGCAAACAGTGTCCCATCTGGGCTGAATGCCATATGATAGACGGGGATAGCAGTTTGACAACTCCAAATGGATTCCCAAGCGGTTTCATCACTGTTGGATTCATTGGTTGGCGTTTTAACATCTCTGTCTCCACCACCGATTTCAAATTTAACTCCTGCAATGTGAATGAAGAATATTAGTTAAGTGTTAGGTGGAGTGATCAGAGTTTAGTGCCTTTGCCAGTTTTGAGCATTTTTTTTGGGGCACATTTCGTTAGTGAATCAGTTTAAAGCAGCTTTTTGTTATGCAGCGCTTCTGCAGTTCACCAAAACTGATTAAAAGAAAACTTATAAAATCCCAGAATGCAAAGAACAGTGAGAGTAACCGTTTGTCGTTTTGTAAATTATCATTACGTGAAAGTTGCCTGGATTTGGCATAAACAAATTTAAATGAAGAAATGGGTTCAAGTCGATTTGATCTTATTTTCTTCACCTACTGTTACTTTAACTGTTCTTTATAATCTGACAAGGAAAAGATTAGTTTAGTTATACATATTCATTTTATCGATATTAGAGGACTGGAACCTTCCTTTAGAACAATTATATATTGTTCAGCGCATTGTTGACAATCGAGTATAAAACAAAATTTCTTAACTTTTTTGAAATCTACGAAAGGCGTTCGATAATTCCGTACAATGGTGACAGGTGGCAGTGCCAGCTGCAAATTGACGTTGTAACATTCTTCAAACCATGTCATACAAAATATTAGTTATCTAGTTTGTGTTTGGCAGCCATTGGAAGCAGACAACTTCTCGTATTTTCGCAAACATGGAGAAAAGTGAATTTCGTGTAGTGATAAAAACATTATTATTTGAAAAAGAAAACAGCAGCGGAATACAAAGTAAAGTTGGATAAACATTACGGGGACGGGGAAATGATTTACAAATGGTCCCAACATTTTTAATGCGGTAATATGAGCACAAAGGATCTTTAATTATTTTGAGACAATAGCCTTGTTTCTTTGTAACTAAAAAACGATATCCTATTTGTATTTTGTAATTTGGCACCACTGATTTAGTAGCGGACTACAGTGTTCCTACCATCGTACCACTTTTTCCTTTCTTAAACTGAGGGTGGCCGTGGTGTAGTGGTAACATCATCGCTTGTCACGCTACAGGTTCACGGTTCGAATCCTAATGTCAATAAACATCTGTTTATTTCGCATGAAATAAATAAAAAGTCGATCAATTGCGAAAGCTTATGTTAACTCTACTGCGAAGCCATAACACTGGCAGTAGGGCGGTCATATGGCTAAAATGCAACTTGATCGTGATGATGACATCAGGTGGACGGAAAAAAATACTGTGAATCATGAGCAACGACAAAAGCAAAAACAAACAAGCTCCCAAGTTATCTGGACAGCCACCCTTGGAGTTCACTGAAACTTAATACCAGCTGAGTTTCAAATCAACTACACCAATGTGTCTTTCTCTCTGTCTCTTCCCCTTTCCTCAAAACGCCCGTGTCCTAAAATTAGTATAAGGGTATTCATAACCCCTTTCACACGTGCAAATTATAAATAAAAAAAACTAATCATTCAATGATTTTGGATTGAATAGAATATTAAATTAAAGATTTTAAATACGCTTTCTTCTTATTTGCCAATATTCCTGAGCAAAGCACCTTATTGCGCCACCTGTTGGCATATCGTTGAAATGTGCTATAATGATAACTGTGGATAATATTGATAGTTACTGAAGCTGTATACCCAGTTACGAGTAGTTATTGAATACGACATAATATTCTGTTAAATTGAAGGATTCAATCAATACAGAGCGTATTACAACTTGAAGTCGGTTTCGACATTTTCTTTTTATAATATTTTAGAACTAAACATGCCAATTTACCTCTCCTAAACTCTGATGGCATATCTTTCAGATTTCCATAACAAATATTTCGTAATTTAGGATATTACTTAAGAGCTTTGCAAGGTAAACTCCAATTTTTTTCGAACCCTGCATTTAAGGTCCTCCAAATATGTTGATTGGGACAATCAGTCTACTACATTTTGGGACTTGTGACATCGCACTGGGGAATAATTCTTCGACAAGAAATTAACTTAAGAATTATTAACGTGTACAATAAACCTGTTGTGGTTCTTCTGGAGTGCGTTCTAAGTTCAAGCAAAAAAACAATGCTTTCGTTAGGTGTGTAACTTGGAACAACTCAGATCCTACTCGTGTCATAGGTGAGCTACTCTGTATTTTTATAGTTTATACCGCGTTCACCAATTGTCAACTTCATATATAGGTAAATTATGCAAGCAAAAAATTTGTGGATAGATAATTTATTGTACTCGTAAATAATTCATTTAATCCCATATGCGAACATAAAATGAATAAAAATCCGCTAAAAATAAAAAAAAATAAAATGCTTTGAAAATTTTCCAAAACTTGGTATGCCATAATCTTGTATATCTCAAATATTGTTCAAATCTTCACTTCGGACAAAATCGACTGAGTCATGACTGAGAAATAACATTTTTTGTTTGATCAGCTAATAAGTTAAAAACCGTTATACACAATTTTTTTTAAAAAAAAAATCCTGGTACGCCATATGTTGGCATATGTCCACTGTAACTTAAATACAGTCGAACTTCCCTATAACGAACTTCTATATTACGAATTTTTTTCAAGTACGCAGCTTTTTCGTTCTATTTTTAGTGTGTTTTGATATTCTTATAACGAATTTCCATACAGCGAATTTTTCTCTACAACGAACAAATTTTGTAGCTGGAAATCGAACTCTCATGCGTTTTTGTCTCCATATAATGAATTTTTCAAATAATTTTCTGTTTCGCACATTAATAAAACTTTGTGCCGAGAAAAAAGTAAGACATAATTAGGGGATTCCCCAAAAGTTGAAATAACAACAGAAAAAAAGAAAAAAAAGTCCCATCAGTATCAATTTTGGCAGCAGTTGCTTGTGTTCAGTAAACAAATTGAGAATGTCGCAGCGAAGTAGTAGTTGAAGAAGGAGTAACAAAAAAAAAAAAAAGATATTGCTAAGCAGTTTGGAATTCCTCCCAGCAGCTTATCAACAATTTTAAAAAACAAGGCAGTGGTTTTAAAAAATGTACAATGGAAGACGTGGAATTAAGCACTAAACGCAAAAGGCTTCGAACCTGTCTTTTTGAGGATATTGATGAAGCAATGCTGAAATGGATAACCGCCGCACGTGGTAAGAATCTTCCCATGTCTGGACCATTAATGAGGCAAAAAGCCAAAGAGTTCGCTATTGCAATGGGACACGAAGAAGCGAGTACAGGATGGTTGGATAAATTCATAAAACGGCACGGTATTGTTCAAAAAACCTTATGTGAAGAAAGTGCTGATGTCAACATTCAAGATCGTGATGAATGGTTAATGAACGTTTTGCCGAGATTGCTACAAAACCATAATGAAAACGACATCTTTAATGCCGATGAGACTGGTTTGTTTTTCAAATGTTTACCAAATAAAACACTGGCATTTAAAAACGGGAAATGCTTTGGTGGAAAACAGAGCAAAGAGAGAATAGCTGTCATGGTAGCAAGCAATATGACTGGGTCGGAGAAGCTTAAATTGCTTGTTATAGGAAAGGCCAAAAATCCACGATGCTTTAAAGGAATAAAATCTCTAGATGTGGATTATGAGTTCAACAAAAAAAGCATGGATGACAAGCGAAATTTTTACGAAATGGCTTTTAAAGCTAGACAAAAAATTCGCTTCTCAAGAAAGGAAGGTTTTGCTTTTTGTAGATAATTGTACTGCACATCCTAAGGATGTAAAAAATAAATTGCAAAATATTGAGCTTGCCTATTTTCCTCCCAACATGATTTCGTTACTTCAGCCAAAGGACCAAGGCATTATCTGCAACATAAAACAACATTACAGAAAGCGAATTTTGACGAACATATTAACACAAATGGAGGAGAACAAACCTGTTATGGCCATAGATTTGCTACAAGCCATTCGAAATTTAAGCAAGTATATCGCGATATCTAAAAAGGTACAATTGAGTAAAGAAAATAAGGCAGTTATCGTCGCCTTATCCAAGCAGAATCAGTCATTTCGTGAAATTGCTTGACAAATTGGATGCAATGAGAGTTCTGTAATAAGATTCTGTAACAAATATCGTCGGGATCACAATCTGGACAGAAAAATTGGCACAGGACTGAAGAGATGTACCACTGTTCGGGAGGACCGGGAACTGAAGAGGCTAAGCTTGAGAAATAGGTTTAAAAATGCATCGGAGTTAAGAGCTGACCTGCGAGAAGCTACTGGGGCTGAAGTTAGCGTCAGAACTATCCAGAATCGTCTCAACGAGATGGGTTTGCTAGCAAGGAGACCAGCGAAAAAGCCACTTCTGACCAGCAAAATGAAGAAAACGCACCTTAGCTGGGCTAAGGAAAGGCAAAACTGGAGTGTTCAAGAGGTGTATAAGTCTAAGTGTATTCACGTTCAAGGAGATAATATTGGAAAAAAGAAATTTTAAAATTGGAATATATCCATCTCTATGCCATTCCGCCAACTTAAAACATTTCCCTCGTAGGACATTTAGAAATTTTAGCTACAGTGCGAGAAATAATTATAACAAACTATTTGTAAGTTATCCTTTCCCGTGGTATGTTTTTCTTCAGTTTTTTCCCCGTCCCTGAGTATGTGATCCATTAGATAGTGATTTATAGCTTGCAACCACACTAACGGTACTTTGGTTTTCTCTTGTAATTGCGTTGTTTTATTTTTAATTTCCACTGAACATTCCCATCAGTGGGAGCCGTGGCTCAGGGGTTAAGTGCGTGATCGCGGAGCAAGAGGTTTAAGGTTCGAATCTAAGAAAACACAAAAATAAAATGTCTGACAAACATCCGAGAGTAAAATTGTTCTTCTCAATCGAAAATAAAATGTGCCCTTCGGAAACGGCATAAAACTGTAGGTCCCAACTATTCTCGAGGCGCACAGTATGACTGGCTGCGAGAAGTTTGTTAGCGCCAAAATATTTCTTTTTTTTTCCAATGAGTAGAGCGAAATAAGTAAAATATACAAATATCTATAAGCGTGTTCCTTTGAGGTTAAAAATATTTAAGTCTTGAATTAAGATGTAAACGAGAAAGTAGTTTAATTATTTAAGGTTTTTAATTTGTTCGTTAAGTTATGAGTCGCATTTTTAGGAAAACTTTATTAAAATGCCAAGAGGAATAGCGATAACTGCTGAGAAGCGAGCTAGAATTATATCTTATAGAGAATGCGGGACAACTATTCCCGAAATAGCAAAGAAATTGAACCAGGATAAGAGTACGAGGGTGGGTCAATAAGTCCCTGAAAATTAACACAAATTGTGTCGTCACCTTAAATTCAATTTTTTTTTTGCCAAGAATCATTTTTCGAAAGAACGCACCCAAATTTCCAGACAGGTCTGTCAAATAGTTTTGTTGTGGCAGCCATTTTATATAGACGCCTACTAGCACTTTCGTTAAAATGGAAAAAAGTGAATTTCGAGTGCTCATTAAACACTATTTTTTGCGAGAAAAACCTATCACGCAAACCAAACAAAAACTTGACAAATGTTATGGGGACTCTTCACCATCGATTGGAACCATTCACCACTGGTTTACTCAATTTCGGTGCGGTCGTTCAAGCACAAGTGTTCTCCTGGTGAATCGAAGCCGAAGAAGGCCAAGGCGTGTCAGTAAACAAGGTCATGGCGACAGTTTTTTGGGATGCGCGCGGTGTTATTCACATCGATTACCTTGAAAAGGGTAAAACGATCACGGCCGTATTTGGCGAAGAAAAAAGTTCGTTTCACCAGGACAACGCACCGGCGCACAAGTCCGCAGTCGCAATGGCAAAATTGCGTGAGTTAGGCTACGAACCCCTCCCTCATCCAGCATATTCCCCAGATTTAGCCCCCTGAGACTATTTCTTGTTTCCAAACATGAAGAAATGGTTCGGAGGTAAGAGATTTGAGTCGAATGAAGAGGTCATTGCTGAAACAAACGCTTATTTTGAGGGGCTCGAGAAATCGTATTATTTGGAGGGCATCAAAAAATTGGAGAAACGTTGGAGGAAGTGTGTAGAGCTAAAAGGAGACTATGCTGAAAAATAAAATGTTTTTATACCGAAAAGAGTGTTCCTTATTTTATTTTTCAGGGACTTATTGACCCACCTCGTAGCCCTTAAAGATAAATTTTCTTTATGTAAGACGTGAATTACACTTTTTTTTCTCCCTACTTAACTGACGACTCATACTCCACAAAATTTAAATTGACCATACTTCGGTAAATCTGAACTGGAAATGAGACAAACCATCGTGCTTGTGAGTAATCACAAGGATAACGGAAACATTTAACAGCGTTTGGAACTTAAAAGTACAGCTAACTTTTGCCTGAAGTGAATAAGGAGAGAAAAACTGATTACTTTTGCAATCTCTAGAAGGTGTTAATTTTTATCTGGCCACTACTGTATATATAATACATACCTTTATAGGGTTTTGTCTGGTACAAATATTTCGTTCATTGTTTTCAAAAATTGCATTTTTTTAAAGTTAAAATTGAAATAATTTAATAAATTTTTAGTTTTAGTTTGTAATCAAAAATATGAATATATTTTATTTTAAATACGTCTAATTTTCAATGTTTCGAAATAATTTCTTTTGCCTGGTATAATTATTTCGCGCACTGTATAATCGGTGCAAAAACATTGAGGACTATTCGATGCGAATTCTCGCAGTATTTTCTAATTTGTTGGGCGCCATTTTGAATTTTTGAATTCTGACTTTGGATTTAGATTCAGCGACCCTGACAACCTGTTAAGCCCGTATGACATTACATTTTTTTCGCATTTTTAATGCATTAAATCATGTTAAAATGTCAGCTTTGCATGAAAGAGACAATAAGTTTTTTCAGGAAAAGAAAAGCCATTATTTTGCAAAACCACGCAAACTGTTATAATTTGTTTTCAAACAAAATTAGACAGCAGCAAAGAAGAAATGGCAAAAATTAATTGGGAGGACAAATTTGTGTTTGATTTAATCGAGAAAGTGACACATTTAATAAATTTATATTTACAGCACACAAAATAAGCAAATCTTCATCCATTTTGCAATTCAAAACAATTTAATTTTGAAATGTCAGAATTTAATGCAGAAATGTCAAAAAAAAGCTGCCAGTGGCTGAAAAATGTAGTTTGAGTTACATTTCTAATGCATTTTTTTAACATGTTCATATTTATAAGGTTAGTGCGTACGCACTCACACCTAAGGGGAATTTCAGTAGTGAATTTGTTGCACTGCTCTAGTTTCATTTGCAGCGCATTAAAAATGCGAAAAAAAATGTAGTGTCATACAGATGCGTTAAAAAAAAATAGCAGTAAAGATACTAAACTTACAAAAGGCTAAGTTTCATAAAGTTATATTTATTTTTAGAGAACAACAGTTTTTTTAACTTAACTGTAATAATTGTTCAACTTAGTATTTTGTTGTAAAGCCTTTATTTTGTATGACTGCTTGATATCGGACATCTTCATTGAATTGACTAAGGACTGACACCTCTCGGTATTGCATTGAGCGGTATTGTGTTACATGAATGTTCGACTGCGCTCCAAAATTAATTATTGTTGACCGGCTTTGCCTCAGAAACAGCATTTTCACATCAAAGGTTTTCAATTGGGTTAAGATCAGGGGATTGATCAGGCCAACCCATGACCGCAATTTCAATCAATAAATTTTTTGTAATTTTTTTTGGTTTGTTTTAGAACATTATCTTGTTGAAGCACAAATTTGAGAGGTATTTCAAATTCAGCATAAGAAAGTATGATTCGGTCGAGGATTTGAACGTACAAATGCTGATCCATTGTCCCTTTTATCCAAAATATAGGCCCTACGCCGTAGTATGAGAAACATGCCCAAACCATAATATCGGACCTCCCATATTTTAAAGTTTTTCTCGTAAATCTGGAATTGTACCCAGTGTTTGGTTTACGGCTCACGTATTCACGTAAATCTGGAATTGTACTCTGTGTTTTGTTTACGCCTCACGTATTCACGTCACTCAGTGCAAGCATTCAAGACAATTTTGCTCTCGTCTGTCCAGAGGATAATTCCCCGCTTTTCGATGGGCCAGTCAACATCAGTTTTGGCAAAATGAAGTCTTTTCGAAAGCTGCTGTTTTTCTTTAAAAGTGAGACTTTTCTGGGACTACTCGTACAGGTATGCAAATTATTTTCTCTTAGTAACCTTCGTACTGTTATGATACCAACTGTTTAATTCTTTTTTTTTATATCAGTACCTAGAACACAAGAATTGTTCATGGAATACTATATCTAACAATACCTTTCACCATTATTGCTGACAAAACTTTTTTTCTAGCATTAGCAATCATTTTTGTGGAGCAGTCGACGATTCTTTCAATTTATTTGTACATTTTCCCATCAAGAAGCTTTCGAGGATCGCTTTTTTCAGTACAGTGTTTTCCTCCGAAGACTAAAAATTTCAACGAAATCTCATAATTACTTAAATATTTCCGAAATTCCGAAAAAATTAACAAAAGTAGAAAAAAATGACGTTTGGAAAACAACCGTTATATCTACAAAGGGCATTGCCATGCATTTTTTATATATATATACGTACACTCCGTCTCACTTGATTACGAAAAGGAAAGACATTAACCAAGGAGGAAATAGGCCAAATTCGAGATTACCGGGAACAAGGAAAATCCATCCGTTTCATAGCCAGCAAGATTTGGAACAGACGCCACTGTTGTACACAGCTTTATTAAGGACCCGGAGAAGTATGGAAAAAACCGTAAAGGAAGAGTCAGCAAAGAAAGGCGTGCGATACTGAGAGCTGCTTCAAATTCAAGGGTTACAGTTACAGCTAGCTAGATCGACTGTTCATCGCATGATACAGAAGGCCAGCCATATTCTTCATGAAAAAATTAAGAGGTAACCACCATTGAATGCGGCACGTAAAATCCAGCGGCTTGATTTTGCAACAAGTCACATCAGGTGGAATCGAGAGTGGCATACCGTCGTCTTTTCTGATGAAAAAAAATTTAATTTGGACGGACCTGATGGATACAGATGTTATTTCCATGATTTGAGAAAAGAAGAAATACATCTTCAAAGGCGGCACAGCAAAGGAGGTGGTGTAATGGTATTACGGAATTGTGGAGCTGGATTTCCAAAGCTCCAAAATGACGGCAATCACTTACAAATCGATACTGGAAAGAGCTTTTCCGCAGTTTTCGGAGATATTTGGTGGACAGCGATGGACTTTCCAACAAGACAATGCACCGATACATACCGCACGGACAACAAAAGCCTGGATTCAGAACCAAAATGCAAACCTACTTGCATGGCCGCCATATTCACCCGACCTAAACATCATGGAAAACGTGTGGGGATGGCTTTCAAGAAAAGTCTACGAAGGAGGAAGGCAATATGATGAAACGGAAGAGATTATTGAAGCCATAAAACGAGCCTGGTCCGAAATTTCGCTAGATTATTTGACAGCACTCTATGAATCTCTACACAGCAGGCTATTTGAAGTGATTCAGCGATCAGGGGGTAGTACCCATTACCAAAAACTATTGCTACTCTTTGAATAAAACCAACATTTGTTTATACAAACAAATTTTGTTTTGTTTTTTTTACCTTTGAAGCTTCTAACAGGTAGATTTAGCTACTGTTCGTAATCAAGTGAGACAAAAAAAAAAAACAGGTAAATTTTATGACCTTTTAGGGGAAGCGTCATAAAAGTTGCATTTATCAACATAATCTCATTTTTTTTTTTTACAATATAAACAAAATATATCTTTCATTCCTTGTGCAATTGGTTTTTCTCAGATTAGCGAAGGGTTCCGCTATCGCTATCTTCTGTGATCGAAAAATGCCCCCTAAACTTAAAGGAAGACTCTACACCGCAGTTGTACGTCCGGCGCTCACATACGGTTCACAATGCTGGACAATGTACAAAAAGTATGAGGGCAAATTAACGGCAGCTGAGATGAAGATGCTTCGCATGACAGCAGAAGTAACGAAGATTGATAGAATAAGAAGTTCAAAGAGTCGAGGAAGCCTTCATATAAAAGAACCCATTATAAGCAAGATAGAGCACGACCGGCTCAGTTGGTATTGTCATGTTCAAAGGAGAGATCCTTCGAACCCCGTCAAAAAGGCAATATCAATCAACGTTCCTACGCAATCGCGCAAAAAAGGCAGACCAAAAAACAACTGGATCATACAAATGCAAAAACACCAGCATTCGATTGGCCTCAGTGACGAAGTGATCCGAAACTGGGAAGCCTGTCGGTACTTTCTGAAGTCAAATCGGCAAACCCCACAGGCGGACCAGTAGGGATACAGTAAAGTTGGAGGGTTGTGATCCTTCTACTCCGGATCATAACTTCGCCGTAAGAAGAAAAAGAAGAAGAAGAAGCGAAGGGTTTGAAAAATATCGTAAAATTAAAACAAAAAAACTGCCTGTTCGTAATCAAGTGAGACGGAGTGTACGAGTATACATATATACAGTGCTGGAAAAAAGTATAAAAATTTCAAATTTTTGTAAATAATTAAAAAACAAAAGGTGGAACAAATTAAAAACTATTTATTTTCGTAAATACATTTTTCGTTTTATTTTTTAGAGAAAAAATAATTGGATACTTATTTATTGTTTTTAATATAATACATAAAAATTAAAAATTGCATTGGAAAAAAGTATAAAAATTTTGCATTTCTTCATAACCTGCCGGTATAAAAGTTATTTTGAATTAAATAAAAAGCAGCAATTGGTTTTCCAAATTAATAATTGATTTTAATAGTTAATTTTTGCGCCATTTAACTTTATTACATCAAGAAGACGACGAGGCATACTCTCAACACGACTCTTAAGTGTGTCGGTTGTTATATCATCCCAACATGCTATGATTTTCTGCTTCAATTCAGCAACTGTTCTTATTTCTGGCTTTTCCTTATCATAGACATTTCGAGCAAGAATCGCCCAAAGGTTCTCTATGGGGTTTAAGTCCGGGCTCAGTGCAGGCCAGTCGAGTAATTGAATGCCAAAGTCATTAAACCAATCGATAGTAGATCCTGTAGTATGGATCGGGGCATTAACTTGCTGGAAGACGATGCCTTGATCTTCAGAAAGTGTTATGAAAGGTAAAAGGTAATTTTCAAGCATATTCTGGTAGTCAACGGACTTTAGTCTACCACTTAGAAATGCGATTTCCGACTTCATGTTGTCTTTAAATGCTGCCCAAACCATTAGAGATCCGCCATCCCCCGCTCTCCTTGAAAGAATTTTCTTATCGCGCCGCAGATCATGCCAGTAATAATTAAACCCATCAGGGCCATCCAAATTGAATTTTTTCTCATCACTAAATATTATATGATTGCATATATCTGGCTATTGGACGAATTTTTCAGCAAATGGGAGACGAGCAACTTTGTGTACTGCTTTAAGGGGTGGCTGTACTTTAATATTTTCATATTTCAAATGATCTGCACTTTCTAACCACTTTCTAACCAGTCTGGAACTGCAATTTAAGTTGAAGCGCTCAACTGCTTTTGCGGAAGAAATTCCGGTGTTAGAAATTTCTCTTAGAACCAATCTTTTAGTTCCCTCTTTGATCTTTTTAGGCCGGTCGGATCTTTTCTTGCTCCCATAATTTTCGATTCCAGATTTCAAAAATGTACAAATAACACTCGAAGATCTTCCTAATTTCTTCCCGATATCTTTTTGTAAGAATCCCGCATCTTTAAGGTCCAAAATGCGTTGCTGTTCAATTTCACTAAAATGAAGTCCTCGTGGCATAATGATCTGTTGTTTTTATCAGTTCCCTGTATTTGTTTTCAATGAATTATTTATTATTATTATGTCTTGATAATCCTGAAAAGTCTTACACAATTATGATTTCGATCTGACTTTCGTCACGTCTTACACACTCAACTAAACTCAACTCAATGCGAAAATTTTTATATTTTTTACCAGCCACATTTATGGTTTTGCGATATTATCTGTAGTATCGTTACTTGGAATCAGCCAGCGCTTTTCCATGAAATAACATTACAGTCAATACGCAAAATAGTGAACAGTTTTTTATTATTTGAGTTTACATTTTTCTTAGAAAAACAAAAAAACATGAATTTTTATACTTTCTTCCAGCACTGTATATATTCTACTACAAAATCATGGACTAGATAAAACAATAGATTTACTAGGATGCAGATTATGAACA
This sequence comes from Pocota personata, assembly GCA_963082735.1. Taxonomy (NCBI): domain Eukaryota; kingdom Metazoa; phylum Arthropoda; class Insecta; order Diptera; family Syrphidae; genus Pocota; species Pocota personata. Next base: position 71,781,067 of record OY720430.1, read on the forward strand.
GAAATATTATGCATGATGCTACACTACTAATATTTTGAATGCAGCTGTATTTCCTTTGATTTACTTTATTAATCTACGATGAAATTAAATTTGTCTACATACGAGTATTAGGCTTTTGTACGTCTTGAATTTCTGACTTTGAATTCAGATTCAGCGATCCAGAAAACGCTGTTGCTTTTTTATCAGCGCTCGATTTACTTTAACAGTTTGCAAATAAATTAAACTTGTTTATATTTTCCTGCTTAGTTGTTATAATTAACACTTAAATACTGCTTGAATTTTTGCATTGGTATGTTAATTTTTGTATTTCTTTAAGAAATTTTGACAAAAGAAATTAGCTTAGTGGCAGACAACCTGGGTGCGCCCATTATTTTTCGTAGTTTGACGGGACTATTACTTCAGAATTTATAAATTATAAATACATATCTCATAATTGATTATTTTTAATAATTAACCAATTGTCCATAGCGTAAATATTTTGTTGACAAGTGTAATTTCGTGTTTCGCTCTTAATATTTATACGTGTGCTGAGCTGCGTGAAAGTTTAGGAAGGCCAAAACTAAATCAAATGAATTAAATATTCATATTGCTGTAATTTTTACAGGTGATCTAAGTGCATTTTGTTTCATGATCTGAACATTGAAACTGATACGTATCCTATATCCTCTTAAGTTCTTAAGGTTACAATTTAGTTGATTATTTCCGGATAGAGACATTGTGAATTCCATCCATTCATTAGAACATCGGAGAAATGTCTCCTGTCTCTCCCTGTTTTACCGTTTTTTCCACAAAAAATGCTCCAGCGAAATAGCCAGTTGCATTCCTCCAATTCAAAATTTCACCCGCAATATGCGACATGCTTCGAATGCACATCAGTTTTCCCTAAAGCCTAACTTCGGTCGTACTGTTAAATATAGGGATTCGTTTATAAGCCGAACGACACGAATGTGGAATGATCTACCAAGCTCTGTATTTCCCCAGCCAACGTGCATAGGCTTCTCCTCTGTTCCTCTTCCCCTTGTCCTTAAAAGCCCGTGTCCTGTAACAGTTTAAAGGTATTCATATTCCTTTTGGCGCGCGCGAATTATAAAAAAAAAAAAAAACAACATACTTAGGGACTAACAAAAGTTCGCTTAGTTGGTGTCAGTTTAATAGTTTTTGAAAAAAAAAAGATGCATTTCTGTAGCTTATAATCTAACAATACGAGTATTTATTTCCAAATTTCAGAACAATAGGTAAAAATGGAGATGAGCAAGAGAAAAATTAGTGACGTTAGCTCGACCACCGCCAACACAGGAAGAAATTCGTTTTGCCATTCTCTTCGGATTTCGACGTCAACTCACGGCAGTAAAAATTCTGCACGAATGCCAAAATGCATGGAACAAATGCACAATCTCTTGTTACTATTTCAAAGTGATTTTGAAGATTCCAGATTGGCCATTTTTCTGTGAAGGATGAATCTCGTGAAGGTCGGCCCAAATCCTCGACCGACGATACAAATCCTGGTGAAGGCTAAAATTGACGAAGATGCCAGGATGACACAGGAGGTGATAGCGGATGAACTGGGGTGTGTCACGAATTTTCAATTATCACCTGAAATATTCGAAGAAGTCAGCTCGATGAGTTCCAAAAATTTTTGAATAGAGAGCAGAAAGAGGCTCGTGTTCGTTTTGCTCAATATTTTCTGGATTCCATAACATCGCTACAGGTGATGAATCTTGGTTTTACAAATACGACCCGGAAACCAAACAGCAGTCCATGGTATAGAGCCCAGAAGGTGCAAATCCTCCAGTAAAGGCCAAACAACAAACCTCAGCGATAAAAGTTATGATGCCGATGTACTTCACCAGGGCGAAAATAGTAGCCGTCCCGCTTAAAACTGGTCAGACAGTCATTGCTAATGCTTACCAGAAGTTTTCCAAAATTAGGACACCGACAAAAAGAGGAGCTGCACCGCTATTTTTTGCACCACGACAATGCGCCTGCGCGCACTGCTGAAAAAACCAACAACTTTCTTGAGCTCTCGGGCATTAATGAAATTCGCTCAGCACCATGGTTGCCTTGTACTCATGTACGGCATAATGGTGTGGTGGACCGCCTGGGAGAGGAATTCCAACCTAAAATTAATGGAAAAAGCTCAACGAGTGGCATGTGTCACCATCACGGTTGTGCTGAGAACCTCTCCAATAGCGGCGCTTCAGACCATGCTCTACCTCCTCCCGATAGACATTATCGTCGGTAAATATGATAAGTGGCTAATAGCACAGCACTTCGACTGAGAGACTCTCGAAAATGGAGAGACCAAGACACTGATCATGCCAACATACTTATGATGCATCGTCATCTCCCCAA